>JAQMCX010000057.1:15854325-15875311 GCA_029814765.1 Acanthurus leucopareius | reverse complement strand
TTCCCCTTTTTGCATGCAAATTTTAAAAACTCCAATAGAAAGGTCTACTTTAATCATCATACTGATGTCATTTTATGTATCAAAGGGTTGAATTTAATGTTTATATTGTGATTTACAGGAGAAATCAAAAAATCGAGATACATATCGTGTATCACGATATAGCCTAAAAATATCGAGATATTGGTTTTAGGCCATATCGTGCAGCCCTAAAACAACGTATTAATTAGGTTGACCTGAAGAACTCTATTTCAAGTCAATGTTTATATGCAACTCACTTCTGCTGCTCACTCCACAGGTTTATTCTTGGTAAAAGGGAGTAAAGAAAAAGGTCTACTGCCCATATACACAAGGTTAAAATGTACTTACAGTAGAAAATTATGTCATATAATGGTTTTGTTTTTTGTTCCACAAAATATGATTTTAGATGAACCTGTGCAAAGATCTTCACTATTTTTGAGTGATGTGACGGACGAATCTCAAGAAAATCCCTCCACCACTGTTTGGCATAAACCAGGAAGAGTCTCTCCTTCTCTGCCGTCCTCTGTCTCTCCAGCGATTGCTGAATGAGAAGCATACAGTGATGTCAGTTATTAAAAATATGGTCCATTGTTGTTTCTACAATGGTTGCTATATATGGACTCTGACTGTTCCTTAACAGTGTTAATGGAATTCTGTTGTAATGATTCACTGTTAGTTCAAAGCTTTACTCTATTTATGAATAATGCAGCAGATGAACGCACAGACAGAGGGATAAAGAGACTCCAGTGTGCTGACCTGTGTGCTGGTGACATCAGTGCTCAGAGTCTCTGTGAGAGGAGGGTACAGCTCAAGACTGACGGTCAAAACACCAGCCGGGACTTTACATTCACTTCCTGAAGACACACACAAACAAGTGCACACACGTCACTGAAAGCTGTTGTCAAACCACTTAGTGCTGGGAGGAGAGGAGCCTTATATTTCTAGCTTACACTTGCTAATTTACTGCCAGCACACAGAAATAACTTCTTATGGCACTGATTCCCAGCCTGGGCCATATAAGCCTTCTATAGAATAAACACATCATTAATGGGTCAGAAAAAAAGGGAATTTTTTTTTCAGTTAAATCTATTTAGACTCTATTTTTCATCACTTTCGGGGTTACAACTGCTTTATTTTTAAGGGACACCTGCCAGAAGAAACAATGAAAGAATACATTCTATTTATGAACAAAAAAAAAAACCCTGAGAGGACAAAAAACAAACAAACAAAAAAGAGTTTTAGTGTCACTGGGATGATCGTCTACAACCCCAATACCAAAAATGTTGGAAATCTGTGTATGACATTAATAAAACAAAATGTCACTGTTTATTAATCCTTTTTGACATGTTCGCATTTTTGAACAGTACAAAAGACAATATATAAAATATTTCAACTCATCAACTTCACTATTTTTTTTTTTTGTTAATGTATGTTTTTCATCATGAATCTAATGCCAGCAACACAATATAAACAGGGTGGGTCATGGGCAACAAAAACCGGGAAAGCTGTTGAATTCTTTGAAAACACCTATTTGATATATTTCACAGGTAAACAGGTTTATTGGTAACATGTGACTGTATCATGATTGGGTGTGAAGGAACATCCTGAAAAGACTAAGTCATTAACAAGCAAGGAAAGGGCGAGGTTCGCCACTTGACTGTATAAATGATGTTACTACGTGGCCTTTAGTACAAATCATATAACCTATGTTGGTATTACAGATTATTTAGATTATTGCATTCTAGCTCTATTAAACTTTTACACAACATCTTAACTTTTTTGGAATCAAGGTTGTACAACAAGAATGATTATTTTAAGAATAGCTAACAGTGCATTGTCTATGTCAGGTCAACAGCCATCTTAGCTGTAATATGATAACATCATATTATGTCCTCGAGTGAGTTATTGCAATTCTACAATGGTTTCCACTTATGGCTCTATATAAGATAAAGATACATTTCATAAAGCATCAATTTTTCTTTTCTCATTTCTTGAGTTTTTTGACTAATTGTTGCCTAGTGTATGATAATTAGGGTTAATTGTTTTTTTTTTTTATTAATGTCATGTATGATTAGTTCCTCTGATGGGATGATTATTAAAAAAATTGAGTTGTGTTTTAGTAAAGCAGTCTTTGTTGTGTTAAACTTTACTTGCAGATTTAATTCTTTGATTACAGTTTAATTTTATTACTGGTTTAATGTTTTCTGACCAATACTGTTTCATCACTGTGATATTTTTTTTAGGTGTCTTTTATGTGTGGGCCTGGGACTTGCAAATTAATGACTCAGTAAGCTTCTATAGTATCTGTACCCTGCCAATGAACTGCATCCGTTATTCTTCACTCTTAGCCATTTACAAGTTGCCTTTTTAAAATAAAGACATCAGTAATTTAGTGAACACCATCGCTGTTGCACTCACAGCAGCAGAATCACTCTTCCTCACCAACTCCCATTAGCTCCACAGCAAAGCATTTCTTCCCACTGGGCGAGCTGAGGACCGTCCTCCAGTCCAGGAAGAAGGATGAGACCAGCGTCGTCTCACTGGAGGTGTCTGTCCTGATCAGCACCATGTGAACCGGGTCACACATAGAAAGCATTGTGGTCGCATCCACCATTTTGCTGCCTTCTCCTGTAGAGTCAAAGGTAATAACAAAACTACAAGCTTAGTAGTGAGAACATATTGAACAAGCAAAAACACAACAACTTCTAATTCTGACTGACACCATCAGTGCTAATTTACACATACCTGTGCCTTCTCTGTGGATTTCTAAGAGGAAGCCCTCTTGAAGGTCAGGTTCACAAGCACAGGGCACTGGCTTTGAGCGAAACCTCTGGTTGCGAAAATGCAGGTAGAGTGTAAATGTAGAGCACACCTGACCAGGTAAAGGCTCTGGCTCCTGAAGGTGCTCCAGAAAGGCCTTTCCACCAAGCACTTGAAGATACAAGTACCGCCTGGATGGGTCAATATTGGCTGAGAGAAAAGCAAAGGAATAAAAAAGAATGTCTTTAAATATTAAAATAAGTGTCAAAAAAGGATCAGTTAAGTTGCAGATGTTTGTTTATTTGGGTTTGTAAATGATAGTTCTTACTTTTTTCCATGTGAGTAACATTCTTGTCGACAAAATGAGTGGCAGGCTTTGGAGGAGCTGATGTGTTTGAATCTGTGGGTACTTCCTACCAAAGCAGACCAACATGACAAAAAGTACCTGTCAGCAGGGGATTTAATTTGTACTGCTCATACAATGGAAGTGCTGTTATCTGCATCTGGGTTCAAACAGTACTCAAGCACTGAAAGTTTTTTGCATTCAGTTACATTAAAGAGACTTCACTTTCAATTTTGCAGTGAATCAAAGTGGAACACTGTCGGCCTAATCATTAAGTACATAAATCTGATAATTGTTTGCAACCTGAGTAAAGTGTAGGTCCTTCATCACATCATCGATGATGCCCCTGCGCTGGAGAGCTCGTAGGAAATCTGCCTCAGACAGAGATGGACGTTGTGGACCTTGATCACCTCTCACAGTCTCAGCCAGAACCTCTCGGATCTTTCCATGGATATCCATCTGCTCACCAAAAAAGACAGAATGAATGCCTCATTCCATATATGCTTTACATAAGCAAGACTCCCAAAGAGATGTGTTCACCAATGCTGTTTGAGGTATTTTAATTTATTATTAAGACTTGAGTTTATAGGTTAATTTTGTATCTGTTGCTATTCCCGTCAGCCAACCACCAGCAAATTTCTTAATTACTACATTTGAACTACCACTGACATCACAGAGCTGCACTATTGTTTTTATAAGCCCTCAACCCTCTTTACTGTGTTTAGCAGGGTGTTGGGAAAAATGCAGCAGTGCTTCAAGTTGTGAAAATATCTTGAGAGCAGAGTTTTCAATCAAGATTTAAACAACAGTAGTCTTATGAGAAAATGTCAACAGGAATGCTAGAAAACTGTGTTATATCAATAGCTTAGCAATAGCTATAAATAACAATTACACTGTCCATTGGCAGTAACTAAGAGAAAATAAAACAGGATCAATTCAGTGATTTTCATTCTAATACTGGCCGTCAAATAACAGAGTATCGCTTTCTACTGCTAACAATCTGACCTATTTATACTGATCTTCAGAAAGCAGTCTATCCACAAATCTCTGTAGGCTAGATAGGCAAATCATATTGGGATAATAGCCAAACTTGTCAAAAAAACAAAATTAAGTGGTTCTATATAAAAATGATAAAATATATAAAATAAAATATATGTTTGATTATGCGTGCAATAACGTCAGTGAGTGAGTAATGTGCACTGTTTTTTGAATTAACTGTTCTCCCTTCAAGAAAACTCATTACGTTTAACCACTGAAACATGAATTATTAAAATTACATCAACCATATAAATCATGGTGATTTAATGACGCAATCATGTATAAAAATAAAAGCTGCGACGTTTGCTCACCTTGAGCAGATGGTTGTGAATTATTTGCTTTAGCTCGGAAGCTTTCTCTGGAGGCAGGGACATTACAGTTGCTAAGCAGCGGCCACTTTTGAGCAAAAACTACTAAAAATTACTAGGTATGCTAGTTATAGTCCACTATTAGGAACAACAGTTGTCTTCGTGTTAGGGGAATATTTACTCGTTGTCGTCATTTGTTGTCTTTTACACGACCACAACAGCCAGTTTAAACTGTGGCGGAAAAGAAAGCGGGGAGGCGGCTTCATTGATGCCTGGCAACGTCCGCCATAAACACTTGGCAAAATGCTTGATTTGCTCAATAATTCTGTAATAGAACGAAATATACGTCAAAAGGGATCCCGGTGGCAAAATGCGTAACTTTAGGGGACGTTTGTCAAATTTTAATTTCATTTTAATTCAAGACATATGTTCCCTTTTATACAGAAATAGTATTGGTCGCCCTATTGTCGTCACTATCTGCGACAGCCGGTAAAGGACCCTTTTGAGGTCCAGGTTGTAGTTCATTAAAAGATCTAAAAGATGTAGTCAGCTGTGCCATGCATTAGCAACAGCAGACAATTTTAAAAGCAAGAATAAGAAGATCAAAAATAAGAAAAAAATAAGCATACGAAAGAAGAAGAAGAAGAAGAAGAAGAGGAGGAAAAAGAAGAAGAAGAAGAGGAAAAAGAAGAAGAAGAAAAATAATTTAATTCATAGTTTTGAATTGAGGTTGCTCTTTTTTTCTCTAATTGATACGTAGCATTTATATGATTTGTTCACGTCATTTGAAGAAATCTGTAGTCTGTCTCTTTAAGTGGAAAGCCTTAAAAAAATTCAGAGCTTCCTCTTCCACACACACCATAGCTGTCCCACAAACAGGAGAAAATGAAATTACTACCACAGTCATTATGAGAAAGGCCTGATCTTGACATATTGAATCAATTCCTGGAAACCATGGTGAGAGGCCTCCAGTCAGGCTGCATTGATTTTGCTCATGGTCGGAATGAAATTATGACAAGACACACAGCACAGCAGTGCAGGGGTGGTGAGAGCTGTGGGTGGATTCTGTAAAGCTGCTGCGCTCACACTAGTTCAAGAAAAAAAACACAGGTAGACAAGCAGGTTTTGGTAAAAAAAAGGAAAAAAAAGACAAATAAATGATTTTTTTTATTTCAAGAAGTATTTTGTGGTTTGTTTCAGTCATATTATCACTGCAACTCAGCAGTGTACAAAACTCTCCAGAACTCTTGTGTTAAAAACCATAATGAATGGAATGTTATGGTCAAACATATATCTCTTCTGGGTTTAATGAGAAAAGGCCATGTAAAACAGTGGTAATTAGCCAATTAGCAACATATCATTTTATCTCAGGAGTCAGTACATGGAAATGACATTTGGTGTGCAATTAACTCTGATACACTTTACTGTATCACACCTCCAGTTACTATAAACCAGTTGATTCAGTGCTAACATGTAACTCATGTCATGTGGGAAACAACAGCTCACATAAACCTCTATCTCTCCTGATCATGCTAGGAAACCTTGGAGCACATTATTTTTGCATCAAATTCACTTCAAGGCACATTAAAATTCAACCAGCAAACAAACAGGTAAAGACGTGTCTATGCTGTCACTTTCTCCAAGGTGCACTGCTCAAATTGCACTAATATAGCTTTAGATTGGTCCCAGTCAATCAAAAACCAATTTGGTGATTCTATGGGTTTAAATTATCAAGTCACACACAACACAAAGTTAAGATGTTGATCACTTTGTAATGCAGGTGTCAGTTATGTCAGAGATCAAACAGGATATACATTCTACATAATGGGAGTACAAGGTTTCATCAATGAACAGCTTGTATGGCTGTTATCTTCCAAAAAACCCCCCCCAAAAAGGACAGCATTGCTTTGGTTTTCTAAAAAACAAGAGAGGGATAACCTGAAAACACACACATGAACCCATCCAGTGGGTAAATACACACACTAAGTGGTAAGGGACCTGTTAGCTTGTATGATCCATGTGACAACCAAAACCTATGGAAAAAAAACGTGCACATAACAAAAAATAAAAAGGTTAACATTATAGAAAGTTTGAAACATCAGCAAGGCAGAGCCCAGTGAAGAGTCCGGTCACACAAAAATATATATCTGGCCGTATTGGGATGCCCTGCTATATGTGAATGGAAGAACAAGTGGTGCTCTGGAAAACCTCTAAATGCATGCACGAAATGCACATTTCATTACAGAAGAACTAAATAAACTAAAAAAAATGCCATAGCTGATCTCTAGGCTCTGGAGTTTTCCTACATATCTAAGGTAGGATGGACCATCAAAACAAGTCATTTTGAAATGCAACACACTTCCACAGATGACACACACCTCTGACCATTACCGAAAAACCTGTCAGTATTTTTTTTTTAAATTTTTGCTTTGTACTGCACCTTGAGTGAGTTTCTTTCAAAGCAGTTTGCTATGATACAGTACATTCATCAACAGTGACAAAAGGAAGGGAAATGAAATCATCGTGCTGGCACCAAGATCCTGAGATGTTACTATTTCTGTTAAGATCTTACATGAAAAATATACACACAATCATTTGATCTAGTGCTCCCGCATTTTGACCTTAAGAAATAAATACCCTCAGTTATGCACATTTTACCATCTAAATTTTCTTAGAGAAGTACCTAATCCCAGGTACTGGTGCAAAATAGAAGTCATTTTTAAGTGACCCAGAGTGTTTTACTGGGAGTAAATCCAGCACGCCAGCAGGCCAACAGCCAAAGCTGCCCCAGCACCGACATTGAGCAGGATGGGCCTCCAGTACAGCCACTGCTCTCGTTTCCTCTCTGAGTCAGTCAGTCTCTGTTTCATCTGCTGGACCTTCTGTGAGGTGCTGGCAATCCTGTCCTCACGGTGTCGCTTGCGAACACTGAAATATGAGTCAGTTCAGAGGAAGACGTCAGAAAACAGCTGTATGAAAACCCCACAATCACAGAACCACTAATGTGTCAAGGAAACAAAGAATTATTATATAAGAATGATGAACACAAGTGTACAAACTAATTTCTACAGGTTTTTAAAAAGTAATTTGATGACACTGAAGTGCACTGATGAAAACAAGTGCATGTAATTGAAACAAGTGAAACAAGCTTTTTCACAATGTGGGCTCTCAAACATGCAGCATTTTAATTTCTCTTTTTCTTTTTTCTCTCCCTCACAATGAACTCGACAGAACACACATTGAAAAGTCCTGAGTCAAACTTACTTCCCAGAGTTCTCTGCCATGCTGTTGTCTTTGCTGTCTGGCTCTTCTGCTGGCAGGTGCTCCTCTGAGGCGGCCTGTGGCTCCAGGCAGGGTCCTGGCTGACCGTTGGGCCTGCTGTTTTTGAGGTGAGGTCTGGGTGGAGGTGGTGGAGGTGGAAGATCTGGCTCTAAGTCATCTCTGGAGACCACTCTCTGCATGTCCTGCTGCAGGGGATAATTGGGACGAGACAAATGATGAAACACTCAAGGACGAGTAATTTTTTTCAACCCACTTATGAAAGAAAAACTAAGTTTGGAAAACTAAGGAAATGTATTAACACACTCTCCATGATTTTCATTTTTTCTACACTTAACAGTAAATCTCTTGGTGATCAGATTCACCATCGTAATTATATATCTCCAGCTAAGATCACCTAGACTTAAAGAAATGCAACAAAAATAAACCAGCATAAGTACTGACTGTTCAAATCTCTCATTTATGTAATACTCATATTACAACTGAAGCTATGCTTGGCAGAACTGTTATCTCTGGAACAATTTAAATTTCTTAGTTGTCACACTTTACGTTAATGCGTTGCCTTAAAGACAATTTTTGTTTTCGATTGCGTCACTGCAACATTCAGAAGCAGAGCTAGAAATATTGAAGTGAGGCAATCTTCCCACCAGTTCATAAACCTGACAATTCCAGTGTTCCTGGTAACATTTGACTTAATCAGCTGTGTCAGTTTCAGGTTCTGGTATTGTGCAAACGTGTCAAACTAGACAGGGATGGAACAGACTACAATGCACTGTTAAAAGTGCAGAAAAAGAAAACACTGGTGTAAAATAAGGCCTTCAATCAGAACTGAAATGTGTCCAAGCCCAGGAAACAGGCAGATAAATTCCTTGTATTTTGTTATGCAGATAGGAACACAGATGATAAAACCCTGCATGTATATAATGACATCTTAACTGGCTGACTCTTCAACTCAACAACTTTAACTACCACCTGACATTTTTTAGTAGGTGTGTTAGACATGTTAATAAGATACATTTTTATTGTTGCATACATTGCAACAACTTTCAAAAAGCAGACCTGCATTTGGACTTTAAAACTTTTGGCTAGGTCCATCTTTGTCTGAAGAACCTATTATGATGCTGCAAAAACAAAAACCTGATGCATCACTGCAGTTTCAGTTTGTTAGTGTTACTTATTTCTGAAACTCGACAACTCATCCTGCTCTCAATAGAGGTTTTGAACTCAGACAAAACTGAAAGCTTAAAACAGCAAAAATGCCTGTTTAATTAACTGAAACTGTAAACAACAGGCACCACAAGGGTTTCAATGATGGCCTGCATGTCACTGAAGCTCATCAACATAGTTAAAAACATCTCACCACCTCAAACATGAGCCTGAGGCATTTTAACAAATACACCCTTACTCCCCAGCCTTGTGAGTGAGCTACCTGTGTTTCTGAGTTGTCTGTTAAAATGAGTTTGGCTCCCTCCATGACAGCCATGTAGGAGAAGCGAAGCTGGTCGGGGGTCTGGATCAAGCCCATGCGGTATTCCCTCATGTCAAGCAGCACCTTCTGTATGTCCACTGATGACGGATTCTTCCTCCTGTCCATCTACAAAACGGATTAACATGTTTAAAATACATACTAAGAGTCAACAGTGATCGGTTAATCATGTTCAGTGATGAAAAGTTCAGGATTCCTGCTTGGAGGATCACAATATCTGAGACATTTTCGGGACAAAATGGTAAGATTATTAACAGTCATTGGGTACGGATCAGATCACACTCGGTATGGTTGTTCTGAGTGTCATCATGTGCAATCTAGTTCTGCTTTATCAGGACTGTGTGGGTGTAGTTTGATCAAAAGCTGCATGAGTATGAGTGGTCTGAGAGAGTATATGACATCACCTTTTCCTAAGTAAACCCTGCCCACTTCTAACCACCAAAAAAACCCCACAGAGATATACAGAAATTCCTACTGTAACATAACCAAAACAATATCAGTTTTGGGTAGAAAATAGATTGTTATTTTGGGATTCCATTGCTAATCATAATATGGCTAAGAAAATATGGCTTTTCCTGGCTTGAATGTTTAAGCTATGTTTTTAATGTTGGCCCAGGAGGTGAGAAACTGTGGAACCATCTAATACTCCTGATAGGCATGATGGTTAGAACCCACTGGCAGCTTTCATGTTTGTACGGTTCCTCTTCCTCGGTTTCAGATCAGGGCTCTTAATCCGAGATTCCTTTCAAAGGGAGTTTTTAATTCTGTACATAATAACCTCTTTCTGTTTAAAATTCCATAATTCTTCCACATCTTGCTCTACCAGCTGTCCAATATGAAGATTATTCCTCAAAAAAAAAACCCCAAAACAAATGCCAATACAATTTAAATGGCCACAGAAATTGTGTATATAAATTAGTCAAGAAAACATTAATTATCAGTACTTGTATTATTTTCTACTTAAATGAAGAAAAAAAAGCTTATTTCCCAGGCATTCACCATTAAAAATGATTTATGCAGTCAAGCATACCAACATGCCAGGACCTCTCCCTTTGCAGTCGTCACTAAGTAAGTTTAATCATAGCATCTCATCTTACTCTCCTGCCATAACTTGAGTCTCTTGAGTAATGTTTCAAAGGTGGAGTCAGCGATTCTTAGTAAAGATTCTTAACATTTAAACCCAAAAGCCAAAAAAATATGCTCCTCTTCAGCACTCCATGGAGCTGGTGTACTGGATTATAATCACTCTTTGATATCAACTTTAACAATTTCAGCATTTCCCTTTAACACTGGCTGTATTTGTTCTCACCAGGACCAGGCAGGTGTCAACCAAGGCAAAAGTCCCAGAGCGTCCGATCCCAGCGCTGCAGTGCACCACTGAAGGCCCATGCTCTGGGCCCAAAGAGCCAGACTCTCGAACTTTGAAGAGGAAGTTGAGGAAAGACGCGGGAGATTCTGGGACACCAAAGTCAGGCCACGTGGTGTAGTGAAAGTGGTAGATCTCCCTGGACTCTTCTGTCTATGAAAAAAAAAAAGCATTGTTGGCCATTATTGCACTGATTTTTCACATCTCACACCCAATCATCTATCATCTCCATATGCTTTGACTTGTATTTTGGAGTTCACAATAGTTACAACCAATCAAAGAAATACAAGTTAAGACAAGTTAAGAAATATTCAGAACCTGTGGCTGCCCTAGTTACCTGCAATTTACCTGAACTAGACACACATTTTTTTACCTCATACAATATCATCTCTGACATTGCACTACTTTGTATTCTAGAAAAAGTTAATATCTTATAGTCTTCCTCTTATGCTTACCACTGTGTTTTGCAGTTCTAGGACTCGGATTGTGTAGTAGGATTGGTCTTCCTCAGAAAGTAGCCTGACAACAAACCCTGTGTCTGTGAAAGACATCTGTAGCTCCTCTGCGGTGGGCCAATACTGTGCACACTTTTCCTGTTAAGACAAAATTAATTAATTTAGTCTTGGATAGGAAGCCACATGCTCTCAGCCAGTCTTTTGAAGGATGAGCTGAGTGAAGTCTTGCAGGATAAAGGCAACATGATATGGTATATAATTACTGTGTTTACAGACTTAATTTGTGAGAGATTGGTTGAATTCAGGTAATGTAAAGACATGTGGTTCGTACACGCAATGTCCCTGATTATATCACTTATGCATGGGTCATTATTGTCAATAGAATATTTTTTTAAACTCCTTGGACTTGGCAGCTTGTTGTCAAGTCATAAATTTGGAAAGCATTGCAAAAGATTTAAATAACTTTGACGCTGAAGCCTGATGTGATTGTATTAGAGTTCTGGAGGAATTTTCAAGCAACACAATAAACAGAGATGTATTTTTTCTTTTGTTATTAGGCTTAAATGTCTGAGCTTCTCTGTGGAGAATGATGAATGTGCAGTTTGTTTTCTCATTCATTTGCTGATGGAAGAAGGTTTCAACTTCTTACATCTTAGTTTTACATACATATGTTTGAGCTGAAATTGGTAATATCAAAACTACTTTGGAAGCCAATCCTGAAAATCTGTTAAACTTTATCAACTTGAAACTTCCAGTGCTCATAGACTGCTGATGAATTTCCTGGAAAAAGTAGGAGCTACACTGTATTCAGTGGTTAAACTTTTGAAATAGAAAGATATATTCCAAAAGTGTTACTCCAAAACAGATGTGATTCTGCATAACATAAACCACAGAATGTGATCATTTATTTATCTTTTTTTGATATAAACTTTATTAAAAGTAGTACAATGACCATTAATGCAATCACCATTTATGTTGACTTCATTTTTGTAAATATATGCTTATTCCAAAGTTTGAGGCCAGCAACAACTTTTCCAAGTTTACAACTTGGAAAAGGGGAAACAAAAGACTAGGCAAGTTGTGGAATGCTCAAAAACGCCTGTTTATAACATTCCACAGGTTCAGTGGTACCAGGAGGGATTCAAAAATTAGATCTGAAAGGGGCATCCAGGAAAGACTAAGTCATTCATGGGCAAGAATTCATGAGCAAGGTTCACCATTTTGGGAAACATGATTGCTGAAAGGACATAAAAAAATGGGCTCAAGAATGCTTTGTAATTTTCTTGTCTGTAAACATAGTTTTTTAGCAAATGATTGATTTCTGTTCTTATTTAGGATTTATACAGAGTCCCAACTTTGTGCTAACATATAATAATAAGTGTATTATATACATTTGCATCCAAAAAGGTTCACAATTTCGATGAAGAGGAGGTAGAAATAATTTTAAGAGTTTTTTTAACAAGGTAATTTCTACTTAGTGGAAAAATTTTGAAAAAACAAACTTATAAAAAAGTAAGCATTTTTTCATGTCTTAAACATATCTGGAAAGGATATTCAAAACCTATGAGCTTAAAAGTATCTACCCCAACATATATTAAGATAATATAAAAGGTAATAAAGTAGGAGAAAAGTAGTATTTTTGAGTAGAATGTAGTAAAAATAAGAGCAACTATTGGCCAGAATAATCAAGTATGAATGGATTTTTTCTAAAAAAGAGGCAGTACAGTCTGCTTCAGGATGCATTCATTTGAGTAAAAATAGCTCATATATTTTCCAGTCATCTCAGAAGATCATTTCCCCGTAGATTTAAACTCAAAGGAAAAACAGACTTAAAACCAGTCACAAAGACAACATCACAAATATAAAATTTAAACTCGCATCAAATACATTTAGCATTTAATTACACAGACCTTTGGTCTGACAAATTGTACTCTTTGTGAAGCAAGAGCACCTACAGCTAAAATTACTAACAAGATATGACACCATGGGACATGTCTCTCAGAACTTTTGATCATAACATGCAACCAAAGGGGCTTAAGAATTCTGTGAGCAGCAGGTGCTTGAGTGTACTCACAGATCCCTTTTCAATAACTCTGTTGAGCATTATAACAGCTTTGGAACACTGCTCCCAAATCATCAGCCAGAAATGACCACAAGTATTCCTCAAAGGCCCCTGTGGAAGCAAGAGACAGAAACTTATGTAGAAAGAAGGAATCCTGCCAGTATCAAAAGTTCACAAACAACAAAGTGACATCCAGTGCATTCTTCTTTAAACAGTCCACAGATCTATTCAACATGGACTGATGCAGACAAGTGACATGTACACTGTTTGTACTACACCATACCTGAGAAAGAATGTAAGCTCTTTGGGCTTCTTCCACCATGACTAAACTTGCATTGATGTAGTCATTTTCAGAGTTTTCAAGTTTTACACGACTGTGGTCGTCTGAAACCAGAGGAGAAATCATTAATCAATTAAACATTAGAGAGATGTCTTGTGCAATAATATAGTTTTAAAAAATAAATGTATTTGACATAAGACTCACATGGGCTGACATCTCTGTAGCGGTTCAAATTCCGATTCACTGGAAGTTTTGCCACTCTGTAAGGATACTCACTGGCTTGGTTTCGGATTTCCTATTATAGTGGAAGAGACAAAAAGACATTAGGACATTAGAAGTATCACATTGTGATTCTTACGGTGACAAGAGCAATGAGACATACATTGTGAGATCAACCAATGTATATATATGAAATATATCTCCTGTCTGATCGGCCAAAATAACTGACGGCATAAACTGTAAACACACCACATGTGGAGAGATGCTTTATTCATTGAAAACTGTCATAAAACTGTTGCTCTGTTTGGATCTGATTGCTAAGAGCCAAAATTACTGTATGGTGTTGTTGTGTGCTGCTATTACTGCTTCACAGGTTTCACATGAGTTCATTGTGATCTCAGTGGATCTCCAAGCTTCTGATGGAGCAAAGATTTTGTTTAATATGTACGTTTTTCAGCAAGAGATAAAACAAGCTATTTTACTGATGAAAATGAAAGCAACTAAAGATAATGAATCAAACTAGACTTTTACAGACATCAGAATAATTACACAAATGAAGTAAGGATGGTTAAACACAATTCCACTTGGCAGGAAAGAGAAAACACACTGAATAGTTGTAGACCTCAGTCTACGACCTATACACTACACCTATACACTATACACTTGATGTTGTGGTTAGTGACATGTTTTCTTAATCATCTTCAAATATATTTATTCTTAAGAAGCCGGGTACTATTTATCTATCCACTATTACAAAATTTTTATGGTTCTTAACTTAAAAAAAATATTTTTACAGCGTAACACCAGTATATTAAGTCTGACTTAGCGTATGCTGAAAACTTTCAAGAAGGGTAAACATAAGCTACAAAGCGTCTCCAGCTGCTTGTTATCCCCCCGTTAGTGGTTAGCCAAATGACATATTAAAGGTTAACTACCGAAGTCAAACCGGAACAGAAATACCATAAACTTGATGCTAGGGTCACAGCTGGTGGTACAAAAAAAAACACGCGCTTTCTGTGGAAGTCCTGATTAGTTCTCAGAAACTGCAAGCTGACGTCTGCTAGCGTCAGTCGGCCATAGCTTACTGAGCTCAACTATGAGGACTGTACAGCTACACGTTTTCTTCGCTACGGAAGTCAGCGACTGGTAGCGCAGTCTGCTAATTTCTCATTCGCCTTCCCTATGTGCATAGCATCATATCTACCTTTCACAAAATGTGGTGACATGCATAAGTTGACGAAATAAAATTAGCCGAACAGAATTATTTATGTAACCAAATGCAGAAAAAAACTCACTAACGTGTTAGCCAGTAGCTAGTAGCTAGCTAGCTAAGTAAGTTAGCAACCGATCGTCATAGAAACACGAGAGGCCCAATGTCCCGACTTACATTGTAAAGGTTTTGCCATCTCCCGGACGAATCAAGGTCTTCAAATTCTCTCTCCATTGTAACTTGTTGTAATTAGTGTCTCGAGACACTTGCAGGTTGATCACAGAGTGTTCAAAGCACCGTTTACCAAGTTACTCCTCTCTGAAAGCCATCTAAACAGCAGTCTGTGAAACCCTGGGGATCCCTGCGGGGAGTCTGCTGCTCCTGCACAATACTGCATGCACGCTGACTGAGTTGGGTTGCCTGTTACGTGTTTATCTTAATGGGAGGGAAAAAAAAACAGGCGCTAGCTGCTGTGCTTTTCATTGTAAGTTTCTTTTGTTTTTCCATACTGACATACATCAGTGTTGACCCCTGCTTTAAATTTTGCTCTCTTCGTGCTTTTATTTCTGCTTCTTCTAAGGCTTCTACGTTAAAAGCTAACCAATTTTTTAAATACCATATAAATATGTTTGTATAACTCCTATTAAAAATTGGATAAATTTGAATTATGCATAAATTGTAATATGCTATAAAATAAGCCTTTACAAACTTCTTACAGTAACTTATCTCAAATTGTTTAATACTGAGTCGCAATGAATGTGGGTAAAAATTCCCCAAACCCTAAATCTGGCAACCCTGTTGATAGAGGGGAGAGCAGAATATGTAACATGGTGTCAGTACTTTTTAACTTGCTTGATAGTCATAAGTTTTATTTTTATGTTACAATGTTCATTTGGTGTCTGTTTGGTTCGACATGCCAGGCTTCAACATTAAGTTATTATAAGTAGCTCCAAACATTATTTACTTTTGATGTCAAGGCGCCCCTCTGTGGTTATTTTGGTGTAACACCACACTACACACACACAGAACGAGGGCCCGCCAAAGCATACACACACATACGCTAGTCAACACATGACAGGCCTCCTGTGTGACTATTGTTGCTGGAAACGTTATTTGTAACCATGTTTGTAGCGCGGAGTATCGCAGCAGATCATAAAGATCTAATTCACGATGTGTCGTATGATTTTCACGGCCGGAGAATGGCAACTTGTTCCAGTGACCAAAGCGTGAAGGTGAGTTGAGTTAGCATACATTTACTTGACTCACAGCTACATCACTTTGCTATGCTAATGTTACGTTGTTCACATTACTACCAGTGTCAGCACCCTAGACAAAATGATAGCTCACCATTAAATTTATAGACTAATTTTCCTCCCACTATGGACAGACTTAACTCTGCATTATTTTTAAAAAATTGCTAGAGAATATCATAGGCACAATATTGAATCTTGCTAGCTCGGTAGCCATGGTACTTGTAGCATACAAGCTAAGGCAGCTATAGGTAGGCTGTGCGGCAAAGTTTTAGTGTTAACACTGCAGAGTTGATATCCACACACTGTATTTGAAATACCCCCTGCATATGGATAGCACGCCTGTGTTTAGAGGGGTTAATCTACAGTTAGTTGTAAGCCCGTTTAGGATCTTAAGGGTTACCTCATATATTAACTGCATTATTTTAACTGTCTTAACGAGAGTACACCTCTAATTAAATATTTTACAATTTGTGATATTTCGGAAATGCTTCATAACTTTGTTTAATCTCACACGTTTATCTTTCAGGTTTGGGACAAAAGTGAAACCGGAGAGTGGCACTGCACAGCCAGCTGGAAGGTAAACCACCTGCTGCTGCTTGATTCAATTTAACTATCAAAGGCTTTTCCTGGTAATACAATTCAGCACCCAGCAATGTATAACAATAAATTACATTTTTGTACTGTTCTTACTTGCTTATGGCCTTCCCTTTGCTTCTTGTGTACTCATACATTCATGTTGGGGTTTACTGATTGTACAAAATCCCTTCACTTATTTGTGCAGACACACAGTGGATCAGTGTGGAGAGTGACCTGGGCTCACCCAGAATTCGGTCAGGTTCTTGCCTCCTGCTCATTCGACAGGACAGCTGCTGTCTGGGAAGAAATTGTAGGGGAGTCCAACGACAAGCAGAGAGGACTGAGTCACTGGGTTTGTGCAACTCTTACATCCCTCTAAACTATCAGAAAAGGCATCATAGATGTGTAATTCTTAATCAACAGCAGTTTTGGCACTTAACTCTGGCAGCTTTCAGAATGATGGTAGCCATAAGATATGGTCAAGATAGTGAACCATACTACTGTGAAATTCCAGTTCAGTTGTGCTGTAGTTTTTTTTCCAAACTTTGTATGTTTATGCTGATGGTCTCTTCACCTCAGCCTCATTACAAGATCTGACTCACTCATTTATTCCATGATGTACTGTTTCAGATAAAGAGAACAACACTAGTGGACAGTAGAACGTCAGTGACTGATGTAAAGTTTGCCCCTAAACACATGGGCCTGATGTTGACCACCTGCTCCGCGGACGGAGTGGTGAGGATCTACGAGGCTCCTGATGTGATGAACCTGAGTCAGTGGTCCCTGCAGCATGAGATCTCCTGCAAGCTCAGCTGCAGCTGCATCTCTTGGAACCCCTCAAGGTTAGACCATGGCTTACTTTGTGTCAAAAACTGTTGAGACATCGATATGAACAACAACATCCAAGCAGTTTTTTGACTAGAAAGACCAGGTCACTATCTGAATTGATGGGGAGAGTGTCATAACTTCACTCTCAGTGGTCACTGGTGAATAAACACTGGAATGTAGTTGCTGGTTAAATCTAAGAAAAAAACACTTTAAAGATTGGTGACTTTGCCCTGAATAAGGTTTAAAAATGCTCTTTTTCCCTACAAGTTATACTCTTACACCAATTTCTTTTATGAATCATTCAAGGGTGCCAACACAGTTTGCTAGATGTGTATTCTGGTCTGGTTGTTGTAAAACAGACAATTGGCTTTTGAAGAGAAGATGCAGGTTATGTGTCATACAGCCTCCTTCTCTGGAATGACAGGCATTTTTATTTAAAATACTGTAGATGGTTTGTCTCCTTTCTTAGAACAAATATGGTCTTATTTATTTCTTCTAAGGCTTAACAATAGGCCCTTTACACAGAACACATTTTGACATGTCTCACTAGGAAAAGCTTGCATGAATAATAAAAGTAATAATGACTAAATTTCATATAGCTGGTTCAGTTTCAGGGCCCTGTCATGGCCAGAGCCTACATCAATGTCATCAGTAAAACCTGTGCTTTTCCTACTATGACAGGCAAAATGTCTGCTATTTAAAAAAGCCTATTGGGTCTCAAATGCAGCACTCAGCATTCCCTTGAACTCCCCCTGGCCACACAGCTCTCATTGCCTTCCAGCAACCTGGTGGAGGAAAGGTGCACACATCACCTTGTGACTTAAGAAGAAGAGTACCTTTCCTGCTAATAAGCACACATTGTAGTGAATACTACCAACCATTAGTAACCTTACTTAATTAGCCAGGGATTTTTTACTGTGTATTTGAGATGTTAGACTTCTTGTTTAATCAGTTATTGATATATTAAGAAAGAAAACAGTTTGTCAAATGTGTCTCATTCACTAGTGTGGGTGTTCTCAAGCATTCTAGCAGACCTGTGTTAAATTCAAGAAATTCTGTAAGTTGACCTTTGTAAATGCAAGTTTTGCTGCTGCTGAACCCCCTGACAGACTGTTGTGTAGTAACTTGCAGTGTAAGGATTTGTCAGTGTAATCTCATGTCTTTTCTTCCCACCACCCAGCTCTCGTGCCCACCCGCCAATGTTTGCAGTGGGGAGTGACGACAGTAACGTAACATATGGTGGAAAAGTTCAGATCTATGAGTATAATGAAAACACAAGGTAGGTATTCTGTAGTGTTGTGTGTGTTGCTGTTTATAAATTTTCCTTTTTGTAAAAAGTACAAAAAAACTTTAAAACAGCTGTTTAAATTTTTTTAACCTTTTTTTTTAAACAATATTACAAAGAAAATATTCCAAGGCAGAGACGTTGATGACCGTCACTGATGCAGTCCATGACATTGCATTTGCTCCAAACCTGGGTAGATCTTTCCATGTGCTCGCCATTGCAACAAAAGATGTCAGAATCTTTAAGCTCGTCCCAATGAGGTGACTAATTTTGTTAAGTTTTTTGTTATTTTCATGGTATCATAGAGATTCATGAAACACACAGAGATTAGTGTAGTAACTATAATTTCTGCACTTCACATCTCAGTGAAATTATATTTATCTTATACATACAGCTTATGCAGATGCATTTCTAAAGCTGCAACTATTAAAAACATTTTAGAATGACAGATCCGTGAGCCCTGCCCTTTTCAATTCATTCTCTGTAACTTGGATCCATCTAACAGGAAGGAAAGCGCATCTACAGGACCCACAAAGTTTGAGGTGCAGATTGTGGCTCAGTTTGACAACCACAACTCTCAGGTTTGGCGTGTGAGCTGGAACATCACCAGCACCCTGCTGGCTTCCTCCGGGGACGATGGCTGTGTTCGCCTCTGGAAAGGTGGGAGATTATTGTTGGTTTCTGCTGATGACTGTTCATTTTCATATATCAGCCTATTTCCCTATCAATTTCTTTTTGAGTCATTGTTTGGTGCAGCAGCAAAATTAATGTACTTTGCCTGTTTAATTTATCCTGTTATTGATCCCTTACATTAATTTTATATTGGCAAGTACAAACCATAATGTACCTGTACTAACCTTTTTCATATAGGTGTTTTCTGAATTTTGAGCCACTGAAACAGAGTAATAGTGACACATTATCTAATTATGAAGCTAAAAAGGTAAATGTGTGAGAAAACAGTAGCCCTTTTACAATTTTTACAACATTTTTACATCAAGCAGTCACAGATCACCATTAGCATTTGGAGTCATGTTTGTGTCCATCCGTGGAATGTCTTATTGACTCCTTTTAAACTCTGTTGTGGTTTCCACGAAGACCAGAAAAATATCTGAATTTTAGCTCTAGACGCTTTAATGTGTTTATCATCAGCTAGTTGGTAACTTTGTTCATCGGCCGCTTAGTGCGTAGCAAGTCATGCACACTAAGATTTTATAGCCTTTCTGCTAAACAGATGCCTGCTGCTATTAGAGCAGTGAGATAGAATAAAAGTTATGAGCTAGATTTAAGTCACTTGTTGATCACAAGAAGCCTGAGCACTGAATTTACCTCCTGTCCCTCTTCAGCTAACTACATGGACAACTGGAAGTGCACAGGCATCCTGAAGGGAGACGGCAGCCCACTCACAGGCTCGTCTGGCCAGCCCACAGCCATGAGCACCGTCGTGGGCTCCTCTGTTCACACCTCCCAGAATGCCCTGAATGGGATGTCTGCAGGAAGGTAGGTGGTGTGGTGCATCTGACGCCACTCACCCGGCTGAACCCGAGCCAGTCAGAACTGACAACTTACTATGCCTCACACTGACTGGGACTGCAGCTGCTCACTGACAAACTTCCTGGGCCCACAATGGCCGAATGATGCACTCATGCAAAGAGCTTGGCTTCCAGCATACAGGTTGTCGGCATCAAGACATTGAAGTTGGATGTGTCTTGTTATTTCCTCCTGATTTGTACTAATGCATGTTATAAGAGTGGTTTCATGATTGCATTGTCAGTATTAGGGCTAAACATTTTCTTTGTACAAAAATTAAAATAAACCAGTTTATATAAATTTGATATGTGACAATTATTTCAAATGCTGGAGCTTTTTTGGGATACACGACAGCACCATCGTGTTGTTCAAAAAAATTGTTTTGTAAACTTTTATGTGATTAGCTTCAGTCTCCTACATCTCAACATCCAACATCTTTAATTACTATTTCTAGTTTTAAAGAAGTATTTAAATTATAATTTAGAAATTTTCTTGCCTTTTTTCTCCTTGTTTCTCTTTTCATTAAAAATTTATCCTTGAGCAAGTTTTGCCAAACTCTTTGCTGAGCAGGACAGCCTGAATAAACCTTATTAACCAATCTTAATAACTTCAGAAAATTACCGTATTTTCCACACTATAAGGCGCACCTAAAAGCCTTTAATTTTCTCAAAAACCGACAGTGCGCCTTATAAT
>JAQMCX010000057.1:15821647-15844728 GCA_029814765.1 Acanthurus leucopareius | reverse complement strand
GTGTCAAAAATTAGGGACTTGAAACCATTCTTAGATGAAAACAGTCTTATTTGTCTAGGAGGCAGGCTACAGCACTCTGATCTTGGCTTCAGAGAGCAACAGCCATGGATACTACCTACAAAACACAAGTACTCTGAGTTACTGGTTCAGTACTGCCATGAGACAGTGATGCATTCTGGGGTTAGAGATACTCTAGTGCAGATGAGGGAGGGATACTGGGTTCTAAAAGGGAGTCAGTTAGTGAAGAAAATAATTTCACGTTCCTACATGTGTTTGAAACCGAGGGTGAAACCTACAAACAAACATATATTGCTCTTTTCACTTGTGCTGTCACAAGGACAGTGCATTTGGAACTTGTGACAGATCTAACTACAGAAAGGTTTCTATTAGCCTTAAAGATGTTTATTGCAAGGCGAAGACTGTGTAAAGTTATTTACTCAGATAATGCCAAAACCTTCAAAAGAGCAGATCAAGACCTGAAACACCTGTGGAAGTCAATCAGGGGATAAGAGCTCACAGAATTCTTCACCAATAAAGGAAGCACCTGGAAGTTTATTGCCGAGCGAGCTGCATGGTGGGGTGGCTTCTGGGAGAGACTAGTGAGATCTGTAAAGGCATGTATAAAACGGGTGTTAGGGAAGGCATCAATGTGCTTCGAGGAACTGACAACAATGCTTGCAGAAATAGAGGCTGTGTTGAACTCCAGACCTCTTTCATATTTGGACAGTGAATCAACAGAGCTACAGCCACTCACAGCCTCTCACTTCCTGGTTGGGGAAAGATTAACCTCCCTACCACCAAAGACTCTGATTTCACTCCATCGGGCAACCAATGTGAAAGGACATGGGCCGCCGGTGGAAATACCGGCAGAGACTTTTAACCAGCTTTTGGAATAGCTGGAGGAAGGATTACCTGATGAACTTGAGATCAGCTCATGAGTGTAAAACCCCTATACCCACTGTGCTGAAGGTGGGAGATGTTGTACTGATTGGAGAGGGCAACCTGCCCAGACAATCATGGAAAATGGGTAGAATAACTGAACTGTTTCCAGGCAGAGATGGACTTGTTTGTTCCTGTGCTGTTTGTTGAGAAGACCTGTTCAATTGATATATCCATTAGAGATTGTTTAAAGTAATGGGCTGAGTATTGATGAACATTTGCTCATCGGGCAGGACTGTTAAGAAATATTAAGTTAAATAAATAAATAAGTTAATTCATGGTCAGTTAAAAGGGGTAAAGAAGTACAGTCAAAAATGTTGCTATTTACAATATTTACATGTCACAAGAAACAAGAAATGTTTATTGTTGTGTTTAACCAGAGATTCAATTTATTTTGGAAGCTTGGAGTTGAGCTACTTTAAATGCTTTTATTTGATAGTGCAGACAGGAAGTAGAAAAGCAGTTTTGACAAAAGTTTGTGGATGCGCAAGTGTCAAGATGTAGGTCTACTGCTTATCACTTTCTATGTTGATTGCAAGAAGCAGCTAATCCGCAAATAAACGCTGACTTTGACAGTTTTTACGCTCTCCTCATTGAAAGAAGCTCCAACTATACAATACCATCAGCATCTGTTATTTTGTGTCATATTGTGTCTTCCATGACCAGTCATAGAAGTGAAAAAGGACCTATCATTTACCATGGACACTGACTCCTGGACAGACATCTGTAATAATATCTTCACAATGTCACACACAGAACCTACCTTACACAACATAATCTACATAGAATGAGACTTTTCGTGACAATACCTGTACACACTGCACATTAAATACAACAGACCTTCATGCCCCCTTGCTCTGTCACCCTGTTCAAACCGTCTGGAAAACAATCATAAGTAAGTGAGTAAGTAAAGTAAGTGAGTATAGTTTATTTTATTGCATCTTTCACAGATAACAGAACCACAAAACAGAACCCTGAGGGACACTACATGACAAAAGTGCTGTGTCTGACAAAAATTGACTACAGCAACTGAAAAGCTCCGTCATTGAGATAAAATGTACACCCATCCAAGGCAGACCCAGAAATATCCATCAACTGGCATAAACTTTATAAAAGAATGCTGTGATCAACAGTGTCAAAAGCAGAGCTAAGGTCAAGTAATACCAATAATGAGTGCCTACTATCATCTGCAGCCATTATTTTATCATAAGTAACTGTAAGAAGAGCTGTTTCTGTTAAGTGCATTTTTCTAGAAACCTGACTGAAAAGAGTTGTGCAGGTTATGTGTTCTAAAACAGCTGTAAACTGCTCTGCGAGAACAGTATTTCATTGGACCGCCTTTAGCTTTGATTATAGCAGGCATTTGCTGTGGCATTGTTTTGATAAGCTTCCGCAATGGCACAAGATTTATTTCCGTTCAGTAGGGCTGCATGATATTGCCTAAAACTAATATCTCGATATTTGTAAGCTATATCGAGATACACGATATATATCTCAATTTTTGGATTTCTCCTGTAAATCACTATATAAATGTTAAATTCAACCCTTTGATGCATAAAATGACATCAGTATGATGCTTAAAGTAGACCTTTCTATTGGAGTTTTTAAAATTTGCATGCAAAAAGGGGAAAATCCCAATCAAATTAACTTTAGCAAACCTTTTATTTAAAACCAGGCTGCTGCATTCACAATATTTTAACAAATAAAAATAAATAATGGCATGGTAGGCCTCTGAACAGTAACAGTCACATCACAGGTCTCCATCTTCAATTAACTTCCCTTACTCTCCACGCTCTCTTGCCTCCTCACCTGATACAAACATATGCATGCGCGAAGTGGAGTTTTCTGGATGGGCGGGGGAGTGTGCTGCGCGCTGTGAGAGGAGCACAAGGAGAGAGTGAAAGAAGCAAAACTCAAAGAGAATTACATGCTGACGGCTTAAAACGTTTACGTGACAATTTGTACTCGATGGTCGCGATATAGTCATTTCATACATCTCACGTAGAGCAAGCTGTGATACATCGAGTATATTCGATATATTGCCCACCCCTGTGACTGCATGTTAATTTTTACTCTCTTTGAGATATCCTTTATGCATAATAGACTTATTTTGTTTTACTGCGAGTTGAAGTAGCCTTTTTCCCCTCATAATGAGTATTGTATTGACACAATTATCTATCTAGTTTTTCACTTTAACACCTAAATAGATTTTTAAAATCTGCATGATTTTTTGCAGATGGGTGACCGTGTGGGTCCTGTAGGAACAGGAGTGACCATCTTCTCTGTGGGAGCATCAGGAGGAACTCAGAAACTTTCTCCTGTCAACTGGAGCATGACTCTGGACCGACAGGAGGCTTTGGTGAGTACAGATGCACAACACACTTATTTTAACATTATAACCTGCTGGTGGGCATTTTCATCAGGCTGTTCATTATGTACAGATTTATTTTCTGATATAAATGGCATAAATTATTTTAAATAACTTCACGTGAGTTGACATTTTTGTTGAGGCTTTAGATTCTTAATCCTGTAATATCACAAACTTAATAAAAATTTGTTGCAAAAAATGGGTGTTTCTCACTAAGCAGACTTTACCATATAGACAACCACTTTTATAAAAACTTTGTTACAAAACAGTTTGTGGTGGGTTTTTATTTTATTGTTATTTATTATTATTTATTTTTCATAATTGTAAACCATTTACAGTCCAGTATAGCTACTTGTTTATCACTTAAGCTTATTGGGGGGAATTTATTGTTAATTGAATTAATGAATGTGTGAGATTGTGAGTCATACATTGTGTCTCTTCTATACTGAGAACTTTTATCCCAGATGTTTTTAATATGTTGTACAACCCCTCAGTGCTTTGCTCAAATGATTTAAGTGAAAAACTTGACTGCGTGTTGTGAGCTGTTGAGGTTTTGTTAATGTGGTTCTGATTTGAAATCCAGGATGCTATGGAGAGCACAGAGTCTGGGCCCACTGTTGACCGTCTGCTGGACTCTGTCTACCTGAGGAGTGGGGCCTCTTTCAGGAGACTTCAGAACTCAACAATCCAAACCGTCTCCCACCTTCAAGGGACCCAGGGGAGCTTCCACCTCTCCCAGGTACAATTATGGAGCAGGGAATTTTTTTTCCTTTTCCTTCTGGAAAAATGTCATTTGTTGGACAAATGTCTGTACAAATTTTCTTTGTTATGCACTCTGTTTATCTTTCAACCAAACTGCACTCAGGTTCTGCTCCCAGAATGTGATGAGAAGGATAGTGAAGATGAAGAAGAAGAAGAAGAAGATGATGATGATGATGATGATGATGATGATGATGATGATGATCATGATCATGATCATGATCATGATGATGATGATGGAGTGGATGAGCCTGATGGTGCCAGGCCTTCCTTGGGTTTAAGGGGTGGGCCCTGTGGTGATGTGACAGGTGCAGAGGCTTTGGGCAGTACTAGTGAAGATGAAAACAATCCTCTCTCCACCTCCCTTGAAGCCAAGTATTTCTCCCAGAGTTTCCAGCAGGAACAGGAAGATTCAGATGATGTGTGGAGCCATTACCAAGACAACCTGGAGCAGGACCTTCAGCAAGGTTTGTTTTATCTTTAATGTATTTATGCCTCAAATTTACTCATTTACTAAGCTGATTGTGGATATTCAAACTTGAACCATACTGGTGTGTAGTGAACTATGTTAAAAACATAGCTTTTCTCTTCAGGTGCCAATGCCACTCATACTGTGGTGTACCAGAATGAAGAGGGGCAATGGGTGACAGACCTGGCATATTACTCCTCCTTTGAGAAAGAAGTCGACGGAATGACCTCAAAGGATATTAATCAGTTTCAAGCTGAAGAATTTATTCCTTCCAGTATATATGAAGTCCATTATTTTTCTGTTAGTGTTCTTGTTTGTGAAATAAACATAGATGCTTTAGACAAATTTTCCTTCTTTTACAGGTGATGCTATGGAAAAGATAGAAAAGGATCAAGAGGAATTTGAGAAGGAGCATCAATTCATGCAGGTATACGTCACCCCCACCCTGTCCCCTGTAATTTGACTTTTTTTTATTGTTATTATTATTTTGTTTGTATGCATGTGTGTTTGCTAAAAACTGATAGCTTTCGGTTCTGACATGCTGAGTCACATCAGAAGCATTGCAGAATACCCTTTGTACATACTGCTCGTCTGTTACCACACACAAAAAATGACCAGAATTGGCCTAAATTACACAGTGTCCATGGCAACAGCAGTGCGTGCGGATGCAGTGGCCAGTAGCTGCTTCACCTTGCTACATTTTTTCTTTTATCTTTTTATTTTTTTTCATCTTTCATTGCCAAAACTCATTTTAACTATGATAGAAGTGTACTCATAATCAGAAAAGAAGCATAGTGGTTGGATTAAGAGCGGTAGAAATCATAATCAGATTTAACATGAAGTAAATAAATTCGCTAAATGAATAAGTCGCTACCAGACACCTGAAACTTTCAGCCTCTCTGTATTTTGTAAAGCGTGGCCACTTTTGGTTCACTGGGAGTATTGCTGTTCACACAGGAGGAGAAGATTGAACCAGCCAGTAGCAACAGCACCTTTCACAGTGATTCATCTTGGAAGATCCCCACCAACAGCAACATTCTGATGAGGTCTTCCCAGGTCTCCTCAGAGTACAAGCAGGGAGACCAAAGCTACCTGCGACTCTCTCTTGGGCAGTTTTTCGGACAACGCTCTGAAGCTTTGGGCTGTCTGGGGAGTACTGATGATCTTGATGGGGTTAAACGGGTGAGTAAAACTGTCTTCTTTTTTCTTACAGAAATTTAAAAATGTAATTTTTCTCAGTTTCGGAGGGGTTTGTAATGAATGTTTTTAAAAGTTTATAATTTATGTAAAGACGTACAGGGTATGTGCATTAACATATTTAATGCAACTGATGTGCTATGAAAAAAAGCTACATTTTGAAAATCAAAGGATTTTGAAGAATGCAGAAACAGATTTCACATGGTCAGGTTGAAATCACATAGTGAAAGACCTGGATTTGGGAGATTCTTGTTCTGTAACCTGTCTGGTCAGATGTGTGCAGTTTATCAGCAGAGGTCAGGTGAACACTACCTGTCCCACTGTCTTTATTAACAGGTCTGATGCAAACGATTTTGCTTCCCTACCCTCCTGACTGCCTGCCTGACCTCTACATTGACAGGACCTGTTTTTCCAGGTCCTCTACATGATCTTATAGAACTTTGTTCAGAGAGCAGGGACTTATTGGTAACTTAAGCCAAAGTTCAAAGTTAACTCCCACCATGTCTTTGTTTTGTCTTTGACGTTTGTCAAACAAATTTACATCTTATCCTCACAGGATACGATGTAAATTTGTAGGCTTGTAATGACTAAGGTTTTTTTTTTTTTGTCATTGAAGTTTTTATTGATTTTTTTACACTCATTCTACAGACCCTCAAATAACTAACGAATCTCTTATGTGTTGATTTTCTAATGTACATGATTTAAAAAAAGAACAAAACAAACACAATAAACAAACACAGAGTCAGTTAGCCAACCCAACAAACTCCATCAATGCTCTTAATAATACTACAATGTGCTGAGCCCTTAATAAAGAGGAAAAAATTGTTCCAAACTTCATCAGATTGACCTTTTTTGTTAATTATTTGAGCCAATAAATATTTAAAAGAAGCAGTTTCCATCATAGATTTAATTCACACAGTAAGTTCTGGAGGTTTTGTATTTTTCCAATTTCTTAACACAAGTCTTGCTGCAGTAATAAAGCCATTTAACAGTAACCCAGACTGTGCTTTGGTCACACCTGGAGTTAAGTGTTTTATTTTCAATTCATGTGATTTTTTAATTGATTTGTTCATTTATTTATTTTTAATCATGTTTCTGCTATCTAATGGTGGAAGTACAAACTGCAGTCACTTACCCCCTCATCTATGTGAGTTCTTTTAAGGGAAAAACAGTAAGATGTATTAAAAGTTTGTTCTTTTTCCTTTTAGCCATCTTTTGGCTACATCATTACTTCTCCAGAGAAGAGAGAGCCATTTGCCCTGATTCACCCCTCAGAGATCTCAGCTAGAGACAAGAGTCCTCACAATGACACCATGGAACTCAGCGAAGCAGACAAAACTCTCAACCCAGGTATGTTCACAGTATTGCCGAGGCTGAACAATCATTTTCTTGGCTCAAATAGAAATACTTAATCTTTTCTGAATTTTGCTCATTTTAAAGACATTTGCACCATGCTTTTCACAGTGCTACTGTCATTACTCGTGATTTTATTCTTGCAGAGGACCTAGACAAAACTCTTGAGGCACCAGGTGAAAGGATATCGCCTAAAGGTGACACTGATCCAGACCAATGTCAAAAGGAGGTATAGAACATTTTTTAAATGTTTATGGTTGAATGTCTCCATTTTTAGGATTACATTAATGTTCCAATGGGTTTCTAAAACAAAACCACGTCTCATCTTAGGAGCCTGCAGTTAGAGCTGAACTGCCTGACCACAGTGAGGGCTGTGGCTCTCAGTCAAACTTGGGTAATCAAAGCTGTGTGTCCCCCGACAAAAACAGAAGTCAACTAATGCTGAGTATCAGCACGATTGCCACAGCCATTGCTGATGCATCTGTCAGCACTGACCCATCACAGTTGGCTGCTATGATCATGGAGCTGTCCAAGAGGAACAGGGCGAGGCATCGACCTGAGTCTGCAGTACCTGTTGGACCTGCTGTGAACTGCACAGAAGAACCACATGTGAGCTCCTGTTTTTTTTTTCGAGTTTTATTTCTAGTTTGCCTTTGTTCTGGAAGCCTCTGTCCGTGTCCACTGCCAAAGCCAAACTGATACACTTCATAGTTTGTAATTTGTGTCGGTCATTCTCAGACACTACAAAACTGCTCACAGTTTGACTTCAAATTTTATATTCTGTGTTTTATAAACAATTGCCACAATCCCAAAATTTAATTAAATGATACACATCAATCCTTTTCTGATTTTTTTTTTTTTAAATGTCTCATTTACTGAAAACCATACAAAAAATTTCTTGAATGCAATCAACCTTGTTCTTGTAGTAATTGAAGTATGATCTGAGTTTTTGATGCAAGATTTGGTCACAAAAATAGCTTGTCAGTGATGAAATTGTGAATTCTGAACTGTCATTTTAAATGTTCAGCTCAGCATTTTAAGTAAAAAGCAGCATTTTCCCCTTTACATAGATCCTACCCGAGCCATATCAGTGTGCCTTGTTGGACACACTACAGAGAAGCAGCTGTGTAGGAGAGCTCAGTGCGTTTGACATGGAGAAATACCTGAAAAAGACAGAAGTTTCAGGGGGCAGCGATGCCTCAGTGGCACACACTACGTTTGACCTGACTGGCTTGGCTGACAATTTAAGCAGCTCTCAAAAGAACGATCAAGCAGAAACTCCTGAGGAACAGGGGAGCTCAGCTCAGCAAGTGGAAAGTCAACAGGAGCCCACAAGTACAAAAACAGAGGATAAGGACAGAAAAGGAGGAAATACATTATCCCCAGGTCATAAGGGGTACTCAAAAAGAAGTTCTGTATCTCGTCCTTGTACATCCTTCAGTTCTGCCAGAAGGTCTGTGGGCTCAGAGCGATCTTCCACTCTCAAGCCCCCTGTGGACAAAAAGGAGGTGTGTGATAACTCTGCCTCTCCTGCTACCAAGACTTTTTGTTCCCCAGGCAGTATTCCTACAGACAGTGGAGTCAAGCCATTAGAACTGAACCCACAAGCAACGAACACATTTAGGCCGTCCTTAGAAGCATCACTAAAGAGTGGTGTAAGCTCTGCTGCTTTACCTGGCTTACCAAGACCCTCACCAGGCTTGAGAAAAGGGCAGTCATGTCTGCCTTGCCTTAAAGGTTCCTCTCCTCCATCACAGAGGGTGAGGAAGGCAGACCAGCAGTGGGAAAGACTCAGTAATTCTCCAGAGAAGAAACCTCCACCCAGTGGTACCACGGTTGCCCCTCTGCTCTGTAGCTCTGTAGACAAGCATGTTGGCTTCTCCCATCTTCCATTAGACCCTGCATCTGGTGAGTGAAAAACAGAGATGAGGCTTCTCATTTTGAAACTACGCTCATTTTTCCAAGCACTTGAGAGATCAGTTGCTGCTGTTTACGTCATGGTACATGACAAGGACACTGTTGCTCTGGGAATACTGAGGTGATTTGAACACATATGTTAACAATAACTGTGTCTCTCAGGACTGCCGAAGGGTTTTTCCGAGCCCTTTGTAGAGGAGACACAGTGTAACTTCAGACCATCCACTTCTCCTCTGACTCACTCCTCTCCAAGTCAGACCTCCGTTCCAAGTGCTGAGGGGTATTGTATCACACTAGATCTCTATGAGTTTAGAATACTGAATATCAGGAGGTAATTCAAAATTAGTGTCTTTTGTGGCTTCAGATAGAATTTAAATAATCTAAAATTAAGTTAATAAGTTTATTATCTGACAAGAAATAAACCGTCTCATTAGTCTTTATAAAAGTCAATTAGTCAATTATACCATATCAGTGTAAGAATAAAAATTAAGTTTCCGTTGTTCAGCTGATGCACATCACCATTGACAGCCACAGAATATTTATTTGCATTTGAGTATTTTTTCCATGTATTACTATATTCCTATGTCATCTTGGTTTCCTAGTGTGGTTTCACCAGCATCATCTGGTGGAGGTCTGGCAAACAAGCATCCAGGTCTTGACCTCACTCCTCAGTCTGCCTGCTCCAGCCCCAGTCTCAGCCGACTCACCTACATCTCAGTGAATGATGGCACAGTCATACCTACACCTGAGAGGCAAAAGGTACGGTAGGAAAAGTAGGGTATACCTAATATTAGCCTGAGTTGCACTTAAAGGTTCATTCTTGTTGACATGAATATCTCTGAAGTGAGTTTTGCATGACCAGGTCATTATCATCAGAGCATTTCTGCTGTTTGCTAGCACTAATGTCGATGTTGCAGTCACTAATACCATTTATTAAGGATTAGCTTTTGGGACATGAAATGCCAAACTTTTATTTTGAGGAGCACTTGCATTGTCTGATCTAAACAGATTAAATAATCAGTTGTGTCATGAGAGAAATGGTTTTAGTTGTGTATTCATTAAGATCCAGAGTCAGTATTTGCTAATACTAATGGAATTCACTAATTGGATATCAATCTGTTGTCACTGATCCAGATTCCATAGTTTAATGTTTTCATAAATTATTAGTATGTAATGATGGAATTTTATGTCTTTAACAAAGATGTTGTCGTTGGTTGTTTTGCCTCCCACAGAATAACTGTACTATGGCACTAAGCACCACCATCATCAGATTTAGTCCAACTCCACCTGTGGAACCAGATACACAGTCTGACCTCGATATTCTTGGCCTGCCCAAAGGTCTGGACCAGGTGCAATCTCATCACTCAAAAAGTCTGGACACACTACCAGCACAACAGTGTGAAAGCCCGGAGCCCTCACGTACTGGTTCTGCACTGAGCTGCACACGCAGCCAGAGTGAATGTAACTACCACTGCCCAGAACTGCCAATACCTGGTGATCTTTCAACAGGCTGCAGGAACCACAAGCGCCTCTCTGAGTCCAGTGGAAAACAGCTCACTAAAGTGGACTCAGGTTATTGCAGTAATCTGAACATTCAGCAAGCTAGCAGCAATGCAGCTCCTCCAAGCTCTCAGCAGTGGGGAGCTGCGAGTTCAGTGTCGTCATCATCGTATGCATGCAGCCTTGGCATGCCTCCATCCTACTCATCAGAGGGACTTCACTATGTACCCATCCCAAGCTTTAAGCCCCAAGGTGCTGGTTTGATTGACCTCCCCCATCAAGGAGAGATACAGTCTCTCCTCGCTGGACGCTCTCTCTTTAACTCCCAGCTGGCTCAGCAGTATTTGGGACCTCATGCTTCACTACAACCTGGTGCTTATCATGTGGGAGCACCAGGAAATGGTCTCTTTGGTGTTTCCTCAACAGGCATGTCTTTTTCTCCACTAAATGTGTGTGTTTAATGTCAGACAAGCATTGATGCAACATGATAGTCGAACCCCTAAAGTAGTCTTGTCAAATAAAGTATGCATCCTCAACTTTTTTCCAGGATTAACCAACAGTGATCTTACATTAAGACGTGTTCACTCCAAAGCAGGCCCTCTGGGGATACCTGGGTCTGCTATGACCCAACAGCTTCCCTTATCCCATCAGAACCAGCAGGACATAGGAACGATGGGAAAAACCTACAGGCAATATGGTGCTGAGCCCCTGGTGTCTGGTGGTCTTGAGGAACTGAGAGGTATCAGTGTCTTGCTGTTAATATGAAAGTACTTTTTTGACATAATTTAATATACAGTGTAAACACTTAAAAGTAGAAACAATGACAAGACTTTATAATTCTAATGAGATTTTTTCATTTGTTAGACTGCTGTTTTGTGCATATTCTTTAGACCTTTAAAGATTGATGCATAATATATTTTGCAAATAATTAAAAGTTAATATGATTGTTGTTGAACATGTTGTAGCCAGTGTTTCTACATGTTTCTACATAAACTACATGTTATGAACTTCTTTAAAAAAAAATTTGTGAAATTATTGGAAATCGGTATTTGGTTAAAATAATTCCATCTCCAGATACATACCTTGCATCCCACTAACTGTCTGTAGGCATGTGTCTCTCAGATACTGGGAAAAAATCGCTCTTTTGTTTACCAGAAAATTACAACAGCAATTTATCAAAATTTTAAGTGTTGTGGGCCGCCGTTTAGCTCAATCGGGAGCGTGGGTGGCCCATGTACGGCAGGCTTAGTCCTCCACGCAGCGGTCGCGAGTTCGACTCCGGCTCCGACCATTTGCTACATGTCTCTCCCCTCTCTCTCTCTCCCTGTTTCCTGTCCGATATCTCAGCTGTCCTATCAATAAAGGTGTAAAAGCCCGAAAAAAAAAAATAAAAAAATAAAAATAAAAATAAAAATTTAAGTGTTGTAATTCAATATAGTTTTCAAGTATTGGCATTATATTGTTTTCACTTACTTTATGCACATTGCTTACTTTTTCTTTTGCATGGAGGAGCAGAATTTCTTTGTGTCAGGTTTTTTTTTCTGCTGTCATCCTTAGGACAAGTGGTTGTGCCAGAGGAGCTGCGGTTCCCTCACGCTTGCTGTGTGGGCATCGCCTCACAGACCTCCCTCAGCCTCTTTAACCCCTCTGAGAGATGGCAGCAAGTGTCAATCACTTTCACCAGCCTAGCCATTGATGGAGAGAAGGTGTGTCAAAGCACATACCAAAATGTCACATTGTGAAGCAAGTGGCTGCTTGTAATTAGTTATTGTAAAACTTCAAGACAACTGATTGAACAAAGCCAGTTATTATATAAGATATCTGGCTAAACCAGCTGACAACACTCATATAAAGATCACTTTTTCTTCTGTCTACAATGTTAATCCCCACAGGTGGATAGCTTGCCGTATCAGTGGCTTATTGTGAAGAACAAGACAATCATTGGCCCTAAGACTACAGAGGAACAGAAGGTGTTGTTCATCCCTCCACAAGCTGGTGTCTATCAGTGTGTTCTCAGCGTATGCTCTTGGCCTGCATCAGCTGAGATGGAGGTTGCTGCCAGGGCCAATATCTTTGCTAAAAGAGTGGTGCTGGTGGCCATAGCAGAGAATCCTGCACTAGAGGTGAGGGCCTCCAATTCACAGATTGTGACCAAAAATAATCTGCTACATAAGAAATAAGGCACAGTAAAATACTTGAGATGTTGTTTTGAGATATATGATGTTTTGACGTCAGGTTGTCTATTTCCACCTTTATTAAATGAAATGATGCATTGTTTGTAAGACAGGGTCTGAAATGTATTTTGATTTTTAGGTTGAAGTAAGTAAATCTGGCTGTCTGGATTTTGGAGACCTTCCAGCAGGCAGTGCCAAATCCATTCCTCTCAAACTACTCAACAGGACTCACGCTACTGTGCCCATCCGTCTAGTCATCAGCGCTGTGAGTCACTTTTTAGTATATACATACATTACTTCCATAGAGGTACACAGATCCCAAACAATAGCACAGTGCCCTCCAGTGGCAGCTCTGTAGTTTCTGTATGATCCAACTTTTTAAGGCTAAAACACAGGAGCACATTAAATTCAGCTAAACAGCATAGTTTTAAATTGTATATGATCTTTGGTATACAGAACAACATATGCCTTGAGCAAGTTTAGTTTAAACATTATCTAAGCTAATGTTGTGAAAAACTAAGCTTATTACTGTTGTGGATTAATGGAGAGTACATACAATACATCGTCTTCCTGTCTATTAATATAGAAATCCATTTATGTTTCTGCTCTAACTAAATTTGAGCGATTTAATGGGGGGTAAATAAATTGGGTTTTTACAAACTCATGCTTGCAAAGCTGCAAAAATATAGCAGTGAGCTTAATAGTGGTAATAAGTAAATAATATCCAAATGTTTGATGTTTAACAACTCATTTCTGAAGAATGCTACAGCATGGAGATGCTTCACCTTCTCTAAGAACCCTGTAACCATGACATCTGAGGCAACACAGCAGGCTGAACAGATGACCTCAGTGTCCACTACCTCGGTTATGAATCATGTGATGCATGCCTGTTATGGAGAGGTAAGAATTGACAAGTTCATTGAGTATCTCTCTAGCTCTTCTAAGTATTTTCATCCCACATGAATTTGTTTAATGTTTTATGAAAAGCAATCCGAGGTAATTTTGGTATTTATCAAAATATGAAGATACTACTGGCAATACAGTTTCATAGATCCAGTCTGATTATGTATCTCACTTATTCAGCAGTGAAACTGATTTTATCGATAGCATCAAAAAACTTAACTTTCTTTTCCTGTGTTTTTTTTCTTTGATTCTTTTTTCAGAAGCCACAGAGCTTCATGGTCTGGGTTCACTTCAAGGCCCCTCAGAAGTACACAGTCTCTTCAGGTAAACAACCTGGATTTATATACTTTGCATGTTGCATAGCACCATTCATGCTAAATACAGTGGGATGTGTATGGTGTTTTATATGTCACTTAAGCTATTACAATGGAAAAGACATTAGATTTTTACAGGTACATTTGTCAGAGCTTATTAAATCACACATTGTGCTTAACAGGAGAGCTCGGTCTGGCTGATGAGTACAGTGCTCGGGTGGATATTGAAATAGACTCTCCTCATCCGAGTCACGTGATCCGCAGCATTCCACTCAGGGCCAGATGTGGAACTGCAAGGGTCCATGCTCCTAAAGACATGCAGGTGGTCAAACAGCAAATTTTTTTTTTTCTTTTTTTTCCCCCAGACCAAATCAGGATTGTGACAATCACTGCAGGTTTATATGCTGATAAGCCCCACCAACTACCAGACAGCCAAAACTGATGAAACTACCGTAATTTCCGGACTATAAGCTGCTACTTTTTTCACATGCTTTGAACCCTGCGGCTTAAACAATAATGCAGCTAATTTATGGCTTTTTACAGGCTAAAGAGCTTAATGCCATCAATACACTCAGCCTCGTCACATCAGACCAATGAAATTACCGAACAGGTCACAGTTGATCAATGGAACTGTTCGAATTACATCAAACGCACTTACACGAAATTCTTCAGATCAGTCATTTTGCGCTTCATGCACATGCTCTCATCATGGATAGGGAAGATATCGATCAATGACTTTTCTGGTAGGCTACTGTATTTTAAATTTTTTTAACCAGCCGTGTTACAGGCACTGTTCGGAAAAATTCATTTATTTAATTAAAAGTTAAAAAAATCTTTCCGTATTATATTTTTCTGTGTAAATATCCCATGTTACAATGTGAACATCTGCAGCTTATAGACAAGTGCGGCCTACATATATACAAAATCTTTTTTCTTTTTAAATTTAGTGGGTGCGGCTTATACTCAGTAGTCTGAAAATTACGGTACTGATATGATTTGTTGAAAATACATGTAGTTCAACACTAGATCAATCGTGAATACATCTATTTTAATTCAGCCTAAATTCTGACATCAAGACTATGTTTGTTATCATCATGTTTCTTTCCTGTCTTTCAACTTTGTGTGGAGTTGGCAGTGAACTGCTTCTTGTGCTTCTGTCTAGACTGTCAGCCTGTCTGCTCCACTGGGTAAATCCAGTCAACAGATGCTGCCGCTAAAGAATGCAGGAAACATTGATGTGCTGCTTAAACTCAAGGTAATTCTGACCTTTACTTTTCTTATTAGATCTGGGGTTTGGGTAAGCCTTAGTGACATTTTGGGATCAGACTGTGGCACTAACAGTGTGGATTCATTGATATTTTGCTCCTGTGTTCTTCTTTTCTCCATTTTGCATTCTTATCCCTCTCTCACCATCTCCCTCCATCTTTTTCTTACTTATCTCATCCCCCTTGTTGCCTCCAAACATTTAAACCACCATTTCTTTGATGTTTTTCCTACTTTTGATTTTTTTTTCTTCTCAATTCCATTCCATCTTATCATCTCTTTTTTCTTCCCTGCTACAGCACAGTGATGAAAGTTTCTCTGTGACACCTGATGAGCTGTCATTGAGAGTGGGAGAGGAGCAAAGCATTGTGGTGTCCTTTAAAGCGCATGGGGACAGGAAATACAGAGAAAGGTATACAAACACTTACTGCTTTTACATTTGCTTAAGTAGTTTTATTTGCTTTTGTGCAGTAACCTGATTTGAAGTCCTGTAAATGAGAAGCTTCAGCTACATTTCTCCATTTCCCTAGATAGAGCAGATAAATATTGGAGACACGCAGTTACAAACATTAACATTTGGCTGGAGGCATCTGAAGTTTTAGCTATTTGTATATGTACCCACATTTAGGATAGTATTGCACTGGGTATGCTTACTCTGGACTAATCCTCTGAGTGGGGTTGCAATTTGGATAAAGTGTTCATTATTAGTCCTGGATTAACTGTGAATAATCCCAAAAAAGTCAAATGTTTCTGGGCATTTCAATTTACTAACTGCTAACAACTTCCTTGTGCTTCTTGTGCGCAGCCTTCTCACCATCTTGGTGGTGCCATCAGGTCCTCAGTATGAGGTTACCCTGAAAGGACAGGTTGTCCCAGAGGATTCTGGGAAACCGGCCATTCCCTCTGCTGCTGCTTTTGGTCCCGGGATGGCCAGTGATGTTCCACCAATTCTCTCTAATAAACAGTTCGTAGCCTGGGGAGGGGTCACCCTTGGGCGAGCTGTGTAAGCAACTTTTAGGTTTTTCATTAATTTCACTGTGTCTGGTTCACAGAAGAAAAGACTTTATGGATATCAATTATTCATTGGAAACCAATCAATAAAAAATCTCAAGGCCCAGTGATCCAAGTTATTCTATTAGGGCTTATATAATGTTATTCATGAAATGGGACAAAGAGTGTCTACAGGGAGTGTCATTTCTCAGAAGCTATTGTAACATAATGCACAATTTATTTACACTCGTTGGAGGAAGGTAAAGTACAGACAGCATTAAAAAAGGCAACACCCTCATGGGATAAGTGTATCCTTTTAAGGTTTAACTGAATACAGTTTAGACTTGGCAATTCAACACAAATTATGATATGTAGATAATGACACTCAATCTCAAAGCAAAGTTTGTCAAATGTAGTTTTACAGTCCTGCACTCACTTGTCTCATAACCAACAGCTGCCTTTGTTTTTCAGCCAACAGAAGCTGGTTTTAAGGAACAACTCAACCAATGCCACACAGCAGCTTCGGCTGCTTATTCGTGGTCAAGACCAGGACTGTTTTCAGGTAGACTGTAATAATTGCATCTTTGAATAATAATTAAGGAAGGACAGAGATAAGATGTTTTTGTTTTTGCAATGTTTTTGCCTTTGATATTTGTTTCAAATAATCTGGTGCTTGTTAAACAGTGATCCATTAGAAGGATTGGTGAACAAAATTGGTATTATTAATCAGATTTCTATATACAACCAATTGGATCACACAAATACATGAAGCTAAAACCACTAATTTAGCATTTTACTCCCAAAATATTCAGTAGCACCAAAGTTGTCACCTTTTGTCACTCCTATGTAAGCCACAATAAATTACAAGGGACTTCACATTGGGCATTTTTTCCAGACTTCCACAGATCCCTTTGCAGGCACAAAGGGTTAGCTGCAACTTTTTAAAAATGCAAATATTACAAATAATTCGGTCAATAACAGAATGAAGTTGACCAATAACATAGAGGAACATCTACACACTCAAATGTGATGTTTATAAAGTTGTTTTTCCCTCAGCTCCAGAGTATGTTCAGTCCTGAGGAGCGTCTGACCCGACATGGGGAGCTTTCCATTCGTCCAAGAGAGGACGTGACCGTCCACCTGCTCTTTGCTCCCACCAGAGTAGCCTGCATGTTGGCCAAGCTGGAGATCAAACAGTCTGGGGTCCGGCCTTCACAGCCAGGGGTCAAATTCACGGTGAGGATGTGATTGGTTAGGGTCCTGCCTTCCTTGCTAGTTTCTTTCTCTGTCATCTATATTTATGACTTAAAATTTTTGTCTTCTGTCCTTACACATCCTCACTCTTCTTTGCACTTCATTTTTATGCCATGTTTTCAATGGAAAGACTTGGGCTTTAGTTTAATTAGGTTGCTGCATTTCCATCTCTAGATTCCACTGTCAGGCTACGGTGGGACCAGCAACATAATCCTGGAGGAGCAGAGGAAACAGGCGGATGGTTATGTAGCCACATTGATGGATATCGCTGTTGGTCACGTCAGCAAAGTTTGTCTGTGTGTAAGAAACACTGGCTCTAGAGCAGCTTTTATCAAAGCCGTGGCCTTCTCTAATGTACAGACACGTTCAGTCATGGAACCCTCGGTCATCAGCCTCACCCCATCCCAGTTTGTACTGAAGGAGAGGACACAAGAGGTAAGAAGCACACTCATTTAAGAAGTGAATGTACTTTAAAAACTATTTTTTACATGCTACAATAGAAACTTTCATGAATAATCAACGGTTATAGATGGGAAAGAATCAGTGTTTGGCGATTGTTTTTTAACTTTAGATCATTCACTTGTTACCCTTGATTTCCAATATTCTAACCATTAGCCAGGGGGTGTGAATAAGAAAGCATAGAGGGAGTTGCATTACAGCACTCCTCAGTGTTGGGATGAATGAGATGGGTTCAAGAAATATAATAGCTACCTCATTTATCGTTTATAATATAAACTCAGCACAAAAAATGACAAATTTCATTTTAAGCTACCATATTTTTACATATTTACAAATATTAACGTAAAGTTACATTTGCATTTTGGAAGATCTCACACGGACACATTATATTTCATGACTCCATTTCACAGCAAATTTGATGCAAAACAGGTGTGCCCATTTTGAGCAAAACATTAACCTAATGTTATAGCAAGAATTTCTGGTAAAATAGACCTGAAGTATTAATAAATGCTGCAGGTCACAGTGAGACTTTGTAGACACAGCTGAGAAGAGAGCCTTAATGAAGCATGTGCAGACAGTTGAATACATTAAAATTAGAGTGTATCTGCTGCATGAGATGTGTGAGTAAAAAAATCTAATGGTTAAGTTTAAAAGAAAAATGTAATCTTTTGTATTTTGGTATATTATAAGTTTAACCCTGATACCAACAGAGATTTTATGCAGCCTGTCTGCAAATTATGTTAAAGCCTGTGCTTGATGCAATAATATCACCATTATTTTATATTTTATATAAGCATCATTTTCTCTTTATCATTAGTACCTTATCCTAGTAATCACAATATTCTTTACTTAAACCACTCTTATGAAAGGCAGAGCAAAGTTTTGATGTGCAGGCATAACAGTGCAGAACAGCCATGGGGTGTTTGATCCATGAAAATTGAAACTGGTTTGTTTGTAAACTGGTTTATTATTCAAGATGGAAAAAAAATTCACTTGCACAACACACTGATCCACCAGAATTGTCTCTAAATGCACAGTGGAGCACAGATTCTATGGATTATTTTTAGTCCAGAAGATCTTACTTTTGATGGTAGTTAGTTAGTTAAATATTGTCTTAATAATTAACCTTGTACAAACCAATGGATGATGATTTTTTCAACTGTCAATATGTGATCTAATCGCCAATCAGCACAAGCCAAGAAAGAATTAATATATAAACAAACATTTATTAATAACTTTGTGTGTATTTGCAGGTGATCACTGTGCTAATGAAGTCTACACAGAGAGAACAGAACCTGTGTCAGTCAGCCTTCACTCTGCTAGCTACTGTCTGTCTGTTTTGTGGAGATGAGGTATCCAGGCAGCAGTTCAGGAGGTGAGACTTGCCAACACTTTTAATTTCTTTTTGTGTCATCAAAGTAGTTCTTTTTAAAGGCAGGAGTGTTAGTGGATAGTTAATATTAAAATTAAATCTAAAATGACTATAGGAAAAGTTAAATACAAAGCTCTAATGAAAAAATTCTGTTTAAAATAATACTGCAAATCTCTCTGGATTTAAGCCATTTTATTAATGCCCCTTTGGTTCAGCATGGAGGTGTTGTGCAGTATAAATGCAAATCAACTTGACTGTTGTTTAAAGCTCTCATGTCTCCGGAGAAAACTGTATGCACTCATTAACTTATTTACATTTGCATATAGTAAGAACAATATAAACAAACTTAAACTGTTATCATTTATCAGTCCAGTATTTCCTTTTACTTTAATATTTGTAGATTAGATCCAAAAACACACACTGTCCATGACAAGCGTTGCAATGCACAAAGTAGTATTTGTGTAATGCTACAGCCTATTTGTATTCTGGACTGTGGTTTTAAATAACATACATTCCGTAAGAATCATTAAAAGTGCTTTTAGAGTTTATAGATACAATTCCAGATGGTTCTGCTTTTGTGAGAAAGTTGTTGTGTCCCCCTGCAGTGTGTTTGTGTTGTGTTCTTTCAGATTGCTACAGAGCAAACCAGAGGCTCCGCGGAAAGCTCTGTCTGAAAACAGTCTGTTGAAAAACATCAACTTTAATGAGAAGTTCCTGGGAGAAGAAACTATCACAGAGTGTAAGATGTCATTTTTTGATTTACTTTTTGCTTCATTATTAAAATAGTGTGATTTGTTTTGGACCTTCTGGGCCATGCAGAACCGACATGCTGGCCAGCTCTAGCTCAGGTCTGCTCTATAGGCTGAGGTTTGTCTTAGTAGCCTATCACAGTTGTATAAAAGGTAGAGCACACAACAAAGATAATATAAAAAGGTTTTTTAAAAATTGTTCTTAGATTATGGTGCTTCTTACTAATGGTTTACCTTTTCTGCAGCCTACGACCTGCCCCAACGGCCTAATGAAGCTCACATCTTTTATGGAAACATGGACAAGTTAGTGGTGTCATTGCTGGGAAGTATAAAGAGCACCGACTGTACACAGAGCGACCACACTGAGCTGCTGCTGCCCTCAGCTAGACTCAGTTCAGACAAAGACAGGTACTGTCAGAAATGTTTCTAACATACTGTGACATGGAATGACCTGGTTCAACCTTCTGAACCAACAACACCACGGCTACATTTTATACAAGTACATAAATAGAAAAACAAAAAAGTTAATAGTGTTTATTTATGTTTTAATGTATTTCAGTAATACATGAAAAATAAATACTAAATACCACACATGGATCTTGTCTAACTGGTACTGTCAAACTGAATCTGTAGATGTTTTTCAATTGAAATATATCGTGTGCGGTTCTGTGCTGTGGTTCTTTATCACTTTTTGTCAGTTATAGTGCTTTATGTAATTGTAAAAAAATGTCCAGTTTAATGTTGCTGTCTAATTTCTAGTGATTTGCCAAGTGGCAATGTGTCTCTGGACGTACTGCCAGTAAAAGGTCCTCAAGGCCCCTCACTGAGAGTGACAGAGCCCACCTTAAAGGTACCATAAGCCTGCTTTAATGGTTTCTTCTAAAAATCGTTGGTTATTTGATAATTTAACAGGATGAAATAAAAGCACTTTTTTTCCCCCGCATTAGACATAAAAAAGCATTTATTTTCAGTCCAGAATGTCATTTTCCTCTTAGGCTCCAGAGTCGTTACACAGGCAGTCTGAGTCCTGGACCATCCATCCACAACAGCTTGTCCTCACAGCCCCCACCATCAGTAAGCAGAGTCTTTATTTCAAACCATTTTTTATATATAATCTCTTTAACTTTGAATATCATGAGTGATCACCTCTGTAGGGGTTATGACTCTGCAATACCATCTGACATGTTGTTTTGTTGCTGTTTTTAGATGGTGCAGCCTGCACCAGCCAGGTTCAGATTCGGAATAACACATCCAGAGAGCTGAATTTTGATTTGTCCTGGCCCGCTCACTGCCTTACCATCACCCCTCAGCATGGAGTTATTGAGCCTCGGTAAGAATACACTTGGTTGATAAATGAAATACATTGATTTTGTAGTATATATTTAAAAAATCAAGACTTTTGGGTCGGAATTGGTCGCCTTGGTGTTTGCTTCAGTTTTTCAGTTTGTCTTTTATTTGCATTTATTACCAGTAATGGCAGCATAGAACATCAAGAATGTTTCACAGACACTAAATGTTGACAATTTATTTGAGGTAAATGTATATGGCAGTTACAGCTCAGCCCTTTAAAACCAGTGTCAGGAAGGAGATGTAATCATGATTGATGTGGCTGTATGTATTTATATGTTGTCTATTACTCCACTTGTGTCTTACTTCTCCATCATTGTTTACCAAGGTGCCACCTGCAGATTTTGATCAGTCCCAACCCTTCACTGGCTGCTAAATCTGCCCTGCTACCGTGGAGTGGACAGATTTATGTCCAGTGTGATGGTCAACAGAAGGTAGAGACACACAAACAGTTTTTCAAACCTCAAGAAAAATCTTTGATGAATGCTGTCTTGTATTATGAGGACGAAGCAAGAGGTGAATGTGTGCGATGTGACTGCTGTTTCAGTTTATCAAGGTCCAGATTCGTCGGGACCTGGCTCTGGATGTGTCAGCAGCCCCAGCAGACACAACTCTGTCAGCTCTGCCCCCTCAGGCTGCCACCCCAGTTCTGCCTGTGGCCAGGCTCTCCACCATGAACCCACTACCCCTGCAGACCCCACAGGTGCCTCCAGACCTGATGGAGATCAGTAACAAGACCATCATCTTCCCCACCACTCCCTCAGGGGAAACATCAGGTAGGAAGTCGACTAACCCCAGGACAGAAGTTTCGCTGTAAACCCAAATTTAGACTGTTAAATGCTGCAGTGCATTGAAGGTGAAGTCTGGACAGCCTTAAAACAGTGATCTAGAGCAGAGGTTCTCAAACAGAGAGCAACTATTGGTGGGGTGTGAAATACAAGGGGTAGTATAATGAATATGATTGATGTTGGGCAAACAATCAAAAAAGTTTGCGAATGATACAGTGATGATCTTTATTTTACTAAAATTTAACTTTGGTTTGGAGAACTCAACTTTGATTTTTAAGCTGCTCCCCCTATATTTGTTAATGATTGCTAAAGATTCTGGGATGGAGGACAGTGAACTTTTTTGAACTTCTCTAAAGAAGCATGCCAGAAAAAAGTTAGAGAACCACTGAGCTAGGAGCTTTATAAAGTTTTAGTGAAACATATTTTCTACATTAATACTGTGGGGTTTAGGCAGCATACTGTGTGTATTCCTGTGGGGAGCTCAGACTCTCTGTGTTTTCTCTTCTACTTCAGAAGCCCAGTTGGAGGTACAGAATGGGGAAGTAGAAGTGAGATGGTACCTGTCATCATTTGCTCCTCCATATGTCAAGGTGCTTTTTTCTTCATTATCACTTTGTTCTCTCAACTCTTTCAGTTCTGTTTACTGTTTTTCTGTCTCTTCTCTTTATTATCCCTCCTCTGGGAACAAATGCTATTATTTATTTTGCAGCTTATTTCCAATTTCTTTTGCATTCAGTTTGTTATTGTGCAAGTGGAGCTAAATTATTTTCTCTTGTGACTCACTTTGGAAATGAGTTGATTTTGTAGGTTCACAGTAGGGCCGGGACTTTAACACGTTAATTTCGATCAATTAATTATAAAGATTTTAACGCGATAAAGATTTTAACGAGATTAATTGTTTCCTTTCCAAGAGTCCGCATGCGGAACCTTCCTACTCACGCGTTTCTGGTACGCCGGTAAATCTGA
>JAQMCX010000057.1:15801660-15815996 GCA_029814765.1 Acanthurus leucopareius | reverse complement strand
GTTGGGGCTGCTGGCAAGGTGCTAACGCTGCTTGTAGCAACATTAGCACTGGCTGTGTCGGGTGTTGACGACCGCAGCACATCAAACACTGTACAGTCTTTCAGGTCGATGCCATGCAGTCGGAAATGTTTCGTCAAATTTGATGTGCAACCTGTCTTACGGCTAATTAGCTTATGACATATATTGCACTTTCCTTTTTCATCTCTTTGTCTTTCAAAATGAAGCCACACTTTAGAGCCTTTTCCATGGTCCATCATGCATAATTAGCCCAGTTAGCCACAGCTTTTTTAGGAAGCCCCAAGTGGACATGGTTTAATTTTTTTTTTAACAAGCCATTTTCTCGAGATCACGAGATATTATCCTGTTATCTCGAGAAAACAAAGTTCGTTTTCTCGAGATCACGAGTTAATATCTCGTGATCTCGAGAAAATGGCTTGGGAAAAAAAGAATTAAACCATGTCCGCTTAGGGCTTCCGTAGATTTTTCCTCTTGTTTCTCCGGTGTTTTTTTTTTTTCCTCCGACGTTTTGAAGTCAGCGTGAATGCGTGACCTAGTGACGTAACAGACAGGTCCTGGCAGACACGCAGCCATTGTAAAAAAGGTTACAAGTGCGTCCTAGAACCGATAAGCAGAACCGAAAGTAAATATTTTTTATGGGTACCCGGTACCGGCTGTTTTTGATTCGGTTCCTACTTGGAACCGAATTTCGGTACGCAACCTTAGTCACCACTGGGTGGCATACCAGGAATCAGTTTTCCAATCTTTTATGATTAGCGCATTACTCTGTTGGTGTTTTTGTGCTACTGTGCTCCCACTTTTTTCAAAAGAAAACAAAGCATTTCCAAGTAGGTATTTATGTTTGGTAAGTAATGGTAAACCCAACTATAAACATTCTCTATGATGTAACATGGAGTCTCTTCAATGTCATTTTCCTCATTGCAAATGCTCACTAAAGGAGGTCCTGTGAGATGCTCGGTCCTGGAGGATGATGTTACTTTATACGGTAACAATACACACTCAAGGCCTTGAGGAGAACTGTTTTTTTTTGCCTTAACTAAGGCCCTAGGGATGTGTTGCTGAGCCACAGTTACCAGCTGTGCTGTGCTGTGCTGATGTGGGACTGTTCAGAATGGGCACAACATGCTTTGTATCGTTGAAATAGCGAAAACAGTGCATTGTAAAAGTGGAATGGAAATGAAAATGTATTACTTTATTTTGAGTACCTCAACAAAAATAAAGTATTGTCAGACATATTGTTGTATGTCATGACATTTTTATCCCCAATGTTTCAATGTGTTGCAGCAACCTGAACCTGACCTAGCCCTGGGATAAGCGTGTTGTGAGCCCTGCTGTGTGTGCATTTGTGTTAGGCTTGTGGTGACAGCAGCATGTTGTGGCTCTTATTCTCATTTCTACTGAACATCACGTACCCATGCCGCCCCATTAAGTGTCTTTACATTATGCTGTAGCAATTTGTGTGCTCGTGGATTGTTATAGTTTTTCTTTTTGAGATCAATGTTTTAAGGTAATTATTTTTGCTATGGTCTCTGTGATGATTCATTGATTAATGATTAATTATGCAATTCTAAGAAAAAAAAATTAACTATCTATTAACTGGTGTTCTTTATTTCCCCCCGATTAGATCACAGCACTATCTGAAGCTACCTGTCCAGTTCAAGCCCAGTACTGCAGGCAGACACGCTGGCTTGCTGCTCATCCAGTCAGAAACAAGTGGAAGTCTTGTTATTCAGCTAACCGGTGAGGCATTGCCTTGAATTTCTTCATCTACCATCCTACGCCACCTCCTCATGCTGGCTGGCTGGCTTTGGGTGGATGCTCTTCTCTGTACTATTCATCATGGGACAGATAAGAGTAACAGCGGAAGAGGCTAAATTGAAAACCGCTAAGAATGAAATGAAAGCAAACCCTGGATTAAAATCCTTTATCACATTGTATTTGGAGAAGTAGACAGTAGCTGATTGTAGATGACTGAGACTCTACTTCCAACACAACCCCGTCTGCCTCCGATTGTGGCACAGGTGTCCTCAGCTGGCCCGTGAAAAATTATTGTGCCTGTTTGTGCCTGAAGCTGAATAATTTGATATAACTGGCTCACAATTGGTCTGCCCCGCTCTGGCATTTCAGAGAGCTAATGATTTTTGTCACTTGACTCTGGATCTGGTATTTGCCTTATCCCTGAGTCATGTCACAAGGCAGCCTTGTTGTTGCCATGGCCCCTGTCAGACAGCACCAGTTGGGATATGTTGGGGTTTCATTTGAGTTGGTCAAACAGGAATGTCTTTGTCTTTCGTTTGGTAACATGACTGCAGGGATTTTTTTTCTTTTTTTGGGAAAAGCTAAAACATAAAAATATGAAAAAGGAGCCAGGCTCATTTTTGTTAAAAAACCTTCTTTACTTTTGATTCTGATATTTTAAAAAATCAATTGAAGAAACTGAGATTTTTAAACATAGGTCCGTCTCCATTTCACAAAGTGTTCCTAATGTTCTGTACTGATGTGGTTTCTATGGAAATGGCTCCTCATCATGTGGAGCCCACCTGCACAGTGGCCTCTGTTGGCACCATGTGTGGACTTCCCAGCAACCTCCAAGACTTGTTTCAAACAGTCCAGATGTACTTAATTAAGTCATGATCAGGGCAGCTCGCAGCAACATTAGGATGGTTAATGATTGTTATTACATGCTAAAACAGTTTCCTCTGGTAGGGTTTTTGTTCGGCAGCTTGCCAGGCCTGCTTAGTATGGTTACCATGGCAAAACAGTGTTAATCACTGTTCCAGTCACAGAAAACTAGCTTTCCATTTCCTCTTCTGGCTGTGGGACAAATGGTCAAAATTGCTGGGGGTATTTGATTCACATCCATAATCTGTTTTGGAACTGGAATGGCATGAGGAAATACATGTAAACTTCATCATGCATGTGTAGTTAACCCATTAAATGCCTCACAGTGTGACAACACTTTGGAAATGAAAAACACTAGATTTGAGCATTATTTTCCTGCTTGTAGAACAAGTTTTAATGTGAAGGCTGTTTATTGTCACAGATGCTTTCAGCATGCCCTGACATCTATCCTAACATACTCTGGTTTGCAATTTGCACATTCTTTAAATAGTGTATAATGTAATATATTGTATGTACACATTTTAAATAAAGTTTTGTTATAAATAGCTTGACTTTCTTTCATCATTTTAAATGGCTGTGATTTAAAAATAAATGTTTTGTGTTTGTCTCTTTTTGTTTATCCGCCTAGCTCTGAATGGGAATATATTTTATGTAATGTGTTACTGTGGTAGAACAAGTGCCTTAATGTTACTTCACTCTGTTCACTTCAGATTTTTACCATTTCACACTGACCTAATTAAGACCACAATAGGGAATGTAATTATCCACCAAAAGTTAATATATTGTATATTTTGCTCCAAGGGTTATTTTTTTTAAATTCATTTTATCTAAATTTATACAGTGTGGTCTTATGAGAACAGTTCACTCTTTGGCACAGGTGCCCTTTGTCTGTAGGAAAAAGAACTAGAAAATCTTAATTACAAACAAGTGAACATTAGACAGGCCTTACAACTTAAAAAACACTTTATTAATGTTAAGGATGGGGCAGGGCATCAAACCTACATTGAATATACTGTGATTAAATGCATGAACTCTGCAGCGTACAGTAATTAGCCATAATAAGATAAGATGAAAGTAACAAAACACCTTCAAAAGTCTAATATGCCAAAGCATGAGCGCAGTTTGGTCGGCACAGCAGGTTAACATTCTTGTTTTCATTTTGTTCTATCATACTTGTTGCAAAATAAATTTTTGGCTTTGCTACACATTTGATTTTTTTAACTCGATATTCTGCACCAAGGTCCCTCAGATCTAACAACCCAGCATTTAGAGTCCACAGTCTCGGCTTTAGAGAAACACGGACATACTTTCACTGTTTTAGCTCCAATATCATAGAGCAACCTTCATCATGGCATCACACTTTAAAAAAACTTTAAAACCCCATTTGTATAGACTGTTTTTTTTTTAAAAATAGTTTTTATTCCAATTGTTTTATGCTTTTCAGATTCAGTTTTATGCCTTCATGACTGGCCATCTACTGTGGCATTTTATGGTAGTGTAAGCCTTTGCTTGTGTGCCTGTAGTTTTAAAAGGCACTGTGGAAATGAAGTATACTTAACTGTAATAAAAGCTGTTCTACTGAAGTACTACTGAACAAATGATAAAAGAGCCACCTTTTTGAAATGTACTCAAGCAAGTCTTTGAACAGCTCAGGGGTTTGTTGCACATCAGATGCTGACCTGTGACCTCACATACAGTGAAGAGTGTCTTCGCTGTAGCCCAGCTGGCTGCTATATGCAGTGAAGCCTGCAGGTGTCGTCAAAGCTGCGTCCACAGCCCGGCTGTCGGCAACATGTACAGTGGGGCAGCTGGGCTTTATTTTGCTTCCCAGACTGGAAACCACTGTAGTTCAGTTGGACTTGACGTCTAGCAACACATCACATCACAGACTTTAAACAAGCAAACACGGCGACTTAGCACGTTAGCGACTGCATTTACAGGTAGGAAGCCTGCGACATTTTTATGAGTTGTTTCGTTACACTGGTGTGTGTATTTTTTAATGCATAATGCTATAGCCCTAGGCGGCTGGAAGAATGTTGTGGTTATGCTAGCTGATGTGGCTAAACGCTAGTGAGGCTGTCCGGTGTGGGGTCTGACTTTGGGCCAGACAGTGGAAGTTGCTATTTAGAGTTGGAGCTGCGTTCCAAGCTGCGCCAGACAGCAGAGCTAAGCTAACACGGCTAGGTTAGCAGCAAGCAGGCTAGCCCTGGCTCCCGTCCATCCGCCGGGGCCACAGCACCAGTTCGCTATGTCTCTGCCCCTGCAGAGTGCTGCCTCTCACACTGACCATGACCTCCGTGGTAACTAAAACATTTGCAATCCTAAGTGGAGACATACAAGTATTTTTTTCATCTGTGTGTCTTCTGTGTCGTTAGCTGTCTTTCCCGGTTTGATTTGATGAACATGCTAGCTGGGAAGCTAGATTAGAAATCTGATACTATGACCTGTCACTCGTGCTTTAGGCCAGGGGCTGCCAACTTTTTTATGCAAATGAGGCACGCGGTGAACATGATGAGGAGATGACACCAAGGAGCCTCATCTGGGATGAGCTGGTACTGTCCTGTGTGTGGTGTTAAAGACTGCAGTGTGGGGTGAGGACCACATTGGGACTGTAACATCAACATCCATCCACACACATCCTCTCACCATGCCCAATTTAAAAAGTGATACTTGTTTGAGGAATACCACAAAACCGCACTCCTCCCATACCACACCTATCCCTCCCTGAAGGAGATCCTCTTCATCATCCTCTCAAGATGATGAGGGTCACACTCACTGTACACAACATCCACCTAGTTGCACTTTTCAAAAATTGACACCAACACTTCATATGGTTGCATCAGAGTTATGTTATCTGGACTACTGTGTAATTTCTAAATCAAACCCACATATGTTGCATTTTACTACAAAAAGCTAACATATTTTTAAATGACTTTTCCTTCTGCTGAAAAGATTTGCTAATTTAAACATCCCTAAGTTATATTTAATTTAGCTTGCCCTAGATGTTACTGATGTTAGCTTGCAGACTTAAGACTTTAAGTTGAACACTGACAGTCTCATAGAAGCATGGCTCTGTATGTGACACTGCACAGAGCTCTGGTCTCTGACTGTGCGCCCTACTCAAGCCCTCTGTTCAGGTTTACATTAATTTAATTACTGAGCTCTGTTCTCTGGGTCTCTGTGTGAGCACCATGAAGGACTAGAGTTTTTTTCTCTGGGTGTCTGATGGAGAGAATTCAAGTACTAAGGGAGTGTTTTGTTCCGCGTCTGGCTGGTTGGCTGAATTGTACATAAGGCCCCCTGCCTCTGTCTGTCCTGCAGACTTTAGTAGGTGACATTTAGATGAGGAGTTCTCCAAGCTTTGAGTCGTGGTTATTGGGTTTTGTTTATCATTGTTTTTCAGCCTTCTTTCTGTCTCTGTCCTCTCTGTTTGCATACCTGTGACCCTCTTTCAAGCTCTCTTTTGCATCTTTCCTCCATTTTACATTAACACTCTCTTGCATATACATACAAACTTCATCCAGTTCTGACACAAACTCCTTTCAGTGCTGTGTGGAGTGGATGCTTGTGGTGGAGCCATTGACAGTTGCAGTAGTGTTGAGTAGGTCGCTGCAGTTGCTTCTTAAACTCTTACCTGTTTACTCTGTAGGGCTGCTGCAGCACTGATGAGATGAGCTGTGCATGTAAAGCTTGTTCAGTTAGGTTCAACAATAGGACACCTGTAGAAAATGATGATGATGTAGGACTTTAGAGACAGATTAATATTGCTCACATGTCAATGTGTCATACTGCTGAGGACTTAAAGAAAGCACCCGCATTATCTCTTAATACTTCTTTAAGTGCCAATCATCCACATGTTGTCCTTTTTCTGTGGTGTTGTGACAGGCTGGACAGTGAACTCGCTGCCATTTTTGAGTGGCATAATAAACAGTTGACTCCAAAATTTCTTTATAATTCATTGTATAATGAAAAGGAGAATGTTTTCTAATTATTTCATAATGCTAATTCAAGTATATTCATGTACATGGGTACAGAAAAGAACAAAATCATTGTTTGAGTGAGTTTGGTGTTAAAGCTAAAAGGTTTTTCACATTTTTTTTAAGACTTAAAATATAAGTTGACAGACACTTTCCTTCCTTGTGTTTTTCTTAATAATATTTAATTTTCATGGCTAATTAAGCAACAGTCAAAGAGATATATATAAGTAAATTCTGAATAGCACATGGCAAGGTTGTGATTGAAAATATTTTAGTCAAGTTTCAAACACCTTTAGCGGTCATCTGAAATAACTAGAAAAGAAATTTAGCACTAAGTTGTTTGTTTGTGGACCTCATTGCTCATAGTATCAAGCTGATTGAGAAAGAAATGTCTTCCTTGTCTTTAGGATATGTCAGTCACTGAACAAATGCAATCTGAAGAGTTCTAATTCATATTCTTTTACTTGCATAGTTAAAACAGGGTCAGTAGAATATTTGAAAAGAGTTTTAAAGACCAGAACTTCTGCTCTTTGGATTTTCTAAACTTTCTGTGAGGAGATTCGGAATAGCAGTAGTGATATGGAGCAATGTATTTATGAGTAGGTGCCTGTATTGCTATACACATTCCTGCCACTTGTTTCACATTTGTGTGTTATTCAGCCAATAAACAGTTGGAAGCAGTAATTCCCCAAGGAAAAAGACAATATACAAAGATTTAAATATTAAAAACATCACTTTGCAAATGCTTTATTTGGAAGGAAATCCATTCAACTTGTCTGTAAGGGGTGAGGATTCATGCAATGCGACCTGGTAACGGTAAATGTAAACACAACTTTGTTTACATTTCAAACTTTAGTGGGTCCCTTTAACACTTAATGTTAAGTTGAGTTGTAGTTTGTCTTGACATATGTGAGCATAATTGTGATTTGTGTTGCAGATTTCACTGCTTAGCTGACACACTTTATTGTAACAGCTCTGTTTAGTAAGGCTTGGTAAATGTGGTTTACACAAAGAAAATAAACAAATTTATATTTAATGCAATTGATTGTTCAACAGTTTATGTATTACATTAGACAGAGCTCAGCATAATGTAAATCAAGAACTTTTTATTGGATTTTTTTTAATCAGGACAGCAGTTACTGACAAAGAAATCTCAGCTTTTCATTTACCTACTCAGTCTTACATGAACTTCATCAGCAAAGGCAGTTTTCTCAGTTGTCACTGGGGTTCAGGTTGTTCAGGCTTTGCTATTCTGTGAGCACTTTAGGGACTTGTTATCCATGACAGTACATTTGTTTTCAAGCCTCAAAGTATGTGTTGCAAAGAACACAGATATATTATAATTCAAGACACATGTAAATTTAGACTCCAGTGAATAGATGTTATAATCCTTTCAAATGCTTTGCATATCAAATAAAAAAGAAAATTGATTTTAAAAACGACTACTGCTACGAAACTGGTTTTGTTGATCTTGATATTAATGAAATTGAAAAGAGAGATTCTTTTTAAAGTATACAGTGTTTTAAACTATTTATGGTGTCTTTGGTTCTCTTAAATACAGTATGAAACATACTATGTGTGTACACAATAAATTGTCCCGGAGCTGCACTGCCCTCACATTTGATTTATTTTTTTTCGTTTGTTGCATTGACATTATTTAATTTACTAAAGTTAAGGAAATCCATATTTGACATTTGTGAATAATATTTGAATTGTAAGAGATAAAAATTGAGATTCTCGTGTGAATTTCACCAACCCCTAAAATCATGGTACTATTGCTAAATAATGAACCTGTTTACCTGTTAAGTGTTTATAACAGAAGTTTTTTGAGCTTTCCACAACTTCCACAGTCATTTCAACCTTGCACCTGTCCCTGTTTGAATATGTTGCTGGCATGAACTTCTGAAAAAAATGTTGTAAATGAAAACAATGAAGTCGATCAAAATGAAAGATATTATATTTGTACTGGTTTGATCTAGTATGAGTCAAAAAAGATTAGCAGATGATTACACAGTGATTTATTAATGTTGTAGACAGTGTCTTAATTTTTTGTAGTTGGCGTTGTCTACATCTTATATAATTTTTCTGCATATATCAGAATTTATGGGCATTACTGAAACTGCTGTCTCCTGTTTAATTCAACCTTTATTCGAACCAAAGAACACAGAGAGGGCAGGCTTTCACTTTTTAAGGTCAGTGCTGTGCGCCAGCACAACTGCAAAGGTAGAGTCTATTAATATATAAGTGAATAAAAACCATTAAGTCATAAAACAATAAGTAAGTGAGAAAGTTGAGGAAAAAGTCATTGAGCAGACTGTGAGTATTATTAGCTACTGTGATGTGTTCTTGTCTACCAGGTTGTACTGTGTGTCTGCTTCACACAGCTCACTGTACGACTGCTTTTCAGAGCCAGACGTACGTGTCCATCTGTCTGTTTGTGTTTCTGTTTGTCCCTTGTTCTCCTGTGTGTATGTGTGTCCAAGAGAGAGACTGTAACTGACCGTCGGCCCATGTGTGTGCTGTGAGCGCACATGTGTGTGTGTTTCACCCTTTGCCAATTAGCGGCTTCTCACCTCCTGAGGCGAGAGGCTGAGTGTGTGTTAGACAGAGGAGGGAGACTTGACGGGGCTTGTCTGCCGCTGACAGCTCAGCCTTAACCTGAACTCTCACTCAACTTCTCTCTAGCTCTCATGCACACACGCAGAAACTGAGCTCCAGCCAGTTGTTGATAATACGGCCTTGTCTGTCTCAGAGCCCATGTGACACACCAAAATGTGACAGTATTGTGTTGGTGGGGCGAAGGCGCGAGACGGGTAAAGACGAGTGCCAGCCTGCACCAGAGTGTGTGTATGTGGGTCTTTGTCTGGGTTGCTCATGTGAGTGTGTGTGTTACATCTACAAATACACTGTCTATTACTGTAATGCAGTAGCTGGTGTGTATACAAAGGGTGATATGTGGAAGCAAAGCATACTTAAGAGCTAAAGTGGTCGCCTGTGTTGCACAAGAAAGACAGGAAGAAAGAAAATACATCTTATTCTGAGTTTGTACAACTTATTCTCCTTAGAACTGTATTCTTGATGTAAATATTAAAAATAGATCTTTCCTCTTGTTTTAAAATTAATCAAGAAAAGTCGTTAGGTTTATGCTACAAGTTCAGTTTTCTGAGTCTTATCTTGTTCACAACAACTCAAGAAGGTTTTATAGAAACAGCTTGATAGATCGATTTCTTTTAAGTAATTTGGCAACACACAAAAAAATCCATATTTGAGATGCAGCATATCCTTTGAAAATCACTTCAAGTAAGATTTTCACGTTCTGGCCAAAGAACGGAAAACATTTCCATTACAATTTCAGTATTTTTACCATTTTTTTCTTGGCCAGAACCAATCACTTTGCTGAGTTCTGACTGAATAAATCCAAACATGTTGTGCTAGTCAAATGGAAGATCAAAGTGCTGCGTGAAACCCTCTGAGAAAAGCAGTGGTTTTATTTTTAACCCCAGTTGGCACACCATGATAAGTTGATCAAAGAACTTATTTGCCAAAACATGGTATGTGTTCTCCCCTGCAGGAATCACAGCATTGAGGTGTGTATACTGTGTGAAAGTTAATCTCACTCATTCACTGAACACAGAACAGCTTTTCAGAGATATTTCTATTTAGGACTGCAGCCTGTTTGACACAGCAATCCTGTTTATCTCAATTGGAAATTTCATGGGTTGTGCAAATTGTCTGCTAGATTTAAGCATATTTATTTAGCTCAGATGATTTTTTTTCTTTTCCTCATGGTAATATTACAGGATGGATTAGTCATCAGTCATACCACTTCCAATTCCAGCTACTTGTTCTGTTGTACAAATAGTAGGCTTATAAGAACTTCTGTCATGACAGCTATTTTTGTCAAATGATATATTGTTCCAGAAATAGTAGCAATATTATTGACATTATGTGCCACTGATTATAATGATAAAAAAAAAACCAAAAAAACAATTAAAATGAATTCTTAATAATATTCAGACATTGTATTGGCTATAAAAAAATAAAATTTCTAACATAATTATGTTTGAGATGAGCTTTTAGGTTAGTTGTATTGAAACTTTTTGTTAACATTGTTTAAACAAAGTCAATTTGCTGCCTCTTTTGCTTTTAGAGCTCTTTTCTCTCATTCTGATTAAACCCAAAATGTTCCCACAGCAGACTGTGGAGTGGGGCTTTTAAACTACGTCCATTTGGTCACTGAGGCAGCCCACAAATTTGGTAAGGATGGGAACAATAAATTAAATGCAACCCTCTAGATAGTCTGTGTGTTTAGGAAACAGCCAGCTAACAACACCATCATCTGATGCCAGTCACAGCCCATGAAGTCACACTGCTTGTTTAGACTGCTGTGTTGTTTCAACAAGCCTAAAACTATAAAGCATCAGGAACTATTCTGTTTCTACTTGGGATATTTTTGCAAGAAATGACTGTCTGCCAAGACCTATGGTACTTTAGAAAGTACAAGTCTATGATCATGTCACTGTTTTCAGATTTTTGTTCTCTTACCGGACACTGACCTCTGAACAGGCACACAAGTTACAGTAACTGTTTAGCTCATTGCAGCTGGCAAAATGGCTAGCTAGCAACCAGTTCCTTAGGGAAGTGTCTCAAAATAAGGCTTGACTGCTATATGACATAACACCCTCATTAACAGGCATGTTTTGGTTTGAAACAAATAAGCAGATTTCTATGAGCAGAACTTTATGTTTATCTCTGACATGCTAACCCTGATCCAGGGCCATTGAACCATGGGTTATGATGGACCCTGCACCAATTAGCCAAGCTGTCTTTAGCTGATTCACAAGCACTGTTGCTGTTGCTCTGTGTATGTATGTGTGTCTGTGGGTATCTGTGTGTGTGTGTGTGTGTGTGTGTGTGTGTGTAGGTGCTGCCTGATCCTCACCCACAGTAAAACTCTGCCACAGGGAGCAGGCAATGAGGGACAGAGGCAGTGTGACCAGAAATGAAAGCAGACGTGTCTCACAATATTTTTTTCTGCTCATTCAGTCTCTTGTAGTTGACATTTTGTGATACAAGGTGGTTCAGTCACATTTTAATTGGTAGCAGAAGGTGAATGTTAAGGTTTGGCAGGGAAATACAGACCTGAAATCATATCTCAGTGTTTTCAGGCTGAACATCAGGCAGTTTTTTAAAAATAAAATACAGACTGTGATCCAAATCAAATCAGAAAACATAATTTCCTACCTTGTTTAAAAATATACAGTTATAAAACATGAAAATAGAAAAAAGGAAGATAGATAGATAGATGGATGAATGGATATAGATATTGTTAGAGGGAGAGAAAAAACAGACTCTTTTCATGTTATATAGCCTACATTGCATGTATAAAATGTCCGTGCGGCACTTTTCTTTTAGCAGGACCGTCACCAGCATCCAGGCGCCATTTCACTGTGTCACCAAGCTACCAAGTTGAATAGTGATACAGGCAAGCACACAATTCCTCACCTGACACAAACCAGCACCTCTTTCTCCTGAATACACATCAGAAAGCTGTATTGCACAGATCCTGCTGCAATAGGCGGAAAGCTCAAATTGCACTGTGCAGCCCTGAATTGACTGATTACCAGTCTGATTAGACAGAATACAGGTATTTTGTCATGCTCATGTTGCAAGAAAACTTGTACGTAAATGGTGCCAGGTGACCCAACACAACAACACACTATACTGATAATTATGCTATTATTCCATCCTAAGTCTTATTTGAAATATACTGATAAACTTTAAAAAAGTCTGTATACCACCCAACCCTATGTTATAGGTGTAAATTGTTCCGCCCAAACAAGTGCAAACAGTGTCCATTAAATGCAAATCAAACACAGTCTTTACAAGCCTACACAGGTCTGAGACGAGGTCTGATAAGGCAGAATGAGGGAAATCACTCGTCTAAGAGTATCAAGGGTGTGCAGGGCTCTTGACCAGACTGTGGTCACAACTGATGACTGATAAATAACAAGGACAAACATGAATGTAGTTGTAGTAGTATTTATTTTTAGAGGTGTAACAGCACACAAAACTCAGGATGTTTTTGGTACAACAGCAAAAAAAAAAATGGTGGAAATAAATAAGATAACTAAGAAAACTACAGCCTGAGCTTGTTTATAAAGACTGACTAAAATGCACTAGTGAGGCACACTGAAGCAAAGTTCAAGCACTCTGACCATATGCTTAAATCCTGTATTCTGGGGGCTGAGTATGGTTGCATGCTCACACAGATAAACACTCCAAAAGCATTGGTTGTTGCTTTCATCCCTCTCCCCATAAAAAAATTCCTCAGTTCCTGTTTTTTTTTCTCAACTTCTCTTTTTAATCAGTTCTGTTCTTCAGTACTTCTTTTAATCACAAAGTTATTGCTATGTGTGTGTGCGTGCGTGTGCATGTGTGTTGGTATGTGTGGGGGAGTGTTGTTTTATTGTATAAAGCACTTTTCGTTACATCTTGTTTGTATAAAACGTTCTTTACAAATATAGTCTGATTGATTGATTTCATCTGAATCAAAGAGAGACTGCCTAACTGCTGTGGGGAGTAGGACCCGCCCTTCAGTCTGTTTCTGTCTCTTCATTAATGAAGTGTTCCTTCAGTTTTGCACCTGTGAGTAGTAAATATGATAATAAATATTAAATGTAAATATGATATGGATCAGAGTGGTGGTCATAAACCAAACTGAGCATCCTGTATTGATTGGTCCAGGACAAATACACTCAGTGTTGCACCTTAGTGTAGCCTTAAACAGTTTTTTGTTTTTATTTTTAATTATAAAATTCATCATGTTTCCACGCTTGAATACTGTAATACAAAAACTATTTTTTCTTGCTAAGGGTTTTAAAGAGTAACTCTAAGAGTTCTTAGAGACTGTAAAGTATCCCTCTCTGGTTAAAGATCTATTTCACCTCTGATCACACTCAGCATCACAGACTGGTGATTTGGTGCTCTGTATGCCTTTAATCCCACCCAGCTGTGGTGTCATTGTGTACTTGCACATCCTGGAGTACACTTGTACATCGCTGTATTAGGATGTGACGTTAAACCACCACCAGGGGTCAGCAAAAAATTTAGGGGGTTTTAATTTGCTCTGTAGAGGCCTTAAACATTAGAAAATTCTTTGATGGCTAATTTTTGAAGAAAAATTGCTTCGACCATGAAGTGCCCAATAGAAGTTATTTTTTTCTGTGACAGTGACTGCCTGTTTCTCGCATTTATCCCCCAAGTCATATTTTGATAGAACCTCAGGACATTAATACATCTCACCTATATAATTGATCTTTTTTTCAGTTATACACTGATATGCCCGTGGGGGGGAGCTGCATGGTTCCTTTTGATGTGTATTATGTTTAAATACCAGACACCAATAATCAGATTTTGACCAAAGCTAGGTAAAATGAAGCAATCATTTTGTTTGTGCTTTAGATTCCATTGACTGAGGCAGATGCAACAGTTATGAACTGAAAAGAGTTTGGTAATATTTGGTCATGATGAGGGATTACATCATTTATTAAGGAAGACAGGTTTGCTGTTGCTTTGCTGTTTTTTTTTTTTTTTTTTAATCTTTATTTTTTCGGGCTTTTTACACCTTTTTATTGATAGGACAGCGGAGATATCGGACAGGGTGGAGCCGGAGTCGAACTCGCGACCGCTGCGTGGAGGACTAAGCCTGCCGTACAT
>JAQMCX010000057.1:15743940-15759734 GCA_029814765.1 Acanthurus leucopareius | reverse complement strand
TTTGTGTGTGTGTGTATATGTGTGTGTGTGTGTGTGTGTGTGTGTGTGTGTGTGTGTGTAAGTGTGTTTGGGAGGGCTGAGTCAGTTGTGGGTCTGGAAGGCGACTCAGGTAGCAGGATTCAATATTGGACACCTGTCAGAAACAGTAATGCACACACACACACACACACACACACACACACACACACACTGACTGATGACGGGGTCATTGGCGGGGCAGGACCACAGTGAAGTGTGAAAGAGCTCCCTACTTGCTCCATTACACCCCCTGCACTCCTCTTTTCATTCCCCCTTCTTTTTGTGTTCGTCCTCTCTCTTCATATTTCCTCTACATTCTCTCTCTTCTTCCTCACACAGATTTTGTATTTTTATTTGCCACCAATTTTCTCCCTCTTACCACTTCTGATTCTCTGCGCCCCTCCTCCTTTCACCAGGGGCTGTCTCCAGCTCGCTGCAGCCTGTGCCCGGCTGATAAAGCCTGGTTAGGTTATAGAAAGAGTCAGCGGGGTAGAAACAAAACATCGCTGCTGGGTTTTAAATCTGAGCGCTGTCACCCGAGCACCGCTGGGTGACTGCTGCTCTGGGATACGCTGGGCTGGCTGATGGGGAGGGCGGCTGTCGGGGTGACTGGCAGGCATGCTAAATGGGTGGCTCGTTGTCTGGGTGCGTGAATAGCTAACCTGCGTCATGCTGACAGGAAAGAGCTCTGACTCAAGTGCCTCATCATGGTGACATTTCTTTTTTTGTAGAAAAAGACCTCAAAAGACAAATATCGATGCAGTAGACCAAGTTGTGTAGAAGATATTTTATTTGAAGTCAAGTGCAGACCCTACTCATTCTGTGGCAGCAACTGTATTTTTGTTATTGTGCGCCGTGTTTTCTCTAGTTTCCATGGACACAGCACATTCTGTGTTTTTAACTTGACACGTATGACAGTGCCGACACAAAAGTGGGTTAATAGAAGAAAAATGTTTTCAGGCTGCAACTGATGATAGTTGTCCTTATTGATTAACAATTCAATTTATCATTTGTTTCCTTTGATTCATCATTTCATCCAGGAAAAGCCCAAAATAATGAAAAATGTCACTAACAAGAGACCAAAAGCCTACTAATGTCTAAATAAACAAGAGTCCAAAACCTAAGAATATTAAGTTTACTCTAACACAGGACAGAAAAAAGCAGTAATGATTAAATGATAAATGATGTTGACCAACGGATTATTCAAATTGATTATTCAAATAACCCTCTAAGCACTAAAATGTTGTACTTGTTTTTTTATTTCTCGTTTTATTGCTCATCTGTGTTCAAGAAATCAATTGATTCAAGTTTAATATTCCATTCCTGGTTGGTTTGGTTACACCTTCGGAAAGTTGTAACAGTGAATGTGTTTTGATGAAGCAAGTCCCAGAGTTTAGGTCAAAATGACACCAGTAATATGGGCTGTTTATGAACACTTTGCTTTACACTTGACACTGATGTCCAGCATTTGAACACTGGATGTGTAATACAGTGTTGCCCTTGCTTTAAATTAAATGAACCCTTGCTGCCGCTTCTGCTCTCTTCATCATGTCCAGTAGGTGAGTGCTTTGTTTCCTGTGAATATCCTGTGCAGTTGTCATATCATGAGTTGACAATTATTTTATAATCTATAATATTGTTCATATTTATTAATGTAACAATCAATTTTAAGCCTATATGATGTTATAAGACAATGAAAAGGCTGTTCAGACAAAAAAACAAAGATATCCAGTTTGTAGTTTACATGTTGATTCATTTCCTGCTGATGGACTTATCCGTCTGCACTGGCTGGCCGTTTGCAGCTACAAAAAGTATGACGTCTTCACGGTCTTTGGAGTCAGAGGTGTCTGGACCCAGCAGCTAATGGAGCACATACAGACCGACTCATTTACGTTTACCAGGTACTGAAGGAACAGACAGGCAGTGACAGACAGCTATTACAGCAGCACTGGGTGCATTCTGAGATGTGATTTTCCTTTGTCTGGCAGGAAAATGACCAGGGAGGGAGCAAAGAAAGAAAATATCAGACATAATGCATCAATGTATAAAGGACAGCCTGTTGTAACTGGCAACCAGACAGAAAATGACAGTGATACTTAGACTACTTTCAACAATTCCCTCAGCCCTCCCTCAACACCCCCCGGCCCCAATGAATGAGAGCTGGCTAAAGAAAACAGACGAACACTCAACCAGACCTTCTGTGTCTGTCTGTCTTTATGTGTGTATACTGTATGTACATGCTGTATTGTGAAAGAGTTATTTCAGATTATCTCTCTCATACACACACAGACAGACACACAAACAGGATCCAGACAATGTGTATGAAGTGCAGCATCAATGAGTCCATCAAGTGTAATAATTTCAATAAATTCCCTCCTGACTGCTTCTCTCAGCATCCTCTCCTCTTCTCCCCTGCATCCCTTCATCACTCTCTACCTCCTGCCCTACATCAAACACTCTCCCTCCTTCTGTCCCTCCTTTTCCTGTATCCTTGTTTGTCTTTTCTGTGAGATGTCTGATGTGTCTGGCTAGACAGGCTGGCCCTCTCATTTCCCTTCTCTTTTCTTTCCTGACCTTGCTCTCGTTAATTTTGTCTGGTCTTGTTCCTTCTCTTCTCCTTTTCTTTACTCTCATTCACTTCTCTATTCTCACCTTTACCCTCCTGTCCTTTCCTTCGTAATAGTTTCTTTTCCTTTTCTTTCCTCTCTGGTCTCTTCCTTGATCTTACCTCTTCTCTGTCTTACTTCCTTAGTTCAATTTTCCTTGCCCTGTCTCCTTCCCTTTACCTCACTCTCCTTTCCTGTGTTCCCTCCCCTCCTCTTCTTATCTTTCTTTTCCTTACTTTCCCATTTTTCCTCTCCTAACCTCCTGACTACTTTTTAGCCCTGCGGGTGTTGAAAACATGTTGGTAGCAGCAGATGTTTGATGTGTGACACTTTGCTGAAAGTTGGCCATGTCGACAAAGACACATTCTGTGTAAAAGTGAAGAAAAGGCTGACAAAACCTTGCCACAGGTGCTGGGTAGAGAAAAAAACGCAAAATTAAAGAGAATAAAGTCTGATCTGTGTTTAGAACATCCCTCTGAAAAATATTCAATTTATTGAAACGTCAGGGGTTCTTTGATGAATTAAATATTCGTCAGGAGCATTTTTCTTGACAGGCAACAGACTCTGTTTGCTTCATTTTAAAAGAGTGTGCTGCCAGCAGATTGGCTGCCTCTCCCCTGGTCTCCTATCACCTTCTGTCCTCTCCCCTTTTCCCTTCATCTCTTACTCCTTTTTCTTTAATGCCCCCTTTCTCTACACACACCTCCATCATTCCCTCACCTGCTTCCTTGTGGGCAGATAAATCATCTGCGGAGTGGCAAAAGCTGCAATGACTCATCTACCATCTAGACCACCTCAGAAAGGGAGAGAGACATCAGGAGACAGAGAGAAAGAGGGTGCCTGAATGGAAATTAATAGAGTGAGAGAGGAAAAGTCAAATGAGCAGCAGTGGTTGTGAATACTAAATTCAGCTAGGGAGACACAGAAAGAGATGGAGAAAGAAAAAATAGATGGAGGGCAAAAGATGCAAAAAAAGGAGTAAGCTCATGGTCAGTGTGTGACAGATGAGACTCAGAGTAAAAAGGAGGATTGGTGGACAAGAGATGGAGAATGACAAATGCCCACAGAGAGATGATAATGTGTGTGTGCATGTGTGTATGTGTGCATGTGTGGGAAGTCAGACAGGCAGCCATGGACGGGCAGCATGCAGGAGAGGGGGAATAGATGGATGAGGGAGGAGCGAAAGGGGAGAGGGGGGTCGCCTTAGAGACATGGAGAGGGAGACCTGATTGACAGCTCTGCTTCTGACAGACTTCCACAACAGATGCCTTACCTGTGTATGGCTGAAGCTCTGACACAAAACTTCACACACACCATTGTACTTCCAGTCTTATGAGGACTGTCCATTGGCTGCACTTTTTAACACTGACTGACAGCCAAACACTTGCACCCATAGTAGAAGGAATGAACAGGAGAGTCAAAGCAAATTGGAAAACAGTGAAACTAGACACCGTTAGTATCAACCACTCATTACCAAGAGACAAAATAGTTTCTGTCCAAATAATTGAGCTGACATTGATTGCTCTAGACTGTAAGAGGACTGTCATGTGATTGTGACTATTTAAAGCAGAATATAGTGCAGCAAGTCAGCCATGCTAACAGTTTATCCCAGTCATCTTTCTCAATACTGAACTAAAAAAAGAAGCTTGAACCCAAAAAAGGATTTGGCTTCAGGGATGATAAATTCTCTGAGTCTGTCTGTCAGTTCGTCCACTGTTTTGAATGGACAATCTTGGTTCCTAGACAGTGTATTTTAATGACTTTGGTGATCTCCTTACTTTTTATGTTGTGCCATTTTTGGTTGGTTGGTGGTTTTAATAGAAATAAATCAACAACTAACTTGTGGATTGTTGAGAACATTGGTACGGATTTTAATGGGCATCTAGCACCATCATCAGGTCAGCATCAGGTCACAAACTCATAGCATCCTCATCAGCACTTTGTGTTAAGTGCTGTTTGGCAAATATTATCATGCTAACACACAATGCTAAGATAGTGAATAGACTGCTTTTACTTACTTACTTACTTTTACTAGAACTTTTCTTTTGTACTGACCACTCAAACTGCTTTATTGTGCATGTAAACATTTACACACACACACACACACATTCATACTCAAATGGTAAAAGCTTCTATACTAAATGCTAATCTGCTCATCAGGAACACATGCACACACACTAATGAAGGAAAATTAGGAGCAATTTGATGTCAGTATCTTGCCCAAGGACACGCAGACTGGAAGAGCCTGTTTGTTAAACCTCAAAGGTTTAACATTAGAAAAACTTTCTCCGAGCTAGAAAACCTACCTTTATGTAATGCCTAACATCATGTCAGTGTAAAGCAAAGTAGCCCTTTGCAAATGCAAAAATGAGCAGGTACATTGGGCTGCTCGACACAAAGTCAGACCAAGCTGGAAGAAAACTTTTTGAGGTAAGACACAGGTGTAGATGATAAAAGCAACAATGTCTGTATTCCTCAGCCTCACTTTCAGGGTCCTGTTACTGTGCACGTGCCAGCACTCATAAATCGTACAATACCTACATTTGAACATGTTACAATGCTTGAGGTCAGTTTCAACCAGGGGGTCAGAAAAGTAAGAAGACTTAACTGAATCCTAAACAAAAAAATGAGGAAATAATGTTCAATGATGTTCTGTATTCAGACAAATGTCATAGTGAAAGTATGACACTGCAGTTGTTCACTGAGCAAAGGCACTCATATGTGATGAGATTTCAGGGCCTTGGAGGTCACTTTGTCCAGAGCATGAGCAGAACACACAGTGTTCATGTGCATGAGAATGGATGTATTAAGAGAGAAATGGGGCCCAGTGAGACAGAACTCGAGCAGGGCCCAGATTTTTGTGCTTCACTCCTGGAAATGCAACCAGCCAAAAAAAAGAACCTCTCTGTGTAATAAACACCCCTAGTTTAAAGCTATAAAACTGAAAAAAGAAGAATTACTACAAGAATTATACACATATATAACCACTCACTGAGGATATACGCACGTGCTTGTGTGAGAGAGAGAACGTAGCGGCTGTATCAACTCATGAAAGTTGTAGAGAAGATGAAAAAGCGATGCAGCTGCCTTGGCTATTGCTCTGAAAGACATTTTTAGTCTGTTTTTCAATTTACAGTTAATGAGATTTTCAGCAGCCTCTCTCAGCTGTTGTTAGTGTTTATCCCATCCTGTCTCCACAGCCCCATCTTTTATACCTCTGCAGTTCACCCTGTCTGAGCTGGATTGGCTTGTTTGTATAAATAGCTTACCGCTGCAAACTTGTGTGTGTGCATCAGTGTGTGTATATGATGTGTGGCTACACGGCACTTGTCTATGCATGTGCGTAAATGTACATACATTATGTATACCAAAGGCGCTGCAATAATGCATGTGTATCTGTGAATATGTATTGTAGCAACATGCACTGAGACGTTTTCTTGTGCCCTCTTGTTGTTCTCTCCTCTCTGGAAGGCTGACATCCAGAGGAGAGGAGAGAAAGGAAGGAAATTTTTCCATTTATCAACCAACCAGACTTCTACAAGCGGCTTCCTGCCGATAGCTCAGATTAAAGTGAATTTTTCTACATTTATTCAACCCCTTCCCACTGATTTGTTTCTTTTATAGCTACTTGTTACCCTCTCAGGTTAAGCTAACAGAGAATGGGTATGACAGAGTTATTTGTATTAGTACCAAATTTAAAAAAAAAATCACATGATATCAATTTCAAAAGCGACACAAAACAAAACTCGGTAAGAAAGAAGCAATGACTTGAAATGAAATAGCAAGCAAAAACAATCAAATGTAGCTGAAGTTCATTAAGAACAATTATAGTTAAATATGTGTGAAAATGTGTTGAGCATGTTCATAGTTCAGTGCTTCACCTGTGTGTTGCGCTGCTCTGATCATTAAAACAGAAGTAAGCACTTGTCAGACTCGTTATTTAGGTGTTTGATAGAAGAGGTTCCTGCAGACGTCTATGAGGGTGGTGTCATATGACTGGATTGTGGTAGTTTCCAGTTGATGTGACATGGATGAGAGATACTGGGATACTGTAGTATGTAAACACTGGATCAGTGCATCATATTACAGTATAGTCCTTTAACATGCCACTCTGATATCTCCCATAGGTTGAATAAAACTGTATTAGTTGCATATAAGCAGACTAATATGCTGACTGACGTTCTTTGGAAACACATCAACATTGTAGAGCTGATAAAATCATCCAGCCAGATATTTTAGCTGTTCTCAGATATTTGGTATTGGCATTTATGTCAGCCTGTATGTGACAAGAAATAACAGATAAACTCATCATCATAATTTCAAACTGAAATATTTAGACTCATATTAGCTTAAAAACATTTGTATTATTTGGGCAATCAGCAACAAAATTCTGTCTTTTAAAAAACTGTTTTTCTGCAGCAGTCAAACAGCCCCTCCCCTCTCTGTCTGACACCTCTTCCATCCTGTCTAAGAAGCTTCTCTGTAAGTAGGGGAGCAGTTCAAAATGTCAGTTCATGGCCAGTTCTTAGTCCCAAAATATCCCTTTTAATCTCCCAAATTAGTCATTCATCCTTGCACCTGCAGAGGTTGTACCTCAGATGAGTCTTAAACTGTATAGTGCACTTTTGAAGGCAGTAACCTAGAGTTACCTTTGCTCATACATCAGCACAAAAAGTCCACTTTAACAAAAACAAAAATTCACTTTCTTTACAAAAGTATTTTCATGCTCTTTACAGAAATGTTGGTACCTTTGTTTGCAAGAGGTGTGTTCCTTCTTTAAGTACCATGCTTGACATATTGCTTCTGTCTCTTACACAATCTGTTCTTTTCATGTTCTTGTGTGTTCAAGCAAACCTCCTCTGCTCCCTCACCTTCTTCCCTCAGTCTCCTATGTGTGTTATCTCACAAAGCAGAAATAGCCTGAAAACAACTGTGTAAAAATCTATTGCTACACACAGTGATCCCATAGCCCTGAGCAATGCAATCACTGTGTGTGAATTTGTCAGAGTAGGTAAACATTATCTCCATTAACAAATCTCTGAACCTTTGTTATTGCCATATACGTACTGACTGAGGTTGCTTCGGGTTACATGACCCTCTATGGATTTATACTGGGTGTGTGTGTGTGTGATCCTGTGTGTGTGTGTGTGTGTGTATGTGTGTGTGTGTAAATGTATCTTCCACTGTCAACATACATACAGAGTCCCAGTAAGGTATTTGGTAATATACTGTATAAATGGGGTCCTGAGAAGGTAATAGAACATAGAATGAGTCGTCATATAGGAAGTGATAATGTGGTGCAGTATGAATAGAGCCTCAAGCCAGCTACATGCAGTTTGGTAGCCCATCTCTCCGCCTCTCAATTATTTTTTTTCTTTCTCCAAACTATAAGTAGATTGTATTCACAGTGAGGCTGGTAACAAAGTCAACAAATAAATCAAAATGGAACTGAAATTACATATGATACTATCCGCGTTGTTCATGGTGGTGTAGACTATTTCAGTTCCTAATAAGGAGCTTGATACCAGTCCTTTGTTTGGTGTAATACTGTGTCTGTGTAGCCGATAGTAAAAAAAAGGGATTTTTCCAGTACATTTCCTGCCACACTATCAACATTGCCTGTTGCATATAGATCTTCTGTCTGTGGAGCTGTACCCTTTGGACATCTCTATCTCAAAAGCACAACTTTGTTTGAAAGGAACAACATTGCATATTATGCTGTTTAATTAGTCTCAAAAATTGGATGCATAAAAACCATGCATGTATGGGATTACAAGCAACAGTTTCCGCAACTGTAAAATGCGAGAGAGCATTTCTCCTCTATGTGCAGTTCTATTCCCCCCATGAACCCATGAAAGAGAGACAGCTAATGCAATGTAATGTTATAATGTTGGAATGAACGCAGCATTGAGCAATCAGGAGCTGTCAAAGACTACTGAAATAACATCCACTGAGAATCACTGCTAACGTTAGCAAGCCAGGCTCATTAGCTTCCACTCTCTAAGTTCTGTTTAATGATGGTATGATTCAGTGGAAGTAGACTGTGGGTATAAGCCTGCCGTTGAGCGACTATATCAGTCAGCAATTTCCTTCCCTTCCACTGTGTGTGTGGAGTGTGGAGGGTTATATGGAGCTGGGATGTGTTCCAGCATGTCTTATACTCTTTTGAAAAGTAGCTGCGGTCATGTTGTATTATGGATATGTTGTATTACTTGTGCTAAAAATGAGGAAAATTAAAATTTTAGCTTCTGTTGTAGGCTACAGGCAGACAGACAGACAGGAAGAAGCAGAAGGTAGACTGACAGACGACGGTAGAGAACCAGGCTGGGACAAGTCTGTACAATTAGGCAGTGTGATTAGATTAGACTACTGTGCTGAGTAAAGCCTGGGGATATACTGGCCTAGTTGGCAAACAACCTCACACACACACACAGTCTCTCTCTCACACTCACACACACACACACACAGAAAGTTCTTCCCCGGTTTTAATACATGACAAGTAATCCAGACTTATGTAATTGTGTGCTTGTCACCACAGACAGACAGGTTGTCTGTCTGTCAGCAGTGTAATTATGATGACAGCAATAAACTGTGGCCAATCAGGACTGATGTTCTACAACAATCACTCTCATTCGTCATCAGACTGTATTGTCATCCTAGATAAAAATAATGAAGGAAGCTAAACTGCTTGTACGACAACTTCTTAACAATAAACAGTGAATAAAAATTTCCTCTGAGAATTAGAGGCTAGGTGCTAAACTGCAGCTGAAAATTTATGGAAACATTTACATAATGCTGGAGAAATTTGTCCTGATGAGCATTTCTCTGTTTTGATTAGTGTCATTTTATTTCTATTTTGTTAGGCTACTTTTTTTATGTCTCTCAAGTTGATATCCACCTTTGACTTTGACTTTGACTTGAGGACTGGCTCATCTGTGACATTTCACTTATAAAATCCCTTTGATTTTTCCAAGAGAGACTCACAATCACAGGTCACAACAAGGTGCCTTTTTTTGTTGTTTATTGGGGGATAATAATACCCTGATTACTGTTGGTCTGCTTTGATTGAATTTGGTGAGGAAAAACTTCAGAACAGTTAGAACAAGTACATCCTCTATAAAAGTAATACTTTTTTTTAGTTATAAGAGACCATCATGTTTAATCAGAGGGTGGCCGGGGGGGGAGTTTGGATCGGACTGAGAGCATGAGGAAACAATGTTAGTAAGGGAGTCTAAAAATTGGCATCATGTTAGATTTGGCATTCCAAAAGTTTCTGACTGCAATACATTTGCTGTAAATATTCATTCATTTCATTCAACCTTTAATTTAGCTTGGGAATACATGGAGGTCAAGGTCTCATTCACAATGTAACCAAGTAAATTCAAAATCCAAGAAACAAGAAAATACCAATATAAATCTCAGGTTTCCGTAACAGCAGTGTGACTTGTAATGTATATGTGAACTGCAAACAAAACTCAGCAGCGTCTTAACAATGTATTGTCCAGAAAATGATGTCTTGAAGTGACAGACAGAGTTTACACAATCTCTGCACACAACACAGCAGCAAAACAGCAGCATGCCAAGCTAATGTAACTTGAACCAGAGACAACATGTTGCTAACACCTGGCTTTAGCATTTACCATTTACAAAATGGGATGACTTGGCTTGTTGAGAAATGAGTCAACAATGAGTCCAACTAACAAAGTGAAATAATGCAAAGTATGTTAACTAACTAGCCATAACTAGTCCAGCTCAGTATTGGTCTTGCAGACTTTTTTTTTTTATAAGCTGTCGTGAATGACAAAAAGCCAGTCTAACACAATTCCTGCCCACATTTTTGCCCTATCACTTTCTCTTTTTCTTTACTTTGTCACAGTCCTCTTCTGTATGGCAGCCTCCACAATAGTGTCCGGAACAGCTGCTGAATTTGTTGTTCATGTTGTCCACTTGGCCTCATTCATGAAGACAGCATTTGAGTACTGTAGCATAAATGAGTGTGGGGGGAATTGTGGTTTGTGTTACTCAAATTGGAATTTAAACATCAATTAACTGCAAATTCACAACAGAGCACAACTCAAAAGTCTTTGTTTTGTTTAGAGATTTGATTGTTGACTACATTTAACTCAGTACTGACATCCACATCAACACCACCTCCACCTGCTCCATCTGTCCTTCTCTGTCTTTCTCTGCCTTTGTGCAGTTTATATCTTATAAATATATATATATATGATTCTGATAAGTCCTATTATATCATTCATTTCCTTTTAGTTTTTTGTCAACATGTTTGTCACATCTTGATGTATCAGTTATTAGAGAAAATGCTAAATATTTTAATGTTGTTATTTTATTCATAACAAATTGAGTAATAGCTACAGTCCAACAGTCCACACCATAGTGATTATTATGTAAGTATTATTATTTATTTTCTGATTTAAGTGATCTCATAGAACAATTGAACACTTGTGCTAATTTTCTTTGTAAATCTGGCACAAATGCTGTGTTACACTATGCAAAAATTACAGGAAGCTATTAGAAAAGCTTGTGAAGCTTGTGATATTAAAATAAAAAACTGTGCAGGGCTCAGATCTCACAGAGATTTTTAACAGAAAGCCCCCTGTACAAATTCGGTGTATGGAGTTTGAAGTGTAAGTATTTACCTGGCATAGAGAAAAAAACACTACGAAGTTGCATTATAGGAAATACAGGATCCAGTGTTTTTTGGGTTGACCCATAATTGGAACTAAATGTCAGGATATGTCAGCCTCTGCTGCTTCAATTTTGATACTTTTTTTATCTGTCTCCTCCAAGTCCCCTAAATTTATGGAAGTGCTACACTAAATCACTGGAGTACCACTTTAATCATTTCAGCTCTATTTAATACTCCATTTAATGTCCCACTTCCCACTCTTACGAAAGGGCTAAATTTCACTTCTCTGCACACTTATTTTTTCACTGCCCATGTGTCTGCCTGAGCAGTTTTAACCACTGTTGTAACACAAATTAGATTTTTTTCCTGCCACAGTGCTATAACTCTGTTTGGAATGTAAGGTAGGTAAGACTTGTCCAAACAGTGTTTTGAGCTACTTCAGGTTGTAAATTTAGGTTTCCAATTATAAGGAAAGAGTTCGCTTCATAATGATAGCATACTCTAACATCGATGGCCATTAGACATTGGCCCCTTTTACACAGTATGTTTAAGACAGGAATATTGCACAATTATTGCCCCTATGTTGCGAAAAGTTGAATGTGTGGTAATTGTTCTGCCTATGAGCCCAAGACGAAGGTAGCAACAGTGCCAAACTGATGCCCGTAAAAAGCCGAGGTGGGACAGAGGTATCATGTTTTTACAACATTAGCAGCTAACTCACTAAAGAACAGCAACCAAAATTTGCATAAATTTACAAGGTCTGGGAGCTCCTTACTCTGCAAGTATAGGAAAAACATCAACCTCCATATAATAAACATGATAAATCATTGTTTTTGCAACCTTATGCTATGGTTATTGTTTAGAAAGCACTGCCAGACAAGTATGTTATACGTAACACTAGATTCTTATGCTGCTGGATTACATGCCATGCCCATCATACCTCTTTATGTTCTGCACACACTGTAGCAGCATTATCTTTGTTTGGTGTAATGTAAAGCAACCCTCATAGGTAGCGTAAGAAAGAGACTTCATTGTGGTTATATTATACCATCTTTGTTTAAAAAAGGCTTTGGATACTGGATGAACTTAAAATTATTGGAATGTCCTTTCCTGAGACACTGCTCCGTCAAAAGCACAGATACCTTAGTATTGTTCAAGATGTCAGACATAATGTGGAGTACTGTATGGGAAACACAAATCACTTCCACAAATTCTTTAATCTGGAGGGACTTCTGCTGGAAGAACATTATCTGTTCTTCATAACCCCTAAACAAAAATCTAGACAAATGGAAACTCCACTGCCATGCTAGAAGTGTGGAAGAATAATGGCAGATCATGCACATATATTTTGGACTTGTCCTCATATTAAGCCATTTTGGGAGGAAGTGTCTAGAATAATTTTTAAAACATTAGGCTTTGATGTCTAAATGTCTTTCTTCATATTATATCTCGGACTTCCGCCAAAGGTTTTAAACAAGGATGATGTATACCTTCTAAAGATCTTCATGGCAGCTAGCAAGAAAGCTATCACCAGATGCTGGCTTCAGAATTACAGCCCCTCTGTGGACACTTTTATAAACATTGTAAACCAGTTACATAGCATGGAACAGACTGAGGACTACAATCTGAGGCTACAGAAGGGCGTAGGGGAAAGACTTAGGGAAAAATGGACCCTTTTCTTAGCCCAATAACAAATTTTGCTGTTGCTCTATTTCAACAGTGTTTTTGCATGGCATAAACAAGTGTAGATACAGATATGTATACTGTGCACAGTACATGTATAAGTACAGATCTGCATTATTATTATTATTTTATTTCTTTTTATTTATTGATTTATTATTGTTATTATTATTACAATTTTTTTGTTTGTTTGCTTTGCATGCTGTGACTCCCTGACCTTGTGTTCTATATGTTTGTGCATGTACTTATGTTCATACGTACATGAAACTTGCATCAAAAATAAAGTAAAAAAAAAAAAAGTCAGATATGATCTCTGTGTGTTTTCAGTACATTGCAGCAGTGTTTCAACAGGAGATTGTCAATTAGACACAAATGCAGACACAAAGGCTTTAAACATGATGCAGACATTCAGATCATTTCATAATCTGTGCCCCCATGTGTGGACCGGTTTCTCTTCACTGTGTGAAAATGTTAAACTGTGTCTCATCCCTAGTGGTGTGGTGTGGTGTGGTGCTGATGTCAACATATGGTCAAAAGTGGTCATATGTTTAATTAGCCTGGTTCTTAGAGCGAGAGAGAATCAGTCTGCTCATTAAGTCCTGAAAGAAAAAAAAAGTTTTTCCCAATGTATAGTAACAGTGACCTTTGGCTGATTAATGTCGAGTGGGTGCTGGGAAGCTCCAAAAGGACTCAAAGCTGCAGTACTTTAACAGCATTATTATTACACTTGTTTTCCTTCGTCAGCGTCTTGTCTTACTGCAGTTTTATGGCTGCTGAGAGACTGAATTGAGAGATTAAGGACTCATAACAAGTTGCTTCATGTAGAGTGTCACCTCTAATGTCTTTTTCTAGCAGAATGGAGGGAGCCATTAGGCCTGACTTACCTTCGCTGGTCTCTGTGAACATTTCTTTGGAAATCTCATTGTGGTTTTAATGCAGCTTGTGGCATGAAGCAGTGGCTCCCAGAATGAGTTCAAGGTACCAGAAGGCTTTATCAGTGGGATGCTTTCCTTTGGTGCAAGTTTTCCTCAAATAAAGAGAAACTTAAATCATGTATTGGCTTGACCACGATCCACCAAAATATTTCCAATACTGGCACTGACATCATTTTGCTCCAGTATCTACCCTTTCAACATCAAACATGCTTCAACTACATTTTTCAGTTGTCCATCTCAGTTTTAAGCATAACAGATATCTACACCAGTTTTGTAATGACTTCTGTTTTACGTATGCATAAATGTGACCCAACTGCTATCAGTCACACAGTCTCTTATAAAAGTTCTGTTTAAAGACAAGAGTGTTCTGGATGAGTGCATGGTGTTCCTGCCATGCTTAGAATACTCTCTGGTAGTCCCACTGCTTGAGCGTGTCAAGCTCCAATCTGCGATTTACACGGGATCCCCACCACAGTGTCAAAACAGCATCTCTTCAGCCTTACATTTATTTTGGGAACCAAAAGAAATCACAGGGAGCTAAATCTGTCAATTAGAGGAATCAAGTCATCCCAGATCAGTTGCATAGTTTCTTGAAGACTTCAAAATGTTGCTACTTCTGAATGTGCCAGAACAACCAGCAACGAAGAAGAACATTTTGTTAATTTACTTCAACACAGAATAACACCACACAAGTCTGATTGTTCAAAGCATTTGAGCAAGTGACTTCCAACTTCACAAAAACAAGAACTCACAGACTTGTAAACCCGATGATAGATGTATACTAGCCACCAACTCTCTTCTCTCTTAGTTCACACCCTTCCCGTCCCCGTCTGAATCCATCTGGTTTTTCCTGTCAAGGTTCCAGTTCAAGTAATCATTCCGGTGCCCCTCCCAACCATTCCTTACTTGGTCCCCCCGTCCTGCGCCTGAAAACCTCCTCCCACCAGTGATCCAAAGCTCCTGTGCACAAGCGCTCCTGCAGTTCTTAAAGAACCGGCAGAGTGAGTCAGGTAGCTGCACGGCTAACAGAACAAACTAGCTAACAGCCAATACAGTAGTTAGGGTTGTCAAAAATATCAATACTCAGATTTATACTCTAATTGATACTAAAAATTAGTATCAAGTGGTATTGACACCAGCAGTGCCTTCTTTGCCCCTTACAGTTGACAAACAACCACCCACAGCACTGTTGCAGACAGGCAGGCACACAGCTCATTCCCTCAACAGCAGCCTAATAGGTTAGCTATTGTGCACAACACTGTTAGCTGGGCTGTGTCACCAGTATAAATCTTACTTGAAAAGGCAAATACAGCTGTTGCAGGGCCCTCACAACTAGTTGCTACCAAGTGGTGACGGTAGAGTTGAGTTGCTTTTGCTTTGCCATATAATTGGCAACTTAAGGACAAACACCATGGTATCTCTCATAGTAAAGCTCCTGATTCAATGTTATTGAAGTATTATACATATATCATAAACGTTAACCTGGCAGACGGCACACTTAAATGTAAGCCATTTTTTAATTAGCCATTAGCTGACAGTTGTCTAACGTTAATGTGCAGCTAAGCAGCCAAAGTAATCAGTCCTGCGCATCCATCCCATTTTGTTTGCTACCTCAGTCAACCAAAACGAATATGGTTGCAATTGATATGTTATTGTTAGGTTGCCAGGGAGGGATTTGCAGATATAGATATAGATATAGATATAGATATAGATATAGATATAGATATGTCTTAGATAGTGCATATAACTGTGCCTATTGAGTTAGAAATTCTAGTATTGTGACATGAAAACTTTGTTGACCCAGACTTTTTTTTCTAGTGTGTGTGTGTGAGTGTGTGTGTGTGTGAGTGTGTGTGTGTGAGTGTGTGTGTGTGTGTGTGTGTGTGTGTGTGTGTGTGTGTGTGTGTG
>JAQMCX010000057.1:15703454-15743840 GCA_029814765.1 Acanthurus leucopareius | reverse complement strand
GTGTGTGTGTGTGTGTGTGTGTGTGTGTGTGTGTGTGTGTGTGTGTGTGTGTGTGTGTGTGTGTGTGTATGTGCGTGTTTGTGTGTGGTATCAATAAAAACCATTAAAACTCATCATTCAAAATGCCAGCCTGCTCTTCATTGTTTTTGAGTGTGTGTTAAGGAGAAGACTTTCAGCATGGGTGGCTGTGCATCAGTGCACCTTGAATGTGTGATATTTGAATCCAAATTTGCAGGTTCAAATGCAATGTGTGTGTGTGTATGTGTGTGCACATATATTTTAATATGCATGTAGCTGTGGATTTCTCAGCATCCTCTTACATGTGTGTCTTTGGTCTGAGGAATTCATTTCTTCCCAGACAGTCAGTCAGAGCTCTCTCTGGAGAGGCAGGTCGCTCTGTTTGGCTCTGCTGTGCTGTCTGATTTTCTTCTTACGCTCCTTTTTTTTTTCTCCTTTTTTTGGGTTATATTTTATTTTTCTCAGTCAGAGGGAAGGAGATGGATTTTTGCTGCGTGACTGCAGCCTGTAATATCTCTGCTGCCTTAAGCACATGTTGTGCTTCTTTCTGTGATCTTATTTGTGTGCTTCTATTGAAATAAACCCTCATATTTTCATGTTTACATACTACTTTGAATGGATTGTTATGTTTGATTCATGTAATTCATGTGCATGGGTCTTCATTGTAGAGGAAGATAAGGTGTTTTCAGATAGGTCTTTAAAGGCACCAGTCTTTTATAAAATGTAAATCGTTTGATCTAAGTCTGATCTGAATTTTTTGTTTTATCTTGTTAGAAGCTTCTTCTAAAAGCTTCTTCTGTTTATTTTATGTTTTAGGAGCTTTCTTCTTGCTTAGAGCCGCATCAGTGGTGCACTCTATTTGTACCTTTTGTTTTTCTTTTTTGCATTCCTCAGTACTTCATTTAATTGTAAATTGTAGTGAGTTGCTTTTATTACAGTATGAGCTGTTGTATGATGGGATTTTTGTTAAGACAAGCTCTATTTTTTATTTTATTTTATTTTTTAATGGAATAGGACTGAATAATTTTAGTTGATGGTAGAAGAATATAAAAAAACAATAAACCTTAAGAGAATTAAAAGGCACTGGTCAAAAAAGTTTTTTTATTTTAAACACAGTAAGTACGGGTCCAAGTTTAACACCCCTGCCATCTCCTTTCAAGTTTGAATGTGTTCCAAAATGTGCAAGAAAGTCAATGAAAGTTTGAAAGTTCAAGAGTTGAAAGTTTATGACTGCATATTAACTTTCTTTGCAAAACATGTTTTTCGGCTTTTAGTCATGGATCGCCTTCAGCTGTATAATTAGAGGAGACTGGAGTTGATTCTATACCTTCAAAAGGCAAATTTGAAGTAAATAAGGATTAGAACTGTTAGTAGAACTGATTTAAAAATGCCTTTGATCACAGTTGGTGCATGTGCAAAACTGCTAGAGTAAACCACATGCTGTTTGAAAAATGTTTAAAATTCACTTCCCCAGTGTCATGTGAAAGGTAGTAAACTGCACACAGGATAGTCATGTTTACCAGACTGTCTACTGTGTGGAGCTTTATGCCAAAGAAAAGGGACATACGACACACCTAACATGACGTCCACCATCAGTCCACCATCAGTATCTCGCTTTCACACAGAAATCATTCATTACTACGGTACAGAAAACTTGATATAATGCTGACTTTGTTTTTTAAATGTGGAAAAAAAACAATGCTAGCATAATCTGCTCCAGTGTGATTTAGACCGCATGAATTTATAGCAGAAAACTTGTGAAATGTGTTTTTGGAGAAGCAGGCATCACCTCTTATGCAACAGTGACATTAAGAGGATGATCTCGATGTGTGTCATATGAAGGGTCTTCTGTGTGTGTGTGTGTGTGTGTGTGTGTGTGTGTGTGTGTGTGTGTTTGTGTGAGGCTGTCTGCTCATCTTTTTGCTCTTTATTGACAAATATGTGGATTAAGTATGCCATCTAAAAAACACAATGACAAACAACAGTGTTGTGTTCTGCTTTGCTGGTTCACCCTTTCTTGATAGAAGTAAACCTCATACTACCTCGCTGACGGCGCAATTGAAGAACAACCTCTGCCTCCCCTGGACTTTGCTTTAAAAAATTTTATACAAGATGATGACGCAAAATAACAGGGCAAGATTCCCGCCTTGAACAGGCTGTGTGAAAGGGGCCAGGATCTATGCTTGATCCTTTCAGCAAGTCCTCAGAAAACTTTTGTAGACAACTCTGTGTAAAAAAAAAAGTTTATAACTGGACAACTCAAAATGCAGCCCAACATTGTAGAGTTGTCACATTTTGTAGAGTTAGGCCATTATTTCAAGATGGAATGACCTACTTGATTTTGTGTCATTTTTTGTGCTTGTTGATCAAATCAGTTCAACTTTGACCCCAAATATACTGACTTTAAAAAGTGCACTCAATTATATTCTGATGGACCGATGGTTATAATTTATTGGTGCTAAATTTTCTCCTCAGAGAAAAAGAACTTTAAAGCCATTATCTGCTGGATTTGGAAGTTCCTTACTTTTCTGCAATCCAATAGTAGAACCAAGAATAACTCTGTCATTGTTGAAGTTAGCCAAGTAGGTTATTGCAACTTTTCTCTGACAGGAATGCCATTGAATCCCCCACACTGCTTTTTTTTCCCCACATTCAAAGTGTCACTACCAAATCGTGTGTCTCATGAATCAAGATAGTGAGGGGATCATAACACTGTTGACGACGTTAAAGAATGGATCTTTGAGATCTGGTAATAAATTGTTTCCCCTGGCACTATCGAGTTATTAAGCTGCTTTGAAAGATGTTAAGAAAGAGTGGCTTCAGCTTTGTCATTTATCCATCTCCAATAAATCCATCAAGAATGTTTACACACCCACTCACACTCACACATATATTCACTATTTATGCTCTTTGGCTTTTTCTCTACTTAATCTGCAGTACGACCCTCCTTGTTTCTTGTGTGAAAGCCTGGTAACAGTGGCTAAGTGAGGAAATGGTTTGTGTTTCCTTCTTCACTTTACAGTAATTACTCTCCTCCTTTTTGTGCCAAAGATTCCATGGTAGCGATCACTCGCAATGCCAGAATCCACTTAGGGCAGATGTGGTCAGCGTGCAGCAGCACAGCAGGCCACTCTTCTCTTTTGCAGACATACTTTGTAATTTAAACTAATAAGACAGGTTACAATAAAAACCATGTTGTGTGTTGCTATGGCAGCAGGTCCAGTGGAAGTGGTTAATAGACTCACCAGATGCAGGCCTGCACTGGTGGACATGTAACAAACTGTGATGGTAACCAGGCCCTCTGCAGCTCACCACTTAATGTCCACTTTACTTCTATTGTTTTACTCAATAAAATGACATCATGTGTGCAGCCCCGGTGTTTATGCCTGCAGACAAATCTCTGTTATGATGTCTCTCCTAATCCGACCAGTCTTTTCCTATCTCTTGTCTGGGTTTTGATGCTCAGGACAGCAAACCAATCAGCCAAGCTACTAAACAGCACATCAGAAGACAATTTAAGCAAATCCTCTGGGAGACCGTGAGGAAAAGGCCTTTGATCAGTTGTCTGTTTGTGGAAGTGTAAGCTTATTTTGCTTGATGGCGCTTCTCTCATTATGGCCTTTGTGTTGAGCCCATCCTTCAGTATGGACTGTCACATTATATAAATTTTATAATGTGTTTAATTAGATTTTGCAGTCATCCATATACTGCACAACACACACATACACACACAAAATCAAGCCTGGTAGGCTTATTTATTTCTTTTCAGTGTTGTCTGTCTGTGTGTGTTCTTGTTCTCGCAGCATTTCCTTTGTCCTTCTTTATTCCGACTTTTAAAAGTTAAACAGCTTGATTTGAGGAGCCACCTGTCAGATTTAAAGTAGCCTTTGTCCATCATCACAGCTGGCAAGAGCGCAGAGCGTCTTAAACCTCCCATGTTCCTGACGTCGACAACCAGTCTGTCTCCTTTCCACCCTCTCAGTGGTGTGTGTGCCTGTGTGTGTCACCATCGCTTCCCCACATCCTTTCTGTCTGTCTGTCTGTCTGTCTGTCTGTCTGTCTGTCTGTCTGTCTATCTGTCTGTCTGTCTGTCTGTACATCTGGCCTCTAAACACAGGGAGTTGATGCATATCCAGATTAAGCCTGTCAGATTTGTCACACTCGGCTGGCAGTTGGCATGACACAGAGCCAGATCAGACGAGGATATGATGAATGAGGCCTTCAGCCTACCTTTGTTTGTTTTTGCTGTGCCAGTCACTTTGTGCATCATTTCACACTTTCAGATGTTATTTCTTTCCTGGGGCAAATGATGTATTAAATAATTCCTCCAAAAGGAAAAAAGGTTTCTTTTTTTTTCAGCATTTCTGCTTTGTTACCTAAGAAAAGTAGAGGATGATATTCACCGGAGATATTATGAGTACATTATGGCTCAGTAAGCTACCAGAAAAAACTAACTGACAAGACCAACTCAAAGTCTGAATAAACAGCTTTACTACAACTTCAATAAACTTTAAATGATGTTTAAACTCAGTGAGATCCGTCATTTTATTCAAAGTAATATCGTATTTCTTTTTTTTTTTGGACTAACTTCCAGGTTAACACCAGGATGTTAACTCATCAATTTTACACAGGAATGAAAAAGTAGAATAAACCCCAGACAAAATGCCACACGATCCCATGCTGAAGGGTAACTGTCTTGTTTTGCTAATGACCTTAACATGTACAACCCCACTCTGCATGTATGTAGTAGTAAGTATGTGCTGCATGAATAACCAGTAAAAAGACACATTCCACAGCACATTTGCTTCACAACATACAAGCATACCTTTCCTTTTTCAATGTAGCCAAGGCGTGAGTGCTGTTACTCATGTAGCTGCTAGAAGTAAGGCAGTTTAACTCAGTAAGGGAAAAAAAGGCAATGTGTACGCTTAGTCTGGCAAAAACAACCCAACTTAAAGCAGATTAGAACCTACAGCATTATCCTGCTTATATAATGGCCACCTATAAACAGAAAGTCATATGTCAAGACACTGGAAAAACATTTAATCATTTTTTCCTTGTATTTTAGCTTTTTTTTCATATAATGCATGAACCACATTGAGATCACTGAGATATAATTACCTCTTTCATGCTTCTACCTTACAGTCGCTAAAATGTAAAAAATGTTGACAGAAGGAAGCTTGTGAAATGACGATGGTGAAGCAGGTGTAGCCTGCGGGTTTGAAGGACAGATGGAGGGCAAAGACGGGCAGAACTGTGGCCAAAACTGCTGTGTACACAACTGAAAACTCTGCAGTCTGACCATAAGGTGCTGGAGCTTTGATCCCTCTCTTAGTGCTGCCTACAGTTAAATAATAGAGGTGTCTGTTAGTCATTCAGACAAGAAAATAATTGACACCTGCCAGCTAAAGACATGACTGGATATTAACAATTGCAGTACTGCATTGTATAGCAGGATTGCTTCAAAATTCAAGTAGCTCACAGTCAGAAAATGGGACTAAATCCATTTAAACCTGTAACACAGTTACATAATTTATCATTAATCATATGCAAAATAGAGCCTTTTAGAGAAAAGTTTGGCATTAACTCAAGTCTAAGAAATCATAAGATAAGTTTGTAGCAGTCTAGAAAATATTAAGTTTATCTAAATTACTAAAATGTCTTAGAGTTTGTCCTATTTGTGCTGGTTTTCAGATGACTGGCTGTAAGATGTCTGTAGTCACTACACTGATTAATCCACATAACATACTGTCAGCAGTTTTTAAAAGGGCCATTTTTATCCTGATAATACATCTTCATGGTTACTTACCAAAAGAGATAAACAAGAAAATAAAAGTGTTTTTTTTCCCATCACTTTAGGTGCTCTCACCCTTGTTATAATTTCAGGTCCCAAAATGCTCAAGAATGTCGTAAAATAGTCTGTTAGGGATAATATCATCCATGTCAAACAGTAATTTGTCCACATTTCCTTAATTGTTATGACCTTTTGTACTGCACGCACTGTGTTCAACAAGTCTGTTAAATGAAGAAATGAAACAAACCAAACAAACTATGCAACTACTTCCAAAGTGACTTGGTGGTGGTTTGTCCATCTAGATTCAGAAACTTGAAACTGTTTCCCGTGCTGTCTGTCCTTGTAAGACAAACTGAGGTGTGGAATGGTAGCTGCTGGCCTCAGCCTTAAAAAGCCTGGCCACCAGCCAAGCTCATCTAACTGGAGTAGAGTGTGGACGAGACTAATGAAGCTCACTAGCTTGGATCCACCATTAATCATTTGGGGTCTTGTATAATCTTCATTTTTGTGTGACAGATCAGCTGTGCCCTTAAACAACCTCTCACTAGCACACACATGGACATTATCTAAAGATTCTCACGAGCAGGAGCTGCACTTCACACGTGGCCTCTTGGTCATGACATAGATCAGCTGTCACTAAGGTTAGCTGATCATCAAGTGTGCCAAGAGTACACACACTGTACTGTACTGCACTATAACGCCTTATAAATCGCTGTATTATTAATGCCCTAAACCTTTAACCATGTTTTGTTTTAATCAATAGAGACCTAGAACTAACCTAGTGAATATAAACTATAACACTAGATAACATTTTTACCCATTTGACCAGCTGAGGAAATTATAGTCCTCCTTTAGCCCTAAGTAGTGCCTTCAGGCTGCATATGGCTCCAAAAACCTCCACTGAGGAAATATCATGGCAAAAATCCGGAGGAAAAAACCCACACAAAAGTATGCCCTGCTAGATATTTTGGTGATATTTTCTAAAGGGTGACGTTTCCTCCAGTTTTGAGCTCACTGCCACAGTGTCAAAGCTGTTTTTTCTGAAAAGACCTTACTGATTCTTGTGATCCATGCCTCATTTGGTTGAAGTTTTACCCTTTTTGAAAAAAAAGGATCAGAATATTTTTTGAGCATTCAAACCAGAGAACACCATCTGTGGGCCTTATTCAACGTTGTCTGTTGAGTCTCTTTCATACTTTGTGCCCACAGGTGCCCTCATGTTTGAATACAAAGAAATCAAATTGAATATCACCCTCGTCTGTTTGTAATCTCTGAGACATCCACATAGTTTTATTGTCCAGCAGTCAGACGTACTGTTAGATAAGAGTCAGACCAAATATAAACAGTCCATGAACGCTACAATTTAAAGTGACTCTTTTTTACCCACATCTGTTTCAACAGAACTCTGAATCACCTCAGTAGCCCCAGTTCCTGGTTTGTTATGCAATCACATTCTTAGCACGCTCAAATTTTCAGTGTAACAGATGCGAACAGGCCATGGTTTGAAAGTCTGTTCCCCAACCATGTTTGTCTGTCTGACTGATAAGCACATGTCCCTGTGTGACCCAGCAGAGGAGTCAAATTTTGCCTGTATGTTACAAATGCATACAGACAGAACACACAGAAACACACTTTAACACAAATAATACTTAGTATGATGAAAATGCTTCTTACTTTACCCAATCTAGGGGTATGGAGGTCATGAACCACAGGGCTGGAGCTGGTAAAGCATTAATGTCTGACTTAGCAACTCTTGAATAGACTATCAACTTGTCAATAATAAGGTCTAGGTGTCTTTTTTCTTGTGAAGCCACCTTGCAGTGTTACCAGTTAAGTTTAAAGCAGACATACAGCGTATACTGCTGTAGCGACATTTCCATCAACTTTGGCTCCGATTTGTGCTGAAAGCTCATTAGCCAGTGTTAGCATACTAAATGAAGATGTGAACATTGTGTAACTTTATACCTGCTAAACATCACTAAATTAAAATAGTGACTTTTGCATTTAGCTCCTAGCTCAAGACTCTTAAACTTGTTATATAGATTATAGTTATTTATATTCTTGGAGACAACACTAGACAGAGACTGTATCAACCCTTGTTTCAGATCTGCCTGCGTGTTCATCATCTTTAAGTGCTTGAACATAATAACACACCATTTTTTGTCTATTTCTGACTTTTCAATATTTCAACATGAAACTTAAACAAAAGTAAGTTGAGTGTAAAGAACACATCGTCTTCCTCTATTATTTCATTTATCAATGTTAACTCATACTTACGTGATCTCTGTGTGACTCTTGACTTCAAAGTCTTACAGCCTGATACGTCCAGAGATAAGACAGGAGGCCAGGAGGTGTCCTTAAATGACCAGAGCTCAGACAAACATCCACCTGGAGCCTGAAATCCTGTGGTCCAACAGCAAACAGCGTGTTCCACAGCCGTCATGACAACTAGCTGTCCTCAGATGACCCAGCAGGCCGACACACAGACAGCAGTAGTAGTGGTATTTGTAGCAGTAGTTTTGTAGTAGTAGTTTTTATCCTCATATGACCCTGGGGACGGACAGACAGACAGACAGACAGACAGACTGACTGATTGACTGACTGACTGACTGACTGACTGACTGACTTACAGTCAGTGGGGTCAGGGTGAACTGACTCTCACAGGCAGTCAGCACAAAGAGTTTGTCAGTTTAGGACAAACTGATATTTTTTTACAGGATTCATTTGTCCATTCATTCATTTGTGCAGTGCAATAGTTCATAGGAAACATAATATGACATAAATAATATGCCATTTATAATATACTAAAGTTAGATATTAAGTCCTTACTCAATAGAACACATGAGGCTTTATTTTCTCCTTTAGAATAGAACGGTACAGTCAGAGCCTGATTGAATTCACTCTTTACAATAATGTCCTTATCAACTACTGGACTATGTGCACAATATAGGTATAACACTTTATAATTTATTTCTTTGTTCTAGTTTCTCCAATTCTTTTGGAGAAAGTTTTATGATTAAAAAAACAGTTGACCAGTTTAACACTAAAGAAAGTGCAGAGCCACAATGCCAGTGTGTTTTGTCGTGGCAGCTGTAACAATACTGTAACTATTCACCCAAGCAATGTTTTTCAGAAACTTAACCTGCATTCAAAAGATTGGCCTGTTTTATTCACCCTGTTCTCAAACATGCAGAAAACTTAAAGTGAGAGTTTCACCCACTGGATAACTCAAATGTTGGACTGCGCTTCAGCTCACAAAGATCTGCTGCTATTTCCTTGAGAGATTGTTACTGCGTCTGTGGAGATGCTACAAACAGAACTGATGAAAAGTAAAATGATTCCTGTTTGGAGCTTTAAGGAATACTTGTACGTATTTCATGAAAAGTTGACGTTTTGAAAAAGGGACCTCTGACCTGACATAATTTTGAAGGTCCACATTAGTGAGTCTCTTTCATCACCACTGCACCTCTGAAATCAATACATGCAGAACCTGCTGAATTGAGATCACATTCAACAAATGTTTCTTCTTAAGTTTGCTCAGTAACTGAATACAGGGAGTAGAATCACTTGTAAAACTGAGTTAATGTTGCAACTCTCTGAAGATACACACCTGTGACTGCACTGAAATTCCACTCTCAGAGTGTAAACTTGTGAACTCAGAAGGCCTTGACAGGGATAAACTGAAGGGTACGAGTCAAACATACAAATACACGAACAGACAACTTCTCAATATCAAACACAGGATTACTCTGTGAGTACTCTGCTGTTACACTGTAATCAGTGAACCAAGGGTCTCAGACCCCCTCTCCTCTCTTCTCCTCCCCTCAACTTACTTTGTCCTCTCATCTCCTTTTCTTTCCTTAAACTTGCCTTACTTTACTTACGGTACTTTCTTTTATATGTGTTATCCGATATTTTTCTCTACAGTACTTCCCTATTCTTTCATCTATTATCCTTTCTTCCCTCTCCTCTGCTTTCCATTTTTCCCTCTCTCCTCTTCCCTCCTTTCCTGTATGTTCTGGTTATCTCCTCTACCCCTTTTTATCTTTCCTCCAATCTTCTCCACCTTTCTAGTCTTTTTTTCTCTCCTGCACATTGTAGTTCTCTTGGTTTCTTTCCTCTCCTATCAAAGCAACTGTGTGATTGGCCAACTGCTTTAAGGCCAGAGTGGCTTATTTCAGCTCATTTAATGATTTGAATCTGTTATTCAGGCAAAAAAGTCATAAAACTTTTCAAGACTAATTTTAAACCATCCATCCTGACAAAGTGATGAATCTCTGTAAAGGAACATCATATCCCTCTACGTCACAGCAGCCCAGCTCTCACCTTTACTTTTCTGTTTGTCAGGGCACCAGCTGTTGTGTGTATCCTTACTGAGATAAGACTCGATAAGAAAAGGCACATGGAGCTGAGATAAGACAGACTAACTTAGATCTGTCGAGCTTTTCCAAACCTCAGACAGGGTGTGTGTTTGTTTACCGTCTGTCTGCTTTTTCTCACCAACAAATTCCTCACTTTGCCCATTCTGTTTCGTTACTCTTCTTGAACTTTTCTAAACCTGCGTCTCTTTTCTCTAAAACTTGATTTCGGTCTCTCTCTGCTCCTCTTCTCCATGTCCTCTTTGATGTATATGTTTTTTATCTTTTCATTCTATTTTTTGATACTTTTCATTTTCCTACATGATGTTTCCTTTGCTCATTCTTTTGTTTTTTGGTGTCGGCCTTTCTCCTCCCATCATGCTCCATGTGATCTATCTCTCATTTCAGCTTGTAGGTTTTCAATGACAACAAAAAGCGCGGTTGTTGTTGCTCTTTAACCAAAACCGGTGTTCCTTGGATCCTCCCACCCTCCCCACTCCTCTTCCCCTTCCTCTTTTTTGAGATTTTATTCCTTTTTCCAGACAAACAAAAAAGCGGCACTTGGCACTTTTGAAATGTAAATAAAGTTTTGTTGTTTCCTTAGCAGTAGCCTCCTCCAGCCCTGTTTATCAGGCAGACTTCAAAGTGGCACACTGACATGTGGCTCTATCTCTCCCCTGCTCTGTGAAATAGGGTCACAGGCTGCGCTTGGCTTTCAGAAAAACTTTCCCTTTCATGTAAGAACCTAGTGGGTGAGAGGAACTAAAGGGGGCCATGCCAGCCAGCCAGCCAGCCAGCCAGCCAGCCAGCCAGCCACCCACCCACCTGCTATCCAAACTGAGACACACACTGAAGCTCATCCTCTGCTGAGTGCGTGGGTGGGTGTATATGTGTGGGTGGATGTGGATGAGTGTTGTTTCCTTGCACTTTTCTCAACTGGTCATTGCAGGCCAACAGTTAGCTCAGCCGACGTTTTAATCCCATGTATTTATTTCGCCTGTTGATGAGGTATCTCATGATTTTATTCACTGATTTTGTCCCTCTGTCTGTGTTTTTCTCTCTTTTCTCCAGCTGGGGTCCCAGTGCACGGGCGCTTCAGTTCCTCGTGCTGAGCTTGGGACTGCAGCAACAGGTCAAAAGGCCCAAGACGAGAAAGAAGAAGACAGAAGGCAAAAAAACCCATAGAAACAAGCCGACAGAAGAACTTGGAGAATCGAAGGAGACAGCATGTTGATTAGAGCTGAGTTTAAGAGACAAACCTGACTGCATAGGAGACGGAGGCAGACAGATAGACTGAAAAGGATATAGATTCTTTGCTCACAGGCAGAAAAGAGGCTGAGACACTCACCTGCTGCCAGGCACGTTGAAAAATTGAGAGACAGCCAAGAATTCAGTGTACTTGCCATGGCTTTAGGCCTGCTGCTGGGAGGATAGTGTTTAGTGAGCAGCAGCTTCCTATACTGGACTCCAACCCCAAAGCAGTGTTTCAACCCCAAACAGCCCCCTTCATCTCCCCTTATTGTGCTCTTCTTCCTCTTAGCAAACAGCCACTGTACGCCCCAAGTCCTGTGTGCTCAGCAGTAGCAAACCGTGTAAAGACCACTGAACCATCACACAGTCTAGTTAACTGGTCAGCTGTTAACAGAGAACTAGAGTGACTGTACAGCAGTCGCAGAGTTTGACGGACAGCGGCCTTTTATTCCCGCACATGAACTGTTGATGAAGAAAGATGGCAGTGAGACTGGCAGGAACCGCCCCTTCCTCTCGGCCACCCTCCCTCCCCCCAGCGGCTGCGACTCGGACCGGTTAAGGGTTTGTCTATTGGCATCCATCGCAGCATCGGCAGCAGCTGGCAGAGCTCGGGAAGGAGCAGTATGCAGGAAACTGACTTACCGGCCACAAATGCCTTTAAAGGTAAACACTGACGGTACACAGCTGTGTGTGGGTGTTTGTGTCTCTGCACTGATATACATATTAATCTTTAACTATGTGTGCTTATTTTACCTGTGAGGTGTTTTTTGAGCAAATTAACAAAAGTTTGATCATTCAGCCTGTTGAGAACTTTGTCAGTTTGCTATAATAAATTACCACAATATAAGATTAAATCACATCTATTTCATGTGGAAACATGTTGGTTACCCTGAGATATTCTCTGTATTCAACTTAGTTCTACATTTAATTAAATTTCACTTTGTAGGTGGTACGAGTCATGCTCATTAACAAATTAGCTCAGCTGTAGCTAACAATTTCAATGCCATATGTTGGCCAAAGTACAGCTGTTTGCAGATTTACTCCATACTTACTCTGCAAACAGCTGTACATCTGCAATTAAATTAAAATTTATTTCCTCAAAAGCTCTTTCAATGAAATAATTCCCAGAATAGTTGACTAATTGTCTAGTCACCTAGCAAAACCACTAGTCACACTGTTGTAGAAGGCTTAATATTTATCAATGGTTTTGCATGATGCAGCAATAAGGCTGTTTTCAAGGTAATACTACTGTCCCTGAAAGAAAGCAAAAATATTTTTACTGGTGTCAATTGCATCATCTGCTCAGACAACCCTGTTTGGGGGTTTAGTTCAATCAGATCACAGCTAATTTGTAAACAGCCCCTCAGAGCCAGTCAAGGGCTCTGCTACTTCACCTACCCCCATGTTAGTCCTGCCTATATTAGTAAACCTTAGTGGTTGTATTTGATCTGCTTGATGACATTCATCATTGTTTTTGGGTGAAAAGAAAAACATGATGTATTTCTCATTATTAAATAACTAGCCAACTACTTTTGAGAGTGGTCAATGATTACAAAAATGCATTGACACTACTTTCTATTAACAATCTCACACTGACTCCAGCACAATTAGACAAACAAACTGCAGCTAGGTGATACTATAATTGTTGCTAAAGATGTAAAAAGTTATCGATTAGTAAATGTCCAAAATGTCAACTCTCTGTTTTTTCACATGTAAACTAAAGAGTGTGTGTGTGACATGAGTATGTTATTTTGCTATTCAAAAAGCACAGCGGTAAGTCTTTATCTGGGTTGACAATTTAGCTTATCATGTCATTGTTAGATGGGCATTTAGCAGCTAGCTCATCAGTAGAGGGCAAATGTATATGAGTATTAGCTGGAGGCTAGTGAACAGTTAAAGCGTGTGCCTATAGTGCCTTGCTCAGGTTGAACCTGAGTGGAACCATGCTGGAATTATAAAAGGTCACCAGTCTTTATAAACCAACCAACCAATTAGAATGATAAAAGTGTACGCATCTCTCCAAATGTTCTGTTAAAAATGTGAAAAACCTGCTGCATCCACTTTCAACAATGTTTATAACTTATGGACTCTATAGATGCCTCTGTATTCAAACATGTAATTGTGAGTATCTAACTCTATGAGGGATCAGACTTTTCAGACTCTTCGAGGTAAAGAGCTCACAGCAGTAGCAAGAGAAAAACAGTAGTCAGTGGAAATAATAGGCACTGCACTGCCCACAATATTAGCCTGTAAACTTCAGCTTAACGACTTCTCATTAAAACATAATCACTAACTCTAATTATGATTGTTGTACTGTAATTGAAGTCATATGCAGGCATACAGAGGAGGCCTGGCTCTTCCTCAGGGGAGTAACTTCTTTTTTTCAGCTGAACCATTTCTCAAACCAAATATCCAGCAGTGCTGGCTCAGGACCAGGTTCAGACCGAGTACATACGGACTAGTCTTTGTCAGATCACAAGATAAAATCTGTGTTATCTTAATCAGATCACAGAGTTTTATGAAAGCATTTAGAGACTAAATCCACCTGAATGCGATGAAATTAAGTATAACCCACAGTAAATTACCACTTATTCAGACAAAAAGAAAGATAGTTATGTTTTTAATTAAATCTACTGGAGCAACAGTGTTAGCAGAATTATTACAGACAATGGGTTACAATGAATAAATAATGGAAGAATGGAAAATTAGAGTACTGAGTCACACACACTTACATGCACTCACATACACACACACACACACACACACACACACACACACACACACACACACACACACACACACTTTGTTGTTCCCATATGTTAAGTTTCCAGTATTTTTTTAACAGTTATCTTCTGTGTTTCAAGTTTTATAATCTTTTCTTTTTGTTATGAGACACTTTCACTTAATGTGTTTCACTGAAAACATTAAAAAAAATAAAAAATAAAGGTGTAAATAGAGACACTTGAATAGAATGGAGTCATTGCTAGTGTAACTAGTAACACCTTTACTTTTCCCACTTTGATGAGTCAAAGTGGGTGCTGTGGGAAAGGCTTATTGTACTTTATCCCGATGTCACTCCTACAGTGATTGATGGGCTTCTTGAAGGTCCAAACAGGTGTTTCCATTCCTGTTAATGAGAGCTCTGATCACTTTAAAGGTGAGCGGAGCTTTACAAGAATACACAGTCGACTGACCTCAAATACTAATAGGGATGTGAAATGGGTCATTTGTGCCTCCATAACAGGTGCAACAAAGCTAGCAATCTGTAGATACCTCGACTGTTCGAAAAGGAGGTCTGATCAGCTAGAGCTAAGTATATGCAGTGCCTTTAAAGATGCAGTTAGTAAAAACTAGCTACCTATTGAACTGTAGTTTCCATTATCTAGTTAGCTCAGGTGGCCATGCAGCTAGAGGTCATATTAACCAGGCCGACTCTGCCTGAACTGCAGGCTTGCAACACTAAGAGGCTATTGGTATTTACAATGCTAGCAGAGGAACTTTGGACTGCCAGGAGAAATACCATTTAAGGTCCAGGTAGAGGGGAATGATGACACTCGCCTTAATGAGCACCAGAATCAAAGCCGGGCCAGTGGGCGACAGCAACGGGCTCAAAAACCTAACATAGCTCTGCAACACAAGACAAGAAAGTGATTTAACATAGAAACTGTTATTTCTTAACATTCTGTCCTGTCGTATGTGCAAAAGCAAGTAGTTTAAGTACATTTCGTCAGAGTTTTGAGGCTCAAGGCCTTGCTAGCAAAGCAGATAAGAATCTTTGACTGGACTGTCTGTGTTTGAGTGGCATCGTGGGTGATGCAGGGGCCAGATTTTGACAAAGAGGATAAAGGCATTGCATAACAGAGGCCATATCTCTGGTTGTGTGACAATAATTTAGATACATTTTTGAAAAACATTGTGAGTCTGCCAACATCATTGGAATGCAGCACTAAATAAGTGGAATACTTCTCTTTTTTCAAAATCATGGCTACTCAGTATAATTTACGAAACCTGTTACTGGGAAGACACATTGCTCTGAATTGTCTCAATATGATCTTTTCACCTCCATTGTATTGGGATGGAGGCAGGAATCTCAGGCAGTCATATCTCAAAACATGAACACGTTAGCCATAGACTATTGGCATGAATAGCTATCGCTGGGTGAAAAGAAAAAAACAGATTGTAGTTCAGTTGTGATGTTTCTTCTATTATGAAGCCATCCTCTGTGTGTTTTCAGTCATGTAAACAAACAGCTTCTTCAGTAAGCTCATCAGGTAATACACCAGTGAAAGTGACTGATAACATTTCAACAGCATGTTCTCATGTCGCCTCCCAGCCCAGATTATCAAGCTGCTGGGGTGAATTTCACATTCTGACATTTTCTCTTTGATTGCTGAGAGTTTGGCATCCTGCTGTGATGTTTCCATTGACAATGTTAACCAGAGCACACATAGGAATGTGCCTCCTCCACTCACCACTGATTTGTCAAAGCAATTTGACTTGCAGCTGAAGCACGCTCAATCGCTAAAACACCCAAGAGCATGGAGCGGTTAACGGAACCTTTATTCTGATGGGATCTCCAAGACAGACATTTCACTCTGTGAGTTTGTAGAAAACCACACTAACAGACTGACTGAGTCACTGACAGTCTGAATAACTTAGCTGCTCTCTGTTGTTTCCTTGGAGTTAATTAAACTGAACATAGAGCCTTGTGGCAGTGGCATGCAGTGTGTATGCCGCGTGGTTAAGAATTTGATTAATGTACTTAACAACTTCAGACACACACATGCTCACACACACACACACACACACACACACAAACACACACATATGCTAGCTTATCTCTGAATGTATGTATGGATCCTGTTTTTCAATTAGTGTGGTCAACCACTGCAGATATGAGAAATCACTCCAGAGCTGCGTCTTCCCTCTGTACTTAGACCACATTTATTACATAATTCATCAGCAGTGTGTGCATGTGTGCGTGTCTGTGTGTGTGTGAGTTGGTTCTGGTCAGTCTCCTCTGAGGCCCTGCAGGGTTGAAGAGGGGAATGAAGTCATCGAGCGGTAGTAAACAAACGTGCCAACATTCAGATGTAGACACCTGTGGTCGATAGCAGCGAGGTTAACGTAAGGTTTTGTTTACTGTACAGGGTTCATGTTAGGTAAAAAAAACACACACAAAGACACACACAGCTATTTGACCTTCCAGGCAGCCCAGCTGGGTCTGTGTGTCTGTCTGCATCTGTGTTCGGAGCATTTTTGTCCACACTGATATCCATGGTGAGCTCATTATTGTATGTTTTGTGTTCCCAGGTGATGTGTGGAAGAAAGAGTGTTAGGCTGCAGACATAGACCCAGGAAAATCAACCCCAGAAAATAATTTTTTAATCACAATCACACCTTTTTCTTAAACAGTTTTCTCCAATTCAGCACTGTTTTTGTTTTGTCATCTTCATCTGCAACTAATCACAATTGTTTTATCTATCTGTCCATTATTATTATAAATTGCGAAATCCATTACTCCTTGTCTGTTAGCAGAACAATACTATTTTCTTCCTTCCTCTCTCTCCTGATTAATTTGAACACTTATTTTATCCATCAATTTTACTCTCCATTTCATTTCATATTCTTTATTGTCATACTCAAAAAATAAAGTAAAACAGTCAAAGTCTTAGTTCTCAGGCTCCCTCCAGCTATTCTCTTACAAATAGATGAGAGTAACAGATGTTTAGAATATCTATATGTATAGAGAAAAATACATTTCACAAAATCTTGCAAGACATAAAATAGTGTAGTGGCTTAAATACTAGAATATAATTGAACATAATATTAATATAAAAAGTGTGCAAGCAAAGTGTCATAGTGACAGAGTGAAGAGCTCAAGAGTTTAACAGTCTTATGGCCTGCAAGATGAGGCCTGAGCCTGATGTTGTTGGACTGGATGCATCAGCACTGTCTTCCAGGTGGCAGTTTTTGGTTGTGTGACTGAGGTCTTTGATATTTGTGTTGGTTTTCTTCCTTCTCCACTGGTAGTAGAGATCTTCTGCGAATGGTAGCCTTATCCAGATGATGTGTTGAGCTTTATTCATCACTCTCTGTAGAGCCTCATGGTTGAGGACAGATCATCAGCCATTCTAGGTGATAAAGCAGCCAGTCATGATACTTACAATGTTGCACATGTAGTAGTTTGATAATCCTGGAGTACACGTTGAACCTGCAGAGGGAGAACAGCTGATTCTTGCTATTCTTTTCATTGTATAGTTTTGATTGGTCCAGGTCAGATCCCACTGATGTCAACCCCTAGAAACCTGAAGCCGCTGACTCTCTCCACTGTGGTCCCACTGATGTTGATGAGGTTATGACCTTTTCCATACCAAATACAGTCATTTAAATTTTTAAATTTTAATCAGAAAGGATTAAGAAAATAAACAATGTCTCAGTTTTAACTCATCAAAAGGAAAAAGAGTCGTGCTATCTTTTTGTAGATAAATTGGTATCGTTCTAAATCTAACCAATATTATCTTCCCTACACCTACACCTGCCTTGAGGGTTGCTAAACACAGAGAGTACTGAAGAGTCACTCCAAATCTGAGTCTATCTCCCTCTTTCTCATCCTCCTGTCTTCTCCCTCTCTGCGATTGACACATTTTCTCACTCTGCCTCTCCCTTGGTGGTCACCTTTTTCTGTCCATCTCCATTTATCTCACTCTGTCTGTCATTCCCTCCTCCTCCCTACTCTGCTACGTCTCACGCAGTGTGGTCTCCCACCACAGTCAATCCATATTGAGCTGTACTAATGTGGAGCCCTCGCACATCCATAAAGTCACTGACAGCTCTGGGTTATTAGATGAGGACCTCCTGCCCCTCTGTCTGCTTGCTGCCTGTGGTGGAGGGATCAGACACAGTGGATGTCTGTCTGTCCAGATCTTTACTTGTGTATACATTGGTGAATTTAAACATGCTTTATGCCTAGTGCCTAGGTTAAATTGATTTTTAATAACATTTTTAATTTTTGGCGATGTAAGATGCACAGTTTTAACGAGTGCTGATTTTTTAACTAAAACAAAATAGACAGTCAGCCTTGAAGTAGAAAAGAGGAAAAGAGTTCTCAGTGTGAAAAAGTTGTCAACATATTAGGAAAGCTTACTTTTATTTGACCTTCATAATTTTGTGCTAATATTATTGCCTGTTTTCAAGTAGATGTGATCATCTGACTGCCGATATTTTTCCTCATTAGACTGTTGCCATATTGCAAACAGAGTTGGCCAATAACACCTGAAGCATTACTGTAGTGTAGTAGTAGTAGTGTTAGATGTCTAAGGACACTTTTTAGCTTGTTAGCTAACCTGGGCTCATGATTTGGTCATGTTTAACTCCAAGGCTAACAAGCTCTTACCCCAGTGTCTTCTTCTATCTAATTACATATTTTTAATGTTACTATGTGTCCTAGTCTTTTTTCTATGTGTGTAATCTTTGCTATCTGGACAGCTGTGTGTATGTGGGTAACTCTCCAGCTTAGCCAGGTCACTGTTTAGCTTCCTAGTGAGAAACCATTTGTTTAGGCAAGCTTGGTTCAAAAGTTATGATTGTCTGTCTCGTTGCCCAGCTCACTCTTCATTGTTTTTATTTAGTTGTTAGTTGTTAGCATTGTTGTTAGTTGTTAGTATTTACAGTTTGTGGTGGTGGATGAAACAACACTGCATTTTTATAATCCAAGAGAGACATAAAATGGATAAAATTTTATCCATTTTATCCATTTTATGTCTCTCTCGTCTTCAGTGGTTTCTTGCAGAGTGGTGTTTCAACATTTTTGCATAGCCCCTGTAACCCAACCGATGTAGTTAGATGTTCGCGGCTTAAATGAGTTTGCTGTAACACAACAACGCTTCTTTGCGTACTGTCAGTAGGATCCTGCTTCTCTTAGCCTGACAATCAACTCTGTCTCTATTCCGACACATAACATAACAATTTATGGTTCAGTAAGCTAGTTTTTAAAGAGAATTATCACTGAGCTCAGACAGAGGTCTGCAAAGAAAATTTGATTTAGAGCGTTCGCAGGTAGCTGAGTCCTGTTGGATCCTACAGGTGATGAGAGATGAGAGAGGACGAGTTGGGTATTATGAACAAAAACTGTGTTTTAGCAAGCAAGGAACAACACCACTCACATAATCACAAATGCTTAAGGCAATCAGTTAAAATAAAAATATTCTGCACTAGTAACAGTGTAAAAGAAGAAACAAAACTTCTTCAGAATCTATTGGATTCTCAAAAAATCAATTGAAAACCAAATCTCAGCACAGAATACTTTCATAAAAATTCAGGTTTAAAGAGGAGAATTGTAGCTATGAGATGAAGGATCTGGGCTGTTTCTTTTGTAAACTCATGCATGTGTAATAGTAGAGGATGCTAGCATACCAGTGGTCAAAGGGCCATCTCCAGTAGATACAGGATAATGGTGGAATCTGTATTAAAGCTACCTTTGAGGGATTTTTGTGGAAACACATTCAGTTGAACAAGTAGAGCACCTCATATGGGACATGGTTTTCTGTAAAAACAACAGAGAAGAAGGTTCAGGGTAGCAGAGCAGAATACTCTGACATCACAGATGAGTCCCGGTAAAGAGGAAAATCTGGAGTTTTATGTTTTTATTTAATATTTATTTATCTATTTACCCTCTTTCCTTTCTGACTGTGGCTTTGAATTGTACTTCATTCAGTGGATGTGGGAATAATCACAAGAGCTTGTAAGTTAACAAGCATGATTAAGGTTACTGATTCACAATCAAGAGATAAGATGATTAATTTTGAATTGTTCTCTCCTTTTAATGCCTTATACAATTGCACTTTGTGAATGAGTCCATTGAGCTTGGTTGCATAACACCAAATATATAAATAAATTATAGTAAAGGGCAACACAAACTATGACATACAACGATTGCACCCACTTTTTTATATAAATTGTTAAAGTATCTTTTTTGTTTCACAATTTTCTAGCCTTTCAAAGCACTTAACAATACAAGTCAGCATTTAGAGCATCCATCTATTTGTTCGTCTGTCTGTCTATCTATCTAGCTTTCTATAGATATAGATACATAGATAAATACATATACCTAAACTGTAAACATAAATATCATGCCGCTACAGAAGATGATACTACAAACCAGTCTTAACCTCAGTCATAATGAGTAGACTAACTGTAGAACTGTTCTTAATGGCAGAAGCCAGAAAATGTAAGCAACTTCTTACAGTAACTTGTAGTGAATGATTAACTTAAGATTCAAACTGATTCCAAAGAAACGAAAGTGCACAGTGCTATTGTGTGATACTTCGGGATCTAATGGGGTCAACACACCTGTCACATAACTGTTTTGCGATGCTGGCAAGTGGTCAGGACCTGTGTGCAGGGTGTATATGTGGAAGGGGTGTGTCTGTGTGTCCAGGGTGTGTGTGTGCAGGGTGTGTGCTGATTGTAATCCATATTAGTTTGATTTAATTGCAAGATGGATGACAAGATAATTGCATAGATATGCGTGTGTCCGTGATTGTGGGTGTGTGCATATGCGTGTAGATCCATGAATGTGTGTATTTTATGTTTGGCCTATATTATTACACGATTTACGACATGATAATTGCATGCATGTGTCTTTGAATGTGTGTATATGTGCGTTCATATTTATTCATTATAATTATAGGGTTTAAGACAAAGCGTGTGCGTATTTGTTGGTGTTTGTGGCAGAAACACACTAAATTAGACAGACACAGTGAGTCATCATCCCTGCCTAATTTATTCCTCTGTGTTTGGGTGTTTGTATGTGTGTGCGCGTGCATGTGTGTCTTAGCATGCAAATGTTTATAGATGTTTTAGGTTTATAAAGCAGTAGTGTGTGTCTATACTGTAATGCACTTTTGCTTGGGAAGTGTGTGTATGTCGGTGTGTGTGTGTGTGTGTGTGTGTGTGTGTGTGTGTGTGTGTGTGTGTGTGTGTGTGTGTGTGTGTGTTTAAATTGTCACTCTGTGAATGTATGACACCTGTCTGATTTTGTCTCCTTCATTTACTTCCCATCCAGCTTATTTACTAGTCAGTCAGACATTCACCCAATCCACGTTTACACTGACCTAAATAGGGACATTATTTGTGTGTGAGTGTCTCTGATCATGTGTATTTGTATCTGTGTCTATAAATCTGAATGTATGTGTGAGTCAGAGTGTGTTAATGTAGGTGTGTTTTTTTATTTGTTTAAATGAGGATTTTATCTGATATTATATGTGTGTGTGTGTGTGTGTGTGTATAGGTGTGTGTGTGTGTGTTGCAACTTAGTGTAGTCAATAGCTGTATTTGGGCTGCTGTCATTGTGTAGCAGCTCTCACATTAGTGCTTCAATCTCCTCTCCCTAAATTCCTCTGATTCCTCAGATAGCAACAAACCTCCATGCAGCTGCACTCTGCTTGCACTCAGTTAACATTAGCCTTGTCAACCATCCAGAGAGCAGAAAAACTGAAGCTTGGACTTTTTGCTCGACTGAAATTTTATTTCACTTTTGATAATTAGTTATTGATTTCGAAGTATACACACAGAACTCACAGTGTAATTTTGTTCAATTATCAGAATACAGAAAGGGTTGATGGGTTTTTGTATTGCTTGAAATCAAGTTTGATTTCACGTAAAATATGTGACTTTTTTTAGCCTATTCCTACACAGATAATAAAGGCACCATGAAAGTTTTGAGAGATGGATTTTCAATTTTATCCGGGTCTGGATTTCTGTGCTGATACCATAAATATCAAGTACACATATAATTTGGTATTACATCTCCTATAAGTTTATGGTAAAAGGAGAGAGATTAAAAAGGAGAAGGGTTAAAAAAAAACATTGGTAAAACCTGATGCATCAGGTCCTGAGAAAAGACGTCCCTAGTAGATCGTGCTCTAAAATCATCATTATGCATCATCATAATCACATAATGCAACTTGATAGCATCTCTCATTAGATAGACGCTCCCTGTCTTTTACAAACTCACATTTTTCAATTTACACTCCCAGTTTGTAGCGCAGGCCTTTTCTCTTGTCTGTCCCCATCCTTAATGCATCAGACGGATGATTGAACAAACTGGATGATGACGGACAACAGCGTCTGAAAATGATTTGCCACCACTTCTAAACATTTTCTGCACACACTGCTGTCTTCTCTGTGCTGCAAGGACACATATTTTTTATTGCATGTTCACATAACTAGCTTGATTTGTATAGCTGAACAGCAAGCCAGTCGGACTGCCTATCAGCTCTGATTCAGTTGTTGATATGATGACTGAGGTTACTGAGTTTGAGACGTTATTTTGGCTCAGCCTGTCGGCACTGCCTTCCTGCTGAGATCCTCTGCTATGTTGGCTAGGTAGCATGTAGGGATGTGTACGAGCATGTGTGCAAGAGTATTTCTTTTTGTGTGAATTGCACGAGTGCGTGTGTTTCATGTGTATTCGTCATGTGTAGTGTGTGTGTAGTTGTGCATATGTGTGTGTGTGCCTGTACCTTATTCATGTGTGTGGGCGTATGTGTGGGCAGAGCATTAAAACTGACAGTGAGCAGGCAACCTGAGGACATATTTATGAGGTTTCTCACTGTCGATGCTAACCAGTGAATATTAACCTGATGCTCTCTGAGCACCTTAAGCTGCAAAACAAACAGAGGCAACATTTTCAAATTTATTTCTCACCCGAGTAATGCTCTGATAACCCTGTTATGGAGGAAAATGCACTGAGAAAATGGGATGGGGGCCAGGTCAGACTGTGCCATTATTGCTGTCAGGTGATTTCATCATGATAAAGATATCATCCATCTTGTATCTAAATGGATGTAGATCCATGTAAGCCTTATTATGTATTATCTCAAGGCTTCATAAAGTGCAGAGAGAAGCTATGAATTCAATGCACCTGTGGGTTTAACTGGCCCTTTAAGACTCACTCCCATCTAATTATAACTGATGTATATTAAAGATAACTGTATTTCATAAAGTTTTTTTTATACTGACCGGACAAGTTCTGTAGTAATTATCCTCGTGTGATGTTGGAGTGAATGATGTATTGTTAGTGTTTTTTTGAGTAGAAACAGTGAGGAGGAATGGCTAAATTGCACCTGGATGCTGGTTTGGCCCAAGTAAAATGGTTGAAAAACACAAAGGAAAGGTTTGATTTGTTTTGTATTTTACCTCCACAGCACTGATTCTTGGTGAAAGTACAAATACCCTCAGCGTTTAACTCCTAAACTGCCCAGAAAGTCTTTTAAGGCAACATTATGTAAAAACTGGTATTTTGGGAGATTTTGTACTCTTACTTTTTTGAGTGAAACACCTCTGTCGTAAATAAAAATCTCAGGTTCCTGTTACAATAAGAATAGATGTACTTACCGGCTCCAAACAAAACTAGGCAGTATGTCTTGAAGTAGCAGTTAGGGTTTCCAGAGGGTTGCACACAACTCAGGACAGCAGGAGGCCAAGCTAACTCAACCTGAACAAGAGAAAATATGTTGCTAACCCCTGACTATAACATTCATTAGCCAGAACTCTGTCAAAATGGCCTGAGTAATCATATTACCAACAACAACTTTGCTAACACAGTTAAACATCAAAATGCAACAACAAAATGTAGCAAGCCAGCTAATGTTATGTGCTAGTCCAACAGCAAGAAATGTCAGCAGAGTGTCTGTCTTGCTGCCTTTTATTTTGTGAAGTTCTAGCCAAAGACTGAAAGCCAGTCCAGCATTTACTCTTATCTCTTTCAGTCTTTCTCCATTTCTCCTCTTAGTTTCCTCCATCAGCGTCCTCTCAGGCAGTTCGATTGTGTTACAGGGTGTACCTGGCTCCGGTTCTGTTGTCCATTACACCAACATTCTCCACTGGGTCCTCTTTTACCACAGACATTAAAAATATCCTCCTCATGTCAGTCCAAAACTCCTGTGATATGTTGTAAAAACAAGCACTCCCCAGTGCTATGTGCAGTCAGCTAGCCAAATGGCCAACAGAGCTAACTAGCATCTATGGTGGCAGCATATTAATTTTTGCTAAAGAGGATTTAAATAAGGAAGATTTTTTTCCAAGCTACTTGTCTCTGCTTTCCATGAAGGAATATTAATAGGAGACTTTTCATGGTGAACAAAGTTTTCTTCACAGTTTTCTTTACATTACACACTTCTCACTTAGCCACCTTGTGTCGATTCTCAAAAGTTGAGTTATAAGAAGAGCAAAAGCACTGCTGACTCTGTTGTTTCCAAACAAACATGATGACAGAAATGTATAATGGCTAAGAAGCATGGAAGCAGTGTGGCATCCGTGCTTATAGATTCACTCAGATATATGTTGCTTCTCTCTGTATGAACTCTGTCATGTGACCATGGCAACCAGAGAAACCAGACATAGTTAAATATAGTTGCTAACTTTACAGGTATCTGAGTTATTAGAGGTATAACTGTGCATATGATTCACTCAATTCAGGATCAAACCCACACTAAGTATTGTTGGCAGATAGCAACACATGTAGGCTGAGCAACAGACTTTAAAAGGTTCAGTATGCTTGGAACGAACTAGATCACATGCCATGTCAACCAACAATGTCTGAATACAAAGGTGTTTGTAGTTCTTCTGAATAGCCACACTTGAACAGTCCTCCTGGATGCATCACACATCACTTAATCTCTTCAAGAATTCATGTGTCTTTAGCTTGTCTTGTGCTCCTTGTGCAAATAAATATATGGATTGGCTATTGGATAATACTCTGTCTTGCTTCTATTAAGATGTAGTCATGCTCTAACTTTTAATGTTTAGGCAAACTAACAACAAATGTGTTGAATTAGCCAGTAGTTCCTGTCTCTCTGGTCTCTTTTTTTAATATTTCTCGACAGATTTATTGGCCTTTACTTGCAATGGGCTTGGATAATAATGTATAATTCTCAAGAATTGTAAGTATCAGTGAAGTCAATAACCATATTATCTTAACTGTCTCCATGAGTTTTGTGTCACAGCCACAGCTGCTGCTCAGACTGCTGACTGTATTGATATGCAGCCCAAATCAATGGACTAAACTATAATAACTAACTTTCTGTTGTTCTCAGAACACCAGCGTGCACTTGTCCCTCTTATCTCCTGCAATACATTCACTGCACATCTCTCCCTCTGCTCTACAACTTCATTAGTCATTAGCTATTAGTCCCTTTAATGGGACTTAATAAACATGATGACTTGTTACATAACAGTGCAGTACAATAAAAATTGGTATTCATGGAACATGATGTCAGTGTATGGACCACTACAGCAGGGTTATATATACTCAAGCTAAATCTTTCAATGGTTTTTTAAACTGTATTTATTAATTTATTAGCTAAAAGTGCAACAAATGCAGCATGATACATTTTGTAGCATAAATGAAAAGGGAAAGAGAGATGAGAGTGTTATGACCTTCATCCCTCACATGCATTGCTTCACACACGTGCCCAGTGTGTGCTGTCAAACCAGCAGGACGCCCAGAGACAAAGTAGGTAGAGCCAGTTAAAAAACAGTGTAACTTTGCTGCCATATAGCGTGACTACATCTCCCTGAGGTATAGACAAGTGCATTCACTTCCTGCAAAGAGCACGTGCGCACACACATATACAGATCAGTAGTGATGTACTGTCTGGACTGCAGAGAGGAGACACAGCCTGAAGGTCTCTCTCTCTCTACCTCTCTGCCACTCCATCACTGTTTCTCTTTCTCGTTCACTGGGTGTCAATTGTGCCAAGTCAGCACAACCCTGACATGCTTAATTATCCTGGTAGAGCCACAAAGAGGAGAGGAGAGGAAAGAGGAGATGAGAGGGGTGAAGGGAGACAGGGAGAAGACATTAAGGAAAGGAGAGAGGATAAAAAAAGGAGAAAATAGGAGAAGAGATGATAAAAAAGGGAATGTGAGTAAGGAGGTGAGAAAGAGTCAAAAACAGGGCAGGTGTAACAGCAGAGGAGACAAAAGAAGGGGAGATGAGAGAGGAGAGAAAAAGAGGATGAGAGAGGCAGTAAAGAGGAGAGGAGTATAGACTGGAAGTAAAAGAGAAAGAAGTGCGGCAGAGAGACAGCAGGTTGGAAAGATGCCCCAATCCTTCATGGCTCACAGACACATCTGCAACACATTTATTACCTTACTGCCCTGCAAAGCTGCTGCTCGCCTCATATCAAGGATGCAGGCAGGGGGGCAGGGGAGAGCATGGAGCAGGAGAAACGACTGAAAGTCACAGAGTGATGGAGACCAGGGAGACATTAAACAGTCTGACATAGACAGTTCACAGTAACCATGAAAAACACACAACTGCAACTCCTTAATAATCTGCAGTTTTCTCTGTAGCTTTTTAATGCATGGGCATTGTATTTCAAGTTATGAAAACAACCTGGATTGGACGTTGAATTGATGTTTTAAAGACATGTTGGGACTGCAGAACAGCATTTTCTAAAGTGGTACTGCACATATTTAATGCATGAACATTAGTCACTTGGTCAAGAGGAGCACAGCCTGTGAAAACAATTTTGTAACGTAATGGATTATGGGAAGTGTAGGAGCCATAATATTGGGAAACAATTTAACCTGGTTCAATTGCTGCCCTAAAATTGTGTTAAAACACAGAAAAAAACTTTTCCTTAGACACAACATTTCAAGTTGAATCTTGGGGCTAAGCTCTGTAGAAAAGTCAAACTTATTTTTTACTCAGTGAATATGATCAATCCAACGCCATCTACTACGGTACTTCTCAATTGTAAGTCTCAATTTACTGCTATAAGGTATTTTTGCAATTGATGAAGTATGTGTCAGAAAGGGTTGTGGCCAATGTGATGTCATACTTAGATTTATCCTTTTTGTTTAGCATTTAACATATTACATTTAATGACACACAAATCAGCCCCAACACAAAACTGAACCTAATGAGAGTGTCAGTAGAAATTTGGTTAGTTCAAAGTATCAGACAAAGGTAAATACTAAGCTGTGATGTGAAAAGGGTCAGGATCAAGAAAATCATCATGAAGCATTCTTTTGGGAAGTTACACTAGATGAAAAGTCAGGGGAAAATCAAAGCCACTTGATCCTTCCTCTGGAAACTATGTATATCTGCACCAGATTCCATGATAATTGTCCCAATTTAAATGAATACATCTTTATCCAGACTCTAGTGATGGGCTGACCAATGACCCAGCAAAGCCATCTATAGAGCCATGCTGTTAGCTAGAAGTCCCTTAAAGATCAGGATTAAATAACTGCAGGATGTCTCGTATGATGAAAAATTTTGGACAGTCTATGTTAGAGAAGGATAATATTCCACTCCCTCTACAATATCCCTTTAAGTCTTACTAACAAAATTAATGTCAGCACTTCATTAGAATGATTAAATGACTCAGTTTAACCAGTTTTCTCCACATAGAAAATCAATACTTGCAGCTGCTGTGATAGTGAAATAGACTGGCTTAAGGCATTACTACTGGAGGACATGGAGGGGCCCATGTTTCCTTTAATGGCCTTGCTTATTGCCTCCATACAGGCTGTACTGTATTACATAGCAGTGTGCCACAGCATGTTGCGCCATAAACAGCCTCTTTTTTAATGTGTGATAATGCCGTTGCTCTCGGAGCTGTGACTGCAGCAACAGCAGCCCACTGACTCTCATTTACTCACACACAGACACACACACACACATCAAAATGGACTCCCAAGGACACTGTGGTAGCCACATACCCAGTCACACATACACACACAAAGAAACACACACACGCTGCTAAAAACACGTATCCGGCCCCCAGTCTGTCACTGGCAAGCGACAACTACAACACTTTGTTATATCACAGGCACAACCACACACACACACACAATCACACACACACACACACACACACACACACACACACACACAAACTCGTCAAAGTGCAATTCACGTCACACATTTTCTGTCTGAGTCTGCATGAGCAGTTTTCTTCCCTACTGCGGGATTTGGTTTCTCCTTGTTAGAGAACAGTGCAGGATTTGAAAGTAGCAGGAAGTAGCAATAAAAAAAGCCCCTTCTGTCTCTCAGCAATCATGTCTTTAAAAAGAAAGATTCCCTTTGAGACCTTTGATGGGAAACGTTTGTTCTGCAGAGAATATGACTGTTAAAAGTCAGTATCACACCTCTCGTACCTCTCCACTGGTGTTGAAACAAAGAGGTCAGACCTGTGTGGTTTTAGTAATAGTTTAACTCTTCCTCTCATGCTCTTTAACCTAAAAACCCTTCTCTTCCTCTCCCTATCTCTTCCTGCTTTTCGCTCTCCCACTCCTTATCATGTCCTCATTATCACCTTCATCTTCAGAGTGCTCATCACCCACAGTCTTATCATCATCACCACAATCCTCCTCATCATCACCATTTTTTGTCCCCCCCCCATCCTCACTGCCATTTCCATTTCTCCGCGGCTTCCTCTTCCTGTCTGTTGTCGCTGCTGCTGTCTGTCCTGTTTTCTTTCTGCCCTTGGTATCCTCTCTTCCTCCTCCTCCTGCCGGCTGGTTTCCGCTGTGGAGCAGACTGCATCCTTGCTCGCCTATTGAAGCTGACAACCTGACAGATCAGCTGACTAACAAACCAACATCGGAGGAGTTGATGGATAGATAGAGAGAGAAGAGGAGAGGAGAGGCAAAAAAGAGGATGAGATGTGTGAGAGAAGAAGGGAGAAGATGGGACAGTGCTTATGCAAATAATGATGTTCAGTAATTAGATCGCTAAATTTGTCAACAAAATTTCTTTCAAATCTTATCTGTCTCATTGCTTACTAGAGCCCAAAATATTTTTCTCAAGAAAATGTAAGTTTTGCTACGGGTTAAACTTTACTTTAATAGTGAAGTTTTAGTGGCAAATACTGTCAATCCCATGTTTGACCCAAAAGAGATCAATCAATTATTATCAAGCTTGACAAATAAACATATGATAAAACATCAAACAAACATATAAGCAAACAACAAACAATCAAAAACATGATTTAACATTGTTTTGCATGTTATTTGCTTTTGTTATTTTTTGTTTGTTTTTAGATTTCAGAGATAAAATCAACTTAAAAATTTAATTTGAAAAAAATATATAACTTGCAGCATTTCTGTTGGTGATTTTGGTGCCAAAGCATTTAATTTAGCAGAAATCTATTAGAAATAATTAATAATTCTGTTAAAGACCCCTCAAGTGAAAATCAAATCTTAAAATGTTTTTCTGGTGGTTTTTATGTGTTCACACCAGGTGTGAATACTCTCTTTATTTGGGCATATGTGAACACTAGAATATTTTATGTTTACTTGCTTCATTTGCCAGAGTAACCATTTTTGCGATTTACGCTGTGCAATTTGTGCTTGCACCACCAGACAAGAACTTGCCTTAATGATTTTACTTCCACCCGGAACATGAACACACAGTAAGGCACACAGGGGTTGAAATTATCATGGCTGTGAGTGTCCACCATAAAACTTCAGTGAACCCTTGACAGCCTCAAAAAGTCAGATTCAGCCAATCAGAGATAATCAGAATGCTTTTACTCACTGACATGCTCAGGTGCAGATTTAACATGCTTTAAGTTGACAAAGACCAACTACAGACAACTGTGCGGTGCACAAAGCTTAAACTAGCTCAACAGACGCAAGTGTTAGTAATGACTCTATTATGTCCAAGTGTTGCAGTAAATTATGATATGGTGACTGTGAACCAGCATGCACAGAACCAGTCCTCCTCAAATGGAGCAGGTAATGGGAATTCAGTCATTGTTGGTTTCATTGTTCACACCTATGCTCTTGAGACGGTTAAATGTGTTGTGTTAAAAAGAGTTAGTTATACCATGTTATTTGGAGACATCATGTGACAACATCATCCACCCAATATAACTTTGTATCTGAACAGCCAGAGTAATGAAGAACACTGAGTGAGTGTATAGGGCCTTAAACTTTTCTTTGATTTCCCCTGATGTAACTTTAATCTAAAGCAACTTGTTCTAGCTCTTTGTTGAAGCTACAGATTGTTTAAATTGCCATCTGGCAAGATAATTAACTGCCATGATTTCTTTAACAGATGCACTTTTTAGTGCATCTTTTTATACATACTTCCCCAAATTCAGTTTGTCAAATTTGTTGTACTTAAGTTTTCCTACAAAACTTGGAATTATGCTTCATGATGTTAAACAAAAGGTTGATATACGGCGTTAATTTGTAATGGGTCTTATTAGATTTAACTTTTTGTTTGACTAAAAAAAAAATAGCTTTAATGGTTTTAAAGGCTCTCAAACGATTTTCAGTCTTCATACTTGTATTTTTCTTCTCATTGTTTTGAAAATGTCTTTTTTACACTTTTACTTTTGTATGTTTGAGAAGCCTTGGATCTTTAACACATTTTGTTAGGTGCTCTAAAAATACATTAGATTTAATTGTGACTGAATGGAATTGAAAGACTAAATGCAAATGGGAGATTACAAACCCCCCCTCAGTTTTGCCTCTGAGGTTTCATACTGTCAAGGTTTTATATTCTCATGAAGAAATAGGGTTTAACAGCAGTAGAACATTTTCTATTAATGACATTTTTGTCTATTAAATATCTGTCTACTGTAAAACCTACTATGAATTCATTTGAGCTGGCATGTACAGTAGACCAGCTGCTTTTTGTTTGCCTCCTGCTCAATTCTATATTCTTCACATTTGAATATATAATATTCAGCATTTCAGATTTTTTTGAGTTGTGTTTTTTCAATATTACAAATCTTTCAAAACAACGTTCAAAAGTAGTGAAATCTGTAATTTTATTGAAGGTAATGATGCTTTTCATTTTGTTGGCTGTTGCAAATTTCAGGGTAATACTTGTCAGAGAGTGAGAAAGGACAGCAAACGTGACTAAATATTACGTGACTTAAACACTAATACTTTACCTTGTCTGTGAACATTTCTGCCTGTTAATTAGATAGATTTTTAATCAGATGTGATGACTGTTTGACAAAGAAATAAACAAATCTCATAAACCCAAGCTACCTCACAACATCATCGAAGTAAGTCTCTTGTTTTCATAGTTTTTTACTGACAGACCTCAATTGGCAGAAATTACATATTGAGCATTAAGTATCTGCTGATCAGAACTCGGCAGACCAGAGGAGGATCATTCATCACACCACTCTGTCTGGCATTTTTTAAATCACATAATTAACTTGTATGTGTCTGTGTTGTAAGGGGTGGGGTGGGAGCTGAATGATTCACCAGGGGAAAACAGGTTTAGCATTGCCTTGCATTTTCCGACATTTCAAAGCCTTGATTGAAATTCATGTGACAGCTAAATGAGAGGCTTGCTGAAGAGGAGGAAAAAGAGGAGCAGCAGAGGAGACTAAGGATGGCCAGAAGATGGGAAAGTAAGCGGAAAGACACCAAGTGAGAGGATGGACAGGGAAGAGGAAGATAAGATGGGAGGGTAATAGAGCTGGATAGACATAAGAGGAGATGAAACTGAAAGAAGAGTCTAGACAGACGATGAGAGTAATAGATGAGACAAAATGAAAGACAGAGCGAGGAGAAGAGAGGCTGTGCAAGTCACTGAGGCTTCACTAATTGCCACTCAGAAGAAGGGGAGAGGGTTTGTTCCACAGAACGGTCATGCTGGTCTGTTCTTTGAATCGGATCTCTGTTCCTGCCTTTCCCCCCCCGCCACCGTCTAGACAAGAGCAGAACAAGCTGTTCTTGTTATGGCAGGAAGAGGAGAAAATGTGCAGTGTCATTAGGTCGCTCCCTGCCAGCCGGGCAAATCGGAAGGACTCGCTCCAGGAATGCCCTGCAAGGTGTTTGTTGGCGTGTGCTTGTATGTCTGCTGTTATGTCTAGCAGGTATGAGTAGTCTGTTCGTATGTGCTGATTAACTGCAACAAAACATGCCCCCCCCACCTCCTAAACATTCAAATTAATTTTATTCAAACATTTCCTTTCACTTTCCCACATGTATAAGAAAAAGGAAAAAAATCCCAACCAGAAGTGTGAAGAATCTGGCTGAGACTTTTACAGCGATTACAGCGGTCGATTAGACCTTTGTAATCACATTTAGTAATGAGTTTGGCATGAAGGAGCTGATTTGTTACTATGGCAAAGACACCATTTGACTGAATATAATCAGTGGGAGTCGTGTAAATGAGTCCAATTTTCTCAGCCTCACGTCCTCTCCACATATGATGCACAGCTCAATTGTGAGATTTAACATAAAATAATTCTGTAAAGACAAATCCAAAATAGCATTGGGTCCCTGATGTCCTCCCTGTGCAGTATTTTCAGTGTTTCTATCCTTGAATAATGCCTAGCACCAGCTGTGTGTTAATTTGATGAAAAGCAAATTAAAAGTACCATCTGATGTTTTTTTCTTCTAGCAGAGCTATGGATCAATGTTTTTACATGTAGCTCCTTTTTTATTTGCTCTTGTGCAGAATTATGCACATGTATGTGCACATGCCTGTAGATAATGAATGCAATGAACTGCTTGCTAACACATCAGGATCAGTTTTAGCATTGTAGGGGATCACTGCTTACCCTGTTTAAACTGTCCTTAAAATTCTGGACTTAGAGAGTATTTTAGAACTGTAAACCTGTGTTGCTAGCTGGGAGAATAAGGCTATTTACAATGCAGAGGGTCTGGAAAAGAAATAGGTGAACCCATACAGTGTCAAAAAATTTAATCTTGACTCAGTTTACCTCAAAATAGGGATAAAAATTCAAACTCATTATATACAAGATGAGTCAACCTATTTCTATTTATCTGCCTAAAATTATGGTTAACACAAACTATTGTGACAGAGTTAGCAATTTGGTTATTAAACATTTTTGTTTATGTAGGGCCGTTTTTGTTCATTTTTCTTTTAATAATTTTTTTAGTTACTTCTTGAAAGTGCTTTCCAGAGGTTCTGTGTCCTGAATGAAATAGGGAAATCCAGCACCTTCGATGTAACCTAAAGGTCCACTGTACAGGATTTACCCTCTGGCTACATTGAACACAGAGCCTATTTGGCTGCTGCAACTTTACAATTCCTCTATAATCAATTGAACTGTCTCCACCAGGTGTGAGAGCAGCGTGTAAGTGGTACAAAAAGGTGAACCACTCTACAAATGTAAAAATAGTAGATGTGTGCAGCCCTTTTTCACAGCAATGAGTCATTGAGTTTACACTTCTGTATGCAGGAAATTACCATTATTGGCCATTTGGTTTTGATCTCACTGTATGCATGTATTAAGTCACTATCAGCTGTTAGTTGTTTGACAACTATCCTTTAGCCTAGTTAAGTTTCACAACACTGCAGTTCAAAAACTGACCCATTCCCACACAATCCCAAAAGAAAGCTCACAGTCTTTTTTGACCTGTTACTCACACAAACCTAAGCTATATGTGCAGTGCAGGGGGTAGCTATTAGGGAAATACTTACGAGAGCACTTCTGCCCCTCGAAGTATGTATGCATTATGTTTATAATGTAGCCAAAACACTAGTAGAATTGATTGGAATGGAAGAAATGAAATACATTAGAATAAATATGAAATAAATGGAATTTCATTTAAGATTAGTAGTATACTTGTATTGGTGAACAATCATTTAAATAAAAGAACCATTGTATGTCTTTAGAATAGGCTTTTAAATGTACCGTGGACGTGAGCTATCTTCTTTTAAGTCACAATATTGCACCTCCATATTTCTACAGGACCCCAGAACAGACAAACCAAACAGGAATTACAACTGACCTGTTTTTTTTCTGAGTTTGGCACCCACTATAGGCTCTTATTACACACTTTAAGGTGGGGGTGAAGCAAAAACCATAAAGTTGGTTGCAATCCCACACGCTGACCCTTTAAATAGCCAAATCCCTTTTTGGATCAAGCCACTGCAACATAAAGATCGATTTTAAACAAAAAAAATTGTTTGTACTTAGTTCGATGTAAATTTATAAAACAATTTTATCTCTCAGAGGAAAATAAACTTAAAAATTATATGAAGCCAACACCACTGTTATGAACCTGCCTCAATCATCCTTTTTTCAAAGTTAATGGGAGTTTTAATTGCAGTAATAATTGTGTTGGCTGTGATAAATCAAAGTATACTTCAACAGTGAAACCCTGTGACTTATCTTAAAATGAAGTTATAGTGAATGGTAGGTTTTGCTCAGAAGTTGTTCAGGAGAGCATAAAGGGCTCTTAAATATCAAGTATTGAGTAAACACAGAACACCGAATGGGTTGCTACATAGGCTACATTATGATGTATGTATGTTATTAATCTTTGTTCCTCTTCGAATGGTATTTGCTTGCTATACAACTCCAAGTGTTGAAATATGACATATGAAAACAATGTCTCCTTTCCGGAAACAATTGTGTGTATACTGTGGATAATCCAATCACCTGTCAGCAGTTTTCATCAGGAACTCCAATTTAAGTGAAGAAAAGCAGTGCAAACTGCTGACATAGGTCTATGGATTATTGCAAGTAACCGGGACATCGTTTCTGTAAAAACACATTCACCTATGTTCTACAAAGTTGCAACATCAGATACTTAAAAGCTCCTTCCAAGAGAACAAAAATCTCTATAGTTTGATAATGTGTATTTACAAAGCTGTTTTCAGGTTTTGGGAAGTAGAACTACATTTGTGAAAAAAGAGTATAAATCCTTTTCCTGAGCAAAATATATGAAAAATGGATGTTAATGTCTCTAACCCAGCAAACTTACTAGAGTGGTCTGGCGTTAATTTGCATTTAATATTCTTAGTGCACTAAGTGGCAAACCTAATGCAGTTCGCCTAAATAAACCAACATGTAATGCATTTACCATAAACAAGAAAACCATTTTTATTGCTTATAGATAAAAATATCGGCAATTTCAAAAGTGCAAGGCAAATATCGACTGTATTAAGATTCAAATAACATAGACAAACAGTATCTTCCAAAGCACAGTTCCTTCTTGTATAAGAATAAATGCAAATGTAAAACAACACACAGTGTTGAAAAAAAATGTGTTTTTGTAATATTTACAGTATGGGAAAAAACCCTTAATTGTGTAACCTATCTGTCTGCAGCATTGTGCTTTAACAATAACATACTCTTCTAAATGTAAGTTAACTCATAACAGTCCTAAAAAGTGCAACCATAAATCAAGCTAACTAGAGCTAATAAAGCTAAAACAATGCTCACTCTTCTTCTATGTCTTTCTGTACTGAACGTCCACAGATTTGGGTTCATGTTAGATGTACAATGTGAAGATGTAATGCTTTCATAATCAAATCTAAAACTGAAACTTGAATTCCAGTTGGCATAATTTTTTGTAGAGGCCCTCTAGTGGCTGTGGGGGCCCTAATTTAGCTACATGTCAGGCCAGCTCTGAAGACACTCAAATCACTAGCAGTTGGCTCTTAAGGCTATAAGTTTGAAAAAAAAAAACGGAAATACAACAAAAGTTATTCAATTCCAACTTTCTACATAATCACTCATGAACTGAACTATATGTGCATGTAACCAGAGCTGCGTAATCCATCTCCCTCTTCCTCAGGCCACAAACTTATTATCACCTCTCATATTTAACTGTGTATATGAGTCTTTATCATTCAGGTTTCATTTATTTCCTCCTCTCTCTCACATTGTGTATCTCTCACAGAATGGCTGAACTAAACCACACGCATCACACTCCTGGGCATACTGACATGGCCTTGCTTTCCAGTGCATCAAACACTTTGTTGTTATTTTCACTTATTATGATTAAAGTTCAGCATGACTATTCATTCCCTCCAGAGCATATATATTTTTCATTTCACATTTATAGGTTTGAGGTGCTTTTTTTTAACCAGATAGTGCTAATCAGGCATATTAATATTTAGAGGGAAAGAAGCGTTTTGGTAATAACTGTGACAGAACATTATGGTTTGGGGCTGCGGCACATCAAAGGCCCTCTTGAAAATCTGTTTATTTATTTGTTGTTTTGAGCGGGAGACCACTTTTTGCCTGACCTTGTTTGTGCGTGAACTCAACACATTAACTCTGCTTTGTGTTTGAGCTCACAGGTAAAAAAAAAAAAATCATTTCACATGACCTTGCCCGAGGCACAGATAACAGGCAACACTGCACATAACAGCCCGGTTTTTGAGAATTTTACTGTCTATATGTTTTATCAGCGCTTTTACACATTTTAGAGTGTGCCTGCATACACTACCACCAGTGACACTGGTGTTTGTGTGTGGGTGTACTTTTTTAACTTTTTTTTTTTTTTTTTTGTATGAACTCCTTTTACAAATATTCATTTATCAAAAGGTTATTTGTTTATTTTTCCATTTTTAGTTGATTTTGTTTATCTATCCAATGTTTTAATTGTAAAAAAAGGCAGCAAATCAATTATTTTTATTTATCATTTGTTAAAAGCAATAATGACTTGCACACCTTGAATACACAAAAACATTTTATTCTCTGCAGATAAAAAGTGAAGAATCAGTAAAAAACAAATTTCCTTCTAGACTTATGTTCAGACTGTGAATGCAGCGCTATTCAAAGAACTAAACATTTGAAATGGTTGTGCTAAGAAATGTTTCTTTTCCCTTTCCTTGCCCCCACCTCCCCTCCCCGGCTGTACAGAGTGCAAGTTCCACTGCACCAATGGGAATTGTTTGCGTCTGGGCTCGCTGATCTGCAACCAGCTGAATAACTGTGGGGACAACAGTGATGAGGAGAACTGCCCCGTGGTCACCCAGCACCCTCCACCGGGCATCTTCAACTGTGAGTGCCGCAGGATGCTGCTCCCTCTCTGTACCTCACACCATCAAACAACACAAGCAGACACAGACTCATGGTTTCAACAGGCTTTCTCTCCTCCCTCGTTCCCCTTTCTTTCCACTATGCGTTTTCAGCTCTGCTCTTCTTTGGGTCTCTTTGTCGATCCCCACGAGGTAGAGGTTGTGGTGCAAAATGAGAGTTACACAGTCTTTTTTAGGCATTTTGCTGCAAACCACCTTCCCATCAAGTTTTTTTAAGATCGATTTTATAGGATAGACCTTTTGTGGCACATAGATTTAAAAAGTGGTGAACGCCTGCACACCATCTGCATGAAATTTACTAAAGAGGCTACATTTTAATCATAAACCTTCATCAAGAGTCACACTAACAACACCATAGCCATCATCTTTATAGAAAAATCACAGGTATTGAGTCACATAGAATCATTAGAGAAATATATGAGATGATAAGACTTTCACTAATTAATCCAAACGCATACATGATTCAAAATATATGCTTAAAAAACAGCAAATCAAGAGCACTCTTATAGTAAACAATAAAAATCTATGGTGGAGAACAAATAGAGGAAAGGCAGTACTGAATGAGACCAATTGCTGAGAAATAATAAAAAAGAAAGATGTGTCTGCATTCAGTCAGATTTCATTGCCCTGTGCACCTGTCTGCAGAGACAGTCCTCATATGCTTCCATTTTATCAAACACAGCCGTTGACACTGAGACAGAGAGACGGACGTGTGACATGTGTTCTGAACTGACGGGCAGAGGCAATAAATAACTGATAAAAGAAAAACAACATTTCTTTGCATGAGGCCTTCTCCTGCTATATATGGTACCTACCTAGACCATTGAATTTCTACTATTTATCAGTCTGGTGAAGATGATTTGTTCGCCTTCTGTGCTGTTAACACCTGAAGAGCTTTGCTGCCGAAAGGACAGCTGGTTCTGAGGACAGAGACATGTTATACAGGTCAGAATGTGTGAACAGATGAATGTGCCACTTGCTTATTTCCAGCTAGACTCAAATTGAAGCTGGACTCCCTGGTGACAGTTACAGAGAGGAGCCCTGAACAAACTATTAGCCATCATGGATGATGCCAGTCACCCTCTGCACACGGTCATTAGGGCATAGAGAAGCCTGAGCAGTGATAGGCTGCTTCTCCCCAAATGCAGAACCAACCGTTTCAAAGACTCCTTTGTCCCCCGAGCCATCAAACTGTACAACTCTCCACTCGGTGGGAGGGGGAGGGGTGCCGGGAGAAGAGGGGACAGGGAATGTTGATGTTGTTGGTGAAGAGCATTATGTCCAACTACAATTATGTCCAACTACAATTATGTCCGGATATGTGCAATGTCTATGTGCAATAATCCATAGCTTTAATTTTGAAAACTTTTTGTAGCTTTAATTTCTTATTTTTATTTATATATTTATTCTTTATTCTAGGCAAATAAATCGAAGGCAACTGGACTCAGTAATATATCTGTGAAGACGTTTCACCTCATATCCAAGGGGCCTCATCAGTTCATGCTCATCAGACCAGGCTAGGCTGTCAGTCTTCATAGACATATTACTGAGTCCAGTTGCCTTTGATTTGTTTGCCTAGAATAACCATGACCTGGATGAATGAGAACATTCACAGATATTTATCCTTGTTCCTACTTACTTTTTTACTGTACTGTGCTGTGCTATGCTGTTGCTGGAACCACAATTTCCCTGAGGGGGTCTCCAAAGGGATCAATAAAGTTCTATCTAATCTAATCTAATCTAATCTAATCTAATCTAATTAATCTAATTATACTGTCTGCATCTGCATGTCAGCAAGGGCCCTTGGGAAGCAAAATTCTTCATCTACCTCCGTCTGTGAAGGTCTACAGCGTCTGTCCTTATACATCCCAGAAATTCATATGTGACTGTTAGATATCAAATGCAAACACATCTGTTTGGTCACCCAGAGAGTTAAGAGGGAACCACATGCATGTATGACACTGTTTAGGAGTATTTCCAAAACAGTTACTGTTTTACCACCACAAAACCTTGCATAGAACTGGATCAGACTGGACATAAGAGTCTGACTCCGATGCCAAAGACCTCAGTTTACATCCTGTCTCGCACTAACTCTCAACTATGACCACAATCTTTTCCTGACTTAGACAGTTGCCTCAACTCAACCAAACCACAGAGGTGACACATCAAAAAACACTCATGTGTATGAAACCTGTGTAAGTTCGGTGACTCACTGGTTTCAGGAATTTTAGGAATTTTGAATAGAAAAGTCTGTAACACTGGAAATGATGGTTGTATGACTCATGTTCTGCACTCTCTCCAAAAGCCAGTGGTGAGCATGACAATAACCATGTTTTGAACAAATTGTGACCAGTGATTCTAAGTTAGTGTTTTTTTTCTTGTCCTTGTCACCTGTTCATTTAAATGGGGGCCTAATGTTGAAGGACTTACCTAGAAGGACTTGATTATACTGTATTTTATTGTGTAACATGTAAATTCAAAGCAAAGGTGTGCCCAGTGGTTCTGAAGAGACAAACCTTGCAATAATCTTTCTCTCACTGGACACATATTTTCAAAATTGTGGTTTCACAAAATCCATGAGGGATGTCATTAAATATCAAATATTAAAAATTAACAAAAATCATCAACAGAACTAATTACTAATGCTCATGTTGACAGTATCAGTATTGGTAGGAGTCTTATAAAGTAGTTGGAGGTAAATAAACTAGCTTGGGTCAAGACATTACAGTTTTTTTGTCTGTCTCCTCAAAACTTTTTCCACCTTTCCATTTCTGTGCAGTTTTGCTGCTTTTATAAACACCCCCCCTACCCTTACCACCACCCCCACCAACCACCTCCTTTTACCTCCTGCTGAGAAGCACTGTCCAGGGAATGAGATGAGAGTGTTCCCTCGACTCGTCGCGATCAATGAAAATAGAGAGAGAGAGACACGGGAGAAGGAGACGGAGAGAGAGAGACAGAGAGGGAGAGGGTGAAGGACACCAATGGGCTCCGATGGCTGTCTGCCAGGCCACTTTGATGTGCTGCAGCGTTCTCTTTCAACAACTTTTAGGAGGAGAGGGAAAACTTTTTACAGCAGCACTTTCATCCTCAACTGTGTGTGTGTGTGTGTGTGTGTGTGTGTGTGTGTGTGTGTGTGTGTGTGTGTGTGTGTGTGTGTGTGTGTG
>JAQMCX010000057.1:15626783-15653246 GCA_029814765.1 Acanthurus leucopareius | reverse complement strand
ATTAAATATAAACTTTTGTGATTTAGCATGTCTTTGGTTTTGTACATGATTGCAATTGATTTTGAGATTTTCCCTTTATTTTGAGATTTTTCTAAGATGTTGATTAGAAAATCGATTTTCATTAAAACAAATCGACATTAAGTACAAATTCGAATTAATCGATAAAATCGATTTTAAAAAACCTGCAGCTTACTGGACTCAATATTTTCAGAAGCTCAATGGACTGCGAGCAAAACACAGGTAAGAACATCTTTCCCGCCAAAGACTTGGTAGCATAACTGAGTATTACCCAGCATAACACAGCACAGCTATGCAGAGAACTGTTAAGCTTATGTCATTATTACAGTGATTTGACTGAAAGTGTTTTTTGAGCTTTATGTATAGGTTTGGTTGTTGTCAACCCAAAGGAGTCTTTGGCTTTGTTGGCCGTTTGTGAATACTTCTGATTTTTCCTCTATATACCACAGTAAAAAATTTTACTTTTAGTGTCTTTCTTTCAGCACAACATAACCTATTTGACTTTACAGCTACTTTTTCATTTTTGACTAGAAAAAAACAGATTTGGAAATTGATGGGTTTTCTTCTATTTCAAACACCCAAACATATCTAAGGAATCATTTTAAAGGCTGTAAATGTTAACTGTGGTCGTACATGTTAACATCTAAACACAAGACTGAGATAAAATCAAGATAAACATGACTATTTACTTCAAAAAGAAGGCTTAGACATAAGATGATATTATGCCCTGCTGGCAGTATGGATGTCATCAATTGAAAACTTTTTTTTTAACAGATTGTCATAGTTTAGTGTTCTCCTTGTCATTTTTGACATTCTCCTCTGTTTAAGAAGATGATTTTTTTATTCTACTTTACTGCATACTTTTTGATGTTTTTCCACAGTGTCCTCATAGTATCAATAAAGAGATACAATTATGTCATTCAGTGATTATGTTGAATATGTGTTAATGTTTTCCACAAGTTCTGTGAGGAGTCATGAAAATTAAAAAACTCTTTGTCATCCCCATCATCACCAAGTGCACCGACTCTGACGATGAACTATATCAATCATTGTCCTGTTCTCGAAAAACAAAAACAAAAACATGAATGACACCATGAATTGTGTAGCTTAAGATGCATAGTAGGCGGGCATTAATAAGCTTTGCTTCTGCCTGAGCGTTTTTCAGTCAAAATTGTGTATTGCCTTTTCTTTTGCTGTTTTGAAGTGTATATATGACTGAAATAAACTAAACTAAACTAAACTAAAGCTTCCCACCATTCCCTGCTTTTATACCAGCTTACCTGGCACCCCCTGTGCCTGCCTCCTGTTACTTTTGAGGGGAGGCATTAAACAAGATGGGGAAAGCAGTGAGGTGTTTTGGTGGGGAATCAGGCCTTGAAGGCTTTGGTGGATCCAGCCTGTTGTTCTTAAACACCTGCCTATGGGCCTGCTGCACCTACCAGTGGAGACTCCTCTACAAAGCTAGAGCCCGGTCTGCCGAGCTGGCATTGATTACTGGAAACACAGACAAGCCTTTTTCAGTTAAGGTTCCTCATCAAGGTGAAGGCCTACTTTCCTCCACATGATTTTTGAGAGAGTAATTCACCCCCTAATTTCCTCTTGTTTAGATTATTGTAATTCTTTGTATGTCAGATTTGATCAGTCATCACTTTGTTACCTGCAGGTTGTACAAATTGCAGCAGTTTTGCTTTTGACAGTAAAAAAACATCATGATCATCTATCATACCTGTATTGGCCTCCCTACACTGGCTTCCAATATACTTTAAGATCTAGCTTAAAATTTTATTTCTTTACTTTACAAGTCTCAATGGAATAGCCCCACCCTACTTGTCTGATCTCTTTCAGCCTCACACTCCAGTCAGAGCACTGAGGTCAACTAAGTAGTTGTTCTTAGACATTTCTAGATCCAGGCTCCTAGGCCCCTATGTGGAACAGCCTACCTTGTCATGTATGAGCTGCCCATACCCTTGATCATTTTAAAACACAGTTGAAGACCCATTTCTTCACACTGGCTTTTAGTCCTGATTGAGCAAGATACCTTGGCTTTTATTGTTCATGCACAGTTTATTCTTGTTTTATTCAATGATGTTTTATGGTTTATTTTAGCTCATAAGTATATCTGTTTACAAAATTCAATCTCAAAAAAGATGAGATGCTAAGTAAAATGTAAATTAGAACAGAAAACAATTATTTGCAATTCCTTTTCAGTACGTATTCAATTGAATATTGTACAAAGATAATTATTTAAGGTTGAAACTAATTATTTAATTGTTATTTTTTCTTTTCTTTGTTTGTTTTTTAAATTTGAAATATACGTTCGTTATGAATTTGATGCCTGAAACACATTCCAAAAAAGCTGGGACAGGGGCAACAAAAGACCGGGAAAGTTGAGGAATGCTCAAAAAACACCTGGAACATTCCACAGGTTAATTGGAAAAACTTGATATTGTCATGATTGGGTATAAAAGAAGCATCCTGAAATGCTTAGTTGGTCACAAGCAAGGAAGGGGCAAAGTTCACCAATTTGTGAACAACTGTGTGGGCAAACAGTCCAACAGTTTAAGAACAACATATCTCAATGCAAAATTGTGAAGAAATTAGGGATTTCACCATCTACAGTCCATAATATCATCAAAAGTTTTAGAGAATGCAGAGAAATCTCTGCATGTAAGGAGCAAGGCCATACATCAACAACATCCTGAAACAAGGTTGACTTCTCTAGGCCCAAGGTCATCTGAGATAGACTGATGCAAAGTTGAAAAGTGTGCTGTGGTCTGATGAGTCCACATTTCAAATTGTTTTTGGAAATCAAACAATTTATCGGTTTGAACATTAAATACTGTGTCTTTGTACTGTGTTCAATTTAACATGGAACCACTTTTTTGGAATTGGGTTTTGTATATCTATTGTGCAAGCACAGTTTATTTTAATATGGAGTATATATTCAGCTTCTCTCATCTCATGAAATTCAAAAGAAAAGAAAAAAGAGAGAGACGCTCGTTGAATCAATGTAAGTCAGCCGGTGTCTTAAGGATTTACCTGTGATTGCCCATGTTTCTCTGTTTTAATCTTTATTCTTAACGTGATCTCAAAGATGGAGTACATTATTGCAAGGAGGATGAGGAGGAGATACCGGGAGAGAATATATCACCAAAGGTTCTCCTATTTGGTGATGACAGAGCAGGAATGCAGGTGGATCACAAGCATGATGCCTGGATTAGCCTGCTGCTGTGTTTAATGTAATTGTCACTTAATTTTGTACTCCTATTCATGACACAGGAACAGATTACATCTGTCCCGCGAGGTGGTCCACACGGTGACGCGCATCGTGGCCTCTGATGCGCAGCCCGGTGGCCCCTACGCTCTCCCAGTTGCTGTAAAGGTGACAGGGGCTCTGACCTTCTTCACCCCCGGGTCTTTCCAGCACACCGTGGCCACGTGTGCCTTCTTTGCTCTGACAACTTTTTTTTGGCCCTTCGCCTTACATCATTGAACCGTTTTTTACATTGGGCAGTGGTTCTCAGAGTATCTGGGCAAACTTGATTGAAAATATTAGTAACTTCCTCCAAGGCTGTTTTTGCATCATCAGCAGGTGGAGGTCTGTTCGCATTACCATATATTCTGGTACTGCGAGCTTGGACCTCCCAGACCAGCATATCAGTTTCCTCCTTGGAGAAGTTTGGCCGCCTGGAGCTGCTGCTGCTGCTGTCTTCGTCCACAGTGGTGGCGAGGTGAAATTGGCACTGCGCCTCACCCGCAGCGCATTTAAAGGCAAGGAGAGGAGTTCATTTGATTGGTGAAGATTATACTCGGCTGTGTTAAACCCACTCACGCCTTCCCTCCTCCCTCTTTGCCACTTGCGCCGGTGGGAGGGATAGAGGCGTGGGTGCGCTGTGCAGCGCCGGACTGCGCCGTGCACGAAAATTGCAAAATGCCCTGGACACACCCCGTTGGCATGGCGCAGTTGAGCCACAGGGCAGGTGCGCCACGCCTGCGCCTGGTCTACGAAAATAGAGCCCATATTCTTAATGTTTTTATTGTCTAAACTCATAATGGTCATATATCCTTTGTAATACACACTCCTATAGCAGTAGTTATAGAATCTGCAGTGAGAGGCTGCCTGAACGCTGTCGGAAGAAGAATTTTGTTAAAGGTCTGTTTTTGTCTCGCTCCACTAATCACTCATTCTGAGGATGCTTGTGGTGACTGAAAATAATGTGTTTGAAATGTATCCAAAGATGTGTTCGACTTTGAAAAATGTTGACATGCAGTTTGAAACTAATAGTTGTTCATTTTCGCTTTAACTAACCAGGAAACTGTCTGTTCTCTTATACAGTGGATCTAAATTTTGAGATCCTCCAACTCTTTTCTTTCATGTGTGTGCTGTTTGGAGTCAGCAACACTATGCAAGCATGACAAACCTGAATAACTCAAAGGACCAGCATGCTACAGCTAACAAACAACAACTGGTGCATTGCTGAAAATGTCTTGGTAAATCTCCCACTAACTCTCCCACTATTTGTATTCCATGTGTGCTAGTGGTAGATAGAAATAGACTATAAATAGACAGTAATTGCTTGGGTCAGGGGGAGAATTCAACCCAGGCAGTCGCAAACCGGACAGGACCTCCTGTACTGAATGTTAGTGTACTGTTACGCCTCCATCAATGACTATTAGCTGGTATAAATTCTAAATTAATGTAAGTGTTTGGGGCAGATGGGACATGTTAAGTAATCTTAAGTAGAACACATTAAGTCATAATAAATAAATCAACAGCAATTGTGCTTTTATGATGATTTTAACCCACTTGTGAAACACGTCATTGTTGCCTGTGTGACACTTAGCATATGAAAGCATAGCCAAGATTTTAGCGAATGCCTTTTTCTAGGCCTGTCCATCTTTTGGAGAGTGTAACAGAATTATGAGCCAAACAGAGATATTTTTTGTGACAACAAAAATCATTCAAGACCAGAGCTTTTTAGTTTTGAAATGACCATTTCACATAGCTGGATAAAACTGCAGACAGCTGGTTCCTAAGATTAGAAATGTTGGGATGAACTGAGATTGTCTGACATTGTGGCATCACATGAGCTCCCAGTTCAGCTGTAAGTGGCAAACCCCTGTGACTCGACTTCCACTCCGTGTATGTGCGCATGTGTGTGTGAGAGTTGTGGTTGTGTGTCTCATTAGCTCTAGGTTAAGCCAGGGAGTCCTGGCGGTGACAGGTTTATTAAATATCTCAGGACCCACAGTGGACATGGCATGGAGGGAAACCCCCACTGCTCATGTAATTAATGTGGCCACTCAATACTACTGTTTGGAGCCTCTGTGTGTGTGTGAGGGTGTATATGTGTGTAAGCCTGTATGCTTTTCACTTTACCAGCATGGGTTTATTTGTTAATGAGTGTGTATGTGTCTAGATGGTTGTTTCCCTTGTGCTGTGAAGGGACAAGGAGCTGTTCTTAGTTTGTTACTGGGCAGTGCTTCCTGCTGAGGGAGAGAAAGAGAGAGATATAAATGAGAGATTAAGATGATGATGGAGAGTGATGAGGAGGAGGAGGATCTGAGCTAAAAATTCTTGGAAGACTCAAAAACATCTCCATTGTGACTGATTACTGAAATTGTTTTTCATGTTCGACTAACCCAGATTTGTCTTTTCACACTGAAGATGAAGTCAATTTAGCAAAACAAACTGGCTGACAACAGAAAAAGAAAACCTTAGGAAGTTTTAAAGATAGACAGTTCTTAAAGCAGGAATTAATTAAGGAGCCTAGGAACCTTTTTGGGAGCTTTGGAGGCCTACTTTGACAATCGGAAAAGGGTCTAGATTTTGTTACTTGGCCATATTTTCTGTTTCTGTGAAATCATTTTGCTCGAGAACAGTATTTAGTAATGGCTCAAGAACATGGGAAGGAGTTTGCACTGCTATCATCAACTACTGGTCAAACACAAAAGTCGAGGCTGCTATGAAATCTGCATAGTTTTATTCACATGACAAACAAACACTGGTTGCAGTAAAGTCATCAAAATGAAGCACAGACATGTCCACTTAAGTCTCTTTTTCTCTTTGCAGTTGCGTTTAATCACATTAGAATTACAACACATGTGGTTCAGGTTCCCATATGGTTGAGTTAAATTAGATAATGTGCTTCTGAATGAGAGAAAGACTGTAGTGTTAAACAAAACAAATACTTATTATAGTTTTAATGTGGACACAAATTGAATAATAAATAAATAACCATTAAATGTTTAGTCAGTTCTTACTTTGGAGACACTCCGGAGGCTCCTTTTCACTTCCACTCTTATATTTTCCATCAGTCACAACCATTAAAACACTGAGAAATGAAAAGCTAATTGTAGAAACCAACACAAAGGTTCTGTGTTGCTCTGTTTTCTTGAGTGTCAACACTGTGTTTCTAATAATGAAGGTGTTTCTTAAGGTTACTGTGCCTAATGTTCACAGTCTAGAAATCGAAATACATGGTATTCAGCTCCAAACAGGCACTGTGATAGTGGTTCCTTAATATTACTTTCTGTGGTAAAACACTTAGACTGCTGATGTTTTTACAGCCCCTATTTGGGTTTTTTTCACAAGCCATTAATGTGACAATTGATACTTAAATCTTAGTTAATCACAATACAAAATAACAAATGGTGGATGTTGGGGTGGTGAAGGGAGCGGTAGCAGCAAATAACCAGGCGGCAAAGACTGTCTGACAAAGTGACCAGCTACACTTCATGGGGCCTAATATTCTCATTATATTCAGTTTAAAAGCTCAAACAGAATAAAGTGCTCCAACAAAGGCCTGGTTCGTTCATTTGCAAATGAACACTTCAAACCTTTTCCTAACGATCAAAGGAAAAATAGCACTATGAAAACTATTTATGTTGATTAATTATTTTGCTGCATTTTTTCTGTAAATGCGTGACACATGTTTCTGTACTTCAAACATGGTTGTTTTCCCGCTGAACTGAATTGTAAAATTCTCTCCCACCAATTTTTTTTTTTCTGCAGACCTTTATACACTGATTTTGGTCTCATGAGGAGGCAAAAGCTGTAAGGTTAGGCATTGTGAAGTACCATTACCAAAAGGGCTTCCATGTGCTCACCACCTGCCCCTAAGGGCCTCTGTAGGAGTAAGCATGTGTTGTTATCAAGCTGTTTCTTGACTGAGAGCAGCACAATAACGGTGACTTTTGTGCTGAACAGATGATGGATATCCATCTCCATGGAGCTGGTTGGACACATGTAAAAGAGATATTGCTGAATGGTAGCCATCAAGAAGTCAAATGCACAGAATGTCCATCAATTTTGTGCATATCAACTGTTTTGCAGTGTATCACCGCATGTAGACACCAGAATGTATTAGATCACATCCCATGTACACAGCTGACCCCCAAATCTTAAATTGCAATGATTTCACTCATAAATAGTAAGTGTTTATGTAACAGCTAAAACAAAGTAAGGTACAGTGGATGATCAAGACAGTAAAACTATAAAGAAACTGAAATTTTATTAGCCTAATAAGTACAGAGAAAAAAATGAAACACTCAGCCTGTAAACACAAATGATACACTGATGTAATTTCTCTATCTAGGGTGGCATACTTAGCAAGGGTCCTGCAAATGTAGAGCCAGTTTGACACAGTGAGAAATTTTTCTTGTTGCTGATGTCAGAAACAGTGAAAGCAAGCTTGCAAGGCTGTGACATGGCTTTGTTGAATGTGCAGGTATTCTTTAAAAATTTGACTTGAGACCCTCTGGGTCTTGGTTGTAATCAGATGGATGTGTAATCTGTACAGCCCAAGGTTTCAATGTGGATCCAAAACTTTGAAAATAGCCCCATTTTACACCATCTAGACTGAATTTTGAATTTAGTTTGGGCAGAGCATTGCTGTAACAGTTTTATTGGCTGACTGACATTGGCCTTTTGCAAAATTCTCCAATCACTGGCTCATTCACAGCTTTGTCGCAAGTAAGGTCCAGTCGTAGTGATGCAGACATTGTCACTCTGCTGATTACTCTTATGCCCACACCACTCACTGCTGCAGCTCCCAGCACAACCCCAGCCTCCTCCATGTGGCATTTTATATCCCTGATTTACTAAGATTTATAGTTCATGTGCATGTTTATTGAAGGGAACTATCTCACTCAACAGAATCCTCGTCACTGCTTGGATTTGTTCAGCCATTTGTTAGAGATGGTCAATAACTTGACCTGAGTGTCTCTGACTGAATTATACCTTTGTACCACTCTCTCTTGCACTTGCCACATATTTTACATTGCTACAACAAACCGAGCTGGGTTTTTCCACGTTACCGGCTGCAGACAGCATGGATTAGCACATAAATTTCTGTTTGTCTGGTCCTTGGAACGGCTGATGGCTAGATACTAAATCTAACAGGGGAAACCAAAGGCAGAAGAGGAGGATTAGCTCTTTGAAAACTGCTATGCTTTGACATTAGTTGGACACACAGTGTTATCTGAGTTGGCATTGTTTTTCAGCAACGTGTTGACTGTATAGGTCAGGATGAACTGTCAGACAGCACTGGACAGCTGGGTGCCAGAGGTCATCACAGCACTGCCAGTACTTCTCAGTTTAACACTCCCTCTTGTTATTGCTTAATTAAAAAAGGATTTGTGTTTTTTTTACAGCCACATGCCCAGGTTCATGCTGAATCAGGATCACGATTACCCATCTCCTCCACTTCTCACAGATGAGCCAGTTTATAGTTTAAGAACTTTATTTTGTTGAGTTCAGTGTAACATAAGGTAAACAAGGCAGCTTTTTAAGTATATTTTTACTGTCTACCATTGTAAATTGATAATTATACCTAATTTAAATTTAACACATCTTCAAATTAGCCTTCAAAACTTAAAAAATCCTTTGTTGTAAGGGGAAAAGAAAAAACTTAAGAAAAGAGACTTGGATCTCAATGGCAACAAGTAAAGCCTAAAACATAAAACATGCAGGTGACAGAGAGGAACACTTGATTAGCTACATGGAAGATAGTGAATGACAGGAACTGGATGGTAGTGAAAGCAGACAGAAAATGAAACGATGACACGGGCAGCTCTCCCACCTGCACAGCCAGACTGTCTCGCCAGCAAACCAATCACCCTCTGAGGAAGCAGCCTCTCACTGGGTGTCACTGGGCAGACAACAAACGTACACACACACACGCACACACACAAAATCAGAGGACTTTGACTAAATCAGCGCTCAAATCATTTTCCAGGCCATTGCAAAATATCTCCAGTTCTGTGTTACTGACAGTCTGGATTGTGTCGCTCTTTCTCTCTCTGCTCCTGTGATCAGACACATTTTGTTTGTTCTAATTCTCCAGTAGAAATACATCAGTCAGATGTGATTTAAGCATGAAAAGCAGAAGATGGAAATTCATCAGGGCAGAGAAACAGAGGAAAAAGACATTGTGGTTTTGACTATACTCTTGATAACTTGGATTCTTTTGCAGGAATTTGGACCAAAAGTAGCACTGGGATGAACAAATGCAAAAACTGTGTTGGTATGTGTGCAGCTACAGGTTCTGCAAATAAGATAATTAAAGCCAAAAGCCAAAGCCTTATTTGATAACACATTCATACACACCCGAAGTTTAATGTTGCTTTTTTGTTTCTCCTTTACATATGTCATGTAGTAATGTCAGATGTTAATATTAGACATGGCCAAAGCTTCAAAATGAGGCCAACATATGTAAAAGTAATCCCTGAGAGCAAAAAGGCTCAGGTTTTAGACTGCCCGGAATGCAGCGTTTTCAATGTTTTTTTGTTACTGTCATGATGTTTTACATAATGTAAATGTCGATTTTGTAGATTGTAGCCCACAAAGTACAGGGAGTCAGGGATGCATACATCCACTCAGTCTATTTGAGATTGATATTTACAGTGGCTTCAACCAGGACTCTGATGTGGATCATATTTTATGGAAAAAAATATTCTCTCGTTTTCCCTCTGATCCTCCAGCTGCTCCTGAGAAACTCACTGTGGTGTGGAGTTCCTGATAAACAGATACCTTTCCTTGTTGCTAAAGATGCCTTTGACTGTTACTAAATGTACTTGTTATTTGTTGTTAGCCAGCTAGCTCACCTATTTGTGCATTTAACATTAGTGATCCTGAAGTGTAAACACCCTTTCCCCAGTGCACCACAGAGCTGCACAGCTAGCTGAGCTGACCAGGTAATGGCTACCGCAGCTGGGAAAAGTTAGTGACAACTTTATCAAGGAGTAATTCATTAACGGCTGAGATATTTATATTTTCTTTATAACATCTGATGTAGTTAAAATAACTGATACAGTTCCGGACAGTAATCAATCAGTGCCCTATTCTGCAATGTGGGGTTCACAGAGCCTGTTCACTGCAGACTTCTGCCACCCAACGTCAAGTTTAGCCCTATGCTAATTTAATGGAGATACCCCAATGGAGTGGCAAAATACAAATATAGAGGAGGAAGTTTACGTAACAGATTCTTTTTAATAAACACGTTGTATCTTGTTGTTCAAGCCACTGCAAATCTTTTTTTTATATTAAGACTTCTGTCTCTTATTAAACTTAAGTAATTAAAAGTGCTGGGTGCTCAAAAAGAACCATACAGAAATTTCATAATAGTGAAGTTGCTACAAGCAGATGTTGTAGCCAGTCATAAAATTAGAAAATTTGGCAGAAAACCAATGAAACGCATTATCATTTTGTCGTAATGTCACTTGAAAACCTGATTCAGACAAGTTGTGTATAAACATAGTTTTTAGGAGGCAGGATTGTTACAGTAATAGGCCTATAGAGCACCTCAGGAATGGCTGTATGGCACCTCATTAGTAAGCATCGCCCTGGTCTCTCAGCAAAAGCCCATGGCATTTTACCATGGCGGTTTAGATGACTGCAAAAAATAAGCCCTCTGGCAAATAATAGTTTCAGATTTTTACAGGTTTTGTTAAAATAAAATCTTCACAAATGAACAATACAAACATTATTTTAAAGAACAACTGTAAATTCCAGAAGTGAAACACTAACATTAGGCTATAAATGAACTACAATATTAGATTTGTGTGAAATTTTAGATGAACTATCCCTATAGCACTTCAGCTTCACCACCACTATGTTTCTTACATCACTGTACTACACACATTTTTCATATAATAAGTCTACAGACTGGATAGTTTGAGTGAGAGTTGTTGATAAAGGTGTGAGTATAAACACAGTGAAGCTGAAAAGGCAGATTAGCAAATAGATTATTTACTGTTTTTAGCATCATGATGTTTAATGTCCCCTTTTCAGCAAGTCTCCGTTAGCCTCATTCACTCATTTGTTTGCGAAAAAAATTTTTTCAAGACGAGAAAAAGTCAAAATAAAAAAGTGGATTTTACAGAGGTATTTTATGGCGTAGAACAAAATTTTAAATATCTTGAGCTTATGTAAAATACAGACTTTATTTCAGGCATCCCTTCAAAAACCTATTTAAAATACTTTTTGACTTTGAGACAAGAAAACCAGAAGCACCTCAGTGCTAACTCATTTCCAGGTTCAAGGACTAATTCCTGAGGCTCTAACTTTTGTGTAGCATACAGTAGTTATACATATACAACAGAAGGAATATTCTGGTAGCAATGTAATAGAATTGGTCTTTTTCTCTAAAGTTGATGCACATTGATGCTAAGGAATAGACTTACAGTGGCAAATTCAAACAAGTTTGGCTGTAAATCCGCTCTGTCATGCCTCAAGACCCAAAAACATTCTAATAAAGAAAACTATGTGTTTGGGTGTTTGACACAGTGTGTTTTCCCCTGAAGCAAGACTGTTCTTGGCACCATAGATTTTAGTATTTAGAATTTTCTTATCTCTCTTTTTTAATGCCCAATTATCACTAAAGGGTTTGGGTAATAAATAAATAAAAAAAAATATGGGAAACTCATAAAATATTCAGGATATCTGCACATTTCTCCTGTGAATCAGACGTTGCAGACTATTCAGGTTAGGGCCCAGCATGGCTGCATCTGTCAGTATTCCTCACATATGGAGATATGGATCAAATAATCACCATTTTTGCCGCTAATTCCACCCTGTCAGACATTTTATGCACCACCAGTGATTCCACTGCTGACTGATGCAGTGTTAACGTTGTTGTGTAGCCTTGCATTTGGTTTTAGCACCTCAGCAGTGAACGCTGTGGTTACAAGCTGTTGCGGGGTGATCTGTTGACTCCCTATAGCCCTGCTTACTACTACTGTAAAAGGAAACTAGGGGGGCTCCTCTAGCAATGCAAGCTGTGAGCAGGGACGCTCATTGGCCTGGTACAAGCTGTTAACTCCCTGGTCCTGCTACAGAGTTATAGGATGGCAGTGAGGCAGACTGTGGGGAACGCTGGCTGAGCTGGTACAAGCTGTCACGGGCCGTGCTCTGTTTACAAGCTGCACGGTGGGATTGAGTCAACCTGGGAGCTAACAAAGCTATGTGGGACGATAACATACAAGTATGTAAAATACAAGCAGTGCCGGCAGGGGTCCACTGGAAGCAGCTGTGTTAGTGTAGGCAGCATTAGCTTGCCGGTCGTGCTAACCTGCATGTCACTAAGTTCTGCCAGGATGGTAGCAGGTCTGGGGTGCTGCAACATGTTCCCATCACCATCCATCTGTCAGCCCCTGCTCGGAGCGCAGCATCTCTCACCTAATGTAATGTTTTCATTATATTCCTCAATATGGGAGCTATAGCATTTTGTGTGGCGTGGCGAGGCAGGCAAAGAGGAGGAGTGCTTGGCATGTTTGGATCGCTGCAACTTGTTCATATGAGCGTCCATCTGTTCCAAACCTGCTGCCCTCACAGTCTGTAGCTTATGTTTTGACATTCTCAAATGTATGTAAGAGATGATATATGAAAGCCATAATTCCTCAGCTGAGACGGCTGCTGAGGTTGTTCCTCTAGAGATTTCTTGACATGAAAAACAATGAACACACTCTAAAAGCATCGAATGAGCTTTACATTTATTTGGTGGATCCTAACTTTGTGTAAAAGTTGTGAAAGAATTTGGCTACAGTGTTTGTCACCTGACAAAAACAGAAGGAAAATTTTAAGCAAAAATCAGACCATTAATTCTACTAAATCCAAGTAAATCCAATCCAAGTAAAATTTGTCTTTACAAAAAAATTAAAATTACTTTGGATCAGGCATTTTTTCAATAAATCATGGTATCAACTTTAAAGGCTGAACACAGCTTATTATTTTGCTTTTGGGTGTCATTGCATTTGGTTTACTGGAGAACAAACTCCAATATATCGCCCACAAAGTGAGAGTGTTGAAGTGAGAAAAGCTGAAAATAATTATTGCTTTTTATGTGATAGAGCAAAATTAAAAGTGAAAGTAGACATTCTAAATGTATACTGTATGTGTTTCAGAAATGGCCAAGACCGGACAAGGGAGGGGCAGAGGCACAGGGGTAAATGTAAAAGAGACAATCACAGACAAATAAATGTGACTGATGACAAACTGAAGACAGAAAATAACATATTCATGTGACCACTGGTTGTGTAAGTAGAACATTTCGAAAGTCAAATGAAACGGTTATTGGTTAGCTCTATGCGTTTCACTTCCTTTCTTTTACTTCTGTATGTGAAGAACTAAGGAGTGAGGGTGGTTTGTTCAGCATGATCCAAGATGGTAAACAGGTGATTTGTGTCACTGTTTTAAGTTTTGACATTGGCTTTTACAATGTAGAAAATAATTTTCTTGTAATCAAAACAACATATGTGTTTATTATCTGTGGAGACATATTTTCATAGATTTTGTAATCATGCCAACTCATTTAGTCAGTGTTGTATTTACCAAGCAGCAAAATCACTAAAAAGAGGACTTGGCAAGAAACATCAGTGATAGTGGTTTGACGTTTTAATCAAACAACTGGAGAAAACAAACGTAAATAGGAAAAAGATCAGCCAACACCCATCATAGTTTATAGATTCCTGTTCAATGAGGGGTTAATACCTGCATCTGTACTGCAGATACAGCCATTTTGTTTTACCTTAATTTAAATAGTTTTAGATAGTTTGGAGAGATTGTTAGCTAGTTGAAAATCTGTCTGATCTCAGCAGTTAAATTGGTATGAATGATTTTTTCCTAACTGGCAACTAACTGTCTGATGTCCATAACTATGAAAGTAAGACCTAACCCTAACCCTGAGTTGTGGGAAATCAGAATTCATATCTAAATAATGGCTTTAATTACATTGATTTTGCCTCCAATAACAAGACTAAGCAGGATTTATCCTCTTGGGACCATAAATGTCTGTGGTAATTTCAAACCAATCCAAGCAGTAAAGGCTGAGCCATTTCAGTCTACATCAAAATAGTGGAAATTACAAGCCATTTTCATTATATGTATATAAATAAGACCTAAAAAAACTCTGTTAAAACTGGCCCTAACTGGCCAACTGCAGCTGAATTATTATTAATGTATTCTATCACTGTCTAGTCAGTACTTGTAACCCCTTAGCAGGCTCTTAACACTGACTTTTAAACAGTGCTAAAGGGGATATGCGCTTCTCCTTTTCTTTCCTCTGTGTTTTACTTGCATCTTGTTTTAGATGCAGATTGAATTCAACACGCTTGTGTTGTGAGGCCATGGTTTACACAATGTGCAGAGACCACTGTCTGAGCAGCGAACCTGAGGATAAGAGAGCGATGTACAATGCTTGCTGTGAAATGCCTGCAGTGAGAACAGCCGTCACATTGAGTAAAAGCAAACACTTTTATTGTTATAACAACAATAACGTGTCTGTACATTTTAAAGGAAAAAGAAAGTGAAAGAGGCAAATCGTTGAGGTCTCATACTGTCTATTTACTCTATGAGTCTGTACATTTACATAGAAACAACTGACAGAATAGGACACAAACTTGTGTGCTTTTTCATTCAGTATAAGGTTGTTTTGTTTGAGGATCAGTAAAAAGTGTGTGTGTAAGTTTTGTATAGGTATGCATATATGTATGCTTATGTATTCTGATTTATGCTGTTTGAATAAATCATTTCATTTCATTTCATGTTTGAGTAATAGGTGTGTTTGTGTGTATGTGCATGTGTGTGTGTGTGCCTTTAACTATACATTTGGACTCTTAACAGCAGGAGGCTATAACCTGCACCATCCACACTCTGTAATCACTGCTGTTTATGACTGCATAAAACAACACACACGCCGTGCCTGTCTTGCTCTCCCTCATTCTATCTGTCCTTCTCTCACTTTTACACACACACACACACATACACAAACACTCACACACACACACACCATTTATAGTCGCTGTCTGTCTCACTAGCTGTGTGATTATTGCCGTCTGGTGCGGGGCTCTTATCAGTGTTGTGACGGAAGTGGCTGATGGAACACACACACACAAACACACCGTCACCCTCTCCAACTCTCTCTCCTTCACTTTTCTTTCTCTTTTTCTCTCTCAGCCATACCCTGTCCTTCCTCTGGCGGTGGTAAAGCGGCAGCGTTGCGTCTGCGCTCACCCCGCCGAGCCGTGTGCCAGTTCAGGAGATTGGCATTAAAGCCAGACATGAGCTCATCGGCCCAGCTGGGCAGACAGCCCATTACAATGCTCAGCAGGGCCCTACCGCAGGGGTGAAAAGAGCTCAATACCTGCTGATTATCTACTCTTTCTCTCTGTCTGTGTCTCTGGGTCCCTCTGCTCCTGACTCATTGGCTTTTGCTCTGTTTCTTCCTTTCCTCTCTTCTTTGCTCTTCTCATCTCTTCTCTCCTTTTTTCTTCTCTCCTCTCTTCTCTTCTGTTTTCTTCTTCTCCTCTTTTCTCCTCGTCATTTATTAATTTGCTCAGTCATATATCCTCCTTCTCAGGCTCTGTCTATCTCTTTCTTGATCTGTCGTATTCAGTCTGTCTCTCTCTCATTCAATCCCAAACTTAGACACACACACTGTCTATCTGTCTGTCCGTCTGTCATCCTCCTTTTCTTCTTTTCTCTCTCATCTGTCTCCGGCACTCACACAACTTTTCAGTGAGCGCTGTGGTGTCATTGCAGTGGAGCCTGCGGCAGTAAGAGAGGCAGGGAGGGGTGGTTTTTAAAATGACAGGGGTGGAAGCGAGTGGTGTGCGTGTATGTGTATGTGTGTGCTTGTGCGTGTGTGTGTGTGTGTGTGTGTGTGTGTGTAGAAATGACAGGGGTGGGAAACCAGACAGCTGGTGCACCTGTGCGGACAGGATATGACACGGCACTGCAGCCAGACAAGGGCAGGAAGCAGCAAATATGATGTGGCATGCCAGACGCTTTTATTGAATGCAGCCCTCTACTCTGCAATCTGACTGTTTGGAGTGGCTTTTCTGTTACTTAGCACTCTGCTCAAGACGGCGAGCTACTGTCGAAGCCTAAGCAAACACACACTTTTACCCTCTCTCTCTCTCTCTTTCCCTCTCTCTCTCTCCAACTTTGTCAGCTGGTGAGATGCATTGCGGTTAATTCATTCCTTCCCATTCAGGCCTGGTGTTAAGGCTGAGTCATATCCATCTTTTGTTCTGACATTTGGAATGGCATTCAGTAATACTGACTCCGCACAGAAGTCACGGGGTGTTTCGAGTTATTAGTCTGACTGAAAATGTTATGCCAGAGTCAAAATGGATCATCGTCATGTGCAAGTACTTTCATCACACAAGTCCCATGACAGAGGCTGCACCCACAGGAGGATTTTTTGGATAAACAGGCATTAGTAATGCAGGATAGAGACTGCTTTACTGGAGTTTATACACTGGCTTTGTGTAGATTTACAGTGTTGCAAGTTTTTTCTTGTGCTTGTTGTTTGTGAAACATTTGCAGTCTGACAGTTTGTGCTAATCTTATCTCTCTTTGTCTTAAACCTCGGTAAACTAGAAAACCAAATGTATGTGGACACCCAAGACTTTCCAGCTATGTGTCATTGTTGGCATCTCAATCCCCTGGGAAGGCCTGGCTGCAGGGATTTGCTCCCATTATGGAATTTCTCAATCGCTGCCATGAACTCTGAGAGTTCATCATCAGCTACGATGCATGACATGGTTTTTTTGGATGCTCTTTTAAAACAGCAGAACAGAGTAGTGGTGATTAGGCAAAAAAGAAACTGATAAATTCTCTTTCTTACACTGTAAATTATTTCACACATTCGATTCGATTTGCCAATTTAGTTTTCTTCAACATATATGCAGTAAGCAAGCAGACAATGAGAAACGGGCATCGCAAGGAACATCAAGGAACATTATCTGCTTAAATATATCACTGTGTTGTTTGGAGTCTGTGTGCAGGTGTTACTCTTCTCACTGAGGCTGATTTCCAATAGCCTTGCACCTCCATGTGATATATTTAAATAGTTTAACTATCCAATGTCCTCATTTGCTCCCGTTCAGTCGGAAGAGCTTCAGTGACAGGTGGCACATGCAGGGTGACAAGACCTGCCTTGCATGGTTTCCACCTCATTATATATGTTCATATTCACATCAAATTATGACAAATGTATCAAGTGGAGTAAACTTGAGGTTGTATGCACTGACAGTTGACTCCTTCATTGCACAGTTTTGGTGATGTTCACCTACACAGACCCATATGGGGGAAGTCAGATTCCTCGGACTGGCAGCAGATTATGCAGCACTTCACTGCTTCTCATGTATATCTCTTTTTACGGCAATGCCACCAAGATAAAAAAAGAAGATGCGCATTATATGTCACAAATAAAGACTGACATGGAGAAGCAGGACAAATAAGAGTGACCAAGGTCAACAAAACTATTGGTTTGACTTCCTTTCACTTATTGGTTGATCAGGGAAAAGCCCACACAAGTTACAAACATAAGATTTTATGTTATAATCACATGTCTAGTATCACAAAATAATCCTGTGATTTGTCTCCTTTTCTTTCAATCACAAATAAACTTGCACGATGGTGTGATTGAACCCGGATGGGACCCTCCTTTTCAAGTGGTCTGAGTCGTTTTTGTTTTGCTTTTTTACCAGCCCCAGCAAACTAAAGTAAATGGGTAAGCACACCAAAGTTCATTCAACTATGTCATCTAGTTTGGTGTAATAGCACCCTGTACAGACGGCACTGTGGGTGACTCCAGTGATTCAGTATTGCACTTCCATAAAGTTGTAGCACTCACAAAGGACAGATAAATAAAACAATGGTCAAAATTGAAACATCAGAGGCCAACATGATGAAAACTTTGGGCCCTACATTTCCCATGATTCAAAGCAATAGTGTCTTTAATTAGATCTTCCATGCCTTCTAAATGATGACATCTTCCAAACCCTGCAATTACAGGTTGTAATGTAGGGTTTCTGTGAAAAAAATTTAGCTCAAGCCCTGATAACCTTGACAACATCATCTGAGTTAATTTTCCATACTTTCTAAAGCTCCTTCAAAGCCACATACAACTGTAACCAGGATCCTCGTGAAGCTGCCCCTTAAAACAGGAAAGAACCTTTCCCAAAATTGCTGCCACAATGTAATAGACACATTACTGAATTTGAGGGGCTAAACCCAAACCATGAAACGGCCCAGAACAAAAGACCACAAAAGGATGTGGACACCTCTTTCTCTTAGAGCAATTTAAATGCTCTCTTCATAATAGATACCTGTCATATTTAGCATTTCTATCAGTGCTTTTCTCCTCAAACTACACACTGTGATTCACATTAAACTTGTGCTCAGAGTGAATTTAGAATACACTGTCAGCTTTTTAGTTTCTGGGCAAGAACAAAGCACATTTCTATGAAATAAGCTGTAGATGGGACTCTTTCATTTTCCCTGTGTCCTCCTCTGTGTTCCCTTGTGGTTTCTGATGAAGACGAGTTGTAATTGATTCAAAGCTTTAAACCCATGCCCAGGAGACGACTTTGGTTTCAGAAGTAATGGAGCGACTGAAAAGAGACTTAAGGAGAACTGAAGCAGACACCAGAGAAGTGGAGCAGTTTTTCCAGTCCATGTTTGGAATGATGCATATAACAGACCTTTTCCAAGCTTAGCCACAAGATGGCGCTATGAAGTAGTATCTCTGTCAGCATCATGCAAGCTCAGATAGAGAAGTTGCTGTGGATATTATGGTTTTTATAGGGAGGGGAGGGATCGATCTATCTTCCCCCAAGATCTTTCCTCTGCAGATTATTTCAGTATCAGCCTGATCACATCCCTGATGCATTCATGGCCTCATCACAAACATCTTATCTAAACTTCCAATTATCTGCGCCTGATAATCATCTATCTGCTGCAAATGGGTAAAATACAGACATTACACCGACCCTTTAACTTCAAAAATATTACATATTTGAACACACACGCACATGAGGCTTCCCATAGTTACACATGGAGCTGTAATGATAATGTCATCAGTAGTGCTGGTTGTGTGCACACACATGGTGGTGGTGTTTCTTTTTTCTCCCTGCATTTAATATGAAAAACCTTGGTTTTAGATCTTTTAACCCCAACATGAACATCTCATGCTTTGATTCAAACACAAAATAACAGCAATAGTAACACAGTGAACTCCTGAATAAACATGAAACCCCTGTGTAAGCAGGAAAGCCCCATGCAAAGTTCCTAAAATAGACACTTGCACACGTGCCGAGCGTGATAAACCTATCAACCCCAAAGTTAGTATTCCTCAAATACAGGATGAGACAGACGTTTCCCATGAGAGAGACACAGAGAGGCTATGCGTGCAGTGTGTGTATTTGTGTGTGTGTGTGCAGACTGCAGTCAGGGGGGATGGTAGGAGAGCTGGTAGACTAGAGTGCATTTGGTATTCAGCCGTGCCTAGTATTTATCTGTCTGCTGGCTGTCTAGTCTGGTCTGGCCTGTTAGTGGTGTCACCCTGCTTGCTCCCCAGGGGACTAAATTGACGCTCCAGACAGACTGCGCGTGTGTGTGCCTGAGTGTGTGTGAGTGCTGCTTGGCAGTGGGGTGTTTGTGAGTGGATGGAGGTGGGAGAGAATCGATGTGTGTCTGAGTCTGTCTGTATATATGAGAGCTCGTCTGGGGTGTGCGTGCATGGAGTGTGTTTTCATATGTGTCTGTGTGTGTGATGACATGAGAATGACCTCACATCAAGGCAGAAAAGAACTCTCCTCAGTGTCTCGATTGATATTGAGGCTTTAGCTGACGAGACTGCAGCGCCTCAATTTGTTGCTTCAATAAAATATGACAGCTGCCAGCCGTTTGTAAATTGCGTCAGGGTCATGCGCCTATTTTTTCTCCCCTTCCAAAAGCGTCACTTCGCTCATGGAGGAGTGTGGAACTCATTGGAAGCCATCAAGGAAAATATTTTTTCAAGATTAGATATAGAACCTGGCCAATGATGCGGCACTTAATGCACAACATCTGCTGGAGGTCTTTGCTTTTCCCATTTACTTATTTTCGTTCACAGAGGGTCATTTTATTGCCTTTAGTTACTAATGTTTTTCAGAATTGAAATGGTAAAGCCCCCAAGAGCAGGCATTTCCCAAACTGTTATATACTCTCTATATGAGGTACTCTCCCATGGATTGGACAAAAATGTTTCTTTCACTATTTGTTGCAAAGTTGGGCGGCAAGAGTGCAGGCTTCTGGTTAGAAACTAATGCCTCTGGGCTTTTATTCTCTCTGTCTCCTGTGAACAGAAGTAAAAATCAAACCGTACCTGCTACCTGAAAGCTCTTCAATGACCTCTTATGGTCCCTAGAGCACAGTTTTGGAACCTGATGGTCTAGGGTGGCATTCAGAGCTTCTCTCTGATTTGAACAGCCCTGTTTATTTATAGACTGCAACGGCCCTGCTCTAGAGTGTGTGTTACTGTGAGTGCATGTGTCTTAGGTGTGAGTTGCACTGTTGGTCAGATTCAAAGGGGATGTGTTGGTGTGGTTGGGTGGATGGGGTGGTGGGGGAAATGCTTCTTTGCTGCACATGTGCCCCTGAACCACAAGACTGGTGCGGGGGTCACCTCAAGGTTAGCCCCTTTAAAGAGCCGTCTCCATTGGCTGTAGCCTGCCGTAACAAGGGAGTGAAACTCGAAGCGTTCTCCCCACCCTCCCCAAATAACACACCAGACAGACCAGTCCCGGCCCTGCCTCCCTCTCCCCCTCCTCCTCTCCTCTCCCCTGCTCTGCTCTCCCACAGCCATTGTCAACCACGACCAGGCCGTCTGCTAGCTTTCTGAGTCAGGTCAGCACCCCCCCCCCCCCCCCCAACTCACCCATGCACACCCACCCCCTTGTAACCCAGACACACTCACAATCACACACATATACATAGACACAAACACACACTCACACAAACATTTAACCCCTGTCCCATCCCTTCTTGTGGTGCTGCCTTTAAGTCCTCCTCGTAAAGATTTATATTCTAGTTGTGACTATGTGTGCCAATGCACATTCAGGTGCTTTTGGTGACAAATAATAACATGGGCCTTTAAAAAACAGTGGTCTATATAACTAAGGATCCATTTGAGCTTTCTGGGTAACTCAACTTACTACATTTTGTGCCAATAAAATGAAAAAACAGGTTGTATGATTTAAGTTTCAAATCTAAAACTAAAAATTCTTCAGCCTGTGATGAATGTTAATGTTCACACAAAAAACATTTTTACACTATAAAGATAAACAGTAATAAACAAATTTGTGTAATTTATTTTATTGCTATTGCTAAAAGCTTAAGAAATGAAGCCAATAACATGTTTGAGGTATCTTCACATAACCATCTTTAAATGAGCAAAATACTATTTTGTTAATACAGGGATCCTGTTTAAGTCATGCTTGAAGTAGTGCTGTCTGGTGTCAGAATATTGATAAAGACCATTGCACACATTAAGTATTGTATGCAATTAATGGTTATCATGCTGCCATACTTTATAAATGTTACAATGTATGCAGCTATGAGTGCTATACATGTTTAGCATTGATACTTCAGTATGAACTCTTTGCTTTAAGCATCAAAAATTCTAAAATGATTACTTCATACAATATTGATCACAGTCATTTCATCACCTGTATTCTTGAATTTTAAATGGTACACTGCAGAATAAAGTAAGGCACTTGATTTAAACAAAAAGAATTTGCCATTTTATTTTCTAACAGGAGGTGAGAACATCTATATAAGTTTTTTTTTTAATGTTTTGTTTGGTTCAAAGAGGAAGTGTATTATTTCTGTCAGTTCCTGAAGGCAGCACCTCTCTTTCGTTCCGTGTGGCCCTCCTCTGGAGCCCTCTGATTGGCCGGAGCGGCAGTCTGTCAGTTAATGGGCGGGGGCTTGAGCCCGCGGTGTCTGCTGTGCTCGAGTAGGAGAAGGACAGCTGCTCTCAGCGGCGAAGGAAGGAACGGAAAGAACTGTACAATGCGTTAGCAACGGGCAATGGCTCGTCCCAAATTCTCCCTCTAATTCACTTCCCGAGCCGCTCCGAGACAAATATGGCGTGAGAAAAATCGTGCAAGATAAGTGCGAAACTGTCGGGAGTAACTCGTAGCGGCGGACGCAGCTGCCGCTGCCTGGAAGTTTTTTGTTGTTTTCCCGTCGCGGGGCCCCGACGGTGGCGGCGGCTCTCTCCCCGGAGCGGTGTCCCGGTCTGCCCAGCCCCATGCAAAACCTAACGGCCCCTGGCGGCCCCGGCAACTCCAATGTCACCTGCTCCTGCAACTGCACCGCTTCCCAGCCACAGGGAATGGAGATATGTGAGTAACATTAGTTGCGTTTCTCCTGACCTTAAAATCCTACCAAGAGACTTTAGTGCCTAATCCGTTTTATGTGCACTCTGCAGTGTATCAACAGAAGGACAACAAATTAGACTAAGTAGTCATCCAAGACGGTCTGCCAGTTCTGCTGTTAACTCGCTATCAGCCGTTTCCTCCTGTACGGGTATTGTTATACTGTTCATTTAACACTTACGTGCGGACTCACAGCATGTGTGCTTTGTCTCATAGAAACTTTGTCGTGGTCTTAGAGTACTTACTGGTATTTGTTGCTTATTTAACTGAAAGTTATGTAGCACACAGTATTGAGTTGACAGTGGTTCTATAAACTTTCACTTAATGTCGTGTTTGAGCTTTTCTCCTTAACATAACCAGTCGTAGTACCAGTAGTACTCAGCAGTTAGCCTTACATATTCATACAGCATTGACATCGTACAGACTTATAGTCTAGCTTTTGAAATGTATTCCAGATATACTGCAGTTCTTTTTAACAATAAGTTTTCTGCTGTAGAATTCCTCAAGTAAGTTTCCAGCTTTAGTTTTTCCAGATATTTATAGCCATAGAGGTTGGTTTTATATTATTAGTCAGAGATTTTGCCTTATAGGCCTGCTGGGCTGTGCATATGCTCTGAGGGATCACCACAGAGGGTTAAATAGTTTGCCTGTCAGCATAGACAGGAAACGCTGGAATGGTATGTTATGTCTGTCTGCCTTCTGAGCAGCCCAGAGAGAAACTATCATTATCAGCTCTGCCCTAATGCTGCTGCCTGTAGATCCACTGCAGATGTTCCTCTTTATGACTGAGGCAGAGACAGACACACAGAAGAACAGGCACATGCAGGCAGGCAAGTAGGCAAGCAAGCAGGCAGGCAAGCAGGCAGGCAGGCAGGCAGGCAGGCAAGCAAGCAGGCAGGCAAGCAAGCAGGCAGGCAGGCAGGCAGGCAGGCAGGCAGGTAGGAAATGCAGAGGACAGCCAGACAGTGTATGTATCCAGTCTGACACATCTGCAGACAGACAAAGACAAATAAACAGGAGACAGCACATAGCAGACATGCAGACAGGCGGGTGGATTCATAACCAGGCAGCCAGACAAGTACTGACAGAGATATAAACAGAAATGCGGACAGACACATCCGAAGCTAGACAGGCAGACATATTGACAGACAGACAGACACGCAGACACACTGACAAGCTACAGAAGGACGGACAGAGTTACAGTGATGTGTAATTTCCATTTGGGGCTGAGGCCAGGCCTGGGCAACGTGAGGTGAATGAAGGATATTAGATTCAGATTTGGCAGTAAAGTGTGGTTGTGCTGACGCCACATTGTAACCAAGAAGCGTGTGTATGTGTGTGAATGTGTGTGTGTTGGTCTGGCAGACGGACTGGTGTTCCACCATTCGTTTTCTGTGGCATCATCTTATTGCTAGCCAGGAAAAACGCACACAGTCAGGCATGAACTGGTGCATCCACAGACACACTGATACAGCACACACACCTAATTAGATAATCCAGTTGAACTGCCTCAGACTTCTAAACTGAGCTGACAAGTGGAGCTTCAAAATAAAGTCAAATATTCCTGTTGACTGATACTTGCAGCTCATTTAACGTATTTAAGATTATGCATGTGTCTTGAGTTTTGTGCTAAATAAATTCAGCCTGATATTTTCAGTGCATTTCTCTTTATCTGAACGTCTCACTAGTTGGAGGGAGCTCCATTCACAAGTGGTTTGAAATAGCTGTGTCCTACTGTAGTGGCCGTCTGGTTTGAAAAGAGCTCTTGTTTGTCGGCTGTGTTGTCATGCAGACTCGGCAAGGCTGAATAATGCAGCTCATGCTTTGATGATTTCTCTGGCTGAAGAAAAGGGCCACAGTCTGCCTTTTTTTTCTTCTTTTTTCTGAAGCGAAGCGGGCGGGCTCATTGGTGTGTTTCCTCTTTATTCAGACGAAGAGGAAAATTGAAAGGGACTACGAACATAGAGGGATCACAGCGCAGACAGTGTGTAACGGCCAGGAATCGAACCTCTGCCTACACACTGGGATTCACATGTAGGATTCGAAAAGTGGAGACCCTTAACAAGTGTTAGTCTCCAGCTGTTGCTGTGTCTTTATTCATTGTGTAGTGCAGTTATCTTGTATTGTAGGTGTGGTATTATAAAGTCCTGTGGTATTATAAAGTCCTGAGGTCAAACACCACTGCTTCATAAGGCTTTGCTGAGCTTATGCATATTCTTCAGCTTAAACCTACAGATTAACAGTCATTGAAAATAATCAGAATCGTTTTATTTCACAGCGACATTTTTAACCCCTAGTTATAAAAGCTATTACCTTCACAAATCTAATTTTATGGGAAGTTAGACGTCTGTGAGGAGGTATAGTCCCTGCAGGGTGACACCATAGGCAGGTCTTCAGCAAACATGTTCCCCTCTTAAGTCATTTAATCTAGTATTGACTCTTTGTCCTATCAGATCTGTCTTTTTAAACAAGTGGGGAAGTACTACATGCCAACTGTGTGAGGTCATTTGACTTGTACCTTATGCAAATACTCTTTCCTTTTTACAATCAAGGGACATAATCTTGATAGTGGTAGTGGTTTGTTTTGTAATATAGATTCCAGACAAGTGTTGAACCAAGTGAAAGTGCACTCACAGCCAGGAAAATTACCTCTAAAACTTGGATTTTAAAAGTCAAAACTAGATAAAGTTACTGAAGAACTTTAGTAGTGAAGGGTGGTAACTTAATTTGCTAGACAAACATAAGCCAGGGGAGAAAAAGAAGTGTTTTTTTGTGTGTGTTGTCTTGTATTTTCTGTCTGTCTGTCAATCTTTCTCTTTCACTGTTCTGTCTGTTGATGAGAAAGAAAAATGAATATGGCTATTGCAGTTTTTTGGTAGGTCCTAAATATTTAGCATGGGGTACCCAAAACACTCAAGAACAGGAAAATGACATCTAGAGTCTGATTTAATTCATAAACCTATCTATGTCTCATTTGATCAGTGAAAGCTAAAGTTTTAACTGTGCCTTTGCTAATTTGGGGTATTTTGTGAGGTTAAAGTTCTTAAATGTTTTTTTGTTTTTTTTTTGTTAAATCATTAATATTTAAGAACAGGAGTACTTTCTGTTATATATAAAAAGATGTTCTCAGTCAAAACATTTACATTTCTCATAGTAAGGTCATCATCTTGGCATTGGTACTAAACTCGGTCATCTTATAGGCACTAGCATCAACACATTTCAAATCATGCCCAGCCTCAGAGAAAGGACTAGGAAAGCCTTGTATGGAATATTCCTAGAATATCTTTATCATCCTCCTGATCCTTCAGTAGCACATATAGCAGTATAGCAGTATACATGCACTTGCCACTTGGGAAAGGCCTGGGTCCATGTGTCAGAGACTTGAGTGGCTGTCTGCGTCTCTGTGCAAGTAACAGTTAGCCTGCAGCAGGGGCCAACCAGACGGATGTAAACGGCCTGATCTGTAATCCTGCGTATGAGTGGTGTTAGTGTGTAGGTGGCAGCAGGGTCATCTGTCAACTACCTCAGGCCAAACACGCACACAGCTACTTGTTGACTCTCCCTCAGACACATACACAAAGATGTACACATAGGCACTTGCACACACATTTACACCTAGATGCGTGCACACACACAGACACACATGCACACACAGATAGGCAGTCTCAGGCTCAGCCAATATTTACCCTGCAGTCTCCAGCCAGACAGCCAATCCAATCTATCGCTAAGCTCTTA
>JAQMCX010000057.1:15593471-15620206 GCA_029814765.1 Acanthurus leucopareius | reverse complement strand
CACACACACACACACACACACACACACACACACACACACACACACACACACACACACACACACACAAACACAAACACTCACATATACACACACATAGACTCAGACAGGGGGTCAGAGGGAGATAGAGGCTGTCTGGTGTGGTCTGCCTCTTTGACTCCCAACCCCCAACCATAACACAGCATTTCTGATCTCCTCTCCTCCTCGTCTCCTTTGCCTCTCCTCTCCTCCTCCTCCCTTGCCTTCATGCAGACTCACTGAGAGTCCCAGATGTATCTAACATTTGTTATGCAAAGTGTTTTGGATTGGCATTGTCTTGCCAACTAAGTTATGAAGCATAATCTTATAAATTAACTGGTCTTCTTGTCTGCAAGGTCAACTTTGAAGACAAATGAGATGTTTTTTTGCTTCTTATCCAATAAAAAGCATCTTGTAACACAAAAAACTAAGATAACCTGGTATTTAAAGATTGGAAAAGTGAGTACACACTCAATGTAGAGTCGACATATTTTAATCTGAGGTGAAAATAGTCCATAAGAAAAGGAACCATTTCCTCTTATTTGATTAAAACTATGGTGCTCAACTGTTTCGGGAAGTGACTGAACCTTGTGTTTTTTAGTGACACTGTATTATTTGTAATGAGTTTTAAAGATTTAAATCTTAAGTTGGATAACCTTGAGAAAAGCAGCCCATATTGGTGACTTTGTTCCTTCCTTAGCCTTCTGCATTTTAACTCATGGAATTAAAAACTTTTTACCTTCATACACTGGCATTAAATATAGCTTTTTATATTACATAAAGTGAAAATATGTCATCAGTGTTTAAACTCTAGTTGTCATGGAAATGATACATTAATGCAGAGTAAGAGAAAGTTTAAGAGAATAATACGTCATGTGGGCCAAGTGAAAGCTTTAAACTCAGATTTGAAGTGGCCAGTTGAGTTAAACTCTACCTGTTTTTGAAGTTTGCATACTGACCACTCACAAAGCCTTTTTATTTTACTTTTAGTTTCACCTGAAACACATTGAAAACGGAGAGAAAGACAAGGATCACATACTTTCTATCCTCCCTCTCTTATCTTCACGCTTGGCATCCTGCTGGAAGCTAACGTGGCTCCTGGCTAGCGTTGCTATTGCTAATGATGATTAGGTCTCCTGCTCTGTGCAGCATGGAGATCCTGCGTGTGAATTATTAATATAGGTCATAGTCACAGCATCCGGCTTGGCCCAGCCCAGTGCCTTCCCAGCACTATCGCAATACATGGCCCCTGCTTACCCATAGTCTGCCCCATCTGTCAGCCAGATTAACCCAACGGATCACCAACACTGAGGTCTGCACCTGGTTAGGCTTCATAAAAGGACCCCACCAAGAAATGTCCAAATCTGTGCCATTATGTAAAAGATGCTTTTATCTATGAATTAAAAATGCTTAAAAATTACACTCTCCTATGTCCTAAATCATCAAAAAATTCTTTGCATTTGCGATTGCAATAATGAATCTTTCGAGTAACACTTAGTACCCCACCAGTTATACAGCACCCCAGGCTTCTTAATTATAGCAATTATATTTTCATAAGACTGGAACCTTAATGGAAATAGTTTATGTTTCCTTATAAGAAACTTGCCTCCCATGATGAATTGCATCCATATATGTGTGTGAGTAGGCGGGTGAGACTGTTCAGGAGTCCCATTTCAGGAGACAAATTGCTTTCTCTCAGTGAATATGTTACTGTTGCTGCATTGAATGGCTACCAGTCTGGCCGAATGTCTAGGAGCCAGAGCAAAGAGTGCATGTGTTTGTGCGTATGTGTGCATGCGTGCGTGTATGTCAGCCCTAAACAGGGATAGACATGCCCTCTCAGCTGTTTTTTGTCAGCAGAAGCATACACACACACACACAGACACAGAGAGTCAGACTGCAGCCTCATGCAGTGTTGAATGGCAGTGGATCAGCCTCAGTCCAATATTATCTAATTCTGCATTTTAAAAAAAATCTTAATTTTAAGCTAGTGCAAACTCCAAATTGTATAAACACATCACTTAAAATCATTTTTGCAAGGTTGTCCATTGAATCGGGCAAAACAGGCACTCACCCTTGATCTTGACCCAACTTTTGCCCTTTAAAAAGAAAGACAGCTACTACCGACAGCACAAGAAGTACTAAAAGGATAAGCAAAAAGATTTAAAAGTCTGTGTCTGTGCGTGGGTGTTGCTAAGTTGTTTATCACTGGTTACACTCTGTCTTTGTGTCGGCCAAAAGAGTTTTACCTCGTCAAGTCAGTAGAAGCTTCTTTTCATTCTGCAATATTCGCCGTGAGCTGAACTCCCCGAGTGGTACTTCTACAGAGAGACAGAGAGAGGAGAGAAGGAAGGAATAGGATGGTGTGGGTGGGAAGGAGTGTGAGAGAGAGAAGGCAGGAAAGAAATGACAAGATGGAAGAGGAAGAGAGACAGAGAGAAAGAGAAGGAAAGAGATGTCAAGTCTGTGTTGTTCCTCTGCTCTCCTCTCTCGTCTCTAGAAAGTGAATTTCATAAAGATTTCATAAAACACATAAGAGAAAGACTTCATTTAATATCATCTACCTGACCTCAGCTGGATCAACTCATTCTCTCATCAGCAGAGACACACACATGCACGCACAATGAGACACTTTGAAATTTTTTTCTTCTTTCGGTAAAACCTGACAAAAAGAATCCCAAGACATTTAATGATCAGTTCACCCAAGAAATCTTTGTTCATTTACCTCCACAGCCGTGCAGACAATTTTCATTTAATTTGCCATGGGTTGGAGTTCGAAACATTTTATTGAATCACAGTTCAGTGTTTAATATGCTTTTCAAATCCCTTCAAATGCCTTGTCAAATCTTATTTAGTTCGTTTTCAAAACTTACAAATACTTGAATTGAAAAATGACAAAAACTCAGTAAATTTTTAATTTAGCACTAGAGGTTATTAAGTGAATTTAGTTTTTCTTATTTGCATCAGCCAACCCTTGAAATTCTCAACCTTAGCTTTTCAGTAGCAGTTCAGGGAGGCAGTTGTTTGCGGAGAAATGGAGATACTGTATTTCTGCAGCATCTGGGTTGGTCTTTTGCTCAGGGGACTGGAGCTTTACTTCTTTTTGGTGAGACACGAGCTGCTCTCCACACTTAATTGTCCTCCCCTCCATTTGAACCCCTTCAATCCCTCCTCCACCCCCCACTGCCCTCGATCTATTTATACCTTCATCCCTCCCTCAGCAAGCCTAAAACATCCTGGCCGTCTACAAACCACCACCACCACCACCACCATTACTTAGAGAATAGCTCTTCCTGCCCACCCCTCCGCACCTCATCTGCCTGCTCACTGCTTACTCTTCTTCTTCTGCAGTTTTTTTTTCCTATTCTTTTTTGTACTTTCCTCTGTTGTCGGCAGCTGTTGCTCAGCACCGCACCGAAGTTCAGCCTGCGGTCACGGCCAAGTGTTCCAGTGAGGAAAAAAGTTTTTTGATAGGACTTTTTTTCTTTTTTTTTTTCCCCACACGTACTTCCCTTTATCTTGCATTTTTCTCCTCGTATACACACACAATTCGCTTTCCCCCCTTTGCACCGACGTTGCTTCCCTCTCACTTTCTCACTTCTCTTTATTCCTGTCTTACTTTCACTGTCTTTATCTTTTTTTTCGGTCGCTCTCTCTCTTCCTTCCTCTCTTTTCTTGTCTCTGTCTCTTTCTCCTGCCTAATCCTGCCTGCCAGGCATTGCTTCATGGTTGTTAAGCATCTCAACCCGAAGGGGGGGGGAGTGAAGAAGGGGAGGAGGGAGGAGGTGCTAGTCATCTGGTGAAGCCTATTGAGCAACTTAAGCGTGGTTGTTTTGCTCTGTTGGCTCAGCACAATGAGACCGCATGTGGAAGACATGTTTACACCCCTTCATCTGAGAGTCGGAGGAAGTGGGAGAGGAGAAAAAAGTGGGAGGGAAGGTAGGAGACAGGGAGGAGGTGGGATAAGAGAGAGAGAGGCAAAAATGATGACAAAAGTATATATATAGTGAAGTGAGAGAAAAGAGGTGGAATACAGAGCGGAGGCTGAAAGGGACTGAAAAAAGAGGAGGGTTGTAGCTGATGAAAGAAAGAGGATAGATGAATTAAAAATAAGAAACAGACGGATAAATACAGACTGAAAAGAGTGTAATCCAAAGTGCAGAACAGACAGACATAATGAGAGAGAAAGAAGAGAAACACAGACTAAAATAGAGAGACAGTCCATCTCAGTGGAGAGACAGTGAGTATGACAGTGAGTCATAGCAGGATGAAACGCCACGCAAGCATATGCTGCTGTTGGGGAGCCATCTTTTTCCAAAATGGAAACCAGTTATGATTTGCAGGCACAGATGAAAAAAATCCAAGCAGATTAAACAGAGTTATTACAAACAGACGGGGTGTAATTACACAGCAGAGGAGGAGGTCATTTGTCTTATGTTGCTTTTTCTGTTTTTTTTTAAGACAGAGCTCTATGTTTCTTCGTTATGTGTCTGCTGTTTTTGTGCAAGTGAAGTTTTTTTTTCCTGTATACCTCATTACCACAGGTAGTGTGTGAAAAAGCTTTGCCACTCCTGTTGCTGATTTGTCTGTTATCAATTATTCTGAGTATGTATTTAGTGATTTAGTCTATAAAATGTCATGAAATAGAGAAATACTAATAGGTTTCTCAAAGCTCAAGGTGACCCTCACTGTTTTCTTTTTCAGGCAAAGAGTTTGAAACCCAAAGTCATTCTAAAAAAAAAGATCAATCAGAGAGGGAGCAAATCCTCTCATAGGAACACACATGTGTGAGTGTGTCTGTGTGTGTGAAATCAAAAAATCATGCACAAAAAATGTCTTGAAGCTCAAGTTGATTCAACAATCAAGCATACACTATGTGGCCAATATTATATGGACATCTCTGTCTACTTACCTTACTGCCCTTGTCATCTGTGCCTGTTTTTAGGCCTTGCTGACAAAATTTATTCTTGAAATAGCTAAGCTAGCTTGTGATCAACTGATTGTTAGAGCTCTGCTTTAAAGCTAAAATGATTAATCAATTAACCAATTAGCTGATTGAAAATTACATGTATAGACATAATTTTTGATGATAGATTCAAAGTTTAAATAAGTTTTTGTTTACAAAATGTGTAAATGGACATTATTTCAGGTTTGATGTTGGAGAACTTGACTGGCCTGCACACTTGACCTGCCCCCTTACAAATTCTAACCCCATTCATCACCTCTGAGATAAACTGGAAACTAGACTTATCTCTCAGACTTATCTCAACATTAGACATATGTTAGTGCTTCTGTGGCTGAACGGTAGTGGGTCCCTGCAGCCAGATTCAAACATCTGGTTGAAAACCATAAACCCAAAGAAAGGAGGCTGTACGAGAAGCACATTAGTGCTGGTTTTGGAATGAGATGTCTAGTTATCATCCTTGTGGTGATGTCCACAGATTTTTGGCAATGTAGTGTTCAAGCAAAGAGTTTTTTTAGAATCAAACTCTTCAAACACAGCACACAAAGGCCCTATCATGCTAGAGGTGTGTGAAGCTGACATATGCAGTATGAGTCCAGTATGTCTGCGTAACCCCAACAGACTAAGAAGCTCCAGTTTGGACGTGTCCCATGTCTCCCAGAGCTTCCTGTCTTCCACCCACAGTATCCCCCGCTGTCTCTGTTTGGCTGATCATAACAGCCACAGAGACTTTGCAGCACATATGCAGCAGGCAGCCTACGTCTGGGAGGTGTCTGCTACCCCTACTGATGTTGAAAACCCACTTTAGAGTTGCAAGGTGAAATCACCTCTCCTGCGGGGTTGAGGTGTATGGTGGTTGGAGGGGAAGAGGGAGAGGTGGGGATTGCCTATTCTATCAAAAGAACATGTGCCAGGAAGCACACAGACAGACAGAGAGACAAACAGACAGACAAAAGCTCACTCGTTTCTTCCTCCTCCCCTCTCTCATCTTGTCTGTTTTGTTCTTTTTTCTGCCACTCTCGCTGTTTTGTTGTTCAGTCTTTGAGATGAGACACAAGACGGCACGCTTTGTTGTTTGTCTGCCTCTAACATCTGTCTGCCTTTAACCACATTCTCTCCGCTCCTCTATCTCTTCCTCTGCTGACTTTTTCCCCCTCGTCTGTCCCTTACCCGCGCTTATCTTTGTTCCTGTCTCCTCTGTGTCCAATCGCTCCATGTTCCTTCAACCTGAGCTATTTTCTCTTTACCCTTCTGTTTTTCTCTCTGGCTCTTTCTCTGTGTTTCAAGTTGGCAGTTATATGCTCCTTCTTTCTTTATCGTTTTCCTCTCTTGCCTCTCTTGTTCTGTTCAGCAGCACATGGGCATGATTGTACCTTTTTCTGCGCTCGGCAGCAGGAGCAGCCAACCTGTGATGTTGACCTGCACAGAAACGAACAGCACAGAATAATTTTCATAAACCCCAAAGATCTGTACGTGTGGATGACAGGGGTGTGTGTGGCTGATAGGAATCAGCAGGGTGAGAAGGTGTGTGTGCGTGTGCAATCTCCATTAATGTCGGCTTTTTTGTTGCATATAAGGATTTTGTCTTTTATCTGTTCAGTTTGGGAACTTGCGGTCTGTTTTTTGCTACTTTATATGTAAAAATTCATAGAGGGATTTCTTTTTGATATTCTAGGTTTTTGTTCTCATCAAAAAAATTACATGAAAACAACAAAACCAACAATGTATAACTCTGTTTTAGACATTTAAACTTCTTTGCCCTGTATCTGGCACTCAGCCCTGAGCCCACTGATTCCTCACAAACATGTTTTTTTATTTTTAAAAAGACTTTGTAATTTGCCAAAACAGCTTGGTACCGTAGTCATTTAGCAAACATTCCTCTGGAAATAGTGCATTTGTCTGGAATTTTTTCCCGAGGTTAAATAAATATTCACTTGATGCTGAGTATTTACTGCAGCAGGGCAATATATGTGAAACTGAGTGAAAAATAAACATGTTTGTGTGTTCATGGTAATGAAGGAACATGCCATCCAGTACAACAATGTGACTCACTGATGTGTTTTTAATAGTTTTTGGACAACAATAGAGCTCTATGGCTCAGAGGAAGAAGAAATAACTTTGATGGACACATGACACTTGTTAGTAGGATACAATCAGTGTTGTTTGGGGTCTTTTCATTGCATATTGATAAAAAGAAAACTGTAGAAAAATGCCTGACTTATCTTTTAAGATTATTAGGCTGTTACTGTCTGCATATGTGATCTGTACCTGAGTAGAACATAATATCAATATCAGCCATTTCCATCTGTCCACCTGTTGGTCTTCATTTGCTGGTGTGCCCTTTATTTGCTGGTTTTTATGCTTGTGTGCTTCCTGTTGGCTAATATCCTCCCCCTAATGCTGTCACAACAGCCCACTAACGTGTGTCTGTCTCCTCTGACTGTTGTCAAAGAGGCTGATGATGACGATGATTATTTGTATGTTAGCAATGAGGCAAACGAAGCCTGTCATTTCCAGTCGCTGTCAAAACTCTGCTTCCAGGTTGAAGCACATCACGACACATCCCTCATACCCTCCTGATCAGCTCCAGGTTATTACGGTCTGTCGGAAAACACTGTCTGGTGCCCCCCTTCTCACCCCCCCACCCTGCTGCCCTGTAGTACCCTTCACTGTCATCACAGTACAGCCAGTGCATCACATCACAGCCTTGCTTGCTTTTGCTTGTTAAGATACTTGTAGGCCTTTGAAAGAAGGCTATTGGTGTGTGTTCAGATTGCGTTCACTCTCTGTCTCTTAGCCATTTGCTTATAAATAGTGAAACGGGCTGCTCAGTGTCTTAATTTATTGCCATCAACCAACAAGACAAGGGAAAAGTTGCTCTTAAATGGACAGCTACAAGTTTTACTCTCTTCAGATACCACTGACATTAGTGATAAAGGATTTTATATTTCCATTAAGTACTTAAAAAGAAAGCTCCATTCACCAAACAGACAGGCAAGCACACACACGCACACGCACACGCACACGCACACGCACACGCACGCACACTCTTCTGAGGATCCTCATTAACAAAATGCATTGCCTTGCCCTCAACCTAACCTCAACAAGCACAACTAAATTTGAAACCCAAACATAATTTCAAACCTCTGAGAACAAAGTCCTAACCTTCAGCCAACTCTTTGAAGTTGTGAAGACTGGCCAAAATTTTTTCACCTTTCAAAAATGTCCTCATTCTGTTGGTAAAAACTTGTCCTCTCAGTGTAACTAGTGTAAATATACACATGAACACACAGACAAAAACGTCTAGCTGTTAAAGCTCAGAGCAACATGCTACAGCAAGCTGAGCTCTGTTTAACCTCCCCTCTACACACAAATACACACACAGACACTGACCCTGACTGACCCTGGTCAACAGCCTTTTAATGTACACACACTCACACTCACACACATGCACATACACACCCACTATAACCCTGACACTAGTCTGACTCTCCAGTCTGGTTCAATCACTCTCAGAGAGTGTAGTTAGTCTGGCTTTATGGCAGTGGGGTTGAGGGGGTGGGATGTCTAGACACTATCCTGTCTGTCTGGCTCTGATAATGTACACAAACACACACACACACACACACACCTGAGAGATTGCAGGCCAGCTCTGACTGCAGTAGAGAGTGTGTGTTTGTTCGTGTGTGTGACATGTTTCACCAGGTGTGTATCTGCCATCTCACCAACTGGATGAATACCTTTAAATTGCCCCCCTGTCTGTTTTACTGCTGTTCATGAATATTGCAGCATTGGAATATTGATAATATTAGACTATATTGTAATATTCATGATATGTTATCACAGAGCACTGCATTTTGAGGGTCTTTGCTCATGTTATATTCATGCAGATGGAGATGATATGGCTACATTAGTCCTTTTCAGAACCCAAAGTGGGAATTTATTGCTGGCTCAGCATCGGGTCTCATCATTATGGCCTACCTCAGCAATAATCAGGCTGAGTCCACGTTGAGAGAAAATGTGGAAAAATGGTAAAGGAGTGACACAAATTCATGTTCAGTGAGAGATGGAATGTTAATCCATGTCATCGACTCAACAAGAGGAGAAGGGATGCTATGAAGCAAAAATGTGTCAACAGCAATTGTTTGGCTTCCATGTATTGGCTTAACACTTGAGTCACAGAGCTGAACATCCTCCTGGTTTTCTCTTAAAACCCAGTTGTTTATTAACACCTGACTCTTTCATCCATCCGGGTCATGTACACTCAGGTGCCAGTTTATTAGGTACACCTAGCTAAAACCAACGCAGTCTATTACAGTCCTACAGAAAACTACTTTCATTAAGGTTCTAACATTCAATTCTTGTTAAAAGGAGGTGTTTTATTTGACTGTATGTTTAGTTTGGAGGATGTTGTTCATAGTGTTCTTCATATGGGGATATTATGTTTTGTAAGATTCTGAGAGGAAGAAAAAATAGTGATAAAAGTTGTATGTTGTAAAGTCACAGCTTTAGAATGGGACATCATCCATCTTGCCTCACTGGATGTTGCCTTTCTTACCTTCAGGTGTGAATAAACTACAGGTTATGACTTTTTTCAAATATAAATTCTGAACTTATCAGTTATCAGTATCAAAGTTGAAAAGCAAGTATTTGTGAGTATCAACTGAAAATATCCTTTTTTGCATCCCCACTTATGTCATATTACAGTCTAGCAAGGTTCAAAATCTAGGACCTTAACTAGTCTCTTAACCAATATCAATCCATCAAAATGTGTTAATCTTTAAAAATGAAATATTCATATGTTGTTGATGATACACATGATTGCATTGTGTAAATAGGACAGCTCCTCCGAAATCACCTCTGTTTTTTTCCATAGTGCCTTCATCATAGCTGCTGGCAGTAATTCAATTCTTCAAACAAAGAAGGGACAGAAGACAGAATTAATAAGGTTAAAGGAAAATTTGACTGATAATAACAATGTACCTTCTTTTTTAACTTCTCAGTAGGAATCAAGAAAATATCGTTCTGGTGAATTCTGAGGACAACAACAGTGAAAGTCTGATATCAATCTCAGTGACCATATATGAGTTCTGCTTTTTCATGGCGTTGTGTCTCTGTGGTGAAGCATCGATGAGCAGTCTGATTCCCCTGTGCTGTGTGAGTGAGACAAGCGAGAATAGATAGATGGAGAAAAGAGACAGAGCTGTAATTGTTTGTTCTCTTGTTGTCCTGAGTCCCCATAGCATGTCTGGCACCTTTCTCTCTGTCTCTGTTCCCGTCTGTGTCAGTGTCTCTTCCTCTCTGCCTCTCCCTCCGTCTCTGAAACACTCATTACATTGTCCTCTTTTCCTTCCTCTTATACCAGTCATGTCCTCTTTTCGTCTTGCTCTTCCCTTCTGTCCCTCTGCCTTACTGTCTCCATCTCCTGACCCCAAGATACCTGTCTAATGGGTTTAGTATCCCACGCACGAATGCACGCACCCACGCACGCACGCACGCACGCACGCACGCACGCACGCACGCATGCACGCATGCACACACAAACATGCCCCCTCTCCTCAGGGTTAAGCAGCACTAAACTAGTTCATTTATTTCCGTGGAGAGAGTGAGTGACTGTTGTAGAGGAGGGGAGGCTGTAACTAGGTTGTTATCTACTGCACCCTGGGACAAACACACACAAACGCACTCACTGGGGTTGAGAGACTGTTGCTGCTAGGCTGATACCAGCCGTCTAGACGTTACAGTGCATGTCTACAATCGGTTGAGGGGTGTGTGAACCTGTGTGTGTGTGTGTGTGGGTTGAGTGTTAGCCTGTGTGGGTGTGCACACCTTTTTTTCTCTCCCTCTGTCATCCCTAACTCTTTCTGTCCCTTTGTTACTGAACTCTCTCTCCTTCCTTCTAACTGTCTTTTACATGTTTGAGTGTGCACATTCACTGCCTCTCTCTCCTTGTCTCCTTCTATATCTCTCTGTGCCACCATGTGTGTGTGTATTTGTGTGTGTGTGGTGTGTGTGTGTGTGTGTGTCAGCCAGGTCTCTGCCATGGTGCCCCAGCAGCTTCGGGCCTTGTTGATCACGGCACCGTGCCCAAGGGTTGCCACAGCAACGGCAGTGGCAGCAGACAGGGCTGTGTGCGTCTATGTGTGCTGAATTAGCACTGTGTGTGTGTGCCGTGCGTGCGTGCGTGCGTGCGTGCGTGCGTGCGTGCGTGCGTGTGTGTGGGCCCAGTGTGGTGGGAAGCAGGCTGTGAACTCAGCAGGCCTCTAGCTGAGCTTGAGCTCTCTGGGCAGCAGGAGACAGACGAGCAAGTTTTATTTTGGTCTTTGTGTCTCTCTTTTTTTCTTCAGACATTTATTATGGTACAGGTTTGTAGTTTGTGGCTATACATGACAAACTCAGTTCAACCAGACAAGAAAACATACACACTGAGTGAGGGACTTGGGGACCAGCATAATTACACAACACTTGAAGCACTTCCTCTTTCAGTCATGGAGGAAGTGCTGCATTTCACAGTAAAGTGCAGTTCTGATTGCCAGGTGTGACTGTGAGAATGGTCATTTTTTTTCATGACTGAGTTGTAGCTCTGGAGTGCAACAGGAAACAGGAAATAACTGCAAAGGAAATAAGCCAGCTGGAGGGTTGTTGAGCTCAGTTTGGTTTGGTAAAATAAAAAAAAAATCTTGTTTGCTGCCTCACACATTTTACTACCAAGCTATTAGTTTTTAGTGGAACACGCAAATCCCAGTCATATCTGATGAAGATTTCAGTCTGTTTTCTACTTTCTGTTTTTTTCTATAGTTCTCCTGCTCTGAATTAGCAAGCTGGAGCCGTTTCCTGCACACTCAGCCTTTACTGTCAGCATAGATCCACTTTCAAAACTGAATTCTTGGAATACATAATCGTGTTTTTGGACAAAAGACTGTTCCTTCGTGCAAACCGAACCAACCAGGCTTGTTGTTCTCACGGAAGCATGTGGGGGTCATCTGAGCTCAAATATTACGTTTATTGAACAACAACAATTTTAGAGTCCCTGGCTGAGTGTCTGCAGTCTCTATAGATAGTCAATAGTGTGATTCTCATTTCAAGGCGAAACAGGGTAAGCCTGTACACTCTCATTAGTCACAGAAATGGGTGTCCCCCAGCATTGACTGAGTCTTGGTGCCAGTAGGAATGTGTTTGCAGTAGAAGTACTGAGTGTCAAGAGTCCTTTCCGCAGTGGCCAAAAAACATATTTTCCTCTCTTTTCTCTGGTCTTATCTGTCCGAGCAGTTTGGGTTGTGTTTGTGCAGGCCTTGAGATATCTGTCTTTGAGACTTCTGTGGCCACCCCTTGTAATGGAGGTGCTTAAAAATTAGTCTCTAACACTGGCAGCATAGAAAAAACCCATTTAAAAATTCAACAGAAGCATGTTCTTCCAGAGACTGTGTCCTGCCTTGAGTAAATTTGTTCACTATCAGCAGTTTCCAGAGGAACAATTTCTTTATGAGAAGAAAAATCACATGAAAAATGTCTGTAGCAAAATGTCAGAAAGAGGTATCTAAAAACCCGACCAATAAAACCAAAACTACCTAAATGATTGAACATCAGTTGGGGTAGATTAAAAATAACCTCAATGATTCATTACAGTGATTGATAAAAGTCTCATGTATTTCACAACAGATTCATGGCTGTTTCGATACTTGTATCAGAAATAGTTCCTATAAGGCTTGAAATATTGGCGAGTACAGCTTTCCTTTTCACTCCGATCCAATACCATGTAGTTTATATAGTTTATTAAAAAATGTGGCCCTGCTATTTCACAGCAGTAACTCACACACCTGTATGCAACTTCATAGATATGTTTTTTTACTGCACAAGTATGCTCTATATGTAAAGTGTCTTGAGACAACTTTGTTGTGATTTGATGCTATATAAATAAAACTGAATTGAATTGAATTGAAGCAGCCAATATCCATGAATGGCTTATACCTGATAGCAGCTGCTGTTGTCTGTTTGTGTGCTGTGTGCCTGACAGCTTCTTTTCATGGGCAGGTCAGCTGAACTGTCTGACCTCATATCAGCCTCTCACACACACAGGCAGACACACACACACACACACACACACAGGCAGACACACACACACACACAGATACAAAGGTCAAAGGGCCATCATTGGGTCATTGTGTGTGCACTCTCTCTCTGTGCTGTTTACTCTCTTTTTAGTGTTTGACTTTTTAAATGAACATTGGGATAAGGTTCTGCTGTTGTGACTGTTTTTTAAGTCTGTGGCTGAGTTTCAAACCTCGATATTTTTTTAACACTGACTAAAATCTGTCTGTAACAGAGCATCAAAACTCTAAAAAAAAATAGTCAGTATTCTAGGGTTTGCTGTCACCTCTCTCCTTTTATGCATAATAAACATTCTATACAATACATTGTTTTTAGGGAAACATTATATTTCTCAAAGTGGACTATCAAAAAAGTGATACTTTGTTATGGGTACCAAAGTTATTGGGTGTATTGACAGAATTTTCAAGGAACCCAACTTATCACAAGTTGCCCAGTGCATATTTTCCCCCTCAGTTAAATAAAAAGTATCCTGCAACCCTGCTTTAACAGAATGCATGCATATTTAATCTACGTTCTTCAGGTTGAGCCACTTTTATGTTTGTCTTTTTTTTTGCCGCATGGTTTAAATTAAGTAAACTCAATGGCCTCTCTCCTTACCACAGCTAAAAAAGCGATGGGACGGCTGGCTTGCAATGCAAAATGATTCAGCCTGCTGGAGGAATAAGGGTGCTGCGGACGCCGGCCTGATATTGTTTTGACAAGTGGATTACTGTTGTAATAACATCAGACTGATGCTGGTAATGCAGACTGCCTGCTCACACTGATGTCTGGCCTGTGCGAGAGCCGGAGCTGTACACTGTGTTCTGGAGCTTCTGAACTGGGTGGATACTGTGGTTCAGGCAGAATAGGCCTCCCCTTTTTCCCTGCCTCTTTTCTCTCTTATTTAATCTCTCCTCCTCCTCCCCACACACACTTCCTTCTTCCCTTCTTAACTCCTACTCTGGCTTCCTTCCTCCCTAACATTCAGAGGAGAGGCCATTAACTGCAGCCGCTTTATTTTAATTCGCTTGAACTGTAAAAACATCACCGCCTGTACTTGAGAATGTAGCTTTAAGTTGAGGCGCCTGGTTTTTGTGGCTTTTACAACAGCAGAAGGCAGAGAATGTGATATTTATCCAGCAGGCTTACAGAGGGGCCCGCTTGACTTGGTTTTCCAGAAGGCTGTTCTCTGAATGCAGCCCTCCCTCGGTCCCCTCCCTGTGGCTGCTGTGGTGAGCACACAGGCCCGGGCTGGTAGTGGCTCAAGCTCCCAAATGAAACAGTCAGCCTAGCAACATAACATCTTTCCAATGCATTTTCTCTTCTCTGCTCTCTCAGAGAGGCCAGTGGGCCCTAAGGGTTGCAAACAAATCTCTTTGGTCATGGTGCGATTAGCAAGATAGAAAAGAAAGAAAATTATGTTTGTTTTATCATTATATTCTCAAATCATTGCTTTTCTGCCATACTAGTATTATGACCCTCTGCTTGGCAATGTCAGAAGCGGCATATCGGTTGAATGTATTACCATGAAAATATTCATGTTCACTAGAAGATGAAACCTAATGACTTCAGTGACTCCCCTTATATTCAGTACTGTTATCAGGATAATTTTCTCTAACCTAATATTTTACCTGTACCAGATGATGTGGCACAGATTGTACTGATTTTAATGATGGAACCTTCTGGTTAAACTGCACACAGATCATTCACATAGTCAAAGTCAAGGGCTCATGAGAAGGCACAGCCAAGCTTTGAAGGTTCACAATCCAAAAAAGACTGGTCCAGTGATATAAGGGTTCACTAGATCTGAAGAGACGAGGTGTAAGGGTTTATGTTGGTCTTCAAAACACTGGTTTCTTAAAGGTAACTTTACCTCAGCCCCTTTCCCTCATGGCCTGTTAGAGGAATATGACTCTACAGACTCAGTACATGCAAGTTTTTTCCAGAGCACTTTCTACACTTTTTTTTTTTATCTTGTGTGTGGTTGAAGACATTACCAGAGGATCATTTAGTACAGTTTTGGCTCTTGAACTTCACCCTCAGGACTTTGTTCCCTCATTCTTACCTGTTCCACATTAGGTGACTCATATTCTGATGAAAAGCTTTAAAAGTCTGTTAGAAATGTGAGAGAGAGATAGGTTGGGTTAGGCTATTATTTCCATCTTAGATCATAAATGCTGAATTAAAATGTCAGGTAAATTGTTGTAATGGGCAGTTACGTACAGTATTTTTGCTCCTGTTGCTCCATAATACTAAAAAGTTCATCAGTCTCATTCAAAAGTTGATGAGCTTGTCTGTCGTTGTTGTTTTGCTCTAAGAGCCTCATACCTCTGATCTTCAGTGGTTAATGTCAGTTGGTTTTACTGGCTTCGGTCTCATTGTTCAACGTTTTTTTTTTTTTTTTTCTTTCCATGTGGTTTGTGCTAGTTGGCCTTCTTCCCTCAGTCTTACCCCACCCATTCCCTGTGGCTGCTGTGGTGAGGCAGAGGCAGGTTTGGGTGGGTTTTCGTTTCAGCTCAGGCTCGACTCTAACCCACCCTAATGCAGACAAATAAGCCAGGGAGCATTACAAAGGCTTGCAAGACTGGGAGGTTGTGCACACCTGGTATTAACATCCGTCTTGGGCGATCCAATCAAAAGTGGACAGCTCTGAGGACGTCAGTTCCCACGATGCATGCTGAATTTACAAAGAAGCTTAAATGGTTAAGAATTTATCACAGTGTTTCACAAAGTTTATAAAGTTTGTCCTATCGTTACAACCATGGAAACTACATGAATTTTTCAAGGGAGTTTGGGGCAAACAACTGACCCATAATTGTTACTGTTAACTGTATTACTGTTTCTAAAATTTTGTCCTCTTTGATGAATTTAATGTAAATGGTGAAATTTGTAAGACTGTTTTATCAGCTGCTTAAGGTTGGCAAGTTGATACACTGAGTAGTCTTGCATATCCACATCCGTCTCGTCAGTGCTGTGTAACATAGCTTACAGGCTTGTACAGAGACAAACTGATGTTTTATAAATCAAAAGAAGCACTTAAATGTGTTGCATTTAATGCTAAACTCACAGTAAAGCAAAAAAAAAGTGTATTTTTTTTGGGAGTAAGAGGACAGTCCTGAGGTCAGTTGAACAAATCTGTACTTAAAGCTGTCCACTTGGGATCAGATCACCCAGGAGGCGTGTTAGTACCAGGATGCACAGCCTCTGGATAGGTTGGAATTTATTGCACTTGGCTCTTCCTGCTTTTCAAATTTTCACGTTTTTGGTAAGAATATACGCATTATTTTATAATCAGAGTTGTTTTGTCTGGTGGCAAACTTTCACAGTTTCTTCTTTTTGGGGGTTTTCAAACAGTTTTCTGGTGTTAACATAGTCTCACCTATGTTGTGTCAAAAACTGCCCAGTTGTACTGAGGGTGGCAGACACTCCAAAAATTAGAAGTTCTTTTGTAGTGTCTGCTAGAATCAAGGCATTGTAGCTCAAATAGCTGAGTGTACATTGTGTCATTGTTCTTACAGAGCTACACACACACACACACACTCACAAAGACACAGACACACAAAAATAAAGTGAGTGAGTGCCCAGCAGTGAGTAAGAGTATGAGTCAGAGGTCAGACTGTGTGCCAAGACCAGACAAGGTCAAGACTTCAGCTCAGAACAAGCCGACAACACACAACAAAAGAGTTTCAGACTGCTGAGAAAGAGCAGAGAGCAGCAGAGAGAGGAAGAAGGGAAAAACAGAGAAAGAGAAGAACAGAAACAGGGAGACAATGAAGAATAAGAAACAGGGGAAGAATGATGGTGGGTGAGAGAGGAATGCTAGAAAAGACATAAAGGCCGACTGAGTGAGGAGAATACAAGAGGAGACTTGTGGAGAGAAAGAGGAGGATGGAGGGATTGGGTTAAAGGAAAGATAGAGAGAGTTATGGGGCTGCATGTGGAGATACAAGAAGGGTTCAAAGTGACAGAGTGGGAGGAAAAGAAAGAAGCACAAAACCATAAAACAATGAACAAGAGAGGAGAGGCAGACGTGACTGTGAGGCAGTGATCATTGTGTCTCCCAGTGGTGCCCTGGTCTGGGAGGTCATCCCAGATCAGCTCTGATGCTGCCATCTGTGTGTGTGTGTGTGTGTGTGTGTGTGTGTGTGTGTGTGTGTGTCACTGTGTCACTGATAGTTGTTTGTCGAGTACAGGAACACAGCAGTTATTCAGCATTTCCACAAAGAAACCGCTGTATGCCGGGACAGACCCCACAGTCCCAACACTCATCTTTTCTGTGATTTGAAGCTTTTCTGCATCAAATCCTCAGACACACACACACACACACACACACACCTACACACCTACACACCTACACACATACATATAAAGCACCCATACAGATGCTTACTGTGCAACTAACTGACTTGGAGTTTAACCTATGCTACCCCCTGCTGGTAGACTGTCATTATAACAGCCAATCAGAACAGTGCTCAATCAAGGAATTGATCTCCTGTCAAAGTTGTTCAATTTTCAATCAGTTTTTTTTCAAGCAGCTTACTGTAGGCTCTTAAGATTTTATGTCCACAGGTACATACATTTAGAAAAGAATAATAAAACAATGACAAATAATATACATTTTTAGAAGTATTTTCTTTGCTAAAACCCAAAATATCCGAATGAGACTACTCTCTTTTGCTCAATATCCTCAACTCAAATTTAAGTTGCAATCATCTTAGGTTTCAAATGAACTTCATAATGTAGTTTCAAATGTGCAGTTTTGTTTTCATGTAATGACTGAAATCATTCAGCACTTACTGTATACTCCATATAAATGTTTGATGCTAACCCTCCACCTCTGCTTTTGTGTGTTTGTGCAGCTGAACTGGAGTTTGTTCAGATCGTCATCATCATCGTGGTGATGACAGTAATGGTGGTGGTTATCATCTGCCTGCTCAACCACTACAAGCTCTCCACTTGGTCCTTCATAACAAGGCAGAGCCAGGCCCGCAGACACGACCATGCCCTGCAGCAGGTCAGTAATACTCCATATGTGTGCAAGAGGGGACAAAAAGAGACAAAAAGATACTGTTTGTGTTTGGAGCTGCCCTGGCAATGCTGTTCTTTCAGCAACCATGCCAATAACATTTTGATCTAAACCAATAGTGGGTGAAAAACTGCATGTCTGTCTGTTCATCTGTTCTCACTGTATGTCCCCGCGTACTCATTGTGACAGTACATTTTTATATTTCTGAAGCAGGACAAACATAGCTTACCAGTTTGTTCCCAGTAAAGCTACGCTGAGCTAAATGAATCCTTTCATCCCAGTCGGAGTCTCTGTCCCAGTTTCACCGAGGTAGCAGCTTTGCTCCAGTCTGTTAGGTGAACTTGCCGAATTGGTTTCTTCAGAGCCAGACTCTGTTAGGCCTTGATGTTTAATTCACTACAGCGCTGTCTAGACAGCCGTGGCTCTGCCCCCATGCTGACATGTCGACACTCTGGGACAAACACTCAGACACACAAACACACACATACACACACACAGAAACGTATAAGCTCAGTTATGTGCACATTGCAAGATTGCATTCACTGACACAGGATCAGGTACAGAATATGATCCATGATGCAAAACTATTGGTGCGTTGATATACTCAGCTAGCAGACCAATATGTGAAATACTGTTAAAAGCTTTTGTATGCTTGTTTGTCCCATTATAGACCATTTAAATTCAGATAATGACCTCTCATCTCATCTTTCTCATCTCTCCTCTCACTTTGTGCCCCATACAGACCGATCAAAACAAAAATTATGCAAACAAAGGCAGACACACAGCAAAAGATGCCATGAAGGCAACATCTGAAAGCAACAAGCCGACACAGCTCCCTCGCAGAGAAAGTGCAATTTGAAAGAATAGCCAGTGGCCTTTGCCCCAAACAGACACATAAACAACCAGGATTTATGCATGTTTGTTCTTCTTCATCTTTCCCTTTTTTGTCGCTAAGGCTTATTGACTATGCCATCATAGAAAAGATCCTCAAGTCAAATGAAGACGAAGGGAAACTGCAGTTATTTGATATTTGTGTTTCTTTGTTGCAGCTTTTATCCTGCCTTTTTTTCCCTCTGCCTTTTGTTGTCCTCGTTCCCAAACAGGGCAGGATTTTGGGTTTGAAGCCATCAGGCGTTTCTCAGCATTGTTGTCTCATCTTTTGTGTCCTCATTAATATGTTGCTTTTTGGATTTTTTTTCCTCTCTTCATCCTTTGTTGTTAAGGAAGGAAGTTTTTTTTAACAACAGCTTAACGGTCTCATATTCAAAGACCATCCCAGACTAAACAAACTACGAAGCAGTAATGACTGTTGATTTCAAAAGCTTTATCAGTAACAGTAAATCTTGTGTGAATTTAAGACATTGTCACGTACACGACAGATGCTCAGAGAGATAAAAAGATCATTTTGACATTATTTGAAAACATAGTGACTTATCCTATTTGTTAATAATCAACTAAGTGAAAACAAACCAAAGCTCTGACAGAAACTTGCTTCCAAGCCTCAGATGGGTTTAAAACAATCTTCAAACCACCTGGGAAATTTAATAAACTAAGACTTGTTCTTTCCTGATGTTGTTTGGTCTGTCTCTGTGTAGGATGGGTGCCTGTGGCCTTCAGACAGCGGCTCTCGACAAGGTGCCTCGGAGGTAAGACCACCACCATGCTGACCCTTATCAAACCCACCAACAAACCTCGTTCAGTGGCAGAAGGCAGACCGAGCAGGGCCATAGCTCCCTTATGGTTACAACTATGCTGACTCTGTGGACCCTGAACCTTTAAATTACTTTATTTAGATAAACTGTGATTTTAACTGCACCATGAAAGCTGTAAGCTTTGAACAGTGTCTAAACCAGTCCTTTTAAACCGTTGTTAAAACTGTTATGAAGTGTTAGGTGGGAATGCTCATTAGAAGCAGATTACTTCGCCTGTATCGGTTTGCCATATCTACAGGTTTTTTCCTGGAGCTTGTTGACGTCAGCCTTACAAGAAATGGGGTTTAGCCTCTAGAGTCATTCTTCCTCATCTTGTTGTCAGCATTCTTTAGCCACTCCACCCTTTCCTCTGCTGCAGACATACATGAAATCAGAAGAGACAGCTTTCCTCAAACTGAGGCTGTAGTTTGGCGTCTGTCATCCAGACTGGCCAAATCAGCTGACTTCTCTGCAACTTTGCAAAAAAAAAAAAAAAAATTTGCTATATCTTGTGCAACGTTTTGAACACTGTGTTCCTCGGACTGTGGCTGTCGGCATCTTGATTTTATTTTTTTGGCTGCTGTGTGTTCAAGTGTTTCTAACTGCTAAGTGCTTTGTCTGATCGTTGTATATTACAAAAGTAGAGTTGCTGATTGGAGCTTCTTGCTCAGAGTGCATCTCCACCAACCATGTAACATGACTCCCACTTAAAGCTTTATTGTGGAAGATGCTAAATGTAAAATATTTCAACATCAATACATCATTTTCAAATTATTCTGCAGCCTCAGAATATTAATCATCAACAAAGGACTGTATTGACAAGATCTTTTGTAGTCTCTGTTTTATGCTAATGGTGTTTTTGGTGTGAGTCACATTTCTCATTACTTCTGTGTTACTGTTACCCCCTGAATTTCCTCAATGTGTGTCTACTCCGTTACCTCTGTGGCTTTATTAAAACTGTTCAGCATGTTGGATAGTTTTTCTTTGCCTTTGCAAGAAAACCAGAAGGCCATTTGTGCTGAAAGTGGAAACCTTTTGCCTGTTTTGTGCCATAAAACAAAAGGCTTTGGTGCCATAAAGCAAGCAGAATTCCTGTTTCTCTGGCTTTGCTTCTGTGTAAAAACAATGCAATTACACTGTATGAGGGGATGACTTGTGGAGGACAGAAGTTGCTACAAGTAACACATCTAACAATGTTTAGAGAGAAAGTATGAGCTATAAAGATGGCAACTAAAATGGATTAACCTTAGAGAGAGGCCCTGAGCTCGGTGATTGATCCCTTTTGTCTAATCTACTCCCTTTACTTGCTGTGTTCCAAAAGAAATGTGGTTCTCCTCAGCTATTCTTTGTTTCTTGGTAGGCCTTTTTTTTTTACTAACACACACCCTTGCATAATTCTTCTGTGGTTACAGGAACACTGTCACGGCACAAAGATCCCGACATTTGCGTTTTTGTTGCTTGTAAATATTTGGTCATTCAGGAATTGAAGCTTGTAAGTCGCATTGGGTATGGCTGGCACTATTCGCCGAACAAAATCAAATTTGGCTTTTTCTCAAAGACTCATGAACACAGAACAGCAAACAAATGCCAGTATACTCACTGTGACTGGTGATCTGTTTGCTTAATATTGTCCATGCCAGATGGAGGATCTTTCAAGTCGTTGTGGGAGGAGATGCACTGGGAAAACGAGCAAGATAGAGTTCAAAGAAGCAACCAATCACATGATAGTACTGATAACTCGCAGACAAAAGTGTTTCCAGGGAAGAAGTTTATCTAGCCAGTCTGAGCACACATTGGCAATGAAAGCCAAATGTGGCACTTTGCGTTTGCAAAAGGGCAAGTTTGCACCAAAATAAGCACTACAAATTAGCTTTCATTGAGACTACCCTCAAGCTAAAAACCTTCTGTGTAAACAAAAGTAAAGTAGGAGAAGATGGAGGAACAGACGTGAAGGATGGATGGAGAGAAAGAAAGAGTGAAAAGCAGGTGAAGGGAGTCAGAGTTAGGGAGGAGCATGAGGATGCAGGGAGGCAAAAACAGTGTCAACATTAAAGCACCCAGAGAGACCTGGGGAAAAAGAAAAAGGCCGTGGAGAGACAAACACAGAGGGAGATGCAGCCAATGAGTGTGGGTGGCTGATAGATGCAGGGAAGGGGGCTGTGTGTGTGCGTGTGTTTGTGTGTGTGTGTGTGTGTGTGTGTGTGTGTGTGGCAGGGGGGTGGATGGTTTTTGGTGCGTCATTAATCAGCAACACCTCCCCTGACACTGTCTAGACAGCCGTCTGAGAGCTGCCCTGCTCTGCTGCGCTCTGTTCCCTCCATCAGTTATACACCTTTCTCTCCCCCTCCCTCCCTCTGTTCTGTCTATCTTTCTGCCTCTATACTTTTGCTTTTTTTCCATCCTCTGTTTCTGTCTTTATCATTCTAGCTCTCCTTTCCGCTCTTTATCTTCATGGCTCTTTCTTCTTCACTCCTTTCTGTACTCTCTCTCTTCTTATCTCAGTAGCCTTTCTTTTTAATCCTTTCCTTTCCACTGTTTCTCTCCATTTCAATTGCCATGATCCTCCATCCCCCCAGGTTTTTTTTCCTTTTTTTCATCTGGTCTGTTGTTCTCTCCATCCAGACTGCCTTGTCAGTGGGGGTTGAATATTAGAGCCACAGTCACTAATTGAAATGGGTTCCCTCTGATAATGACTCGCCACAGTGGAAATGTGTTGAATTGGACTGAAATGTGAGAAATGAAGAAACGGATCATGCAGTCACAGTCTAAAGAGCTAATTGAGGTAGAGATCTCTGACAAAAGCTGGAGGATGAGGCGATGTGTTGAATGCTGTAAAAGGCATTGTGGGTCTTTTCCTCACTTTACTGTAATTGCACTGTTATATCTTTAATAACTAATTAGTGATTCATTGACATGTTTTGTTGCTGCAACAGGATCATCATTCATCGCTATCAAGTGTTTGCACTGAATTCAGCTGCACTTGCAGAGAAATGTATTTTTTGAGTAGCCAATAGCTTCACTATAATAAATATCATGAAGGTTGGTTTTAAGATGCAGTTTAATTAGTTCCCAAATGAGGGGGTTGACACCATGGATGCACTGAGAAATGCAGGTGCTTGTCATTTGCACATGTGGGCAGCAGTAGTATGGTAAAGAGCACAACTTAACTGCACCACAGCTGTTAGCATAGACAGTGAGGGAGGCATTTGATGAACTTTGCTGTTTATCTTGAATTAACTGGTAGCTGGTAGATACACTGTATATATCTATATATCTATCTATATCTATATCTATCTCTCTCTCTCTCTCTCTCTATATATATATATATATATATATATATACACACACACACACACAGATAGATAGAAGTGTATCAAAGTTTTATTTTTTTTAAAAAAAGAATATGTTAGTGTTGATGCAGCCACAGGCTTCCATATATTACAGAAGGTCTATTCTTCTCTAGATGAGCAAACCTCCCTGCTGCACACACAGATAGCGTAAAATAATAATAACTGTGTAGCTATTTGTTTTTTTTGGATGTTCTGGCTGAAGTTATAATAATACAAAGAGTCCCTTCCAACAGTTTGACACAAAAAAGGTAAATGGTTGGATAACCAAGGGACTTACAAGTTAATTTTGAGAGGTTAAGATAAATTTACCAAGAGAATCAAAAAGGTCTGCTACACATATAATGTTAATGTAATCTTTTTATGTAAAGTTCTGGATGATTTTACCTCTTCTGGTCTCTTACAAACATTTCAGGTGAAACAGTCTTAGAAGGAAACAGAACAGGCTCACAAAAATGTGATGAGTGTTTTTTTAACTCACTATGTATGTAAGAACATTGTAGAAAATATAAAGACGGTACAAGACAAGTGAAAGACAGGCAGAGAGACAGGATATTTCTGACCATTACAAAAAATGAAATTTAAGCCAGATGATGAATAATAACGTTTGGCTGAGCTACTTTTTATGCCCATTGATTTGTGTGTCACTGGTCACTTTGATGTAAAACTTCTCAGTAGGACACACCCTTTACTGTACTAAAGAACATTTTGTTTTTTATGTAAACATTTCCCATATTTTTGTATCATCAAAATATCAATACTGTTGTATTGATTTTAACTTTATTGTGTGATGCTAGTTAGCTGTCATAGCTCACCTGTACTGACCATTTTATTGATTCTCCTCCTTTTCTCTCCCTCTTTCACAACTTCCCATTTTGTTGCCTTCTTCCCTCTTTCCTTCCTCCTCTCTGCTCCCTCACTCCCCTTCTTTTTCCCTCCCATCTTCTTCCCTCTTATTCTTCTTCCCTCCTCTCCCTTCTTTGCCTTTCTGCCTTCCCTCCCTCTGTCCTTCTCACAGGTATTATATGCTCCCCAGGCCAGGGATCGCTTCACTACTCCCTCCTTCATGCAGCGCGACCGCTTCAGCCGCTTCCAGCCCACTTATCCCTACCTGCAGCATCAGATCGACCTGCCGCCCACCATCTCGCTGTCGGATGGTGAGGAGCCCCCACCGTACCAGGGGCCTTGCACCCTGCAGCTCCGTGACCCAGAGCAGCAGATGGAACTCAACCGCGAGTCGGTGAGGGCACCGCCCAACCGGACCATCTACGACAGTGACTTGATCGACATGGGAGGAGGCGGGAGCCTGGGAGGGGTGGGGGGAGGAGGAGGAGGAATTGGAGGAGGTGGCCCAAGGCCACCCAGCAGTAACTCGGGCATCAGTGTGGCCAACTCCAGCAGCCACGGGCGCATGGAGGGCCCCCCGCCAGCGTACAGCGAGGTGATGGGTAACTACCCCGGCTCAGCGTTCTTTCTACACCAGCACAGCAATAACCAGAGGGTGGGGGGACCGGGGAGCAGGACTATCCAGCAGCAGAGCCAATCAGAAAGCACAATAGTACCTGCCAAGGCCAAGGACGGCCAACCAGAGGACCTGGTTTGAAGAAAAGGGTAGGGGGGCAGGTGGGGCCACCCACCCCAGACTGAAACTGTCTCTCCTCTTCACCCCTGATCACTTGCAAGCAGTGGTCTCTCTGTCTGTCTCTCTCTCTTTCTGTTTCTTCTCTCTGTCTCTCTCTCTCTCATGTCCTCTCTCCACACTCCCATGCACAAATAAATATCAACCTTAGCTACAACAAAACAAGGAAAGAGAGGAACCAAGAGTTGATTTCATTTCAGTTTCTTTCCGATGTTAGTAATTCAGACAGCTAGCACTGCTGGGGCAGGATATATGCACTGCGTCAAGAGTTTTTTTTTTCCCCTCAACATAAAAAGGAACATACTGCTAGCACAGATTGAAACAATTTGCTTTTTGTCCCCCCGGGTGTCAGCTCTGTCCCCGGGAATGGACGATGATGTTTTTTCTTTTATGTTTCTTTTTCGGACCGGGATCTGTGCACAAAGCGAGAACTGAGAATCAAGGACTTACAGACAACACAACAAAACAAAAGACTCACAAAACCCAAATCTTAGTGCCAAGGTTCACAAGGAAGCAAAGCAAAGGGGGGGAAAAGTGACTCATTCTAACATTCAAAACACAAAAAAGAAAAGTAATCTAAAAGTTGCACTATCTTTTTGTTGTAAAAGAAAAGAGGGAAATTATGCTATGTGATGATAATAATGATGTTTGTTTTTCTTTTCTTTTTTTTTCGTCCTTTACATGAATGGACTTTACATGAATGGACTGACTGACTGAACTTTGGCTCCAAAGTTGTTTAAACAGTTGGGAGCAAAAAAAAAAAAAAACAAGAAGTATTATAAGCTTATGTCCTTCCTTTTTTTTTTCTGAAAACCACAAGAAATATTCGTACCCAGCCTACAACATCTTTGTCTGCTTACAGCACAGGCACAGTGAGACTTAGTAAGAGAATAACCTTTCCCACTTCTGTGTACACTTCAGCCTAGGGGGTACGAAATCGGCCTTGTGACCAGCTGCTGGGTGGATGACACACTTTTACTCTCTCTGGTTTGTTTGTTACATGATTTGGAGATGGCTTTCCTAAACCAGAGGAGTTCATAAACTCATAAGATGAGAGCTGCTTGGCAAGGTCCAATGCACTCCACTCTAACATTTCTGGGAAATCTGGCCAGCTGGTTGGATATCAAGTTAACCAAGAATAACACAACTCCATAAAAAACATATCCAAAGTCCACCCAGCAGCACCGTCACAGAAGATTCTTTACTTTTCAACTCTGTCCCGACCTCTGAGCACCTGACACTTCTATAACCCTCGTCCTCCTCCCCTCTCATCCCCTATGCTCCTTCCCTTCGCTCATCTCGACATGCACAATGCTTTCTGCCAACAGCCACACTGAACACGAACCCCACCGCCATGACACTGAAAACGCAAAATGAAAACAAACAAAAAAAAAAGAAGGCTTGGCTCTCCGTCTTCACGTCTCCAAAGCCACAATGAAAAAAAACCCCAAGACAACACAAAGTGAAGATTCCTGTCTGCATCCGCCAGCACAGTGATCAGGTTTTAAACAAAAACTGTCTGTGGTTGAAGTCAAAGGGCTATGGGAGGGTCCTTTTTTTTTGTAAAAGAAAAAACCTTTTTGAAAAACGAGCCTTTTTCTCTGCTCATCGTTGCCTTCTTCTCTGCTCTTGCGCTTTCTCTGTCTCTATCTAGTTTGCGTTCAATGCCAGTGCCCCCATCTTCCCCCACCCCCACCACCGCCAACCCCATCCCAGCTTTTAACAGTGTCTCTGGTAAACACTGTCCATCATCCTTCCTTCCATCCGCATTCAGAAAAAGTGCATTCAAATGATGCAGAGTCCGCCAAGCCCTTTAAGGTGGAGACTGGAGTGGAGCCCTTGTTTGGCAGTGTGCTAGTGCAGTCCTCTCCTCCCTTTGTGTGTGTGTTTGTGTGTGTGTGTGTGTGTGTGTGTGTGTGTGTGCGTGTGTGTGTGTGTGTGTGTGTGTGTGTGTGTGTGTGTGTGT
>JAQMCX010000057.1:15574098-15588597 GCA_029814765.1 Acanthurus leucopareius | reverse complement strand
ATTAATTTCGATTAATTAATTACAGACCCTATAATTAACGCGATTAAAAATTTTAATCGAGTCCCACCACTAGTTAAAATGAAATCAAACCAAGATAAACTAGCCAACACATTACATAAGATATCAGATACAAACAACAAAAAACACACAGTAACCATTTTTAAGCCTGACGAGAGGACAAAGTACTCAGCCACTGCGGCAGTTTGAGATAATTTCTAATGTCAGGATGCTAATATATTTACAATGACGATGCTGTTTTTTAAACAAGCACTATGCTCTTAGCTCCATTTTTACCCAAAGTACTTGGAACAATTATTCCCAGGAACTTCTAAATGGTTCCTTCAACCGTTTGTTGCAGCCCTTGTTTGTTTCAGTTAAAAATCAGAATAGTGGATAAAACATTTCAACCTGCATGATGATGGAGCAAGTAGAAGGGTAGAGAATCACCATTGTGACTTGAATTCATTCTGACTGGAAAATTAATGTCTGAATCCGATTTCATGGTAATGTATTTAGTAGATTTTGAGATATTTTAAACAGCAGAGACATCCTAACTTTTCTGCTGTTAACATAACTTGGGAGATTCACTTCCTTATGACTTGCAAATACTCATTTCATTATACATCACAGGGTTGTTGGTTGTGTGAGGTCTGAAAGAACAGCACCTACAGTGTGTCACTTTGCATTACACTTGTGCTCCTTTATGTTAATTGGTCACTTTGGATGAAATGAAGAGTTCATGTTTACCGGAATTTAGAACAACTGATGCACAAGGGCTTTCAAACAATCGTAATTTCCTAGTTATTACACCACTAAAAGTCTGAAAACATGATTTATAGTCACTTTGATGAGACATGAATGTATTACCCCTCGTTGATGAATCGACCTCCATAAACAGAGCAGTTCCCACAATGCAAGTGAAGCAGGATTTAAATCCTCTATGCTGGTTAATACCCATGACTTTGGAACTTAAATGCACCCAGTTTAACACAAGCCTCATTCTTATGTTCAACATCCATGGACTGCACCTTTTTTAAAACCAAACAGTGTCATTTGAAGAGTTTAATGGCTGCTGTGGGGGAAAGAACAAGTTCTGAATTTTCTCTAACCCTAAGCCAATAATAGGAAATGACCACTTGCTCTGTGTGTTCACTCAGGAGCTGCAGTTCAGCCAAAGCAAACAGCAGTAGAAGATGACCACATATAAAATGATGGCTTTGCAAAAATACTTTACAAGGTCTTAGCCCCCATCACCCAAATCTTTTCCATCGTTAAAGCAGCACAAGAAAGTTCAGATTCAGGTCAAAATCCCTCTCTTCCTCCACTGATGTTCTCTGTTAAGGAGCCATTGGCAAAGATTCTCAGGAGCCAGGAGCAAATGACTCTCTCAGCCCTGCAAAGTAATGAAATGCATAAAACAAAAGTTTCTGTATATTTTAGCAAGACCGGTTTATTTATAGACAGACCCCATCTGGTAACTTGTCATAACATTCGCAGGAGTAATACAAAGCTAATGTTCAAAGCACTTAGCCTCACTGACAAGTGCAGAGGGAGGGTGAGCCCCGAAGCCCCCGCCTCTTGTCCTTTCTGTGAACCTCCTGCTGCAAAATGCTGCAAGGAGCACAACCGTTCCGATACTATTCACACGACTGACTCACTTTCTTCAGACTACACTCGCACACATCTCGAGAGCTGGCAGACTGGCTAAGGCCAGGCAGGGGAAGTCATGCATACATCAGCTGCAGTTCGCTCAGAGATGAGACCATAATGCTGCTTCAATCTGAACCCCTCCCAGGTTTTTAGCATCCAACAGGAAACAGGGGAGGGGGGGGACTGCTTTCCAGTACGAAGTGTTTCACCTCCATATTTTATCAGGAAGCAGTGCCTAAATGTTCACTCTTGTATGGAAACTGGTTTGAGGGAAACACTGCCGCGGTGAGCTTCAGCTGAGGCAATACTGCTTCATTTGAAATCAGATATAGCTGATTTAAATTGCTATGAATCTCTGGACACACTAGTGTTAGTGAGCTACTGTAGTCTCTGAGATACAGGGTTTTATATGCCGTCTCTGCTCCACTAGAACCTATAACATTCAAACCTGTTAAGACCAAGATCATTTAAACATACCTTCTTTTAACATGATCAGTTTGTTTCTCAAAAATTGTGCAACCCAACCTGAAAAACAGGTGTATAATGTCCTTTGTGGGTCCTGTCAGGCCTGAGCAAATAACCCAGATGATGTCATGAACAGGCCATGAATGACAGTATTTCTTAACAGAGAGCCAGTGGAAGCCTGATTTTTAGGGATATTATCCGTCTGGGTTTTGAGATATTTATCTGAGATTTATTCCTCCTTCTTTGTGCGACTCAGATTTCAAAATGACATTTAAAAAAGGGAGTGCCAGTGCAAGTGTTCCCAGCGTGACTCCTTTATGTGGCTTGACTGTCAGAATCTTCAACAGGGACTCCCAGCTTCCATCAGCCCATTGTGGTAAATCATAATTTGTTACCCTCTCTCACCATTGGCTTTCAATGGGATGAGCTGTTTTGTAGGCCAATCTAGAAGTTTACCCAAATCCCCTTAACTAATAACACAGACACACAAGATATACCCCAAATCAAAGGGATATTTCTGTTAGATTTCATATTCTTGTGGAAAAAAAGCTCTGGTAAACAAACCTTGAGGATATTTAGATATTTTGTCAGCAAGATGATCCTCACAAGTAAAAAAACCCACTGTAATGACTTTTGAAGCATGAATGTAATCATCAGAGGTAAAAAAGCCACTGTTTAACTACTCACAAACTACACCACAGTCACATGACCTCAGTGTGACCATCACTGAGCTACATATAGTCAACAAGTTGGACACATTCAAGTGCAGCTAGTTTTTGTGAGTGTGAGTACAAACACAACAAGGCAACTGGCAAGTACATTACTTACCTTTTTTGCCGTAATGATGCTGAAAGTTCCTGAAAACCTCTGTAATCTTATTTAGTTACTTCCTAGAAACCATCTTTTGTAGGACATATTAAAGCTTTAAAAGGTTTTATTGCACAGGATAATTTTACTATACTGAGAGCTTTTAATTTTGCCAGTTTAGGACGAGAAACTGTATTTTGTTTTTATGTTTCACCATAAAAATTACAATAAAAGGAATCTGACTCATACCTGACTCGCTCTATGCAACTGACTGTTATTGACCAAAGTTATATGTGTGTCCTGGGGCGACAACTAAGTCGTCTGTTTTACAACCTGGCAAGGTTGAAAATGAGATGTAAAAGAGCTGGTAAATGGAACTTCTGGTCATTTTTCCCCCTTTTTTACATTTGTTTGTTTGTTTGTTTTTGTGTCTGAGGTTTATTCCCATGGTCAGTCATAGATAAAATTTTACACCTGATGTTTAAAATATTCACCAGGAACTCTGCTTACATGAGCCTTTTTCCCCTCCACTCTGATAACCAGTTTGGAACACAAACTACTTTCTGCTGGAAAAACGGATCTTATAAAAACTGTAAAAATGAAGATTACAATTCTGGACAGACATGTTGCTGCTAATTAATAAATCTCATTTTTCAATGCTCTGAGCACCACATGATGGTGCCGTCATTGTATTAAAGTGAAGGCCCCCAAGACAATTGAGGTGAATCTCAGAGAAGCATATCCCAAAACTCAGCCACATAACACCAAAACTTACCTCCAGCTAAGATACAACCTATGCTAACAGAGAAAATAAAACTAACCTTTTACCATCAAAATGTAGATCCTATATGGAACTTTGGTCATTTCTTTTTGGTAGATTGATTTAAATATTACAGGATTTCAAATAAAAGTTTGATTTGTAACATTTTAATTATTCCACTCAAAGACTATAAACAAAGCTTTGCGGACCAACTATTTCAGAAAATGTGACCTCCACTGAAACTTCTTTATGAACACACACACACATTCACACACACACAGTCAGCTTCATCAAAGTTGATTCCACTGACCTCTAGGAAGAAATTTTGTTAAGTAGAGAAAAATTTCAGACTTCAGACCGTTCGGACAGTTTTGACCCGTGCTTTACCTCAGGTTTCCCAAAGGCATCTTGACACTTCAGTCATGTTCAGCCACCAACACACACCTGAGGAACACAGATTGTCTTTACACTGAAATTGTTTCAGGAGTCACAGCGCCACTCCGTCCTCTGTGTCATACTCCCTGTGGGAGAACAGACAGGTGCTTGTGTGAGGGGCCATGGACTGCATAAACAGTTGTTCATTAGTTTGGACAGCAGAGGTCATTGTAACTCACACACACTTCCCATCAGCGCTGAGCAACACTATCATATTTACATATAGATAAGATTCATAATGAAGGAGGCAGGCTGGAGAACATCCAGGGTCTGACAGCATGATGTTTAAATGTATTTAGCCTTTCTGGGCACTGACTGCTAAGAAAACTAATTCTGAGACCATCCCAACTCTTCGTTAAGTGGTGTGTACGTTGACCTTAACCTGCTGAGCATTTCCTGTTGTGTTACCCACAGCTTACCAGTGCTCTCATCTCAGGGGAACAAATATCCACCAATGTGACTGAAAAACTCTTCTGAAATCACACTAAGCAGATGATTTTTTTTTACTAAATCTGAATACAAGGTGTTTAGTAAGGGTGACCTTTAAGTAAGACTTAAATAGTTTTTAAAACTGAACTTATCAATGTTTTATTTATCTATTACTTTGCTGAACCATGGGTCCGAGAGGACTGAAATTTCATGTATGCTGTATGTCGAGCATGCATAGCATATTTGACAATAAAGTTGACTTTGACTTTGACTTCTGCATTCAGAGTGGATCAAATAAATGCTTAACGAAAAGCTGTCACTCTAGTGATAAAGTCTTATAAAATTAGTATCCAACTCTTCAGTTTCCTTCAGCTTTGTTTGGTCTTTCAGCTCATTCAAAGTCACTGCTTTCATTAAAGTTATTTTTCATCAATATGCTCTGATAAACTTTCTAATAAACTGTAGATAAATTTAAGGACTATATTGTACGTCACAGTGGAGCATTTTGGAGATAAACACCATTTGTTTCATGTTTTTGGTGAGTAAAACAAAATAGATATTCAACCTCTCTTTGACAGGACAGGGACATGACTCCAAACGTTTTTGCTGTTCGGTCTGCTGAATGTGTTAGTAGGTGAATTTATCACATTGGTCAGATCAACTTTGTAGGGGGGAACTATATGAGTTTGCTCTGCTCTCCCCCAGTGGCAAAATGTAATAATGCTGTTCTTGGTACGATGTCAAGGTACTTGTAGTGTAAATGTGTTTCTGTCTTATGATATTTCATAGTTGTACTTCAGCAGATTCCAGGGACACATTTTCTATTCTTTAGGTAGTACAGACTACTTTGAGTGATAGATTACCAAAGTAATGAACAGTAAAACATTTCAAGGGAACAGGAGTGAGGGCTGCAGTCTGTTATTAAGAGTTCTCAATCCAAAGATAAAGAGGAAAGGTCCTTCTGAGAATATCAAGAAATACACCAAACATTTACCTCAAGGTGGTCACGAGAAAGTTTGGTTTAGTTTTCTTGAAAGTAATGTCATTGTGCAATACTGGCTTCTGAGTCTGTGGAAAGACAGACATCTTCAGAGGCAGCTATTTCCAGGGTATAATCATAATGATACACTATTATAACTGATACTACCAAGAAATATATAAAAATTAAAGAAAAAAAACAAACCGCTGTTACATCCAGTAATAGATCAGGAGTTCCATGATGAAACCTTCAGCTGCAGTGGTCACTTCTGGCCACTTGGGGGCAAAAGTCTACAACACACAGACAGAGACAAGATGAACATAGTGACACATTTAGCAGCTAAAAAGACAGTTTTCTCAGGAGGTGTCACAGACAGAGCTGATGGAGAGAGAGACTTACTGTACCTTAATCAGGCTGCCAGATGCATGACTCCACATGATTACAGATGTTTCTTTACACCTGCTCAACCGTCTTTATAAGTCCATTATACAGTATGTGTCTGTCTTGCACCCTTGTTGGTAGGGGCTGAGTCATCAGAGAGGGACAATGGGGATGCAGTTAAAGACAACTGATATGTACCCTGCTATTTGGTGCTGGACAACGGGTGGAAAGTAGCTTTTATCTAAAGCTTTTAACTAAGAAACACCTGCAGTATGCTGCTACACACCAATGCCAGCTGGACATGCTGAACTTAACACAAATGGATGAGTGATGGAACCAAAGAATTGAACTGAAATGTGGGGGCTCTGTACAGCTGAAGGGAACTGCACAATCTGCTGATAATTTCCAGTGGGTGTGTCACTACTACACACCTCCTGTCATGTTTTATCATCAAAAAAATTAATTGCTAAAATTTTTTTACAATATTTAGCCACTAATGCATTGCTACTTTTCCTTGAATAAGATTTCAAATGCAGAAATGTAGGATGTTTGGGGTTATTGCGACTTTGAGTTAAATATGGGATCTCTATATTTGTTTTTCAATATGTAAAAAGTAACATTTTAGGACATTTTTGTGAGGTCTGGAAGTCTACATCATCTGATATCCAGGATATAACTGCAAATGTTTACAACAAAGTGTAACAGACACACCGAAAGATTAGTCAAAAAGTCATGAGGCTGATTAAGTAAAATGTGGATTACACGATGCCTACCTTCAACTTCCTATCATTGGCCACCATAAGCTTCTGGTCATATCAGACCAATTTATACAGTTGAATAAGACTGTTCTATTATGACCTAAACGTTTTTTCACAAGTTATGTACACAGTTTACTTCACAGTATGAAGAAGTCTTTCTTCTCTTGTTTTGAAGTCCCACTCCTACAAAAGCAGCATACAAAATGTGATTATTAGCATTTGGCTTTATTCTGTGGTTTTAATCAGACATCTTTTTACATTTCTGACAATAAAGAACATTTGTCTATTTACCAAAGATATTTTATTTGCCCTTGTACTACAGTGTGTCTACTAATCATACATGTTGAACCCACTGCACGTTTCCATGGATGAATGACAACTCATCACATGTAAACTGATGTATACTTTGACTTCAGCTGCTCCAAGCACAGCTTTCAAACAGCCATCAGACTTCGTCATGTCTTACACAACTTTCAGTCAGTGCATTAAAGTGGTACAGTAATGCTATAGATTAGCTTGGACTATTGGATAAAAATTTCATTAAAAAATTATTTTCTGTTGCAATAGAAAAGACACAAGGTGACAGCCTTCTGAAAGGCTTTAATGGACTAGTACACATAGATTATCATGAGCTTCAAGTTTTATTTTGCTAACAATCACAAGGATTAGCACGCCTCTCTCTCCCATCTCCCTTGAGTGCATGCTCTTTTTGCAGGCATTTTGATCTTGTATCCCTTAGAAGCCCAGACCTTTTTTTTAATCTTAAGTATGAGAAGAGAAATTGGACCACAGCTTCTCTTCAAACAGTCAACTTACAGTCAACCAAGAGTTAAAGTCCTGTTCACTTGAGCCTGAGTAAATCCAGTCTGAGATGAGCCAGGATGTAGCGTTGCCAGGAGTCTGCTAAGCTGCTGTCTAGTCTATACTTACAGTGGCAGAGTTTGGACAATCTGGGACTGAGTTTGGACACTTAGACAACAGGTGACAACTGAAATTTGTGCTGTGTAACTTGAGGACGAGGATGGCGTGATGTCTCTCTTCTTTTCAAACCCTCTCAGAAGTGCGTTCTGTTACTTGCCCCAAACACACTGATTACTTACCAAGATCAAAATAGGATTATTTTTTCAGAGGCACCATCTGTAAATGTGATTTGCTAATCATTTTTCTTTCTAAAAAACGCTTTACCCTCAGAGACTCTGTCTTTGGTTTCTTGCAGTTTCTCAGAAAACTTGTCCTTAGTCTCTTCCATTTTCTCAGAGAATCGTTCTTTTGTTTCCTCCATTTTCTCTGAAAATCTCTCCTTTGTTTCCTCCATCTTTTCTGTCAGTTTCTCCTTTGTCTCCTCCATTTTGTCCTGAAAATATTCTTTGACTGGTGGTGGTGTTGATAAATAGCCATGCTTACGGAGATACTGAACAGATAGTGACGTGCCACCCAGAGTCACTGTATATCTAGCAGGGGTTGCAATCTGCAGGGAAAAAAAGAAAACCACATTGGCTAATCAGCAGGACAACATAAAAGGCCTGTATCCACTACTTATTATTACTTGTTGAGACGCTATATATGCTAACAGAGTAAATGAGACACGTGCTAGTCTAAGTTGTTCAACAAATCAGCAAAATGTGAAAAATCCTGGCTGGATTTACCTTGTACATGGCATATGCAGTCAGAGCATAGCCACTAGAGGAGTCTCTTAAAAGTCCGACGACTGACTCTGGTAGACCAATCATCTCCAGGAATGGCACTACATTCACACCTCTGGGGGAGGAAAAAAACATAATAAATAAAACTGTGCAATGCTGTGTTAATGATACTGTGTTGTACAAAAATAGCTTTTGAAAAATTATCTTTTTACTTTTATCAAGGGAAAAGTCCCCAAATCAATACAAAAATTTTCACAAACAAATAACAGGCTATCACTGTGTACTGTCACCTACAGCCTGAGGTAGGTAGTTACACTGTGAATGGGGTGTAAGGCTCGGCCATTGATTTTAAGAAGCAAACAGAAAGTTCTGACTGGAGCTTCTTAGCAGGTGTCTTATATGAGAAATTGATGGACAGCCTGGAGCCAGTCAGGATCTATTATTCACCCAGACATGGAATAAATCAAACATGTCAATCTGATCTAACTACCCTGATTCCAAAAAGGACACTGAAAAATTAAGCTAAACACAGAATACAATTATTTGCAAATAAACTGTGTTTACCAACTGCTACCAATGAACTTGTTCAACTGTGGATTGTTCCAAACAGATGATTTTGGAGAATTCCACAACTTTCTCAGTCTTTTCACCTTTAAACCTGTCCCAACTTATTTAATCACCTTCACAACAGGCAATTTACCAACATTTACCAAAATTAATGAAGTTCATGAAGTAAAACATTAATTGTATTGCTTTTGTACTGTTTTTGATGAAATATATAACAAAGCAAAGTATCAGATTAGCCTACCTGCTTTTGTTTTTAATTATGTTTTACACATGTCTTAGACAGTGTCTCAGCTTTCTTGGAATCAGGCTGTATAATGGGAGGTCAATTGCAAAGACTCAACAAAACTCACAAAAAGACTCACTTCATAGCAGCATAATAGAAGGTTCCAAACCAAACTGAGGACGTCACAAGATGGACAGGGATCATCACCTTCCCATATTGTTTGAAGGTCTTCTTAAACCTCTGGAACAGACCAATAGACTTGTCCTGCAGGGGGTCCACTTCAGCACAAGCTTCCTCTATCTGGCCCTGCTGTGTTTGAGGTGTGGAGCTGGACTGTGGTTCCTTCTGTGGTTGCTGGAGTTTTGGCTGATGTTCTGCCCTGCTGGAGGAGGAGGTTGACAGCCAGTGCTTGCCTATGTGTGATGGTAGTGACAGGCGGACAGCACAGCAACATAATGCTACTGACGGCTCGGGGACGGTGAAACCCAAAAGCAGTGGGCGTGCTGCTGCTAACCGCTGCAAGGTCCCATGACTTAGGATGCGCTGCATTATCATCCTCTTCCTTTATACCCTTTGCTGCTGTGAAGTTTAAACACAGACTAAGATGAGACAAAGAAGGCACGGATAAAGACCAAATTTAGGCAGTCACATATTTCATTATTATGTTCTTGTTTACACAACATTTAATGTCATATCAACTTGCCCGTTATTTTATGATTGGTCAAATTGTGTAAAATGTCAGAAAGTAATGTTAACCACATGCCTTATGAGTCCAATGTAATGTCTGTGAGCTGCCTAATATGTAAATTATGATGATGAATTTATTACCCCTGTCAATATTGACTTTTGAATAAAAAACATTGACATTTAACTTAAAATATGGCTAAAATGATTAGCAATTAGTTTAATGGTTCCCATTTTATTTTCTTTCAATCAACTAATTCTTTAAGCTTGATTATTGTTCCTTAATTTACTATGAATCATTGAAGATATGAAAATCAGGACCAAACGGGCATATTTGAAAAATTCCCTTCTGGGTTACTCTGGAAACGTCACCTCCTTTGCATCCTACAAGTTTTATGACAGGGCAGAGGTCCCGGACATACCTTCTGTTATGACTGTACAATCATAAATGCAGCACCTGATACAAACAAACAAACTGATGTTAAGAGTTTTACACAGAAAGTTTACGAATGTTCGTAACAGACACATAAAGCAAATTCAAATTTTGCTCTAAGAAGGTAACGATAGTGAACACACGCTATTACTGAAAAAAAAGCGGTGTTTACAATCAGGTTTCACTTCTAGCAAATATACAAGTAGCTACACAAATTAATGCAAGAGCTATATGAACATCAACATTGAGACAGGAAAGCCATACATTTGTCTTCAAAATAAAAGCCTCCAAACGAACTGTAAGGAAAAGAAAGTGTTGAAATATTTCCTGGTGTATTTTCAACCGGAAACGTAACGCTTAAATCGTGCTAGCTTTTCATAAGTACTATTTTAGGCTAGTTGACATTGGCCAGTTTTGTCTAGAGGACAAGGAGGAGTAGGGTTGCCAGAGCACTAACGGGACGTGAAATAAACAGGGTTGTATCTTATTAAAGCAGACAGTGGTTCTACATTGAACATTGATTAACAGGCTGGTTTGTCAAGGCCAACCTCTAAATGCTGCCAACTCGGGCTAGAAACTGACGTTAGCTAGCAGCATGCTAGCTGGCTGCACTGCTAACCCTTGCGGGCAGAAATATTAGCTGTCACTACTGAAGTAAAACATACTAAAGCAGAGAATGAAAAGCAGACTACACTTACGATGGAAGTTACGTGTTGAGGTCAAAATAAACCCGTAGCCCCTCTGGGCCATGCGAATGAGCCTGGGCTATGTACAGTTCAAGGACCACATTTATCGCTGCCACAACACGGACTGCGTGGGGAGCAGCATGTTAACCTAACTTCACCTCGCAAAGACTTATGGGGAATGTAGTTTGAATAAGCTCGGCTGTAAAATGTCCCAAGATGTGCAAGAAATCAATTTCCCAGTTTGCCTAGCGCAAAGTCAACTTCTTGGCCAGAGATACCGGTATTGGCGGCCAGTGTTTTTTCATCTTGTATAATGTGCCACTGACGACCTTCAAGGTATATCTCTTATATCTCATATCTCTCTCTATTGTTTTTAAGAATAACTTTGTGAGTATTTGTTGGCCACTCACATATTTGATAGTACCCGTTTATAATAATAATAATAATAATAATAATAATAAGCACCTTTTAAAACTTAGCTTCAAGGTGCTTTGTTCTAAATAGAACACAATTTGAACCTGATTTGAACACAAAAAAATAAAACAAACGGAAGCCAAACTCTAAACATCTTACAAGAGATTAAGGGAAACTAAGAAACTGAAACTCAGGAGACAAAAAGACAAAGTTTGAAAGTGAATCCACTTGAGCAGGTCATCCCTGAGTCTATGAGCCTTGACAGATTTTGATGTCAGTTTCACGTAAAGAAACTAAAGAAAGTAAAATGCACTGAGTCTGTGGTCTGGTCTTTATGTGTGACAGACATTTATACAGCTAATAGTGTTGTTATATCTTTTTTTCTCTAAATTTAATTGTGCCTTAAACCACAAGAAACTTTCTAGGGATCAGCAGTATTCACAAACCAAAGCAGAGCTCGTTGCCACCATTCATAACACACCCATACAGTAGCAAACGTGACATTTGACACATACAATTCATGTGCCCCCATGAGGTGCACTACATAAATTACACCAGCAGGGGGTAATCCGCTCACATACTAGAAAAAGTAGTCTACTTTTTTGATCTGGAAATGCACACAAAAATTAGATTACCACACGTCTCTCATTATTTAAAAGACATGGCTGGCTAGGGATTTGGTAATCAAAAATAGTTTTTAATACAATGCAATTTCCCCCACTGTCTCAATAATTGTGGATTTGCTTAAATTAAGTAGCCCTTTAAAAATATAGCATAAAGTTTTCATTTCTACTGTGAAGTTAGCCCATATTAAAATGCAGTCTTCTGTGTGTGTATCGAATACAGTCTCTGTGAAATGAAGCAGGGGACGGTTCCACATATATAGGCTTTCATTTAATCCTCAATTGCCTTAGTAAATTGAAAACTTAAATATTTTGTTTCCTAACCACTAGATGACAGTATAAGATGGTGATCATGACAGAATTATATGGACTTGATTTGATTGATCTTAACTTCTTGTTGGGGTAGATAATTTCATATTTGGATGTCTTAAAAGACAAAATTAGCCTAACTTTGATGTTTTCATCATTGTGGGTCTAATGCCTTGCATGCCTTAGTCCCAAGATTTTCATGAAATTGCAGACTATTGGCTACATGTAGGCTGTTGTCAAAAAAAGGTCAAAAGTAATGTTTCACTTTTTCTAAATGGGAGCAGGTTTTGAAATAAATCTCTTACAAAAATGAAATTTTTGTCTTTAGTATTAACTTTATTAAAAGCCAAGGCCACCCTTAACAACGATCAAATCTTAACTTATTGAAAAACTTTGGAGACTACAGACACCATAAATTTGAATTTTTTTTAATATATTCTGATCTCAAGAATGCTTACACCAGACAATTCAATCAAGACCAAGATTAAAAGGCAACTTTAGACAGAAACATGGAGGCAGCCTGGGTCAAGTCATCAGGTGGCTGTAAACAAAAAAAGACAAAAATGAAAAAAAAAATCATGGTGGAATCAGCATGGCTATAATGTTTTATGACAGGACCTGGATTTCCAAGTTGGAAATAAAATTTTATTTATTCTAAAAGATGGCTACTGCAAGGCATTGCTGCAAGCTTTGTTTGCTACATTCAGCTGAAGACACCAACTCGTCTGTACAAATTCCATCAATGTTCTTTTCACACCACAGGATTTTAAATCTGATGTAGCTATCCGCTGGATTTTTAAATAACAAACTGTCATGTAACAGTTTTGTCACAATGATATTAATGCAGAGTTGTGTTTACTGCTTGTCGTTGTTCACCAAGTGGCAAAGAAAAAAAAAGGTTGATTTCTTTTGAATTTTAAACTAAAACTAACTAAGCAAATCAGTGAAGGGCTGTACCCGTGCACTGAATGCAGGGACATGCGACATAAATAAAAGTGCCCCTCCCTTTAATCCCTTCATGTTCAAACAAACACCAGTAACAAACTTTAAATACAGTATACATTTGCAAGGTGTACAATTTATGTATTGTGAATTAGCCTGCAAGTACTACACTGTTAAACAATTAACCTAAACTTACACAACAACAAGAGAAAAAAAAATGTGGAAAAATCTTTAGCCAAAAGGTCTGTTGTACTTTTAAATGAACCGAAATATCTGTGGCTGGCCTGTTAGATGTGAAACACACAAACCAGCTTAGAGGGAGCCTTCATAAAATCCAAGAACCTTGTGATTTATTTATAAAAGGCACAGATAAACATTATATGTATATGCATTATCATGCCATATTTAAGTAGACTAATTATGGAACTGAATCTCATTTACACAGTCTTTAGATTAAATAAGTCAACTTGTGAGTCATGAGTTGCCATGGGCAAATCTTTTGGATCAACTGGGCTGGAAGCAATAGAGGATGAGTTAGAGTTGATCTTCAGTTGGCAAAAAGAGAAGAAATCTATGATTACTTAATATACAGAATGTTGTACTATGAGGAACTTTGGAATAAAACAACAAAAAAAAAAAGTTCTGCTAACCTTCTTGAGAAATTCAAGCTTTACTGAGGTAATTTTTGGTAGGGCACTTATCCTGATTTATTTTTGGTAGTTACTTAACCCAGAGAGACCTTGGTAATCATCCTTAGAAATCTTTGTACAGCCTGCCAATACAATACAGACAATACACGCAATACAGTGCTTTCAACTGCAGAGCCTGAGGGGTCACAGAATAGTTTGTATGGTTTAATGAGTATAAAATTGTGAATCATAAGAGACCTTCTTTATAGTCATCAGACTGACCTTAGTAACCACTGTAGATGTTGTATATTAGTTATATCACAATAGTTATATATCAAGAATGACACTCACAAGTAGCAACAAACAAATGATGAAATTCTTCATAGTGGTGATGGCTTTTACTGCTGTGTCCCTAAGTAACTCTACAATAAGCATTCTCAGCACTGTTTCAAAGAGGGGCTGTGTTTAGATTAAAAACATAAAATTTATCCAGCCCTTAGCATCTTCAGAGAGAGGGGGATAACACTTTGCATAAATAAGTAAATAAAATGCAGTCATTATGATTCTTTTTTAAAAAAGTTGTTTAAATCTGCCATAACTGACGCGGTACGCGCCAAGGTTGCCCCCTCTCCCCCCTTTTATTTAATCTAGCCATCGAACCTCTGGCCATCTGGCTTCGTAG
>JAQMCX010000057.1:15537997-15551476 GCA_029814765.1 Acanthurus leucopareius | reverse complement strand
TGTAAAGTGTCTTGAGACAACTTTGTTGTGATTTGACGCTATATAAATAAAATTGAATTGAATTGAATTGAATTGCTATGGCTTATAAACAACAACAACAACTACAACTTTTGAATCATTAATTGAATGCACATGTATGAACAAAACAAAACGAGCCAAATGTGTATGTTAAAAATGAAACAAAAATTACAAAATAAGAAACAGTGTATAAAAATAGTTGTAATTAGTAGCCTAATGGTAAATAATAAATATTAATAAATAATAAACATCATTTTTACAGAAAATACTAGTTATTGACAGGTTCTAATACAGTCCATATGAATCTACAAGGTTTTGAAATGAACATTCTCTCAGGTTTGTGGTCAGCATTCTTCTTCTTCTTCTCACATAGTGGCAGGAAAATGTGCCTTTTCAAATTTAATTCTAAGTGAGTAATGAAGGAATAATCCACTGTCCTTGCTCTGTGTAAGATGAAATGAGACTTTATCAGTCTTAAGTAAGTGGGAAAGCTCAAGAGTTACTTTCATTTTTGAGGAAAAATTCATTTTGTTTTCACAGTTTCTTGCTGAGCTTATGTGGAGCAAATAAACAAGGGACATTGTCTGCAGAGATTTTCATTTCCCTAGTAAGCCCGACTATCTAAAATATATCAATATAAAGTAGACATGATAATCTTCCTGCAGTTTTAGTCAGGTTTCATTACAAAGAATATTTGGATGACTAATTTGAGATCAAGAGTTCTAGCAGAGAACCATCTTTTACCTCTGCAGAAATGTTACAAAAAAACAATACAATACAAATTTTTCATCTAAAATAACAGGGCCCTGCAGTACAGCAGGAATTTTTTAAATTAAAATCATTAAAAAACAATTAGGTTATCAATGAATCTGACCTTTGGCTTTTTGATGCACAGTAATCAGTAGACCTATATTTTCCAGTGTCATTATGCTTTAAGCTATCCATACATGTGACTGGAGTGACATTAAAATTTTTTATATGGCTGAACATATCTAAATACTTGACATAAAAATTTCTTACCTGATATCAGGAATTTTGTGACCTGTAACAGTTTATTTCCCTCTTTTAGTGCTGAATCCATTGCCTCAAGTCAGTGGAGTGGGTGGTTCAAAGGTGTGGATCCACGTTTTTTTTTTTTCAGGATCCAGGGTTGCAATAAGTTTAGAAAATCAGAACCACAGAAAAAATGTTTCTGAAAACCAAAAATTGAGGGTTTAAATATACTTTTAAAAAAAATCATTTTTATACATTCTGGCCAAATAGTCTCTAAGACAATTAGCTAAATAGCATATATTTTATGTTTTTGTGTTTAATTTGCATTTTCTGCGGATAAAATAATTTTATGCTTGGTGGTGCATTTGATGTTTCTTTGTCAGTATGATTGTAAGATAACAGAGCTGTTGCCAAAAGAATTATGTATCACCTAAGAAATTAATGAAGCATTGTGTCACCTTATAAGAATCTTCATTTTTATTCTATGAAATCTTTTGATTAATACAATAAAATGATATGATACATAATAAACATATGGCAGGTAAATTCATAGACAGACTTAAAGAAAGACTACAAGAAAGAAAGAAAGGAAGGAAAGAAAGACCGACAGAAAGATGTGGTCATATGCCTGGACATGTCCTTTGACTTAAAAAAAAAAACTTTCTAACGTTCGCATCAGGTTCGCATTAGCTCGCTTACTTGCGTCATGACGTCTTGTTGTTGGCGGAGGGGCAGGAGCAGGACACCGAGGGGAAGCTACCAACCAGCAGCATCAGCGAAAGGGTCTGGAGGATGCTTGTACTTCTGTGCTATTCAGGGGGGTATAATGATAATTGATCTAAAGGGAAAGGAGACAGACGTTCCCGGGCTTCTACCACTTCACAGCTGAAGGGAAGGACGCGAGTAGGAATATGCAAACAGGTCAGTAAATGCTCATTCTTAAACGCTAGCTTAACGGCTAGGTTAAGCTACAACGAACTGACGTTAGCTAACGTTAACGTATGTCTGTTCGTGTTCAACACAGCCAGGTTAAATTACCATGTTGCTGGGCCTATAAACTGTATGACCTAACAATTGGCAGTTGGTTGGTGTTATGGAATTTCTCATTGTTAGCTTCTATTTTATTAACTATCTTACCTAGGTAACTTACTAAAAATAAAGATGTTAGCTTGTCTGTCAAGCAGCGAGACAGAAACTGTTTTACCCACTGGAACAGGGTGAAACCCAGTGCCTTTTTCCAATCATCCTTAAGAAGCAGTGATCCACATTTTTGCCATAAAATAGGTTATCGGTTCTCCACTTTTTGATCCGACATGGCATAGGGTTAAATGAATAGCGTTGACATTTTAAGCCTATATATTAGGCTTGGAAGGTCACAGAAGTCTTCGTCCTTAAGGTTGCTATGCGCCAGGTTGTGATGATCTGATAGCAGGTCACGGTTTAGCACCTTTCACTGCCCTCTCCTTTCACTCACTGATCTCTCGCACAGCTCCAGGTAATGTGGCATTGAGTCAGACTGCAGAGGTATGCCGCCCAGTGCTGTTCACTGCTCTGTTTGACCTCTCTAGTGACAAAGCTTGGACATGTCCACACAACCATCCATACAGTGACAATATGCCATATATAAGATGCTCCCATACAATCATTTTAAACGCTAAGCACTTTTTAAAGAAAAACAACTGAAGAATTTAAAAACTCTCGGTCTCACCTGTTGCTTTTGCCTTAGCTGGCTCTCCGTCCTCCCTTCCTGAATATCTCTCTTCATGGCTACAGATATCCCTGTCTAACCCTTTTCTGCTACTTCAGCTGCCAGATCAGCACTGGTTGAAGTCTGAAAACATTTAACGTTACATAGAAAAATAATTGAATAGCCAATCAGTCTGGTGTTTATTCAGTTTTTCCTTATGTGTGTTCTCTCAAGTGTCTAGGAGTTCTACATGGCTAATACCCAATCCAGACTGAATTAACTCAGGATGAGCTCTTTTGAGTATTTAAAAAATACTAGATGGCAATAATTAGATTTTATTTCACTGTGTACATGGAGGTGAGCAGCTTTTCACAGATGTCCTGCTACATAGACTGTGTTTGTGTCAAAGACAGAGCTAGGAAGGGACTAAGGGAATCAATGCTCTGCGCCCTACTCTAAAATTAAAAAAAGAAAAACATTTTAAATAATGAAAATATATATTTTTTAAAATCTGTGTTTGTCAATGTTAATACTGTTGTGGTGGGCCCATCCATCCATCCATCCATCCATCCATCCATCCATCACATCTTCTACCGCTTATCCAGGGTCAGGTCGTGGGGGCAGCAGCCTAAGCAGGGAAGCCCAGACTTCCCTCACCCCGGCTACTTCGTCCAGCTCTTTCCGGGGATCCCGAGATGTTCCCAGGCCAGCTGAGAGACATAGTCTCTCCAGTGTGTCCTGGGTCTGCCCCGGGGTCTCCTACCAGTGAGATGTGCCCTGAACACCTCACCAGGGAGGCATCCTAATTAGATGCCCGAGCCATCTCATCTGGCTCATCTCAACGCGGAGGAGCAGCGGTTCTACTCCGAGCTCCTCCCTTTTTTCAAAATGTTTCAGACCAGTCAGCATCAGGGTATAAATGTTTTGTAAGGCAATATCTTGACTAGAGTTTTGTTTGTTTTGTTTGTTTGTTTGTTTTGAACAAAGAAGATGAATTTGGACATTTTGCAACAGCCACTTGTAATTTGTGACATTCCTGAATTTTTTATTCAGGACAAGCACAATATTTTAAAGAACTGTAGAATAATAATAATAATGACATTTTTAATTATCTTTTACTGTGCCCCTAATTAGGCCGTAAAAACTGAGAGGTACAGAGATATATTAAAGATCTGTTCATGGCAGTAATTACATCACAGCTGAACAGCAATTGCTGTGGATTCCAAAGGCCAGTTTTGTATACCCGGTCTTACCCTGACTATTGTGCCCATAAAAGAAAGTTTTACATTTACTTATTTACATCTACATGGAACAAAGCAAAGAGACAAACTTACATTTTTAACATCTTCGTTATCTTACCTGACATCAACAATGGGCTGAGATTTCTCCCTACCCTATAAACATTAATAAATAGTCCACTAGTTAGAAAATAAAACATTAGGCACAAGCAGCTAAGCACTGTGCAGTGTAAGTATTAATACATTGTGAATTAACAGAATCGATGTTTAATTCATTATGTATCTGATCCAAAAACCTGAACCTACTTTAGTGAAAACTCTTGTTTTACACTAGCTGCATCTCCTCTTCCATCAAAATAGTGCTCATTTATCAGCTGTAGCTTGTCGCAAGCTGAAGCATATAATGGAAAATCTGCAGTTATGCAGTAGTTTATGTTATGAATTATCCTTGCTTGCAAGTATAATTCATAACCCTAACATCTTGTCCTTCTCAGTAAGTATATTTTATTACATTTACAGACTTAATCTTATGAATAAAACAAGACAGTAATATGTAGTAGAAGGAATTATTAAAACCTTAGATAATCAGTCAGACAGCATACATTGAAGTTACAGTTTAAACAAACCTACTGTTGACAATACACTGACTCTGTAGATTCAGGCAACCAGATCTGATTTACTGTAAAACAGGAAGGTTCAGTTTCAGGTAATATTTCCTGTGTAACTGGTTTCTTCCTAATAAAGAGCTTGGCCATATACTTTATTTCAGGTAAAACATTTTGCAGGACAAAGCTCACAATTAATCGCAGTTCATGCAGTTCATTGGTCCAAGTTATTGTGGTTGTACAGGCACCTAGTGCAAGGCTAACAATGTCTGTGTTCTTGACCTTTTAAAGAGACAAGCTAGCTAGAGCCTCAGTGGTTAGTTTATAGACAGGAAGTTAATTGGGAAAAATTTCGATATGCAATTGTTTTAGTGATATTGTGTAACCAATCTTCAATGTTTTATGAACCCATAGAATATTTTAGGTGTATGGCTACAGGTCTTCTGTGATGGCACACTGACAGGAAAAATTCAATGAGATTTTCTTTATCGAATGATTGTGTCTTTTATAAACTGTTACTGTTTCATATACTTGATATCGGGTATATCATTTTAGTATTTGTATTAAGTTTTAAGTAATTGAGTTCATCTTTGTTTCAGGTAAGGCTGCCCATCTGCACTCTAAGGGAATTTGTTATTTGTTAATTTGTTAACTCTGTTATACTGACTGTTTAGTCTCAACTGTTAATAAAACGCTTCTTTAGAACCCCAAACCTTTGATTTTCTACTAACTTGCCAACCTCCTGTCCCTTTTATTTAGCATGCCATGACTGAGATTGGGGCCTTAAGGCACAGTGGATCCAGCAGCAGCAGCAGCAGCAGCAGCAGCAGCAGCAGCAGCAGCAGGCATCTAGCTTAGATGAAGGATGAAGAGCCCAGTGCACAGATGCAGGGATGTGGAACACGGGCGTGGGCATGGCGGGGCTGGGGCAGGAACCAGCTGCCTACAGGCCGAGCAGCGCATCCCTATCTCCAAAGACGTCATTACCTCCTCCTCTGCCTCCGCTATGTGGTTCATCAGGGACACCTGCGGCATCGTGTGCGCTGTCATCACCTGGCTGCTGGTGTTTTATGCAGAGTTTGTGGTGCTGTTTGTGATGCTATTGCCCTCTAAAAATCTGACGTATAGCATTGTGAATGGGGCCCTGTTCAACACTCTGGCCTTCCTTGCCCTCGCCTCACACCTCAGGGCTATGTGCACTGACCCTGTAAGTGGGACCTGTTTGGTATTATTTGTACACACACAGTGAAATTTAGGTGACAGACTATCATGCCTCCACTCTCTGTCATGATGTGAAGTGTAGGGTCTTAAGCTTTATTTAGTCCTGATTAATTTAACCAAACATCTGTATAATTATAAAAGAATGTTTAGTCTTGGGGCTCTACCCAACTTAGAACTTAGTTAGGCAAACTGGATTTGGCTGTTAAATACAAAGATTGGACTTGGCTTTTTTTAATTTCTAAACTTATGTATTGGCCTACATGACTCGAATGTTTTACCTTACTTTTTTATGCTTCATCTGTTCTTTGTCCTCTGTGATATTAAAACATCAGATTTTTGCAAAGTCTTACAAAGTAAAAGTGTGCAGCCTACTCGTAGTTCAGGTTTGCCCCAGCACACCAAGGAGTTTCTCTTTTGCCAGACTGCTTATAGTTCTGTCAGTTACAGCAGACAGCAGAAGAGAAGATGGTACCACTGTCTGGTTTGAACATAGTTTAGCTGACTTCACTAACATTCATTGCTAGAAAAGGGCTTGAGGAGCAGCCAACAGGCAGGAGTCCCGTCGCCCTGCTTTACACTGTTTGATGTCTCTCTGCCTGTCTCAGCTTCCATTACAGGCATTTCTGTGGTATTTCTCATGTTGGGTTCCTTCAATATCTATGACACCTGTTGCAATTACATTTGAGACTTTTATTGAGCATCACCGACATTTACTAACTTAACAACCTTGCTTGGGCACATGCCCCATGTGACTCCTAAACGATGATGATGATGATGATGATGATGGTGATATTGATGATGATGATGGTGATGATGTGTGTTTGTGTTGGATTTCACACATACATCAGATCACACAATTTTTTGTGGTCATTTTGATTCTCAGTTTGTTAAATTTACAGCGTACCATGCTGATGCTTCTGCAATGCTCTATGTACAGTGACACAGCTTAAAAACAGAAGTGCAATGATATGACTAAAAAATGCAATTCAACTCAGAATCTTCTCAATAGCTGAATTGAATCATTGCCTTATAGCAAGCAGCCCTAATCCGCTGTGTGGTCATGTTTCTTGCTAGGGGGCAGTGCCAAAAGGGAATGCTACTAAGGAATACATAGAAAGCCTTCAGCTGAAACCAGGGCAGGTGGTCTACAAATGTCCCAAGTGCTGCAGCATCAAACCTGACCGAGCACACCACTGCAGGTAGGGCAAAAAGGACATGAATATCTGACTGCTGCATTCACAAAACAAGTCTCACTGTTAAAGTTGCAGTGTTTGGTGCAGTAAAGAAGTCAAGCTGATATCATAAAGTCTGAGTTTGGTTTGTATGTCTAATTAAAGACACTGTCTCCCAGAGCAGAGCCTTCCACTCTCTGTTAATATCATCTTTGTGTAATTGTTATTGTTGCTTTGGACGCTGGGCACAGTATTCATTCCCTTGCCTTTTGCACTCAACCTGCTGTCTTTCTCGCAGTGTTTGCAAACGCTGCATACGGAAGATGGACCACCACTGCCCTTGGGTCAATAACTGTGTTGGGGAGAATAACCAAAAGTACTTTGTGCTTTTCACAGTAAGTTCATTAGAATGAGTCTCTCATAATGACTTTTTATGGGATTATAAACAGTAGAGGGTTTCTAAAAACAATTTTCTGCCTTTGACAATAAGAAGTTGCCAGCAGATTATAGCTTCCTTCAGGGTCACAAATTTGACTTTTTAATCTTTGCAACACTGTATAAGGTCTCTTATAGAGGTGTCACATTTGAAATAGGTGGTAGTTTCTGTTATAAAGCTCTGAAGTTGAGAGGGACACCTCAGTAAATGCCACTGTGTTTGCAGCTAGTGTATGCTGTGAATCGTTCTTCATTGCTTAGTCCTTTTGTTTGACCTAGATGTACATTGCACTCATCTCTCTCCACGCTCTGGTCATGGTGGTCTTCCATTTCCTCAACTGCTTTGAAGATGATTGGACAAGTGAGTTTTTTTTTTTAAATCTTCTGTTGCCCTTAATTCACTTATAAAAGGAAAAGCCTTTGTTCACACACTCAAAACTACATTTCTACTTAGACATTTCCTTAATTTGTTTTTAACATTTTCTATCAGGAGAATAAAATGATATGCTTTATCTTATAAAGAAATCTTATTTACCCAGTTTTTATGGTCATCAATATTTTTCTTAAACCACTATTTTCTCTATATGCTGTAGAAACACACATGTATTGCATGTCATATTAAAAAAAAAATTGCAAAAAACTTTCCCTTTCAGTGTTTGATACCTATTGAATAGCAGTAAACGGAGAAATTATTACAGTGATTGCTTAATGCTCAGTAGCAATTTTGTAGTGTTTTCCTTTAGGTCCTCCCTTATTTATTTAAAATGCAGAATTCATGGCTAAAAATGAAATTTTGTACAAAGATTTGTATTCTTGTTTGTATAGCGACGCTTTCTTTTCCTGTCATGTTTTGGAGTAACTGGGTTTCACAGCAAAATAAGAACCTAAATGAGCTAATCGAGGTCAGCACATGAGCAGACTGAGAACACACAGTTAGCATGCAAACCACATTTTCGCTGGGTTTTGTGGTAATGTGCAATTAATGACATGAAAGGCATGTAGAGGTCTTAACATTTCCTAAACTTGTTCTGTTGTTCTTTGTTCTATGGTTGCAGTGTGCAGCCTCATGTGTTGTAGCTTAATGAATTGTCTCAGACTTCTTTCAACATTTCAGTTTTATTTTGCCTTTTTCGTTGTCAAAACTAAGGCCAAAAATATCAGAACAGTGTATAGGACTGACACTGAGTGACAGGTTACAGGTTGATATTTGGGTTGAAGATGTAAACAGAAAAATCTATCACCTATAAATTGTGAGATTAGATTTGGAATCTATTTCCATTGTAATTTCCTGTTTGAACTGTACTTTCAGAAAACAACTGAAAATTTTACAATTGGTTTGTGTTTTTAAATTTCCAACCCACAGCTAGGGGTTGTTTGTCCCAATACGTATAAACCCTACTGTTACAATGCTTTACCATCCAACCAAATCCTCCTGATCCTGACTACTCCAACCTTCCCCTTGAACTGAAGCATCCTCAGCAGGTGACAGATATACACACCTGCTGACAGTACTGCTTTCAAGACTCTGCATATTTACTGTGGTTCTCCAGATGAGTTGCCAGTAGAGAACATAGTTTTTTGATCGTAGTCTGTAGCTGTTCATAATATGGCCATCTTTTTTGCCCTTCACCTCTCTTCCTCCATGTCCCTTCATCCCCTAGAGTGCAGTTCCTTTTCTCCTCCAGCAACAGTCATCCTCCTCATACTCCTGTGCTTTGAAGGTCTCCTCTTCCTCATCTTCACCTCTGTGATGTTCGGCACCCAAGTCCACTCCATCTGTACTGACGAGACTGTAAGTGATCCATTAAGTGACCAAAAATCCTCCTTCTATTCCTCTTATCTCACGTTTTCCTGCTGCTCTTCCCCCTGCTGCTGCCACCCTTTGCGCTTTCTTGACTGCCTACTTCTGATTCAAACTGTTAACAGTAAACAGGTAATGTCTCTCAGCCTGCAGCCTGATGTAGAACAATAATTACCCTGTAAGTCTATACTTTGACTAAACACTTGTATAAAAAGCAACCCCATAACAGAAAGAAACTTCCCCATTGAGTGCCTAAAGGTTAACTGTAGTGTCTGTTCACTATTCAAAATGCTGATGGTAAGTGCCTCTGCAGAAGAAGAAAGTGTGACATGTGGATTGAAGCAGCACAGTGGTTGTGAAATCACCCTGCTTTTGTCTACTGCTGCCTAGTATCAAGGACACATTTATATTTCTTATTCCTGAGAATATTTTAGTGTCAAATCTGTCACTGATGTCATGGTAAACTTGCTGCTGATTGCATTAGGATTCAAAGCTTGGCAGGCTTAGGAAATATTAAATTTTATCCATGCCTGTAAGATCAGACAGGTCACCAAAGCCGGACAGCAGTTGAGCGAGGTCTGAAGGAGGCTCAGTTGATTTATATAGAGCAATGCAGACAGACCCTAAACATAGGTTTAACATTTGTGTCATTATGTCTAAGAATAAACTTAGTATAAGGGCATAGCAAAAATTCAGTAAAGCCTTTGTCATGCTCTTCACTTTCAACAAAAAAGTGCTCTCATAACTAGGACTCCATGAAATCTGTTTTGTGTTTTTACAAATTCCTTTGTTTCCATTTTAATCAAGTATAATTCTGTTTTCTCAACCAATGAATAGAATTTCCACACTTTATCAAGAAATAACTGTAAGTTTAATTATGCAAGCAGCATTGCACTAATATTGGTTATTCTTGTCTTCACATCTTTACGTTTCCAATCAACAGTATGTTGACAGAATTTGCAAAACAGTTTATCACCTGATGCATAAAAGGGCATCCGCTTCAACATGCTTCCTCTTTTTGGATGGGGGTTGTGATGTGACTTTGGGTGGTCCCATGCATTAGCAACCCCCTTGGAATTTTTTTTCCCCCAGATACATGTTCTGTTCTCTTTCTCCCCAAAACAGAATTTCAGTCAAATTATGGTCAATTCCGAGATATTACATATTTAACAGTAGATTCCATTTTTGCTGGCCAATTCTGCGATTCCATGATCGTGGAAATCATAGGGCCCTATCACAACCACCAACCACCACACAATAAAAAACATTTTGGAACCTGCTGTCATTCCTATATAGAATTTTTGGTCCTTAAACATTACTTTACTTTGTGACCTTACCTTTAAAATATAACAGCACATTGTTTCACATTGGTTATATCTCTTACGATTTCCTTTTATTAGCAAAGTACTCATCAGCATTATGCATTACGGAAATGTGAATGTGTTGTGCTGTTTTTCAGTGTAATTGGTGCACCTTAATTTCATGCTGGTGCTCCTCAAATCCTCTGTAGGGGGCACCAGGGCCTCTAATAAAAAGGTTTAATCTAGGGAACTTGCAGGTATGTTTGAAAACATAGAAAAACAGGTCTTTGTTAAGTCAAACTTTTAAATTTTACATATATACATTTGATTTTAGAATATACTGACAGGGCTATTTATGTCTGCCAAAATACTGATTTTGTTTCACCCAATTGTTTGTGCTGGTAGCATCATTTGTTTAAAACACGTTGTAGTGTACGACCTTCATTTAACAAACTTGACAAAGCTTAAACAATCTACTCATTATATTATAATCATGAGTTTTCACTTTTTGCGGCCACCACAAAGGTAGTGAGCGTGTCAACTTCACGGTGATGTACTTGAAGATGCAAATGTAGTTTCGTGGAAGGGAATTTTGTCCATGTGGAAGAAGGAATCAGTTTCCCCTATGTGTTTTTGGTGCCATCCTAGAATCATTTCTTTTTAAGGGTGCTCCGACTGATTCGCTCATCAATCCGTTCCAATAATTTGATCTGATGTCTGAAAGCTATAAGCTGTTAGCTGTTAGCGACGAGAAAGTAGAGAACAGCAGTGTGTTTGAGTAACAGAGCTGAACACTCAGCAGGGCTGTGAGTTTTCCTTTTAAAAGAACTTAAGGTGTTTAACAGTGAACTGCATACACTTAATGTCAGTGTACATTTTACCAAACTTCTGTCAGTGATAAAGGAAACCAGATACAGGCAGTGATCAAGTGATGGAGTTGTAGCTTCAAGGAACATAAACCTCAGTATAAAGACTGGGACACAGGACTCAAATTCTGTGTTGCTAAATTTGATAATTTTTTTAATCTTCTGTTTTTGGGTGTCCAGATGAATTTCAAGTGTTAATTTATTTCTTTGAATCAAGCAAAATAAGTATGATTCATCACCTCTTTAATAATTTAAGGTGATATAATAATGTCACTAATAAATAAAAACTATAGATAATAATAAAGTAACAACAAACTTTAACATTTTTGTTACAAAGTAACAAAAATCTTTAATTTTGATTAAAGATTGGCAGCGCATTTTACTGCCACCAGCGATTGGTGAACAGCCCCAAAAATCCTGATCGGAGCACCCTTAATTCTTGTGGTCTGCCTTTGTTTTGGAGCTCAAAAAAACCCAAACTGTTTTTCTGCCTCAACCTTCTTTTTGTCTGCAACTCTAGGTGAGATATGGGAGATATTTATCAAGTAGAAATGATGGAGACACAACACACAGGGAAACAGCACACAAGCAGCCATATTCTGAGAAACCACTAAAATACTAGATTTGTGGCTCAGATGGTTTTCAGAAATTGTGCGAAGTTGCTGTTTTTGTTTTTTGTTTTCTAAATTTTCCCAACATCAGTACTTGGAAGTTGTATTTTTGATTACTGACTTGGTGACAAAGGTCCACCAACTGAAGTTTGGTTGTCTCTCATTTTCAGGGCATAGAGCAGTTGAAAAAGGAAGAGAGAAGATGGGCTAAAAAAACTAAGTGGATGAACATGAGGGCGGTATTTGGACACCCTTTCTCCTTATTGTGGTTTAGTCCCTTCTCCACCCCTGACCATGGGAAGGCTGAGACCTACCAGTATGTGGTGTGAGAGCTCAGCGCAGAGTTTAAGGCATCCGGGTCAAATCTAACGTGGGAAGCCCTGTCCAGCCCCTCAGAGCTCAGCTGTGGCAATCTGTTGCTCCCAATGTTGAACATGATTTAGAGTGTATCTCCCACGCTAGCCATGGACAGCTTTCCATCTGCTTTTTGTGTTGCCAACTGAAGTGCGCCTATACGTTTATTTTTGTGCTGCCTTGAGTGAGTGGAGTTGCAGAGAAAAAGAAAACACTTTCAGTTTGTGAATCCTGTTTGCAAACACTGTGATGAACCTGTTTTTTCTGAGCTGTTTCTATTTCTGTTGTATCTGAAGCCTTCTCTTTTCTTGCTCTGTGTTTACTCTTGCTTTCCTGAAAGTGTTAGTTCAGCTAAATTCCAGAAAAACACATTTTCTCATTTTCCTCCAGTGGTGTCTGGCCATACTCTCACTTAAACTGTGTATGTTGAGGTTTCTAAAGCCTAAAAACATCATAGCAGACTAAGAAAACCAACAGTTATTCATATTGAAGAATCTGAATCCTGATATACACTTTTTTTTCTTATTTAACCTAAACAGCTATCAAGTTGTTAAGAATTAATTTTCAGCTCTTATTTTTGGCACAACATTAAAGAAGACAGAGAAACTTGGCAGCAAACTCACTTCATAGAATCAATATTTTCTGATTAGAAAGGGTTACTCAACGGTTTCCACTGGGAGCATTCCTTTGGTAGACAGCAGGATCTTTGGGTCATTCACACTAACCAGATTATTGCCTCTGTATGTACAATTTGCTGTTCAGTTTCCATTCCATATAATTTCATTGCACTAGGCTGAGATCAGCAAATTTCAATCCTGGCAAATAAAACCAAACCTGTCTGCATGGCTACATACCATGAGAGGTGAGTGTAAAAATATGTCCTACTGCAAGGTGATTTGATCCATTAAACCTCCCTTTTGTCAGACAATAAACAGTAGTGTGTTCCAGATGTGAACAAAAGAACCTTCTACATACAGTGTATCACAAAAGTGAGTACACCCCTCACATTTCTGCAGATATTTAAGTATATCTTTTCATGGGACAATACTGACAAAATGACACTTTGACACAATGAAAAGTAGTCTGTGTGCAGCTTACAGTATATAACAGTGTAAATTTATTTTTCCCTCAAAATAACTCAAAATATAGCCATTAATAGCTAAACCCCTGGCAACAA
>JAQMCX010000057.1:15509592-15530772 GCA_029814765.1 Acanthurus leucopareius | reverse complement strand
TGGTGTCTTTTTATAGTTGTGGTGCACGCGCTTAACTCCAGGTGAAACTACTCCGAGTTGATCAAACTAACTCAAATAAGCTGTTCTGGAACCGAAAACTCAGAGTTTCCTATCTAAGAGTAGATCAACTCAGAGTTCAGGGTAAGACTCAGAGTTTGTTGAACCTGCTTTGTGAAACGGACCCCAGAAGTAAAAGGACAAAAAATTGACCTCGGTGCACCAGAGAAATTACTATCATTTCAATTTTCCATGTCGCTGCTTGCTGGTATTGAGCATCAAAGTTTTGTTGAGAATCCACAAAAAGGTTTGAGCCACAGCTCCTCCGGTCTGCATGCTGAAGTGAACTTCAGCAAGATACTGGGCCACAAACTGTGCCTGATGACTCTGCCATCAGTGTGTAAATGTGTCTGTTTATGATGAGCAGGTGGCCATTGTGTATAGAAGCCCCTGTTTGTTATTGTTTAAGTCAGTGAATGTTGACATGCAGTGTGAAGTGTCTGAGCTGTCAGTAGATTAAACAGGGGCTGTTTATATGCAGCCCCTTTACCATATTACTTCCACACATACTATTTATGTTTACTAAAGAGACTCAGCAAGATTTATGCATGTATGTTTTAAGAGTTAAAGGATAAATCTGAACTCAAAAATATGTCCCTACTCATTTCAATGACCCAGTTAATTTCAAAACTCACAGAAAACTCTTTTCTAAATTGTTGAGTTGACAAATGACAAATCAGGTTCACAGCTCACTGATTTTTCTTTAAATAAATCAGTTAATTTATTTATTTGTTTGTTTTTTCGAAGAAGAAATTCAAATTATTTTAATTGAAGATTACAGATTGGCAAAACATTTTTAAAATTTATTTTAAAGCTCAAGAGCTTGAGTTTGACTTTTTTTCCTTACAGTGTAGCCTTGAAACTGACTGGGTCATTGAGGTGTGCAGGGAGTTTGGTCTCAAACTCTTGAACCAGTTTATACTTGCATGCATCTGCCTGAGTCCCATAGTTAAAGATAATTTAGACTATAGTGTGTTTATATCAACATTTTTTTTCACAGTATACCAACACACTCTCACGTATGATAAATACAAAAATGACTGTGAGAGCATCGGCTAATCAGTGCACATTCAGACATGACTCTGAACTGGTACCTGGGGCTGATGGCACTGAGTGCACTAGCAGCTCTGTGCAACAGTCTGCTGTTTTAATTGCACATGACAAACTGAGTTCCTGAGAGCAACATTTCCAGTTTGAAGCACCTGAGAAATTCCATCATGCACATCTAAAAAGTCTTATCACATGACGTTGTGACTGTAACTAAAGAGCAGCAGCTGCATTTTTATGATGAGCCAAAGCCATGTTACTTTTCCTTCTTGTCCTCCTCCTGTGGGAGTGTCTGAGGCGAGGACCCATGAAGGATGAGCAGTCCACACAGTGTGAGAGAGATGCCCACCCACCACAGAGTTGCATGGGTTTCTCCAAAAAACACCTTTCCAAAGATGGCCTGGACACACCAACAAACAGAGACACAACATGAGTCTGAATGCCTAAAACTACAACTTTTGCAGCAAAGAACATCACTTTTCATGGACTCAGTTCTGAGTGAAGCAGGTGGATGCTGGAGCGCTGTAGGGGAGCTGAGAGCTTACTGAGGAGATGAAGTTGGATGCTGTGGAAGTGACGGTGGCTCTGGCTGAGGAAGAGCAGTGTCGGAGAGCCTTGGAGAAGAAGGTCCACATGACGGCATTACAGGCGAACATCAGGCCCCCACACAGCAGCCGCAGGGGGATGTGGAGCTGCACACACACAGGTGAGATGAGGAAACAGCAGACAGCTGTGGCTCAACACGGAAAACAAATGAAAGGAAAAATATCATATTTGTTCAGTTGGTTTGAGATCAAGTTCTTCAGGATTTTATATTAATTTGACAAAAGATTATATTAACTGTATGTTTGTAATGAATTTGCTTTAGCTTTTATCTGTTAAAAGAACTCCATTAAAACTATTTAAATCAGCATTCCTGTGATTGTAAGACAAAATAATAATTAAAAAAAAATCAAGATCAAATTTTGGAAAACAAAAGTAATGTTCTCCGCTAATCGGCTCTCTGAAAGTCCTAATTACTCTTAACAACCCTGTAATGGTGAGAGTTTCCAGTATAGAAATGAAACTACCTTAACTTGGACCAGAAGCCAAGAAGAAGTTCTCACCCAGTCACAGACAGGAGTCCCGCCGTGTGTCTCCGTCCAGCCGCTGAGTCCTGACGCACACATGTCTCTCAGATGGTCTGCACCGAGGGACAGCTTGGCAGACAAAGAGGCAGCGGCCCCCAAAAACCCCGCTACTAACGCGTAAAAAGACCCTGATATCATGTTTGATGTGAATGAAACACAGCACAAAAACAGGAACAAGAGGACATGATACCGACTGACAGCGAGGTCAAGTTAGAGATAAGGGAGGTAGACTGTGGAACAAATTTTCAAAATAAAAACCTGCTCGTTTAACTTCGTGCGTGAACGATAAGCGGCAGACCCAAACCCTTTAAACTTGTATTTTTTAGGAAGTAAATTATTTTGTCCGTAGTCTTACGAAGACGTAACCTTCGGCGCAGTTGAAGAGAAATCCATATCTGAGTGCGTGTAGATTGCCACCAAATATTCTTAAAATGCAATTACGTATTCAGAATCAGTTAACTCTTATATAAACTAACTAACTGTATAAAGTAATTGCCTTATGAGTGCTCTCCTGACATTTTACTTTGGTTGGCAAAAAATTACTAGGTTTTGACTCTGATTAATTGTAATATTTTATATTGGAGGTGAAAGCCTTTTTACGATTACATTTTCGCCGTTTTAACTTCAGTTTCCACCAATCGCAGTAGCTCTTTAAGTCACGTGACTCGCGGCGGCACGTCTTAATGACGTATGTAATGTTTTGGTGAACCGTTTTGTGTGTATCGAAAAGGCCGTTAGTTCATTTTTACTGTTTGGTTTGTATTAGTCCTTTACAATGAACAAAAACAAGGCCAGCAGTGTTTCATGGGTGAAACCAGAGGAGCCGTCCTTCCTGAAGAAGTTTAAAAACGATGTGGGTTACAAAGAAGGTCCGACTGTTGACACCAAGGTACGTGATGCTAGCATGGCTAATCACTGTCCAGACCCCCCGGTAACGTTAACGTTACACATGAACGTTATTGTTACTGACGTTTTTTCTTTAAATTGTTACCAGTTTTATTGTGCTGAATTTGACTGTGACGATCGTCTATGGAATAAATGATTCACTAGCATGAGAATAAAACAACTTCCACACCGAGCCGTTCATTCAAACCACATAGCCCTCCTTCCAGCTTTGACCTCTGTCATCCAGCGATGTTCATTCAGTGCAGTGAGTGAATCCATTTTAAAGGGGGTCTTTTCTCTAACCGGGTGAGTGTCTTGCAAAGAAAACCTCATTCTCCATGTCTCATATCCTCCTCTCAGCGCCAGGTGATGCCAACCCCAGATGATGACAGCGGAAGTGATCGAGAGGACGAGTTACCTCAAGTTGTGGTCTTAAAAAGTGGAGATCTGACCGCAGAGGACGTAAAGAAGATCAAGGACGAAATGCGCCCAGGAGGAGGTGCAGACCAAGGTAAGACCGAGTTAGCGTGAATCGTGGACTCCTTTATTTAAAATAAAATCTTCTCTTGCTCATACTTGTGTTTTAATGATTTTGTACACACCTATCCTCCATCCAGACGGTGATCCTCCTCCTGATGGTAAAATCCTTTTCAAGAAACCAGCCAAGCGCTCCTCTGCAGACAAATTCCAGGGCATCACCGCCAGCTCCAGCAAAAAGAAGAAGAGTGATGGAGCAGAGAAGGAGGAGGAGAAGAAGGAGATGAATCCTGGAAAGAAAGTCAAAAATAACAGCCTTCTGTCATTTGGAGGGGAGGAGGAGGAGGAGGAGGAGGAGGAGGAGGACTAAATGTTACTGAGCATAAGACTGTCATTAATCTGTCTGACAGAAAGAAATCACAGTGACATTTGAAAATTAGTGATTAAATGTTTCATAATATTGACAAAGAAGAGCAAGGGTCAAATTAAAAGATGCCTCCTCTTAAACAAATGCTGTCTGGAGTTCCCCTGCAGCACGCTGCCTGTCTAATCTGTAACTTTTTTAAAGGACAGTGCCATTATTTTTGCATGTCTGAACCCACTGACTGCAGATAGTCTATACATTTTATTACTGATGACTTAATTTCAGTTCACTGTATAAATCAACTTGCTGAGATTCAAAAAGCTGAAAAAAATCCATCACAATTAACATCCCGACAACCTTTTTTTTTCTTCTTTGTTTACATGTTTCATTGTTGTGCAGTATGGAAGCCTTGAGATGCCGGTTTAAAAATATTCAGATGAGCTAGCTTCTGGGTCTGACATGCATCTCCTGTGTTTATTTGTGTGAACAAAATTATTTTTTAAGATAATTTCAAATTCTTCCTTTATGTCATTTGTGAAAATGGGGGACTTTTTAGAATATCTGTTTTAATTGCATTGTTCTAGATATTTGCTAAGGTTTTTCTCTCTTTGTTTCATAGAAAGCAGAATTTTAAAGAATTTATTATTAGTGAAATTTCCTCCAAAAATTTCCAAAAATCTCCCAAAAGCTTGTTATTTGAAAATTGAACTCATTGAAATTAGGATTTCAATCTTAGCTTTAACAGCACTACATCAATCCTCCCTGTTTATGGTGTGAAAATTTAATCCTGAACACAAACAAAAAGCATTTATGAATCTCTTTTTTAGCATTTAAAATGTCTCAAGTCTGTCAATGTCATGAGTGTTGGGTAATGCACCTACAGTGAGGTTTTTTTTTCTTCAGAAATGTCCCAGCTAACAGTTTCAGTAGTTTTCAGTGACTACTGACGCCCATCTTTAATAATAGGTTGAAGCAATATTCACTTGGATTCTTGACCTACCTCAAGCAAAAAAATTTAGTCCGAGTTTGTAAAATCTGAGGCGATTTGTAAAATATGGAGTGACAACATTTGACAACAAGTTGGTTTCCAGTCATTAACGAAATAAATGGATGTCCACTTAGAAACCCCTGAACACCTGAAAATGACAGAAATGTAAAATTTAGGTAATTTGTACTAGCGGGGCTTCATTTCTGTGCTCTAACATAACACCATCACATTGGTGCTTTTTCTGGAAGCTTTGCTTTTGCTGTTTGTAAGTGCTCCTAAAAAAATTAATTGGCACTCAGTTCAACACAAACTATGCAGCTTAATCAGTTAAATCAGCAAACACCAGGTACAAAAACAACATGATTAGCTAGTGAATTAGTTATATGTTTGACTTTTTACATAATTTTACAGCAACAATCAGTCACCCAGATGATTGCAATCAGTAAATCTGCCTTTTATTTTTCAAACAAAAGTCCATTAAAAGGAAAAAATCATGTCTTTTTTAAGAAACATTAAACATTTAATATTGCTATGAATTCTGACGGAATCCATAAATCTTTTGATTAAGTATTCCCTGTGTTCCTGGTGCCCTCAGCAAAGCAATCTTCAAGTTACAGGTTGCTGACCCCCCCCCAAACCCACACAGTCCATATAACTCCTGGTGTCTTGATGTTTCTACAGAGGCTTCTAACACCTGGATTCAAAACCTTTTGACAGTTAAACACCTGCCTGATAAGAAAGGTCCTTATGTTTAAATCCTCAACTCCTGTTCATCCATTTCTCTCCTTAGTGTGATCGGAATTGTGTGTTTGTAGTCAATTTGGAAGTGCTCATTGTAAAAATTTTTAATACATTCAATGATATATTGAATGTATGAATATATTCTAGCTTCGACTATGGAGCTGTAACAGTTTGTGTAAAAACAATGCATTCTTGTCAATGCAGTTGTGATTTTAAAATGTGGTTTTTGTTTTTATTCTGTGCATTTTTTAGAGAATGATTGTGGCTGTGACATTTGAATTATAAAACATTAAATCAACTGGAGAACATTCTGTATTGGCAGCTCATTATTTTCATTGAGTCAGTTGTTTAATTTATGACCAAACACTTGCAAAATTGACAATTCCATCAGTCTCTGCTGTGCTTTCTGCTTAAAAGAAAGTTAAAAATGTGAGGTTGAAGTTATCAATGTACTGTGAACCTAATAATTTACCAAGCTCCATGTTGAACATCTCGAGGTTTTGGAAAGGTTTCTTCTTAAACATTTTGATATAAAGGTTAGCATTTTGGAAAATACCCCTTATTCACACGTATGTCAGAGGTGGCACTGTCCTCTCATCTAAACCAGCAAAACGTGAATAAATATCTCCAAAAAAAGAAGACTAAATTATTTTTCTACAGCACAAGGTTGTAAAATATTTGTTTGTGGTCCCTTAATTCTATAAAAACAGAAAATCATATTTATGGATAAATATCAGGCTAATAAATCTATCTTTAGATGTGAGTTCAGAGGCTGCGCAGATGGCACCGATGATGTTCTGGGTTGTTTTAATCATGATGTTTTCAATCTTAAAGCCTTTTATCGCCCCTCTGTAACAGCTGACAGGGAACCTATTTGCTGACAAGCTTCTCCTGAATTACATTTTATCTCAATATCAAGACCCTTTAAACCACACATATGCATGTTTTAGTCAAAGGGCTAATCAGACATCCAGAAGTGACACTGATGTGTGTAATTTTTAAAACTCTCACTGAAAACCATCAATGTGGTAATGATGCATGTTAAAGAGACATTAAGTAGATGTTAAAAACAACATCACTTGTGAATATAAGCTAAAAGAAGTAAAACCAGCGTGTTATTTCAACCTCTTTATTCAAAAAGGCATGTTTCATTCTCACACCTGCATCCAGATCATTACAATTGATGGAAGAAACCTTGACTTAGAAAAATCAAAACAAAATAAAATCCTTGCATTTTGTGATAGGACGCTACGCCCACTTTAATCCTCGCAGCCTCCATCGTCTATGTAATAAATACACTCACTGACTGTCAAGCCCAGGATACGATATGATTTTTTTTTTTTTTTTACATTTTTTGTATTAAGGCCTTTGCTATCCTCTCCACCTTGATTAACATAAGCTAGCGTTTTGCTGACAAAATCTCAAAACAGAATCAAAGTTGGCTGATGCAGGATGGATCCGTTTCTTGGAATCTCTTCAAGAAACAAGAATAAGGCGGATTAAATCATAGGGAAACACAGAGGGAACAAATTACACTCAGGTCTTAATAAATCACAAACATTGTAAGAAACAGCCACTTTTCTGTCACTGATCGCATTAGCAAAGGTTAAAAAAAATAAAGAAAATTCAGCCAATTAGAAGGAAGCACTAGAGTTGTGATGTTGTTTAAAGCCCCAGAAAGTCCCCTCAAAGCCTCCCCCTGCAGACAGCTCAAAGGACTTCAGTACACTTTCTCTGAATTCACAAGGGAATAAGCAGTGGGAGCAGAGTGTGTGATGCTGTTACTGTACCTGTGGAAGCAGTGTGGTGTCTGCAGAGTGCAGTGCAACATTTAACAAGAGATCAAAGGGGAGCAGGTGGACACATGACAGACTGACAGGAAGTCAGGTGGAGGAACTCTAAAGCTGTGTGTTCGCCACAAACTGCTCCTGGCACAGAGTTGCTCCAGTTACACTGGATCTAGCAGAGTGTTTTAATTGCTCCATAGCACCGACAGCTGAAAGGGTTTTAAATTTGAGCGAATGAGTGTCACACCTCTGATGGCTTTTCAATGATCACGCTGGCAGACATCACAGACATTCCCTGTTAGCATAAACTAATGGCAACGAAAAGCATGAACACGAACTCTTTTACTATTAAGTGGTAGTGACTCCAAAACAAATTACAGTCTCACACACGTCCAGTGATACTCAATCTGATTCAGTTCAATTTACTTTGAGGCAAATCAGGCTGTTTGGTAAACCTGCAGCCAGAGTTCTCATTAAAAACAAACAGACTGAACACACACACACTCACACATACACACACATTCATTTCACTGCTTCTTTTGTCTACATTTGCTTTCTCACCTCGAAGCTCAGAAATACATGTGCATGCACTTCCTTGGAGACTGCGTGAGCCATAAATTCATTCATCAATCATCATAAAGCAATAAAATGTAGACCTGTGCGCATGTTCTGGCATCTTAAAACAAAGATATGTTAATATGTTTCAGCCACTGCGCTGCAACCAAACACTATTCCTGTCTCCCATGGGCCTGCTCTGTTCTGACTAAGCACGCTTCAGCTATGAATGAATGTTACAGATAAGAACAGTGCACACTGCTTGAGGGATTATTCTAGTCTTTTTTGACTCAGGTTTTATTTTCATAGTTGCAGCCATCATTTTTATCAGTTGTGAAAATATTGTGATCATCTTTGCTGAGGTCTGGGAACACAGTGACGACCCTACAACAAAAAGTTGAGGTGCAAGAAACACGAGCACTCAGATGATCAGACAGGTTGTGTGTCCCTTTTATTTTGAAGTACAACTTCAGCAGAGGGTACCTGAAATGGTGATGTTTCCTCACTGTCACACAACTAAGGCAAGTAGGGGGGATCAAAATTGGGTAACATTTTCAATTAAGGTACACATTATCAGCAATAAATAGCTGCTTATTTGTTATGCATACAAGAAGCATATTTGCGTTAATTAGTCATAATTAAGCACTTGTTAATGCCTTATTCTGTATGAGCATATTGTACAACTGTAAAAGTTTTCCATAATAAAATCTTATTGACTATTTATATGTAGTGAGTAGGCAAGCTGTTGTACAGAAATTGTGATGTTAACAAACAAAAACTAACCCCAACCCTTAATAACCATTCATCCCCTAAAATAAGGCATTAAAAAGTGCTTTTACGACTAATATGCTACTGATTTGTATGCTCATAGTCAACATGTTAACACTGAATACCAGTACCTTAATGCAAAGTCTTAACCAAAATTGGAACAGGGAGTAAAAGTGAATTATAATTGATATTTAAAATGGACAGTTGTGGTAAGTATTTTACAGCTGGCTTTTCATTTCCAATTCTGTTAATCTAACCTGAAGGTTTTTTGAAACTGGACTGCTTGTGTTTCTTGACCAGTCTGACTTCTTTTCACTGCTGTCACTGTGTACTGAGGACTCAGATATGACCATAATAAGTGAAATGCCATTTTTACAGATAAAAACTACAAAAAAAAAATCCCAATTTGAAATAAATGAGATTTTTTTCTTTAAATAGCCTGTGCAGTTTACTTGTTAGATATGTGAGCTTGTATATAGAGTGATAGTTGCTCCTTGTTGGCACTGGTGTGCATTTGTACTCCTTGAAACAATGAATTCTCAGGAGAGTGTAAATGAAATGAAATATAAAAATAGTATAGTGGATATGTTCCAACAACAAGATGTCCGAGCTCATTCCTTTAAAAGGTGCAGTAACTGAATGTTGTTTAAGACTAAAGAAGCAGGTACATTTCTTTTTCTATTCTTTTCCATGAACATTGGATAAGAATTAAACAAGAGGAAAAAATCCAACAAGAAGAAAACATCACTCTAGTCACTTTGACATTACTGTTGGCCTGGATTTGAGCAGGTGCAAGGTTGCAGTGCTGAACTGGGGACATGGTAGAGTGGGGGTGTGTTTTTTTTAGGCTCCTCTACAGCATGTTATTTCTGTCTGAATGATGCGATGCATAGAGCAGTCCCAAGCTGAGGCCCTGGATTAAGGACAGCTAATCTCATTCTCTCTCTCTCTCTCCTATCACGTTCAAGTACAAAAAAGAAAAGTGGGTCGAAGGTAGCAGTTCCTCAGGTTAAAACCAGTGTGGGGAGAATCTCGGACTAGCCAACATCTCCCTGTCTCAGCCTCCTTGACCCCTCTTATCCGGTCAAAGGTCATCTGGGGTTCAACACATTTTGAGGTGATGGTAACACTTCCAGCTTGAACCTCCAGGTGCTCCTTATTCATCTTGATTGGTGGATTTACTGTTACTGCTTCTTGTTTTAGTTGAAAGTTTTTGTGTTTAAGATTATTTTCCTCTCTCCCGTCCACAATGTGCCTCTGTTGGTGATCGACTCTCTATAAAGATTTCTTGGTCAGTCTCTTGCCCTTCTTGAGGGAGAGCTTGTTCTTGATGTAGCCCCGCTTCCTCTTGGCCGTCTGCAGAGGGAAGAACGACCAAAAACACACCGGTAAGGAAACAAATCAATTAGGACCGCAAGAGACGGTAAGCCTGCACTCTTTCAATGGTTCCTAACTGCCAAGTCACACTTGAAATGAAAATCTAATTGAGTGTGTTCTCAAGTGTAAAAAAGTACATGTCAAGGCTAAACAAAGCACCACATTAGGCTCTGATCATTAGAGCTGGTCTGCAGAACAATGTCATGTTGCTGGTCAACAATGTTAAGAGGCTGGTTTCAGGCAGTTAATTTTTGCTTTACTGTTTGCTTTGATTTATTCTCGAGTCACTCTCATAATGGCTTCTACGCTCTGGTGTCTTCAATATCATGAAAAACACACAGTTGCTTTGAGTTTATGTTATTCTTCTAAGAACAGGCTCAACCCAGTTTTCTTTGGAGTTTCCTGCCAAAGGGAGACCAGATACAGCTGTGAGGTCACAGAGGAGCCTACCTTTTTGGAAGTGTACTTCTGCTTAGTGATGTCAGTGCCCCGCAGCTTGTGCTCTACACGGTCTCTGTTCTCCAACTTTTTGACCTTGTAAATCCTGACCAACCAGTGCTCTGAGGTGAAGGCTTCCTCCAGGTGCTTCAGCTTTATGTCCTTTTTGCCAATCTCAGCGTTGCGAGTACGGTCGAAGCCTGGTGGTGTCCGGAAGTCCAACTTAACAGAAAATGAAGACAGATGAATTTATGTTAAAATTGTATTTGTCCACTAGAAAACTCTTTTTGTCAATCTTATTAAAAAAGTAGCTTTGCCATCAGTGTACATACCTGCATTTCTCCAAAGCGGTAGTAAGACATTTTGTACATAAGGCAGTTGAGTAGGGTGGGAGACCCATCTTTGTCTACTCTGAACTCTCCCTGCGGGGTAAAGTAGTCACTTTCCTGGGTTGACAGGAAGACAGATGCAGGGAGGAATAAGTGAAGTGCACCCACTTTGATCCACAGTTTACTTCAGTTTGCAGGGAAACAACTTAATGCACATTTGGTAGCTTGAATTCCTTCAGCATTTCCTTCTCTCAGAGAGCACATCAAACATTCATATGAGTCCCACTTTGCAGACACTCCATCAACTCTGGGTTAAATATTTTACTACTGCAGTAAGCTCACCTCCTTTTGGTTTCTTAGGGTGAAAGTTACCTAATAAAGTGACAGAAATGCAGGACGTGTGACGTCTCTCTCACCCTGATGTCCCTCGGGTGCTCCCCCTCTGCGATGCGCACCATCCAAAGGAACTTGTTAATGTCGTCGCCTGAATAGCCAATCACCCCTCCAAAGATGATCAGGACATAGTCGACATCAAGTGACCTCATGATTTCATAAGCTGCAGTCTCATTGGATGACATTGCTTTGCCCACCTGTACAAACACAGACAGTGTTATATTTCATTTTCCATTCAACAGAACTTGTGTGTAAAACTAAATGAAGATTAAAGGAGAAATCCACATCACAACATTTTACACATTAAGACCAGTTTTTAGTACTACTCGGACTAGAGAAAACTCCTCAATAGCCACTGCTCAACCTATGCTTAGATAATAACCCTGGTGATGTCATCATGACAGTATTTTTCAATTGAACCTCCCTCACCTGTCACAGAAGGTCAATTTCGAGTTGCTTTGTGAGAAGCGTGGCTTCAGTGTTTTTAGGAGCCTGACCAACATTACCGATTGAAGGTCAGGATATCTTGATATTTGCTGCTCCATTCTTCATTAGGATCTTTTTTCACTTATGTGCAGTGTAGTGATGCAAGGTGTCCACTCGGTGGTGCAATACACCAAGGTAAAAAATGTACTCTTAAGTTTTATCAGGTTAGAAAAAAATTAATTAGACTATAAGGCATGCGAGCATGGATAGCTAAGGAAAGAGAAGTTATAATTGATGAGAAATACAAACAAATGAGGTTTTAACAATAAAAGACACTGATTTCCAGTGTGTAATGAGTTCCAGCTCTCACAGTTTTTTAGCTGTCCAGCAGACAAACACAGTTTGGGACTAGCTGGTAAACATAATGGAGAATTTAACAGCCTAAGAGCCAGTAAGGATGTCATATTGGACTTACATTGATCAACTGGATAAAAATACCCAACTCTAAACCAATAATAATGTTGAATTCACCCTTTACTACTGAATGAATTAATAAGCAAATGTCTCTACATTAGCTTAAAAGGCAATGACATGTCAGTGCTGTGTGTGCTACCCTGTCTGGTTTCTATTACAAGTTTTACAGCACCTTTTTTTATTACACTTAAAACAAACAACTGTAATCTTCAGGACCCGAATCAAAACATCCCTTCTGACACTATCAGGTTGTTTTGTTGTCACACAAAGCTCATCAAGTGCTACAGGTGACATTAAAAATCTCTTTTCACAGGCTTGTGACCAGTAAACTGACCCTGTGGCATGTTCACTAATTTACATTAGTTTTCATGAGACAGAGGTTAAACTCAGTCACAGCAGCAGCTCTCACCAGTGCTATGTGACTGTTGTTCCACGTGTTGTTGTCGACCAGCGTGGTTCTGTTCGCCATGCCCGCTATCTGGTAGCCGTAGTCCCACCAGGACATCACTCTGGCATGCTCGTCTGTGTTCTGCCTCAGCCAATAGTAGGCCTCTCTGAAGTCATCCAGGATGTTGCGGGAGCTGGTTAAGAAAGTTACATGAGCCATAAGATGCCACAGTGGACGGTGGAGGTTAGGTCATAAATATCTGAAGAGAATATATTCTATCAATATCAGACCAAGATTTAGCCCAGAAAATATATACAGAGTGTTATCTGACTGGCTGTATGATTTTTATAAACAGTAAAACCTTTCAATGAAACATGTATCACTGTGCCTTAAAAGGTCAGTTCACTCAAATTCTGAAAGGCACTCTCATTTTAGCTCTAGTGGTATCTATTAATGCAGACATTTTCTTCTTTATGTGCTTAGGTCTTATAAGAACTATCTCTGCCTATGCAGATGATAAACAGCCTCAATTTAAAGTGACTGCTATAAGTGCTGCTATTGGAAAGTCTCATGGCTGAGTCAAAAATAATTATGTCCTTTTTTTAAACCCTAATCCTTTAAAGGAGCATCTGCTGATGCCAAGTCAGATCTGATAATTCCTGTTATTATATTTATTTCCATTTCCCCCTGATATATCTGTACAGTGTATATTATTAGAAAGTCAGTTTAAGTATGTCTGACAGCAGAGTGGCTCTGCTTGATGGAAACAGAATCTGCATTACCGTTTCTGTTTGATGGTGGTCTATTATATGTTGTGTATTATGCTGCAGTGTTTTTTGTGATATCTGTGGAGAGCGAGTGTTGGAGTAGATCTGCTGTGGCAGAAAAGGATTTTCCACAGCCTCTCTTCATCTACAGTTTGAACAAAACAGTTTAAACCAACGGCAGAACTTTTAGAGATAACCTTGGAGTAGACAAAAAAAAAAAAATTAAGACAGAAAAAGATGCTAAACCAAGTGCCAGGTAGGAGAGGATGCTTTTTATGCATCAGTGACCAGGGGCCCAAAGTCTTCTAATCTATCCAAGCTCACAGTACTGAAAGAGACTTCTGCTTCAGTAATTCCCCTGAAAAGTGATGACAACATGCTCTGTGAATTAATGAAAACATGGATTCAGGAAAGATGCTGCTGTTGAATTTTTTAAGTGTCGTTTTTCATTGCTTTGAGTATCAAAAAAAAAAAAAAACTCCATTAGAGTGGAGTCAGAAATATCAGGTGTGGGTTCAGTATGTCAAACCCTGGAAATAAGAAAACAGAAACTACCTGCACTGCACAAGAGATAGTGGAAAATTGTTGTAATTTAGGTGAACTGACCCTCTGCAGAGCTGCTAACCCTATAAGAAACCCATTAGTTTAACTGTCAGTGGAATTAGAGTCCTCAGACAGTCTGGATTGTTTTTCACCAGCTTGTGCTCTTGTGAGTAATTCAGCAGTTACAGTTACAGCCAGACAAAAATCCATTCAGGGTTTTGGCATGAAAATATTGGAACATAAAGACCATAAAAATGTCCTTTTATTAGTTTTCATGCAAAACATACTGGGGTTTGTTAAAATCAAAACTGATAACACCTTAGTTTATGTAACACACACAAGAAATGCATGTTGTGCTGTGTTATTCTCACCCATCATGGTTGTATGAGGCAAGTACGACACTGGGGCTCGAGTAGGCATTGCTGGTGACCCAGGTGCAGTGGACAGCAAACATCATGAGCAGCATCAACATCAGCATGGTGACTACAGACTTGATGTTGGGACCCAGGCCCTCCTCAGCCTTTTCCTGCTCTGATACGTGTTTCCGCACCTTACCAGCCTGCATTAGACAGAACACACAGACAGGATACCTTTTGTAAAGGTTACTGAAACTCTAACAAGACAGGAGAGCTGTAAAAATTAGCCGATGGACTTTAAATTGTGATTGGTGAGAGAAATCTCAATGGTGACTGTTGAAGCTGTTTTATGGTGTTGCTTTAGGAGTCGCTTTTAGAGGTTGGTCATACATTGTTCCAGGTGAATCAATTTGTAAGAAAAGCAGCAAAAGGCTGGCAAAAACATTGTGCAGCATTGGGTTTCCCCGAGAAAAAGGGAGAGCAATTAGTATACAGCCTACTTTGTAGCAACACCAGAACACATTAATTTTGAATTATATAGTTTTATCATAAGTTCTAACCAACAAGAAAAGTGCTAATTAAATGGCTCTAAAAAAAGATCAAAATAGGGCTTTGAATGTTGAGGCCTTTATGTAGAATTCACTTTTGTCGATGGAGATTCTGACTATGAATCCACACACAATTATGCTTGATGACTAATGATGTTATTTGCCTTTTGTATTAATAAACTGATCTCGAAGGGAAATTAAAGTATGAAATTTGTGGGTTTTTAAGTTAGAAAAGGATTATTTTATTATGGTGGAAAGGATTGAAAATATACAGGAGAAGCTTTTTTATATATTATGATATAGTGTTTAGGTATATGTTAAGGTCTGTCTGAAACTATGTGTTTACAGCAGCATTAATTGATTTTTTTAGGTCACCTGGCATCAACGGAACAAGTTGTTAATGCAACACTGACATATTATAAGTTGTTTTTGCCACCATGTCAGCAAATAAGTTTGGCTGGCTGCAGTTTTGGTGGTCAGGCAGTGTGCAGTGTGCAGTGGGTTTTTAGAGCTTTACACTAAAATCAGCTGCCTCCAGCTGGAAAGAAGGCTGATAAGAGCAGTGACAGTGAACCAAAACAGTAACATTAACGGCCACAAAATCAATGCAATGAGCTGAAAGCTACTATTAAGCTGCATGGAGCTGATAATGATAATTGTCTCAGGCTTTGTCACTACAAGTAATTCCTCTCACATTAGAGTTTGGTGAACAGACGTCCTGAAATATTTGGGGAAGTCAAACTGAATGTGTGATTCTGCTGTCTGTGTTTGTGTTTTAAAACCTCAAGATGTTGCTGATAAATTTGTTGAATCTGAGTCCTCCTGTCTGCACTGAAGAGACACATTCACTGTCCTCATTATGGGTCAGAGCTCTTTGAAATGTCCTGCTGTCACAGATATGCGTGCTTATGTGGGCAGCTTGATTGTTTGAGCCTTTTCAGCCCAGTTTCACCTTGGGATGTTTATGTAGTTATTTACACATAAGTTCAATAGACTGTGTTTCTCTTTTGTTGAAAACACAAATCAAAGTGGCCCATGTTTTTCAAGTTTGGACGGCCTCAAAGCAAGCAGCAACAATGATTTAAAATGTTCAGTTTTATATTCAGGCTATTTACAAACTGTTTTAATGACAGTCACTGCTATCAGCTCTGAACAAGGGTAACAGTTTCTGCATTTGTTCAAGCTACACTTGTTTTGATCTGAAGAGAAATAAACAAAAGTACTGTAGGCCGACAAAATACAAGCACACTTAAACATAATGTCAGATATATCAGGTTTCACACCAATATGGGGAAACCACAGATTTTCACTAGGTAGAGGTGACCCTGGTTTTAAACTCTGGGCAGAGAGGGGGATTGGTAAAGTGATGGATATGTACAATGACAACAATAATCTTTATAGCTTTGAGGATTTGCAAAGATTTTACAATATCCCGAGAAAACACTTCTTTAAATAACTACAAGTTAGGAATTACATTCTAACAGCATCTAAACAATCCCCTCATAAACCCCCTCTGTCTAGTCTTGAAAAGGCCATAGTAGATCATCTTCAAGGCCGGGGCCAGGTATCCTTCCTGTATAAAATGACTGTAGATGCATCTAAAGAATCCTCGGACAGTAAAAGATTGGCTTGGTCTAACGATTAAGATGTAGAAATTTCTCAAGTTGATTGGAAGACAGTTTGTAAGGATGCACAAAGTCAGACTATTAACACAAGATTGAAATTATTACAATTTAAATGGATTATGTGTACATACATAACTCCTGCCCTGTTACATCACTTTGATAACAACAATTCTGATTTCTGTATTAAATGCAGCGAAGAAAAGGGTACATTATTTCACTGCCTGTGGAGTTGCCCCAAAATTAAAACTTATTAATAAAGGGAAAAAGTCATTCAAACTATATCTGATATTATATCTGTCAAACTGCCTGTTTGCCCTCGGGTATTTATCCTAGGACTATTTCCAACTGAGTTAGGAGTGTCAGGTGCGAATAAAAAGATTGTAATTCTGTGCTCACTTATGGCTAAACACTGTATAGCAACTTCTTGGAAGAGCACTGAGCCTCCCTCAGCTGAACATTGGTTTAGAAGCTTCTCCAACATTCTGGCCATGGAGAAACTGACCTATGCCACCAAGCGGAAAATATAGAGCTATTTTAAGCTATGGGGACAATTCATTAAATTTCTTGAAAGTCATCAATCAAGAAGTTGAATACTTGTAAAGGACAATGAAGTATATAAGAAAATGTATTATTCAACATAACAGCTACATAGCAAATGTAATTTTTATTTATATTACCTTCTTGTCTTGTGTTTTTTTTCTTTTCTTTTTAGTGTTCGTTCCTCTTGGTTCTGTCTTTTCTTTTCTTTATGAATGTGGACATGTAATCCCTCATTAATGTATGTGTCAAGTTAATTATGAAAATCCAATAAATATAATTTTCAAAAAAAAAAAAAAAAAGTACTGTAGGCCTACTAGAGGACAAGCCCACTGATGTGGAATTTCACCCATTTTTATCTGGTCAGATCAGTGCAGCCTCAAATGTTATGTTTTGGTTTTAGGTTTACAGGCTTTCTCAGTTATTTATGTTGCATACAGCAATCAAGAGATTTTTCTTTTCATTATAAATCCTTGTGTTGTTTTGGTGATGTAACACACATGTAATAAGGTTATTTTTCATGCATATGATTCACACTCTGCTGACCACTAACCTTGTCATAAAGGTTTCCAGCGTTCTTCCTGTCGTCATCGTCGCTGCTGTCCTCTGCAGGCGGACTCTGCCTCTTCATGTCATCCCCCAGGTAGTGTTCAAAGACGCTGGAGAAGGCCACCGCCGACAGCATGCAAACCACCGGAGTCAAAGTCAGCATCAAACGCACCATGACGCCGGCAAAGTATACGGCACTGATGGCATACAATGCCACTGGTGTGAGAAGAGCAAAGAGGAAAGAGAGTGTGATAAGGGGGTTACAGGTGACCAGGATGTTATGATCTAAGCTTGATGAGTTTAATTTAATTTAAAATACATAAATTAATTTACTCATTTAACTTTAATTTAACGCTATCGAGTCATATTACAGGTGCAGCTCCTCTCTGCTCTGGTAACTGACGGTGATGTGAAATTCAAGCCTTCCTTTTCTATACTCTAATACAATGCTGAAGCTTAGGGTAGATCTCAATGGCAGGTAATAACAAGAGAGAGAAAAGCACTCAAAATCAAACACAAAGCTAAATGTGCCTCTCTGCACCACCATACACCATGGCTGTATTAATGGAGCGTTTTAGTGTTTTCAGCTGAGCTGAGATCAAAAAGCCTCGTGAAGTGAGTGGGAGGCAACAGGTAAACAGCAAGAAAGAGGAAAACACAAAAACTGACTGAGATAAACTTGAGCAGAAAAAGCAAGTGAACAAAAAAGAAGAGCTAAGAGGTGGAGGAGGGGGCAGGGAGAGGATGCATTTAGCCCAGGAAGAGCAGCAGACCACTAGACTTTATGATGGTCAGTTAAGACCAACCTCATTATTACTGGTCGATTTGAACTCATCTTGGATGTATCATTATGGAGTCCAGTGTCAACTGACAAGTGGGAAATTACAGTAGAGAAATGCTACAGACATGTTTTGAAAATGTGATACTGACTGGAGAAACTTTCCTGTGGTTTGCTTTGAACCGATCAAAACAGAACCAGGAAATGAGCGATCAATAAAACCAAAGAGATAAATTATTCATTATCAAAAAAATCCAATCAAACATTTAGAAATGCTAATGGTACAGGCCTATCTACATAACAGTAATTCAGTTACTGTTAAGAAGTTTTTTGGTTTTTTTTTAACAGTTCTAATTAGGGCTGAAAAAATATCAGATTTTCTTAACACAATTATCTTGGCCTAAAGAATTTATGATAATATTATCATAACTGCAGAGATGTGTTTATTGTGTTAATTGTGTCTTTTTTATTTTTTTGGCAAATAAATTGCACTCAAAATAAAAGTGTAGGAAGGCGGAGAGAATCTGAGACCAGAGCTAAACAAAGTGTATGAACAAAAATTGCACAAAAAGATCTAATTATGTACAGGATATTTTCATAGATGTTTTATTGCCTAATATCAATATTTCATATTTAAATGAATTATTTAAGGGTTATCATTACTAACAGTTATGGTCTAAACCTCCAGTTCTGATATAAAAACAAAACTTTTATTTGGCTGCATTTTTATGTGTTATTCTTATCCTTTCATCTGACATTTATTTTGTTTTATTTCATTTAATTTTTACTTATGTTATTGACACTAATTCAATCTCCTGTGAAGTTTACTGGCAAACAAAGATAATGAGGCAGTGGGATAAACAGAAGATAAAATGGGAGAGATGGGAAGAACACAAGGATATGTGGCACCTTTAGAGATGTGTATTAAAGACGAATAACCCTGTACCATTGCTACAGCTCACTGCTGTGGATGCAAATAAAAAAACACTCCTATGATGAATGCTGCTGAAAAACACAATATAAACGCATCCAGCACTCTCTAGTCTGTCACAACAGTTATTATACAACATGATGAGGCTCCTGCACTGACTGGGATGTTTTAAAGTCCAGGGGGACAACGCGTTTTTATGATAGGAGATTTTATGTTATACAGAGCCAGTCAACTTTCCCTTTCTGATTTTTCTAAAAAGCTTTGATTGGGTAGTACTTTATCAAAGTCTATCAAAAAGTGTTTTGAAAAGAAATATGAACAACAACAAAAATAAAACAAATATATTTATCCATTTTAAATGATAGAAGATAAGGGAAAAATATAAAACACAGTGTGTGCTGTGGACAAGCTGTTCTTAAAAGTTTAAATGATTTTTTGATTAATTTTGGCCAGCAAGCACACTGATAAACAGCACCTGTCATCTGTTTCATAATGCAGGTATTACAAGCCATGCTGACGTTCTAGTCAGGCTCTACTTTGTTGATCCACAGTAGTAACTCTTATAAATCTAATCAATAAAAAGAATTAATACTTTTCAATCTATTTCTTGAAAAGCATAGTGGAAGTAGATTGTTTACTGCCTTGTAAAAAAGTAGAAAAAAACTAAAACATTCCAGTTGTTTTTAATGTTAAATCAGCCAATTTACCAGTTTATGACAGATAATTACAAACTGTGTGTAGTGCCAAGCTTTACCAGAACTGGCTGTGAATATGCTCGCAGTCAGGACAATGTTTTAGCAGATGGAAAAGACCAATCTGACACTGTGTGGTACGCTGTGTCAAGATAAGGGACAGCCTAAGACTGGGGTTTGCACTGGTTTCACAAACTGCAGCAAGACAAACAGAGAAGGAAAAAGCAACAGAAAGAGCCTGAGATCAGGACTTCTTTCACATTCACTGAGACAAAAAATCCTTTCTTAGCACACATCAGACAATGATGTTCTGTCAGCGAGCCTTAGAGTCTGAAAGTGTTGTCTGTTGTTTGTCACCACCATAATTCAGTGACAAACTCATAAAATATACTAACAAATAATACTCAGAGTAAAAAAAACTCAGAAATTAGCATCAAGATCACTCTAAAGATAAATTGTTACTGATAAATTATTATTGTTCATCCCTTAGGAACTTTTTATTTTGTCTTACCATTTTAATGTTGAACCAGACGAGCATTTTTATAACCAGTTTTACTATCTGACAGAAAGGAAGTTATCATTTTACCATTACTTAACTGCTGTTAATCTCTCCCCTTTCTGTTAGTTTAGTAATTTCAAGATATCACAACATAACACTAGCAGGACATGATCTGAGGCTCATTGGCTTTCGATAAAGTTTGATACAAATATCAGTGCTTCTCAGCCATTCGCCTGTATCTTTTTTGCTTCAGACTCAGTTTACAATGTCACATTACAGGAGCTGACCTTTTGGAGCTCGGCACTGTAGCTTAAATCACCATTGGGTGTTAAACTAAAAATACTTTGCATATGGTCCTTCGTCTTCATAAAAGTTCTTTTTGTCTGTCACATGATGATAAACTACAGTTTGTGAGATTTAATAATGGACTTCCATGTTCAAATGTCACATGGAAAGCATAACATAAAAGCAAGATTTCCAATGTTTGAATGTCAGCTATATGACTTTGTTAATCATAACTTTAAAATTGGAGTGACATCAGTAAAAAGACAAACTTTTCACAGACACACATACAGCACATTATTAATCAATCAATATCTGAAATTTTACTTTAGGGAAAAATATATAAAAGCCTTAATACTGGTGGAAGCCTTCGGGCCCTATCGTACACCCGGCGCAAACGCGGTGCGCCAGTGGCGCATTTGTCATTACTATCGTACACCCGGCGCAAA
>JAQMCX010000057.1:15483416-15494176 GCA_029814765.1 Acanthurus leucopareius | reverse complement strand
GTTAAAATCTTTATCGCGTTAAAATCTTTATAATTAATTGATCGAAATTAACGCGTTAAAGTCCCGGCCCTAATAATGATATAATAGCACTTATAATGATTGCAATATAGCAAATGCAAAGACATGTTTAAACACAATACTTCAATGGATACTGTGAATAGAAGATAAGACTGAGTGGTAGTATAGTAGTAAAGTTTCATAATCTGTGTCCTTTAGTCTTTTCAGTGTCATATGATGCAAAACGCTGCCTCAAACTTGGAACAACATGCTCTTCAAAGCTGTTGTTTTTGTTAGCTGGTGAGAATGTCCAAAAGTGCACTGAGGGGAACAGATGAGCCAACAAAAGTTAGATCAGCCTTCATAAACACATCCAGAGAGATCATACAGAGGAGTAAAAATATACAGAGGAGATGGCCAGTTTTGGTGCTGGAAGTCACCCCAGTCTGTTCTGTTCTGCTAAGAAGACATATCTACTATTTGTTTTTGTACAAGTGCTCCCTGCCTCCTCCAAGATCTGTTTCACCACCCAGCAATGCTAACTCTACAAAGTGTGTGTGTGTGTGTGCTTTTGTATGTTTGAGGCTGTGTTAGACTTGTAGTCGAGAGTGAGTTTCAGAAAATTCATCACAGTTATGTTACTCATGAGAAATAAGGACAAAGAAAAGATGGGGCGAAAGCACAAAGTACACCCAATTACACAATCTCTTAAGAAGCCCCAGAGTCAAACGCTCACCCACACACACACACATAAAGTATAAAAAAGAATTCTCACCGTGCCCCCTACGATCCTACCCAGAGGGTACCAGGCTCTTTCATCAAACCAGTTGAGAAACTCATAGAAGCCATTGGTGGTGAGATGGTGTGTGGACCTGTAGTTGAACCTGAAAGACAGAAACAAAGAGGACATAAACGTCTTGTTGAGATAATTCAGTTATTGTCTGGCTTTAGACTTTATCAGAAGTTTGAGCCCAACTCGTCCAAACTAATCAACTTTCAACAAATAATTAATGAACCCCAAGAATATGTTCAAAGGCTGGTTGTTTATCTTCACACTTTTTGAGCACAATTTTGGTGTGTTCATGCCTTATCTCACCTTTTAGTCAATCTCACATCAAACAACTAAATCAAGACTGCTTAAAAAGAGGGGTTCTGGTCAGTTTGTGGTGCGGAACCAAAAGCAACCAAAATAATACGTGAGACGAAAGTGAGATTTTAGCAAAAGCTTCAGGTACAAACAGAGTTTTAATATAATTTCGCTATTTACTGAAATGCATCTGTTACTCTTGTACTGCAACATAATTAATCTGAACAAAGCAGGTCTGCTGTGGTTTGGCCCACTTACTGTAGCTGTGCCAGACAAGCAGTGAAAAGTGAGGAGGTTGGGAAAAAGCTGACATCAAATAAACTTTAACTTAAAGTATTTAGCAGACTTTACAAAGTTGCAGAACTGAAATAAGTGAACTTTAAAGTCTCAGTAATGAGCAAGGTGACTATGTCACAACAAAGTCACGGCATGAAAAAAAGATTTCAAAGCTGCAGTTTCAAAGCACTAAACTGATGAAATGTTACCAACATGAAGAACGCACAAAATCTTCTATCCGCAAACTGTAAGACTGAGGTTAGAGGATGCATAATAAGAGAAAAGATACAGATGTGCTCTGAAAATCCACGCTGCATCATTGTGAAGTGAGCAAGCAACTGCTACCTGGAAATACTATAGATGTGACAAGAGAGATGTTTAAAATTGGAAATGATCTATAGTTTTTGGATGTTTGATCTACAAGAAGAGACTTGATCTTATCACAAAGTCTAACACTCAGAGTTCAGATTCTAAATGGAGTACAGAGAATATAGAAAACTAAGCCTGCAGGAAAGTAAGCCGGGGTTCAAGCACCCAGAGCTCTTCAGAAAGGCAGAGAGGCCATAAATACATTTAGATCTTTTCATTTAAGGCGGTTCATGACAGTTCAGTCACTGTAAACGTGCTGTCTATCTGTGATCTTGAATAACAGAACAGTTGGTAAAGGGTTCATAAATATTGAAACAAAGAGAAAAAATGTTACCAGAAGAGATCTCTCAAGTGGCTCTATCAGCCTATTCATCCTGACATTATGCTATTTCATTTTTCCTTCTGTTGGTCTTACATTTCTCAAGTTGTTTACAGCCACCAAGGATTTGAGAGGAACCACCCATCTACAGCTTTGTCTTTAATTAGTAAGGCCTTGGAGATGCTATTGTACAGATCTTGCATGTAGCCCCTAGCCTTTAGACAGAGACTGTGCTGATGCAATGCAGTTTGTCTGCCATGAAAAACAGAAATTTGACGGAGGGACTTCAGCACATGGCCTGCTCAGCCCATTCAGGAGTGAGTATCAGGTTGAAGGTGAGTGTACAGGTATTTAAGTTCGCTCTTGAGGCTCAGACATTCGATTGAAAATGTGTTCACCGGCAAACACACGCACACACATGCACACACACACACACACTCACACACACACACACACACACACACACCATTGGGTGTTCTAATTCCTTCACTTGCTATTAGACAGAACTGTCATCTTGTGACACTTTGTTCATATCTTTAGTCGGACAATTATTCCACTTAAAGCCATTTAAGCCAAGAAGTGACCTGCATTTCTCTGCTAAAATGCTTAAGCTAACTTATAAAAATATAAATTTGGCCCAATGAACAGCCACCCATGGCACTAAGTAGCTATTCATTAGTCCCATGAAAAGCTCACTGGACCATCTCCTCTTTGGGACAAAAAAATAATGATTAATAAATGAAAGATCACTACTACATGTTACAATGCCAGACTATAAAATCTGTTAACTGAATTCTGTTAAGGTCTGGACTCAAGCTTATGTTTCCTTGCTGGACTGACAGAATGCTTGTATTTTTTCTCTTAAATTCCTACTACTATCAAGGTCCTAAAAAGCCAGCAGTATCCTTGATCTTGTAGCGAGAGGATAAAAAACACTCATCACCCACAACTGATTTTCTTGAATGATGGGCTCTCAAAAACATTTTCAGCCTGGCTCCCACACAGACCAAAATTCTGTCTCACCCATGGGATCTGAGCTCATTTAAAATTTTAATTGCACCTTATTCAAATTCATTACAGTTGTGCCTGATGAGTTTGTTGATCCAACCATTCGTCATTTATGAGTTCTTTTCTACTTTGATACTCTATTTAGCCATAGAAATCGATTAGAGGCTGTTGAATTTCCAGCTGCTTCAATTGCTGTGCCAGACAGTTTCCTTTCCTATTTCAAAGACTATAGTTACTGTGATTGCAAATCAGTATCACTGATGCTCAGCTAGCGGGGAGCAAACAAGATTTAGGTCAGATTTTTTTCCCTTTAGCATTGAAGAAAAAGAAAACTGCCCACCAACAAACTAAATGAAAAAAATATTTTTCAAACTGTGACTCCACAGCATGTTTGCATCTGCAGTCCTTCAAACTGTTTACATGGGCGTGCAGGCTCACATGGTCTCCAGGTTGTGATGTTTACTTCTGCAGAAATCTTGTTGCAGTCAGTCAAGCAGGCAGGTAGTTTATTTGGACTTTATGTCTGAGAGCTGAAACTTAGAGAGCCAAACATTCTTTATAAATGCAAGTAGATTTTTTGGAGAATTGCTTTATGTGTGTATCAAAGTTTGTTATATTAAAAATGTAATCTAACAATTAAGTGGCCAGGTATGAGCTTAAATTCTTGCTTTATGGACCCTGATTAAGGTTTTCAACTTACAGCTAAAAGACTTTGGGACTTCAGATGGAAATGAACAACAGCTCTGTGGTCTTAAATTCAGATGGTTGATGGTATTTATGGCAACAATAATTATAAAAAATGTTCTGTTGAGTAAGGGGAGATCAAGAACCAGTGGATCAGTGATATATTGGGCTAATGCTAATTACATTAATTCAGAGATTGGTAATAGCCATAAAATTTGATCAAGGCATTACAAGAGAGCAGAGGTTTCAATCTTTCCTTAGTATTTTTCCCTTCAGAGGCCAAAAAAGTTAATTCCCCTTATTTACACAATTTTAATCAATCATAAAAAATTATAGAGTAAGAAACTCATGAAGGTGAAAGGTGGAATTTTCCAGATCCAAGTTGAATTGTGATAAAAACATCAGTGCAATAGCATCAGCACACTTTTTGTTTTCACCACATTAGAAAAATTAAATCAACTTAGTTTCACTTCATACTTTCCCCCAGCCATCCACGCTACTTCTTCAGTGGCTCTATGCCTCAACAGTGAGGCCCACTCCACAGTTTGAAAGTCATCATTGTAGTGGATGAAACCAAGTGAGGACTTCAGGGCATAGCACTCAGCCAATGGCTGCCAATAGTGTCCTACTTATGTCAGGTACATTCCTATGCCTAAAACTGAACTGAAGATGCAGAGCACCATTATTAGCTGGTTTCATTATTCATTCTTAGCTATAAGCTTCAGAGTGCATTGAGGAGTATATTTAGAGAGTCATTTGTTAAAACCCATGGGAAGAACAATGTTCTGTTTTCTTTGTAGTTTTTCACTTAAATATATTTCTGACAAAGCACATGAATGAGAGCCTTTGTCCAAAACCCAGCTGCAAATCTGGTACTTTCATTAAAAGCAGCTTTCTGGTTTGCATATGAATATGTCTTGGGAGGCCGAACACTGCAGAAAAAACATCAATCACTGAAAGTCTATTGTCATTAGGTAAATAAATGTAAGTTAGATAAATTAAAGGCTGTAAATAATTCAGACACATAGCCTTGAAAGCTTTACTGCACTGAAGTAAATCTATTTTATCAAAGGCCCTGTGTTGGCTCCCTGCAATGCATTTGCCGGCCCCCAGGGGGTGGAATATGAAAAAACTAAAGGAAAATAAAAATGCAAGCATCATTTGGACAAATCACCATGGCAACACTTGCAGCCTGCCTCTGCATGTAGAATTTTATAATAGTATGATGCATACTTTTGAACTAAACTTAAACACATTCATAAACACAGCACTTACATTATCCCAGTTCCATCCCCATTTCTCTGTGCAGATGCAGCATCTCATTTATTTTAACTGTATCTGCATTGTGCCCTTTGGATGTTTTCTTAAAGTAGTAGCTGCAGTAGTAAATTGAGGTTAAGGCTCAAAGTAATTAGTAATGTCTCCAATAAGGCAAATACGCAAATCAACTGTTTATTTATCCAGCTATCAGTACAGATAAAGAGTAGGTCCATTTTGCTTTAACATCTCCCTTTAGATGTTATGCTTTCTTTGGTCGTCTGTTCAGGACAAGATGAGGTCAGATTTGGCAGTTACCGTCTTGCTTTATCATTTCTGATTACAAGCTCTTAACCAACCCTTCCTATTCCCGGCGCACACACCAACAATTACTCTTTTAACATGGAGGATGGCCAAAGAGCAGCCAAACTAAAGGCAGCACCACCTTTTAATGACCTGAGCGACTATCTTTTTCAAGGATATGCAGGGCAATGGCAGCCTCTGCAGGGTAATCGTCCTCCCTGCTGATTTCAGATGGCATGTGTGGGAGCCTGACACAGGACTGAAAAACACAGCCCTGAGGAGATGACAGGAGGTGGCATCAAAGACACTAACTGCACATTTCTATATCTCTCTCTTACACACAAATACAGCGTGAACGCAGGGGCTAATGCACATGAATAAAAGACATGCATGGGAAGATATTTGCACAAATTGTCCCAAAATATATTAAAGTGTTGAGTAAGAAGAAGTGACACATACAGAGTGCACAAACAAACAAACAGTTAAAGACCAAAAGTAAATTTCTACTGCATGCAAACTGTGCAGCCTCCCACACAGTGAGTACACAAAACATCTGAGAACACATAATTATGAACAAATCAATCAGGGCCTGCATATCATGATGATGTCTCAAAGTTATACAGCTAATGTTTCATCTGTAAAATGCAAAAAAAAAAACAAAAACTAGACCATCCCAGGTTGCGTGCATTTAACCATATTCAGATAAAAAACGTTGTAATAGTGTTTCAATACCAAGAACAAATGTGATTAGAAGAGTTGCAATAAAAATCTGCGCTAACATTAAAGAATTAGTACCAAGAGCTGCCTCATGCAAACCAGCATAACTGAAGTGTTTTGTTTCATGTAGTAAAGCTGCTTCTGAAAACAGATTATTCTGAGCAGATGAGACCCTTTTTCAAATTTTCTATAAACAGCATAATTAAATAGTTATACAACTTAGAGTCACAATAATTGTGTAATGAGAATCAGATATCCAGGCAGCCAAGTTTCATTCTATGCATCAGGATATCCATTTCAGACTGCTAGAACTCTAAATCCACCTAACGCCACCAAAACAGTTTTAAGAGAAAACCCCAAAACTGTAAGACCTTCTGTTAGAAGTTATGTTAGAGGCAGGCCAAGCCATAACTTAGACTTAGACTTAGACTTAGACAGCAGCATAGTGTGGGAACTGCAACCTCCTCACAACATGGCCCTTTATGGCAGAAATAATCAAAATAAACGGTGCTTCCAGTTTACATTAGTCCATAGTTTGTAGCCCACTGAAGGTCAACTCAATGTGAAATTCACTATTATGAGGAACTGATTTGGTCAATGTATTAAATAAAGTACCCAGAACCATTACTTAAGTAAAACTTGCAATGTCACAGTGTAGAAATATGTAAATACATAATAAATACGTTTAAAAAAGTTTTAATATCGATAAACAGTCAAAGTAGCATAAGTAAACTACTTATGCAGAAAAGCACATTTGTGAATCATATGTACTTCAGTGTTACATTACCAATATGGTGCATTAATGCATCTGAGCTTCATGCTGGTAAAAGGAATCCACACATCCAGAGAGGAGTGGGCTGAGGTCAGAGACCCAGGGTAAAATAGATAGACACTACAATGGCATTTTTTGTTCAAATATAGGGCTTGTGCTGGAGTGTAAGCAATCAACTAGTCAGGGCTCTCTGAATGAGTGATTAGGTGGGAGCAGCCATATGAGGAAAAATATTAGGTTCTCTTCTCTTGCCTCTCCATCTGTTTGTTACTGCAAACAACAATCCCCAGCATAAGTCTCATCATCTCTATGAGCCAAAAGCCAAAACACAAGTAAACAAATAGCTGATGCCATTTTCAATGGATACAGACAAAAGGAAAACAATAATTCAAGTTATTTGCTTTCTGGAGCTTTTAAGGTTTTGATTTTGTCCTGGCACTGTAGCCACAAGTGTTCCCATCTCCTATCAGTACTGAAATTTCCTTATTTAAGGATCCGTTTCTGAACAAACTCTACTTTTACTCTTGCACTGTCTATTTGCCTGTTAGCTTAAAAGGCAGAAAGCTTCTACATGTCAATGAGCTTTAGCTGTAATCCTCACAGTTTAATGTAAACAGCAGAGCACAAGGACAGTCCCTTGCACAAGCACTGACACCATAAAAATTTGTTGCATTTTAATAATGTGCGACTCACAATAACAGGGAATAAGTGGTCAACTGGCCTCTGTGAAAGATACATTAGTAGATATCCAGTTAACTCAATATACTTTTTTCCTGCTTCCATGTCCATTATATAAACTTGATCCATGTCATAAATGAGGTAAGTCAAAATCCAAAGATACTTAGTTCACAATTGCATTAGACAGAATGCAGCAATCCCTCAAGACAGAGAAGCTGGAATTTGGGAAAGTTTGGAATTTGCTTAAAACGTCTGATAAATCAATAATCTAAAAAGTTGTCCGTTTCTTAACAGTGGAAAAAATCTCTGATTTAGGCCCCAGGAGAATCAGTGTTCACATAAATGAACCTCATTGATCTGTCAACTTAACATCATTTAGTTTACACTAAAATCTAAATGACAACCTGAAGTTTAAAAAGCACATATGACACAGTACAAATGCCATGAAGCCACACTTCTTCATAACATCATCCAACTACATCTTTTCTTTTTACTGTATTGATGAAGACATGTTCAGCGGAGGAACTACATATTGTGTATTTAATGAATTAACTTTAAAATACTTTGCAGAGCATTTCAATTATTAAAATTGACTTAAAAACTGTGACATCTCTGGTGGAGAAAGGAGTGTGTGAGCTGAGCCTGTGGAGTACAGAAAGGAAAGAAACAAGGCACAAAATGCCCCATAGCAAGAAAAATGGAAATGCTGTAAAAACGAGCAAGCTGGCTTTGTTTCTTATTAAAAAATATAAATTACAGCATGAATGTTTGCACCTGTGTATCATTAAAGAAACAACAGCACAGAAACTGAACTGATCTTGAAAGCAACCCAGAAGCAAAACTCTTCTCAAGATTTTAATTAGAGCCAGCGATACAAAATGTTGGACAGGGAGAAGGACAGGGAGAAGGGAGAAGAGCAGAGGAACAAGCACATAGGGAGGTCAGAGACAAGAGACAAGTTATATGTCACATAGCTTGACAAAAACGCAACAAAACATCAAATGAAAAACATGACGACCTGTCTGTTGCAAAGAACCAAAAACGCCAGGGAAAAGATGTGTAACAGCCTGGCCTGGCCAACGCGGAGACAAAAAAACATGACTGATGTCTGGATAACTGGCAACTGAAGCCAAACAAATAGGTTTGCTTTTCATTAGCATTTGAACCCACCTGTAATGTCTGAATGCCTCTCTAATAAGTGATGCCGAGAGAAGTTTAAATGTGCTTGACAGGGAAAGAAATTAGATATGAGAAAGGCACACAAAGAGTAAAGAGTGTGAGAGATAAACCTTCTTTCACATCCCAGATTTTTTACAGTTTGGTATTGTCGAGGAGGTGTGTGGAAGTCAGAGCCAAAGAGTGAAAACGAAGCTGGTTTAAAGCCTTGGGGAGGAAAGGGACGGCATTCAAAGGCTTTTATTAACATCTGACGATGTCTCATCAAATTCCCACAAATCCTATATTGTGGTAAGCGGGAGCAGGTGATGAGACACAATGAGGATGTCTGCACCGAAGTAAAACTTGCTGATTAAAAACCAACACCCAAGGGTGAGCAAAGGAATGAACCAACATTTGCATGACTTACCCACAATATTTCCCTCCATTGTATAAGCCAGATAATCAGATAAAACAATTTCCATACTAAGTCCACCTTAAAATCTTCTGTTCAGTTTGCACCTTGGAAACTGTAGACAAGATAAGGAATCATGATTATGAAAATTACAACATGTGGCGACCCTCATTCATTCTCTTAATCATCTACAACAGGGGATGGGAGGTGGAAGCAGGGGACAAAAAGGACATAGATGATACTTCGTCACATGTATTCAGGAACAAAATCGAATCAGAGAATTTACAATTTGCCCCAGGGTCAGCTCTAATGAAAACTTACTTTTGTTTAAGCCAGAGAACAAGTAAAAAAAAGAAAAAGAAGTTAGCATTCATAGACAGTTTGTGATCGCTCTTTTTTCTAACGTTAACTGTTATCCCCTTACAGGTGCAGAGAAGTAATAATGTTTTCCATAGAAGCTAGAAAGTTAATTAACATTGTTGGTTTGTGGTTGACTGCATACACCTAGTTGTCTTAGCTGGGAGTGTCTTGCATTCCAATGAATTCTGTGCTAAACTTGGACACTTGGATCGATGATCAGCGATTCAAACCAAGGGAAAGCAAGACGCTTGGTCATGAGGTTGTTATGCTCTTGTTCCGCCTAACGTCATCAAGACGAGTATGGTCAGGAAATAGATATGCATCAGTGGACACATTAGATTGGCAGTGCTTTCAAAGTCCTGAGGGTACACAACAACATTGTTCAAATTCTCTAAATGACAGATTTGGTCCATGGTAGAATTTGAAGGATCCCAGACATCAGAACAGTCCTCCAGCACGAGTAGATGACATAGCATCTTGAAATTCATTAAGGATTCTTCCTCGACTTAAATAAACAGCTTTTATCTTGTATCCTAGTCCTCAGTACAGGTTTAAGTAGCATTGCTTACTATTAGCACATTATCACAGGTTCTTTTTAGGAACGAACCGAAAAACAGTGAAGCCAGTGAATGATGATTGTTTAGTGAGAACTACCAAATGGTCCTTTTTTTTACTAATACCAAGAACACCTTAAAAATCCCATTTAAAAAAAGTCATTTGAGTAAGCAGCCTTTTTCATGGTCTGATTCTCAGCACTTTAAGTCCATTTCAGAAACTGATGAGAAAGAAAAACATTTTAAAAAGGAGCACAGATGTGTGGTCACTGTTCCTTTCATCCCATCATGTCAGTCTGATTCTTTAAATCAAGCCATAATGCTAACTGTTCCAGCCCAAACTGCATTTTAAATTTGTGTATCAGTGTTGTTGTTTCCTCATAGAAAAGCACTGGGTTCAGTAAAATTCTGAAGTGGACAAAAACCTGTTTGTTCCAACATGATGTCCAGTCAGGCAACTCAAAAGTCACAGCTAAAAGCTGCATTGATCATTACAGACCACTAGAGGCACAACAGATGTATTTATATATCCAGCAGACACAAAGCAATAACAATATTATCAACCGACCGCTCTTCTGTTTGTGACATGTACAAGTCAACTGTTCCTTTCACCTGTCGGCTCTGCTGCAGCCACAACCAACTCCTATGAGAAAGGATGGTTCTTCAGCTACCTTCACCAGCTTGTCTAGTGATCCTCTACTGTCTGACTGCATTGCAGAGGCCACAGAGGTTGTTTAAAACAGGAGAGGAAAAAATATAAATATCTATATATCTATATCTCTATCTCTATCTCTTTCTCTATATCAGAT
>JAQMCX010000057.1:15469198-15483342 GCA_029814765.1 Acanthurus leucopareius | reverse complement strand
GAGATTCAAAAATTCAGTTTGCATGATTCTCAGTCTGTACAGAATTTTATCATCTCTGAAACTTAAAAAAAAAAAAATATCGATATCGGTAAATATCGGCTATCGGCCATAACAGCAATATTAATATCGGATATTGGTATCGGCCAAAATTTCCATATCGGTGCATCCCTAATATATACACATATATACATATACATATATTACGGCTGTCGAAGTTAACGCGTTAATACCCCGTTAACTCAAACTCCTTTCAACGGCACTAATTTTTTTAACGCACGATTAACGCACGCACGGTCAGTGCCTTGCCAGCTCCCGTAGTTTCAGGAAGCTGCGCTAAAATAACATTGCAAATGGTTACAAAGCAGAAATGGATACAGAAAAGGGACTTTTGAACAGAAAGTTTAGCTTTAAAGTTTTGCCCAATGATTCTCTGGACAAAACAAAACTAATTTGAATTTATTGTAAATGTGAAAGGGCAGGGTAAAAAATTTGCAATTAATTTGCGCGTTAATAACGCGTTAACTCAGGACACTAATGCGATTAATAACGATTAAAAATTTTAATCGACTGACAGCCCTAAGATATATATATAAAACCAGGATATCTTGCTGAAATATGAAGGCCTACACCCGTGACTGCTTTTTTGTTCTTTCATTACAGAATTTTAAATAACTATAAGCTAAAGTCATAATAATATCACATTAATTTTTACTAGGCAGAACATGTTAAATGTCTGAACTATCTTATGAAATGTCATCAACAAACTCAACTGCATTTTAAATGGAATATTTTTTAAGCTGTTTAACTGCCGCTCTTTTTAAATATTTAAATATCTAACCTAACTCATGCATATGCATACATTTTGTCCTGTACAAGAAAATGCCTTTTTTCGCCACAAGCATTATCCTTTAATAGAAATGGGGAACTATTTGCACATACACAGCAGACAGGTCAGTGCCAAACCTGTATGTATAAGAGATTTTTGAGCTTTGGGTCTAAGTTTGGAGAAATTATGTGGATACAGTCAGATAGCACAGAGGGCTAAGTTGAACAGAGCTTGTTTTATCGTCCGAACAGGTGTGCTCTTTCAGATTTAGAAAAGTATTCTAAACCCAAACAAACAAAAGAAAAACTTTTATTACAGTGTGGTTGGATCCTGATGAGTAGCCCTACGGAGCAGTAAGAGCCCTGTAGTGTTTGGTTGCTCGCAATCCCAATTTTTTCCCCCTCTAACACTCACCATTTTGCATTCACTCACCTTTAGAGATCTCAGCATGTGGGGCTGCCTCTGTTGCTTAACAGAGACCTTTTGTTGCCTCACACTGGCAGTCAAATAGCTTTTTCTTCAAAATCAATAAGATGGAAATATTAAAGACAGATAAAACTGGAAGCCAGCCACAAATTTCAGTGAGGATAACTGTAAGGAAAAATAACACTTTCCTAATTAAGTTAGTTCTTCATAAATTTTACCTTTAAAAAAAAGTAGGAGGGAAACACATGAGCTATCCAGAACTGCTTACCTTGCTGACTGGTTAACAAGATCTGGCACAACAGACAGAAATACCTCTCCCCTGGACATGAGACACCATCAAATATGCATTAAGGAAATGTGTCTTTTTGGAGACTTGGAGCTAGTTGAAAAGTTCCTGAGGCAGCAGTCTATGGGTGAAGAGTGTACGTGATGGTGCAGCGAGGATTCGAAGCAGCTAAAAGTTCTGTACTTTATTTATTCAAAACTTTTCTGACCTTCGACAGTTTGTAGGGATGCCAGTTTTGACATGCATGTGCAGAATGAATTTCTTTGTTAGGAATATTAAACTCATATTTTTAGTCAGAAGTGTGGCATTAAGTGTAGAGTTCTTGGAAGTAATAGGCAACAGAATTTTCATACCACTTAGGCCATAATAAAAACAGAGTTCACATGGTTGGTTTCAGCTCTTTTTCTGCAGCTCTGGTTGGTCAGTCAGAAGCACTAACAGCCTAACAACAATACTGTCTCAGCCCATTGCAGTCATGATGATTATTTAATGAGGAGTTTCTTTGCTTCTCCAACCAGCTGCTCAACACATCTGAGCGCCTTAGGAGCAGATCATAGGAGATGAGACAGACCAGCTCTGCAAACTATCATTTACTGCGCAAACAGCACATTGACGAAGCAGGGGCTATTCACACAGCCTCTAGAAAAATCATAAGAGCCCGTTGACCTCACCATGTGAACAGAACAGTGCAGGTCTAACTGCTTGCCTCAGTTTCTGCTTTATCCTCTTGTAGCTCATATTTTGAAGACTCTATAACAGAGGTTGCTATAAAAACTAACTTAAAAACATGCAAACACACATATGACACAATAGCATTGCAGCTTTTTAAAACACTGAAAAAAGGTTGCTTGAGCTGAGGCAGAGTTGTTGACTCTCATCTCAACTAGAAAAGGGCTTTAGCTGCCTCATTAGTCAGCAGGGCTTTCATTGCTGCTTACAGCGAGCTCTTAAGCAAAGGATGTCAACGCAAGTGTTTCAAGGAGCTTTTATATTTTCTATTTTATTTAAACTGTGAATTCACTGGAGGTGCACATTACACTTCATCAATTCCTTAACCTTTAAAAACATTTGAGTTTGTAAATAACAGGTCTATTCAATACATATACATTATTTGACTTACTGTTGGGTGGGGTGAAGGTTCTGCATGCAAAGGAACCATGAAAAAAAAAAATCACTGAAGGGTGTCACTGTTTACAAAATTTTGGGAACCACTGTCTGCAGTAACACTGCAGGCCCATAAGAAACATAGATTCAGGCAGCAGTTTAATTACACTTAATTAAAAACAGTAATGAGTTATTCACCAAACAAACCCAGCTTGTTTGAAGAAAAAGTATTGCTGCTATTTACCGTGGTCTTCATAAAACACTGCATACACTGTAGAAACATACATCGATTTTTGCAGATTACATGGATATAATGTGCATTAACCTACCCACAACACAGTATTATCACCCCAAAGAGTACATACGTGAGCTTCCTCTTTATGTCCACTGCTCAGTGCAGTGACTTCAGAGAAGAAAGCATTATTCTGCTCTCAGGGTTCACTGGCTGTTTTTACTTTATTTCAGAGTCAAAACAGAGTGTTGGTGGTGAGGAAAATCTCCAGAGGAGACAAACTGACCAGCCACCGCTGAAACTGACCTGCATTTAGCTGGTGGTCTGGTGCCATTACTCACCCTGCATGCCAAAGCAAGTTATTAAGTGTTTTGTACACAGAATAGAAACACAAGTGATACAGTCACACTTCTGAAAAGTCTATACAGAAGATAAAAGGTGGGTCTGAGCCTGTGTCTTCAATTTCCTTTAACCCTTTACAAGGCACTCATTGAAATACTTTTAAATTCAAAATTTCAACCCTAGAGTGTTATTGGAGGACATAACAAGACTATTACTTTTGTGACATTTTTAAAAAAATTCCAATTTTCATGGAAAAATCGAGGTCAATGAAATTACCTTGCCCTAAAAGTGCATCTACAAGAAATACAAGAAAAACACTTATAAAGTGAAAGAAACACATCTTCTTACAAATTAAAACATTGTTATTACAACATTATTAAATTAAAACATCGTCACATTATACAATGATGTATACTGTGACGTAGAACAATCTTCACTGATTGGCTGGATGTAAACCATGTTTTTCTCAACCTCACTGAGAGGCGGGAGGGACGCCATTTGTATGGGTGCGCAAGTTACCAAAAACAGTAGTTTGCCCCATAAAGGGTTTTAAGCTGCCTACATATTAAAATATGTATCATGTTTACATTGGACTGGAGAATATCAAGGAACTAAACATCAGACTGGAAAAAAAAGTTTGTTGCCCTCTCTCAATGAAAGCTTCTAGCCCATTTAACCTCAGTCACACACAGTAGCACTGCCGAGGGCTCTATCGAACCTGCAACCACAATGGTGATATCATAGAGTCCTGGAGTAAAATGCACTTTGCACCACTGCAACAATTTAATAAGTTAAACCACTGAAGGTCAGCAAAAACAAGAGTTTCAGGGGGTGTTGGTTTACTCTAAAAAATGTACTCAAAGGCAGTTTCTCTCAACATTTCTCAAGTTGACACAAAAATAATTTCCTGAATGCCGCAAGTTGTTAGCATTACCAAATTAACTTGATAGACAAAATCATTCTGGACATTTTGTAATTCAAAATTTCTGATACACACTCACAATAAACATCTTTGTGTTTGCTCCGGTAGAAGATAGGCTCTGAAGTCTTTGAAGTGTCTACCTTGGCTTTTCATATTTCCACTGAGCAATGAGTCCATTTCCTTTTGTACCACTGCAGCCTTGGCCTGAGGACTGCTGTTTTGTTATTACTGTGCAAAGGCTTCTCTGACACACCACTATAAAATCATAACGTTTCTTACAAATCCAGACCATAAAGCAGTGCTGTCTGTGTGTTTGTATAAATATGTTCTGCAGGCTATTTGATGCAAACCATGTAATCTAACTACAAGGACCAAAGCAGGAGATTCATCAATAAGACTGTACAAACAGCCCTGAAGGGTCCAGACCATATTACAAAATGTATGAGAGCTATTAGAGAATATAGACAGATGGGGTGGATGGTTGGCCTTGGTTTGCCTGTCTGCAGAAGTAGAGCAGGGCTTGTTTAATATGAGCCTGTTCAGGCACACTTCTTCCTCTTCAGTGTTGCTGCTTGCAGAACCTGCAGTACTTGGGGCATCAATTCCAGCAGTACAGTCTTAGTGTTGTACATGCTTCTCCAGTTTGTTTGTTTGTTTGTTTGTGTTTAACTTTTTTTTCAACTCCACCCCCTTTAGAGATGTTATTCCATTGTTTCGAAAACATGAGCCACACCAAAATGATCAATTAAAAATAGCTATTGTTGTTTCTGCTTCTACATTAAAATATATTTAATTCATGAAATTAACGCTGAACACACTCTCGACATTGAATATGTTACAAAACAAGCCCTGCCTTTAAAACTTCTCCGAGAAGTTTTCAACCATAATTAACAGTGAATGAATGAAAATCTTTCCTGCTATACCATTACTGTGGACAAAATTCATGAATGCAATGCAAAGCTATTCAGCTATTCCAGATTATAGCTGGTTTCCAGGGTGTAAGAAAGAATAGGGTAATGATATTTGTTGAAGGTAGCTAGTGAATGTTAGCCTAATGTTAAGTTTAACACTTCACAAGGGTGTCAAAACATTAACATTAAAACTCAAATTAGCTGACATTTCATTATGTAGTCAGTGCTGTTGACAGAGAGGCCTAATCCTACCTCATCCTCTGCATGGCTCCCTCATGCTCTGAAAAAGACAGCATCCGTCATTTCAGCGTTTGCATCATGCCTACATCTAAAACTCTGGGTCTAAAACTGCTTCATCTAGAAAAGCAGGCATTCTTCAGCATTGTAAGGGAATGTTTCTAAGCTCTCTACAGAACTACTTCTCCAAACCATTTCACATTTGACACTGCACTTCCATAGGTCCTAATAACACAACAACCACTTGTGTGGAGTTGATCTGATGAACAGGAGTGGAAAGCAAAGGAATGACAGAAATTCCTTCCATTTAAGCTAGATTATGGACGTGAGTGATAATTTCTTTGAGAAAATTTTATTGCGTCTTTCACTTTTGCTTGAATTAAAATATTGCAGCATAAGCAAGCCACTCATCCACTGTCTTTCTCTTGGCCTCTATACTGACTCTACTATACTCAGACTCCATTCAGACTATTGTCAATTTTTTTACAACTGCTTATTAGTGAAATCAAATTAGGGCTGCTGTGTGACGGACTTGCTATTACGGTCAACAGTGCGCAAAGCAAAGCACCGTCATTTCCATTATAGAGGGCAGTGAAACATGTAGGTCAATGCTGTGACACTGAGTCTAACTGTGGAAAAATGATGTAAATACATTAAGAGTAACCAGAGCAATTACAGTTTGTCGTTGAGAGGCCTGGAGCTTTGTTTCTTAAATTAGAGGTCATGGGCATATCTATGATGGGTGGCTGCCCACATGATAAAGGAAGCAATATGTTTCTATGCGTCTGGCTTCAGGGCCAAGACTGTTCTATTTGTCACTGAGCTCTCAGGCTGAAAGAGGAAATCACAGCAGTCTAGTGAATAAGCTTCTCCAACAAGTGGAGCTCAATAAAACACATTTTACTTGGGTATTAAAGGAGAGTAAACTGCTAGTAGATTTGGATTTACAGAGATAGGAATTTTGCAGACAAACATAAAACAATAAAGTGAACTCAAAGAGCATGAGGAAATCTATCGGTGTCAAAATAAGTGAAATTCAATGTAACAGCATTTTGCTTTGTATTGGAAGAATAACTTGTACACAAAAAAGTCAAACTAGAAAAGAAGTGGTTCATATGATATTTTCCAACCTAGCCAGACATCAACTATGTTTACAGTTGTTCCAAATGGCCACACTGGAATGCAGAGTACAGACTGTTCGTCTTGATAATACAGGATTTTAAAGGGCAATGAAAGGGCATTAAGTCTTGTGCATCTAAACATTTTCAACATACCAATTAGGAACTTTCCATTTCAGTAAAGCAGGAGCAGTGTATCATCATGTTTGCACAAAGGATGTATTCAAATATTGCTGGTAAGTTACCGACAGTCCTTTTGCACTCTTGATTACACCATTAAGTCGATTTTCATGTCTTCTTATATATTTTGTACAGAAACCTCTCAGGCAAAAAGACAACAATAGACTGTAAAGCTGTATTTGTAAGTGTTTATCTCACAAAAACACCTGTATTAGGAATTATGAGTTGGACATACACCACAAGTGTAGAAAGACATATTGTCTTAGCAATGGCATATCTGACGTATACTGTGATCAAAAACAGAAACTGATAAGAATGAGTTATATCATTATCGAATAACTATTCCCTTAATGATTCCCAATTAATTTTCTCTGTTATTTGCTGCAGGTATATAAAACTTTTTTAGGTGTCAATGCAGCTGTTTTATCATCACTAAACACTTCATGAACATAGTTTAGAAACAGGCTTGAAGAAGGCATGGAGTGTCTCAGATGTGGAAAACCTCAATTTTTTTCACTACAGTTTAATTTGAAAGGTTATTAATTGTGGCTATGGATTACTAATTGCTTTCCAATTGTTCAACAATCAATTTTTATCAATTAATATTTGTTTAATTAGTTTGATCAGTGTTTACATCTTGCAATACTTGGTGATCAACCCCAACATTCATAATTGAAGTACTCTTAATATTTTCCCACAACCGTTGTCCTGCTCATTTGGGAAGCAGTGGCACTCATTCATAGAGTGTCAAATACATGGCATTCCAGGAATAAAAACTGATGTTTTGTCGAAAAGACCTTTTAGTGTACTGATGCCGTGTTCACCCTGACAAGAAACAATCATTTTACAGATTAACAACAAGGACTACTGTCAAAGTCTTTTTGTGAAATGTAGCCAGACTTTAGACCATTTCTTATTTTCCCCATGACTCTTTCTTGTAACTATTTTCCATCAGCGTAGACACGAGTTTGACGTTAATGTCTTGCAATTCGCAGCTGTCAGAAAACCATGTCCCTGAGGCAAACGATTCCTATGCATTGGACAATTTGGAACCAGCTCTTGATTCCTATCCATTACAGTGATACAGTCTGACAGCTCAGCTCTATGTGGGACTAAGTCTTGTTTTGCTGACCTGCAAAAAAAAGTTCACTTTTTCCACTTAATAGTAGAAATTCTATGTGCATAACAATTCTTTAGGATTTTAAATGAATTTTTTAATTTACTGCCTCGTCTGAGCTGATACTTCTGGTGGATACAGATGGGCTACCTGTCCTGAGACAGTACAGCTCACTCTCCTATAGTCACCCAGGTCACCAGCCAGAATTCAGCAGCATCAAATCAGTAGCACAGATCGATCTCCTTATTCAAACCCCTCAAATATTTTTATGAGAGTAAAATACAAAACCCACTGCTACTTCCCTCACTAATATTAACTTTGTCATTTACAACACTGTGGGGCTAACAAGTCACTGGCTGTCCCTCTGATGGTAGTACAGCAACATGACAGCAAGACCAAGAAAAACAGAGAAATAGAGAGCATAAAGAAATACACAGGCCAATAGACAAATTGAGGAGATACAGAGGGAGAGGTCAATTACTGAGAAGTAAAGAAGTGCAGAGACCGGCCAGGTTACATCAAAGAAGAATGCTGTGCTTGAACATTTCTCTGGGCTACTTTGACAGACAACCAGCAACAAGGTAAATATGAATAGTGACAGCATAGTGACACAGCAAAGGCTACAAGCAGAGAGGGGAAGAAGAGAGGGAAGGATACAGCAAGAGGGGGAAATGTGAGTGAAACTTAGCCTAGAGTTAAGCAGAGAGACTTAGTCACATATTCCAATTAAATTTCCCATTTCACTACGGTCTTTTTCAACAAAATGTAATGTTATGTAACACCAGGCAAACTAGTTCCTTTATCTTTTTTTTCCCTCAGTTATCAAACTGGGACAAAGAATGCATAATTCTGATTAATATTTTTCTGTCACAGCCACAGAGGCTCTGTTTTGTTGTCACATTAAAGGATTAATCAGCTGTAGAAGAAGGCAAGGCCACTATGATCATTTTTAGCATTGTTTGTATGCTTGATCAAGGTAAAATCATTTCTTTGATGGGAAGTTAGCTGTGTAATCATTTCCTTTAATGCGTTGTTCGTGTGAATCTTAGGGGAGGTACAGTGGGGAGCGGGAAAGGAAATTATCTGCTGTTTTTCCGCTATAGCTCTGACCGAAGTTTTCTCACCTTTCTGTGCTTTGCTTTTTTTTCTAAGGTCATGTTTCAGGTTGACTTAATCAGCCTTGTCACACTCTTTGTAATGGACATTTTATCATCACTGTGGAAAGCCCCGCTTAGCCTATGCTGAGAAAAATGGCTGTTGTCACCACAATATACGCTATGCTCATTCAGCACCTGCTACCATGGCATCATAAGGATATAAGACAACAAAGTCGAAAAAACACCCACTGAGAATTTCCCTGACAACAGCACAAACACTCAGCTTGACTGCAAACACTATGGAATACTGTGTACAGAGTACTCCACAAGGGATATGCTGAATAATGTTTTTTTCATGTTGGATACTATATACTTTATCTTTGGTAAACCCCCTACCATGCTGAACTTCCATTCAGTGCCTTTACATGCACTTAAGTGACTGGATTCCTGCTGGCTTTCTGCAGTAAGCAGATTTCTTCAGTGTCAAGAAACTTAGTTTCCATAATCCGAGGAAGGGTTTAGAGGAACACGTTTCCCAGCTAGAGTTCCTCTAATAAAACGGATTTCTTCAGTGATTAAATGCTAAAATGCATTTCTAATTGGCTTCGACGATGTGCATGTGCAAGACTTGGGCCAAGGAGAGTAACACTGGGACAGTTGAACAGTGAGACAAAAGGGAAAACCATAAAATATAGTAGTGCATCCTTGTTTTTAAATGTATGTGACTAAAAATCTCAAACTAAGACTTATATGCAAAGTAGACTCCCTAAATCCACATAAGTTGGTTTCCACTGCTTAACTTTTGACAGCTGGCCTTTGTCACAGAGGACAGAGTGGTGAAAGCACTTGTGTTAATAAAATGAATGGTGGCTAGACTTCATTTAGATGCTTCAACTTCAGGGTTAGAAAGGAGCCATTGTCAATTTTCTTGATAACACCAAAGTTCTTAATATGATTAAAAGACAAACTGTGTGCTCTAAGAAAGGCTTTTTGTAAAAATCAGAAAACTGTGCTCTCACAGCAAAACATCTCAATGCAGTGTATTTCAGTTATATAAAGAGCACTTTTAGTGAAAGGAACAAAAGGTCTACAAACCACTTCAGGTACATATAAATCCAATCTTAAAGACCACAGAAATAAAAAATTCTCATCTTTGTTTACTTTGGCAACACATGTGCTAAGTATTACAGCTATTCTACATTTATAAACTGTATTTTTGATCAGGGCAAACACTGAATGACTGGAAGTGAAGTTGCAGTCAACATTTATATAAAAATGTATTTATGATTTATGGCCACATATAACTATATATCCTGATATTATAGTCTAAAAATTAAAAGAACTAGTAGTGTCTTATTTAGAGAACAGGTAAAGACAGAGTGAGATCGACATTAAAGAAAGAGAGATGGAAAGCATGAGCAGGAGAGGGAGCTGCAGCTAGGCTGCATCTATTTACACATCAAATGAACCATGACAAATCCCCACTTCTTATGCACACAAGGACCAACAACACTCATTTGATCCCCAACAGATAGCAAATTGACTGAAATGGCTACAGAGCAGTTTTTCGCATGAAATGAGACAATCTACTAGCTCAGCACATTCACTTTAAATAGACGCAATTGGAAATACTTGCAGCTAAATAAATCAGACATGCAGCCTGATTTCTTGCATGCCTCTGTAGAGCTGCCAGTGACCGTCAGCCTCAGAGGCAGAAGACTGATGATTAATGGGCAGATGAAATGGAAACAGGTGAGAGTGCTTACAGCATAAAGACGGTCAAGTGAAGTGGCCAAAAAAGAGAGATGGAGGCTCAAAAAAGTAACGCTCCTAATTGCAAAAATTGCATTTCAAAATTGAAACAGAATTTTAAATTTTAAATTCTTAAGAAAAAAAAATAGTAGTAGAGAGTAGTTTTGCAAGGCATCCAACAAACAAGTATCCTGACATGGAATAAACATCCTGAGGATATGTAAAATGACTGACGCTTGAAGCTGTTTGTGCTGTGAATCTAAGCAACCTATCACAGACTGAAGTGGACAGACAATTACAAAAGGAGCAGCAAAGTGCACTAATGCTGTGGATACTGCCAAACCATGTCAGCAGGATATCATCTGCCGTAAAAACCCTCATCAAGTTCAATGCAAATCATCATTGGAGTCTTTGCTTTACCGTGACACAGAGCAGCTTCTGTGCTTCACCTTATAACCTCATTATCAAGCTTCTACAAAAAGAAACTCAATGGGATACTGAGTTTATACAGTGCAACCTTAATTCCAAAAAGGTTGTGTAAAATGTAGATAAAAACACAATGCCATCATTTGCAAACAATGGTTTAACTTAGTGCTCCTGAGCCTACTTTATATGGTTATGTGTTGAACCTTGGCCCATCCTTGCTTGTGAACAACTGGCCCATTGATCCTACCAGACACAGACCTATAGCATGACATCACTGACACACTCTTGCTCTGTCCTGCAAGTAGCTTTATACCTGACTGAGAGCATTTCAGAAGTGTAGCATTTTGCCTGTTGGTCTGCTCACACCATGGATAAATAGGCTACGGACATAAATGGTTTCTTTGTTTAGTGTCTGTTTAGTAATATGATGTGGTCAGGAGTCTGCACAAGGTGTTTTACTGCAAATATTTACCCGATTCTTTGTCTTCCTGTGTCTCAGTTCCTGCTCAGCTCTTGATGCGGTTTCCAAGGAGCAGAGAAAGTCGCTTCTTCGATGTTTCTAAACATGATGCTGTGGCGCTTTTTTGCTTTCTGCTTTGACACTAAATCCTCCATCATCACTCTGTCAGCTGCCTTGTAGCAACGCAGCTACGCCCAGTGGAATCTGTGACCGTTACCAATGAACTTGTTTACCTATTAAAAAATCTGAAAAAAGTAGAGAAGTTTCTACTACAACTCATACATGTAGAAATAAATAAAGAAGAAGTTGTTTGAACACAGGCTGTCTGGCTCTTCATGCAGGACATCCACAGAAATCATTCACAACTGCTGCAAGGAAAACCATGGGACACAAAACAAAGGGTAGTCTAGTCTAACCACTGTGGGTGGAAGTTAGGAAGAAAAAAAAAACAGCACAAGGCACTCTGCATTTTAAGTATGTCTGTAATGTTTGCATAAAGATAGAACTTGCACAGAAAGTAGTCTGGCCTCTTCAATGTGATTACAAGATTATATCAACTAATGTGCTAGCAGGATGATGGCACACTGTAAGAAGTATGCGTTCAAAGAATGCGGGAAATCAAGCAGAAAAATGCTGTTACTAAACAAAAAGAACTTGTATCAGTGGTTTTTCTCATAATTTTGAGCTTCATACTCAAATTTTAGCAAGAACTCAAGCAAGCTCAAAGAAAGTTAGAGAGACTAGTGTTTGTGTTATGTCTTACTTTAGATCTTTGCCTAAAAGTAAATTGAATTGAACTCTGTTTAAATTTATCCTTTCTTACAAAGCAACAGTTTATAACAAAGAATGTTTTTTATTGGAGCTTACATTAAAAAACACTGCATGGCATGTAGGGAAAATATGTCAGGAAATTATGTTACTGTCTGATAAACTTCTGACAACATGGATGTTACCAACTACACCAGATTTTTTTTTATAAAAAATTATTTTGGTTGAAGATGCTTAATATCTGAACATTTCCTGCTGATGCAGCTTCACAACAAAAGCTTTTAACTGACAGTACACAAGTTAACTTTTATTATGAAGTTTTCAGGAAAGGTAATGTAACAGTTTGTTTAGCTCTTACTGGTATCATTCATCAAAATGTCCAACAAAACAAGACATTAGTCCTTTTCAGCATTTTTTAGAGCAAACAAGTCTGAACTATTGCAGGGACTAATGAAACAAGTGGGAGCAGCTACAGTGAGCTATTAGATGAAGAGCTGCAGACAACAAGCTGCAACCTCCAGCTTCTTGTCCAGATAATCAACTCCTTTTCTCTAATTAACATTTTCAGGTTCCCTACTTGATTTTAAATCCGACATAATACCGAGCAGATGCTTTTGCCTTTTTACTTTGACACGACTCTATCAACTTGTCTGTTCACTCTCTTTACCCCCCTCACAATAAAACTGAAATCTGACTCTACTGCACGGTTGACTCTGCCAGTTTATATTTTTAGCATCTGTCATCCAACTTAGAGTTAATTTTAAAAAGCAAGACGACAGTGAAGTGTGTAAGTAATGTAATGTGTGTATGCTTTCACACTAAGTTGACAACATTACACTGACAACATTAGCCCTTTATCACAGATATCAAGCCAAACAGCAACAACTTTTTACACAGCGTTTGATAAATTTTGATTTTTTATACTGAACCAAACAAGGTCAAGATAACAGTGATGTGATTTTAGATAGCTTACCAGCGTCGCAGAACAACAAGAGGTATGACGAGGGTGGCCCAACAGCATCTAGTGTTACTTACAACATATGGTCAGGCAGTAGCAGCTATCTTTAGAAATTAAGATATAATAATGAGACTGCAACATCAACTTAGTCTGCTACGAGTAATAGTCTCCTCCATTTGGAGGGTGGGGAGCTAAGACGTCTTTAGTTGCTTTTCTTCTTTAAGTTAGCTGCTAGTGCATTTTATCTCTCCCACAAGTGAGTCGCACTCTAAACATGTTGTGAAAATGTTACACCTGTGTCCCTTGTGCTGGCTTGGCTTTTTACACAGATGACAAGTTGCCGCTATTGCCTCCTTCCTTGCTGGGTCAGAGTCAGAAAAACAACCCCCGTTTGGCCTTCAGAAGTTTTAAACAAAACGATAAGGCACAATAATCATACAGTGAGTAGGCTGTGTAAAAGAGGTTATTAGAAATAATGCAAAAATGCATATAAATAAAAAAGTCAATAGAGAACAGCAAAATCACAGAGACATTTAGGCTGACATGAAGGCTCAAAGACAGCAGGCAATTTTTGTGTTGTCCCCGATCAAAGTTGACAATCATGCAGTCGTTGGTCATCAGTAAAATATGGTGGTCCTCAGTCTCACTGTGGGATATCCACTGAAGAAAGACAGCGCACCGTCAAAATTCTTCTAGTATCTGAAATTTAACGTGCAATGTTTCATCATCAAAATCTGTCAGTATGCTTTACAGACCTGGCAGTGTGGGACAAAGAAATCTAGCTTTAGGGTTGATATCCTCCAGAGAAGCACCACAGCACATCACAGCCCTAGTTGCAAATGTGCACATGCCTCACACATGCGCATACACTAGGGGTGTGAATCTTTCACTCACAAAACGATCCAATTCAAATCTCGATTCACAGGCTACGATCCGATTCAGGGACGATTCATAAAAAATAGTAAACGATTTGGTACGATTC
>JAQMCX010000057.1:15448818-15459700 GCA_029814765.1 Acanthurus leucopareius | reverse complement strand
CCATCGGACCGTTCGTAGTGCATTTTTACCGATCCAGGGCTCCATCGACCGATGCACTCGGATCTCATACGTCACAGGCCGATAACCGATTCAAATCGGTTTATCGTTACACCACTAGCATACACACGAAGATTTTGCAGAGGGAAAAAAAATGCATGTGGGAGTCAGATTAAAAAGCAGTGGTAAAAGAAAAAACATCAGGCTACAGTGTGTGATAAGTCAAGTTAACAGCTCCAGCAGCAGGAAAACCACAGTGCAACTAGTCCAACGTTCACTTTGCACACACAGAAATGCACCACTGATAAACTCTGATTATCATCTTCCTCTGACAGCAAACTTGCAGTCAAAAAAAAGTTGTGAGTTCACATGTATTTCCAAGTGAATGACATTTGACCTTAATTCCTGAATCAATGCAAACGATGCCAGAGGCAAATGTGACTCAGATGAATTTACAGAAGCACTTTCTGGTGTTGTTGAATTTTTGACAAAAACTTTACACTAGTGCCTGGGGATATCACCCTTCCACCTGAATGATAGCTTTAAATGACTCATCTATATTCAGGATGTTGCATAATGAATCACTAGAATTAGTATTTTGTAAGCTGAATAAAGAGGATATTGCACATGTGCAAAGAGGGGAGGATTCTGTGGTGAAAAAACAAATTACTGTGACAGAATGGAGCTCAAAATTGCAATTAATGACAGTTTTCTAACCTTCATGCCCCCCTGGTATAGTTGCCAGCTTTTTCACACACCTCAGTGGTGCTGTGATGTAGCAGCTGAATTGGGACTCAAGGAGAGTTATTTTAATATGCTAAGGGAGGTGTTGATGCTGAAATAAATGACTAGTCTGCCAACTTCCTGAAGGTACCAACAGCTCTGCAATTATCAACCATCAGTTACAAAATTAATGTCAGTACAAATTTAAGTTTCTTGACGAAAATCTTGAGATCTGAAAACAATGCAATTTGAATCTGTTTAAATAAGAGAGTATGTGAGGTTAAACATCTCACTATTTCCTACCTAACAGCCTGTTCATTGCTACTATATGCTGTTTTACACTGCACTACGAAGAGATCACCTGTACACTGGGTTCAATACTTTGACACCAAACACTGTATGAAAACTGCACCATATCACGCACTGCAGGATCTTTCAAGAGAAAAAGGTGCTTCAGATTAAGCATTTACCACAGAAATAATTCATTTACATGAAGAATAGATGAAGAACAGGATATACACAAAGACCAGTGTGTGGTATTTGTCAAACATGAGCCAGTAGCATAATGTCATATCTGTAAGATTTCAGATTTACTGTAGAGATTTTTACTGACAAAAACATGGATTTAAAAAGTAGTTGATCATTCAATAACAATTTTCAGCTAAAATACAAGTGTCACATTGTCCTTCTGTCATCAGATAATCTTCCCTGCAGTTTACAGTAAACCATTGGTGTAGCAAACACAGGACAGAATACACTTCCAGTAATGCAAAGTGAAGAGGAATGATGTTGCTAACACAAATAAGCTGCAGATCAAGACAGATATGACAAAAATTTGAACTAATTCTCTGAATCATGGGTAATAAACAAATGCCAGCCCTTGTTAAAAACAACAATCAAATTTTGCTGACACTGTGTCAAAGAAGAGTTGACTCAGCTCCATTATAAATGTAAGGACAATAGTTTGTGGTAATAAACTGGGGGTGCATTAAGTTGAAAAAAGACAAATATCCTAGAACACATTTCATTTTAATGCCACACAGTCATGCAAAATTCACCATAATGTTGAGTCAACTCCTTTCTTGACAGAGTGACAGATAGGAGGATTGTGGTTTTTCTTTTTCATGGTAAAAGGGCGGGGCATCTCAAAGCTAAAAAGACACTTATGTACTGTTTATTTTAACCTCACAAAAACTTTAGATACCATAATAATGTTATTTCAATGAATATGGTGTGCATCTTTCTCATTAAATTTTAAAGACTGGGTGCACGAATTACTGAAAGAAGTAGCAGTGATGACAGTAATGAGCTCAACATCATATTACTGCAGTAATGCAGCAACAGACCCAGCCTCAGTGCCAACAACATAACTTTATAAGCTTCATGAAGGAAGGACTTATTGCAGTGCTGTTTTACATGACTGAATTTCATTGAACAGGGGTTACTATTTCTTGGGCCAATGTGTGTCAGGCCAAAAACTAAAACTCGGATCAGAGCCAGAAATCTAAAACATGCCATCAATTTGACAGAAAACTAAATATCTACACTGAGTGTGGAGTTAAATCCAAACTGCACAAGGTCGCTGCCACCCAGTGGGTCTGTGGGTGTATGAGCCTGCTGGCTGTGTTAGCCAGGCAGCCTATCTGACCCTTCATCTCTTCGCCTATTCCTGGCAGCCAGCAGGCAAGAACATTTGCTTAACCGTTCAGTAAAAGCACTGTGGTTTGGCAGAGTCACTGAAGAATCAGGTTTCAGGTGGACCAGCTCAGTCTGTCAACAAAGCTGGCCAAAGACGCAAACTGTCATGACCCCTCTGACTGAGCAGAGAGCATTGCTGAAGGCCCCTAATAGGAGGGAACAGGACTGTCCTTGCTCTCATGAATCACTGGCCAAAATTCAGACATTGCCTCACAGTGCACCACTGGCTCTGACCCAAATTTTTGTTTTACAAAGTATGAGAGGCAAGTGCAACAGCTACTACGGTCACCTAAACCTGAGACCAAAAAGAAAATAAAGGAATCTAACTGAATTCATCATTTGACCTCAAGAGCAGTGAAGGGATGAAATGATAAAGCAGAGGCAAGTGAGAAAATGATCGGATCTGAGGAGGCAGCTAGAGTAAATTAAGCCAACTGAGCTAAATGTGGGACCTGTTTTCCTATTCTGTTTCAAGCAGGCATTTTTCATTTCTCCTCCCAAGCTTGCCTCTCTTTTCATTTTAAACCTTCAAAGCACCTTTTTCCTCTCAAGAAAATACAGAGGAAGGGCTAGATCTCCTCAGACAGATTTACAACAGCAACACAGCCTGAGTCTAATACTGGTTCATTACAGAACACAAAACCTCTTGCTCTCATTCTCTGAATGCCTTGTAATGTGGCACAACTGATAAGTCATTCTGCAGCCTTGGCGCAACAATGGCCCACACATCATCAACTCCACCCTCAATAAACACCAGGTTATTTCCTGTTATCTTCCATTTGTGCATGTGAGGATAAAGAGAATCGTACCAGTGTATTAGACAGGATCCACTGTAATCTCACTGACTGTTTTTTTTTCTCTAAAGATCAGTATTGAGGAAATTTAAATTCTGATGATGTTAACACCAGATTAAAAGTCAGGGGCTCACCAAAGGGATTACAATTTCTCCTGAGTGGGGTAATGAATGTGTGCGCCAAAATTCATTATAATACATCCAACAGTTAAGATATTTCAGCAGGATAAACTGACAGACAGACATATTGCTCCCTTATAGCCACACCACTACAATGGCTAACAGGCTCTACAAATAAACATTTAGCTGACATCTGTACATTTTGTTGGCTGAGGAGGCAGAAACACTACAGAGTTGAGTGTCAGCTTAATAATGTTCACAACTTGCAGTTTCAGCCTGGAAACCAGATAAGCAGCTGAAGATATTTTGTTGATGAAATATGTACTGTGTCTAGAATTACAGCTGCAGACCATTAAACGGGTATTTCTGCACAACCTATTATTTACAAGCTACTTGCTCTAATGTGTGAGTGTAAGATTCAGAATTATTAATTAAAGGCAAAAACCTTGAATAATTATAATATAAGTAAATATTAAACTGGGATATTCTTCCAAATGAAGTAAATGTTATGTGATCAGTGAGATCAGTCTTTACATAGGATTCATTCTGCTGGTCTTGCTAAAGTACAAAAACACAGTCCATGTGCAATTTTAAGAGGCATGTGTCAAAATTATACTCTTCTTAATTACAAATGATCTTTGGCAGAGAACAAACAATGGTTTGAACAAAGCACATTAACCAAAAAATGCTAAATTATATGTTTGATCTGTTTTAGGCATACAGAACCTTCAACTAGCAAAAAGACTAAATACAATGAAGAAACTTAACATATGACTGGACCATGTGAGGTCACTGATAGTGTCTACAATGTCAATTCCTGGATATTAAATACTGATGTATAATTTTCTGTAGTAGTCCCAGTTCCATAAGTAAGTAATGTTACATGTACTTAAAGAGAATATCACATTACAAGGTAAGTCATGTTTCAGTCAAAAAGTGTTGGAACTGCAGTTTGAAAGAGAACTTATTCCATTTGTAACTAAACTAATTATCAATTAACTGCACTCGCCTCTTCCATTTGTTTCTATCTGCAGGATGTCTCTTGTTTTTCTGTGACTCACTCTATATGGAGTGTTTTGTCAGACTGACTTTCTGTTTTGGGTGCTTTATCTGTGAGCTGTCTCTCATGCCTCTGGGTGCATGGAGAGATTATTCCTCTCTGCTGGACTATTACAGTGTGTAACCACCGTCTCTGTTTCTCATAGCTGTGGATTTTATGGGTTTTTTTTTCAGATTCATTCTGTCATGGTGAGCATCAGGTACTGGACTGTTTATGCATTAGACCACATATGATGTACTGTGATGTACAATTGGATTGACTGGTTACTGATTTTCTCTATGTTTGAGCTTGCACTGAGAGCCTCAGGGGGAGAAGTCTATATGAAACAATTACTCTAATATAAATTATACACCCTAGCTCCAGATTCTGAGTATAGGCACACAGCCCTTTATGCCACAGGACCAAGAGTTTCCTTTATTAGCTGAAGAAAAAGCTGTTTTTGGGAGATGGGAGTTTGGGAGATTGTCCAATTTCAGTCCAACTTTTACAAAAGGTGAAACCAAGTGGGTATCACATCGTAGTAGTGAGGGTGTAGACTCTGTCCTCAGTAAAGCACAAGGGCTTCACCTGTATACCAGTTTTTTTTATTGGAACTCCTGACCTTTCTAACGCTGTAACGGTTTCATGCCCATGTTGATATTAACTATAAGCCTTTTGTGCTGCACAAGGTCTGGTCATATTCCTTATCTGGAATTGAGGGCTGTATCTACCAAAACATTTTTCCCAACTGGAAACACCAGAAGCCATTCTGAAAACACTTAGCTATAACTATTTGAAAGCTCTTTGGAGGAACAGTGTATCTTCGGTTGAGACGCTTTAGACAAGCAGAATTAATTTCTCCTTCAATGGCACTGTTGAGTGCTTGTAGTGCCGGGCGGTACGACCAAAAATGTATATCACAGTATTTTTCAAAATTATATCGGTTTCACTGTATATGATGGTATTTTCTTTTGAAAAGTCGTGCTACATTTTGCAAGCGGCAAATGTAGCGCCGCGGGACCCGCAGCGCTACATTTGCTGCTTGCTGTTCCCAACGTTTTGTACCCTACACACACACCAGTATTGGGGTATCTGAAAAATTCATATCAATAAAAAAAAAAAAAAATACCGGTAGTCAGTATGAACAAGTATAGCACCCAGCACTAAGTGCTTGTATGTATAGAATGTGAAAGTTGGTCTTTGTGGCATTTGCTCCTCCACTTTGCTTGGATAACTGGTTAAAAAGTGACAGTGTCAAGAGCGAGGTGTTATCCATTGTTGAGCGAAACGGCAAACATGTAGCAGTAAAGTGTAAATCTGTGCTGCTCCCACTGTTTGCGCCCCATCAATTTGGAAAGAGCAATGTTCAACAGGAAACGTCAACACTTGGCTAACTAACCAATGGTGTAACTTCATCACTCAGCTACACAGTCACTTAGTCAGTCCTGGACAACAATAGTTGTTGGCTGGCACCACTTTTCAGTTAAGCCAAAATGTAGCGATTCTGACCACACAATCATTACAAACTTCGGATATTTGACAGTTTCAATACCACAATTCAGTTTAAATTTATGTAAGTAACAAGAGAAGTCTTGAGGCTCAAAGTCCAGCCCTGGATATAACCTCAGTTACTTGAGTATTAATGCAGTCAAGATATAAATGTCAACATTAAAAAAGTACTGGGTTTGTTTTGATTGGAGCCCTTCTTTTTAAAATGCTGTAATGGTTTCATGTCTACGCTGATATCAACTTTGTCACTTTTCATAAAAGAACTGAGGATCAAGTGACACTAATTGCACTCAGATTTCCTATGAGCCATAATTCATAGGGCTGGAGCTTTGAGCACAAGATGACAGGTGGATCAGATGCCATCTCCTTGACAGAACTTTCTCTGAGGGAGGTCCAGCTCACAAGCAAGCAACCTTTAGTACATCAGACAGAGACACAAGTACTGATGAAGCCTTTTTTTAATTTCTTTCTGATGCTGTTCCACACATGATTACCACAGCCAAAACTCAAAGTATAACTAACCATCCACAGGCTGGCTGCCTAATGCCAGGACTGACCTGCTTTGTTGTCAGATCTAATAGCACAATCTAGCACTTCTGAAGGAAAAGGACCTTTAACTAGCCACATCAAAAGGACACATCAGAGAGAGTGTGTGAGGAAGACAGAGAGAGGGATAGAAAGAGAACAAACAGGGTAGCAAAGGGGCGACATGACTATTAGCTCTCTTGCGATCCTCTTTTAAAGATAAGCTACAGACTGACAGCAACCTTGCAGTGAGAAGGTGGGGCTCTACATGAGGGAACTGCCAATAAACAGTGGTCAGAAAAGGCTGTGTTTTCAAAAAAGTACGACTAATGAATACTTTGTGATAAATGTGCAACAAATGTTACCCAACATGTATCTTTTTGTATAATCAGACAGTTTCCTGCAGGGGGAACGCTAACATCACACACACACACACACACACACACACACACACACACACACACACACACACACACACACACACACACACACACACACATCTCCTCAGTCATGCAAACATCTAGTTTACATAATGCTGCCAGTCTGATAGCAAAGGGGAGAATGATAGAATGAAGCAGTGTATGAATAAATTTCACTCCATGTCATTCCATATTAGACTTTCAGACAGCATTACACAGAAAGTGAAGGATTCTCACCCCGCCAAAGCTCTCACTTCTCAACACTTCTCTTTTATTCAGCAGACAGACATGGAGCTGGCATTTTAATCCACGCTGCTGGTTTCAGAATAATCATTAAATGCTTTCAGTGATGCAATGCAGACTTGGGCCAGGCAACAGTCCCTTGGAATACAAATAAAATGCTGGGTCAGTTTCTTGCAAAAGACAAGCTGGTAGAAGTTTTGAAAGGAAGCACAAACAATATGACAGCCAGGGCAAAAAAAAAAAGAAAGAAAAAGCCATCACTGCTGGGTTGTTTAATCTCAGGTGCATCACATTCTCTGAGGTATGCAAGTTTTGAAGACCAAATTATTGGAAAGGAAAACAAACTTAAAAAGTACAAAATCTGGCGGTTACACCTTGTCTTGAGGCATAGTCTGCTAACCTCACTTTCCAAGTGTTACTAATGTCTGAGACAGTGTGAAAAAAACCTATTCATACTTGAAGTGCAACCACTGACATGGACATTAAGACTACCAAAGAATTCAAAGTAAGATTTCATTAGTAAAATGAATAGTGAATGTCCATGTGCTAAATCAAGAGAACATTCAAATCTAAGGACAAACAAGGGTTAATTGAACTTCAGAAGAATACTACGCAAAAATCACTAATAAGCCTGCAGGATAACGTTACTGTAAAGTGGGACACATGATATGCTTCTGTTGGAACAGCCTGTGTGTATGGCACATGGCTGACACACAGACTATAGTATATTTGAAATCGGTGCTGTTGCTATCGCAAAGCAACATATTAGAGCAGAGGTGATCTGCAGCTGAACAAAGGAGAAAACTGTGTCAGGAGGACTAGAGTCACCTCACGGTTGCTTCTTTCCGGGTTCAACCCGAGTCAGAAGAAGATGTCACTATTGTCCTCATTTACAACCCCCCCCCCCAACCACACATATATAAACACACACTCCTCCTCCCCCACTGGCTGCTCCAGTGTTGTACTTTGTAATGTACTACAACAGATACGTCGGCGACATTTTAAGGTGCCGTGAAGGGGAGACAAAACCAAGTAGTGCATTTTTAAATTGCAAAATATTCAAGAAAAATACGGGACAAAACCACATAACCACATGTACTTGCACATATCTTCTAAATTGCAAAATATTCAAGAAAAATACGGGACAAAACCACATAACCACATGTACTTGCACATATCTTCAAAATGGCTAAGTCAAACTACTAATGACAATGGGTAGATAAAAGCTTTGTAACCATTGGCCCAATTTGTTGCTATACTGTAGGCCGCTGCATGCAGGTTTTTGTAGTTTTTGTTGTCCAAACCAAAAAGTAACGAAATTAGCTTAAATTTAAATGCGTGACAAGACGTAACACACACGGTTCACTTGACATGCTTTGAAGGGAACTTCCTCGCCGTGCCGCCGGGGCTCACTGCTCATTTGAAGCAGCCTATCCTAACAAACAGGTCAAACCACCTTGGTGTGCGAGGGAACAAACTTACCAGGGGTCAAACTCATGAATGATGCTCTCGAAACGAATGACAGCGAAGAGCCTGGAGCTGAAGCCGGCCAGCCAGGCCAGGAACAGGATGGTAAAAGACAGCAAGGATTGCCACCCGGCCGGCTGAGACAGGCCGCCGGACAAACCTCCTCCTCCTCCTGCCCCGGCGCTGCTGCCTCTCTCTGACACCGCCGTGCTGCTGCGCCCGTTCCCCGAGAAGGACGCGCCGGAGTTCAGCGACGATTTATGTTTGTTGTCGGAAACCGGGTGATGCTCCGCCATATTCTATGTCAGTAGCTGCAAACGAAGCGAAGCGAAGCGAAGCGACTTATCTTTTATCACGGAAAAGAAACCCCCCTTCTTCCTTTTCGCTGCCACGCTCCACTTCCGAAACCACTTGCACCACCTTCCCTATGAACCCCGCACCCCCCAAAACACTGGCTGTAATTCCAATCGTTTTAACCTTTTTCCCCTCCAACCGCAAATCCAGCTAAATAATCCCTGGGAGTCACATAGCAGCACAGTTTTGCAGCATACTGAAAATGACACATGCGGTTCGAGCAGTTCTCCTTCCTTGGAGCTGGATGAAGGGGCGGGAGCTGCTCGTGGAGCAGGAAGAGCTGTCAGCCTGTCACAGCGAGACAGGTACAGCCAAAGTGGACACAGCGCCGGGAGAAACCCAATCCAACGGTGGAGCGTGTTAGACAGGCAACCACAAAGACCAATGACAATAGAGCAGTCTGGTCGCTGAGGACGCACTGGCGCGAGAGAAAAGGCGGCGGGTGACAGACAGCCGGAAGAGCGTATTGTCACGCGAACAGCGCCGCGGCGCTAGAGTCACACTAGCCAATGAAATAAATGAATTTCACAGGCCTATTGAAAAAATTGACAAAGTAGGAGCCTGTAAGATAAGACCGAGGCTCCATGCCAACTCCAGGCCCTGATTCAAGCCAGTAGTTCCTGATTTACGCCGAAATGAGCTGTAATTCCTAGAAGAGATGGATATCAACATGAAAACATTTGTTGAAACTTGCAGCAAGTTGATGCTGCTGTGAATAACTGTGTTTAATATCACTTTCTGATGGGCCACAATTTTAAATGGTTGTAAGTTTTGGCATTTTTAATACAAAACAAACCATTTATTAATGCTTAATTAGAAAATTATAGGCCAGTTTAGGGATATTTAGGGGCAGTTTTGTATTGCAGTCCCTTAAATATTAGGACTCACAAGGAATTTTGTCATACACAGAAGTCCCTGGCTTGGGTTTAAATTCACATTTCCCATGTAGTCATTAGATCCCTGATTGTGTTGTGTTGTGTGTTTTTCCTACACCAGGACATTTTGATTGCCTTTTTCACTCTGACATTTACCAGAAAGACACCCCCAATGAATTGTCTGACCTCTAACCTTTTGAGAAAGTGCTTTGGAGCATGTGAAACCAAAATTCACCTCTCCACAACTTATTAACATCTATAGACTACAGACTGGAATATTGTGATGGATACTGTAAAAAGGCTCTTTTAATTTCTTATATTTACAAGGGACTATTAGAAAGTGAGAAATCCTGTTTTTAAAGCAAACCAAAAGTTCTAACTAATGTTATCAATTCATTAGTACTAGTGAACAATGTACTAATGTTGATGGATATTTGTTAGAAATTTAAAGAACTTAGAAAGGGTGGCATATCAAAAACCTTTACCCCACGGTTTTCTTTCTTATTGCAAAATATTGGATCCATCCATCAAAGTTATCACATTTTATATTCATTCTATATACGTGTTTTCTAAACAATAAAACATGTACAGAGTCTGTAATGAAGTTTGCCTTGATCCCTAACAGAGTCAACCCCCTTCAGTAGAGTCAGCTAAGCTTTAACACTGAGAGTGATGTTACTTCATCTGCACATTTAGCCATTTTCCAATGTTTTACGGAGAATTATCCTAGAAAACTACCTATTATGTCAAATATAAGGTCAATTCCAATTCTCTCATTCTTGTTTTGTTGTCTCTCAGAATCTACTTTGAGAACAATGAGAGAAAAGGGTAAATAATATTTTTTGGATTTCCTTTCTACAAAAGCCCTGAAAAACCATCTTTCTAATCAGCTTTTCACCATTAGTGATAAGGAGCAACATAACATAACATTTTGACCTGTATCTTCTAGTGTAATATTCCAAACTCAACTGTTTAGATGAGTCAACAAACACAAAAAGTAAAAACATGTAACAGCTAATCCTTTGGTTAAATAAGATCACTGCGGGCCGCCGTTTAGCTCAATCGGGAGCGTGGGCGGCCCATGTACGGCAGGCTTAGTCCTCCACGCAGCGGTCGCGAG
>JAQMCX010000057.1:15432348-15443077 GCA_029814765.1 Acanthurus leucopareius | reverse complement strand
ATAGTGTTATATTTTGGTGTACTGTAGGGAATGATTATTATGCTGTGTGTGTATGTGTGTGTGAGTGTGTGTGTGTTTGTGTGTGTGTGTGTGTGTGCGTTTGTGTATGTATGTATGCGGGGAAGGGTGGTGTTTTTTCTTTTACAGTTGTATCAAGATAGTTCGGGAAAAGGTGGATATAGAAATTGCAATGCTGCTTTGATTTAAGGTAAATATATTTTATCTATGCATGTGGTAAATATGTTTTGGCTGTGCATTTGGCAAATAGATCTAAGAATGTTAATATAACATGAAATGTACCTTTAAAGCAAATTTTGAATTTATTTACGACAGAGAAATTAATATGCATTCTCAGATGCCAAACATCCGGAAGTTTAAGAAGAGGGAGAGTAAGGAAGTGGACCATGCCTCTGGGCATTTGACCGAACGTGTCGGGGGTGTGTGTGTGTGTGTGTGTGTGTGTGTGTGTCCCTTTCATCATTTTCAAGGGGGGATATCCTGGGGGCCCCAATAACAAGGAAGGGGTCCCCAACACCCTCTACAGGAAGTCACTAGCAGGCTACATGGACTGTGAGCTGTTTAGGGTTAAAAACCTGGTCTAAGCACAAGGCGCAAATGTAAAACAACCCGTACTATAAGATACGGCGCAGTTGGCCAACGTTTATTTGATCAGAAAAACAAGCATTAAATAATTTTTATCTATATCATGAACCCTGAGCCAAGGGTTCTGTCTCCTCACTGCTGAATCGCCTTTCTTTGTTTGAATTTAATATCAACAAGCGACTGAAAGAAAAAAAAGTCCTTCAACCATTAATTACCATATGTATTCTATTCAAAAAATAAATTTAATTTTTAGGTGTGTGCGTGCCTGCATATGTACGCATTTGCCTGTGCAGATGAAAATATATTGTAGAAATAGATATGACAAAACATGGAAATTTTTGCTTTCTAAACGATTTGACTCAAGGGGGGAATTAGCTGAGAGCTGTCTGACACAAAACATTTATTTAGCTTTGTCCCTGTCCAGCTGAATGAATGAATGAATGAATAAATAAATAAATAAATAAATCCTTGTGGCTCAGCGGTCTGTTTATGTTTGTGCCAGGTGTAAGATAGCAATACGCTTGTGCCACTGGCGCACAACGCAACCAGTCTTTAAAGGGAATGAGAGCAGATTCTCCGATTGGTTCATGCATTTTCGGCCTAAGAAACACCCATGAATTGATGAGATGATTGTACACAGTGGATAGGACCATCTGCTGTGCACCAGTGGTGCGTTGGGCGGTGAAGATCAGGATACCTCTGATGCTCCTGGAATAAGGCAGCAAAGGTTGACCTGGAAACTCCCCGGAATAAATCAAAACTCCTACGCCATGCGCCCTGTGCCACACACCCTGCGCAACGCGCCCTGCACCCGGCACAAGTGTACGACAGGGCCCATGGTATCACAGCATCTGTGTCAACTGGGAGGAGGAGCTGGATGAAGATTCTGATTTTAGTTGTTTTTGGTGTGTTGAGGGGTAATCTAATTATTTATTTTATTTATATTTAATTGTTTATTTATGTTTATTCATATTTTTTTTTAATTTCAGGGATGTCTTTTAAATAAATATTTTATGAATTTATTTGATCTCATTTGTCTTGATTGCATTGATTGCAAAACATCATTTCATGCATTAAAATTTCAGTTTGTGGTTAAGCTATCAATTTTACTCTGTGCTGTGTATACTATAGATAATTCCTATTTTTACATATACTTTTGCTAATTTAGCGCATCAGCAAATATTTTGAAAATGATTTAAATGAAAGGAAAATGTAACAATACATCCAGTTAGTGGTGGTATACTCTCTAAATGCAAATAAAGCAGCTTTTACAGCATTATCTGGAGTTGTAGAAGCACAGTATTAGAGATACTGAATATACAAGTGAAGATAGTTCACTGTAGGCTAGGCCAATGTTAAGAAAATGGTTTCTCCGGCCTTAAGGCTTTTACAATTTTTTTTAAGCATTTTACCCATAGAAACAGTAATAAAACACATAAAAATGTCACTCCTTAGCATCTCTGTTGCTCTGTATTACTCTGCACTGTCTGACGTCTCACTCTACTCATGACTGGTGACAGCTCTGATACCTAATGCACACACAGCACCCTCCGCTGACCAGATGCTTCAACCATGTATACATAACCAGACATACCAGGACATGGATGAAATCAGAAAAAATTCAATACAGTAATTCTCACATGTTCTAAAAGTCCTTGGCTGTTTTTTATTAGTCCAAGTTTTAAATTGGGGGTAAAATGTTTTAATCATTTCTTTTTAACTCTACTGTCCCCCTTTAACACTAACTCCCTTCTGCTGCCTAGGGACAAAAATGTCTGCCTCCTAAAACTGCCTCAAAAATTTATATGTGATTATAAAATTTCCCTTTTTTTGAGTTGCATCTTTTAATAAATTTCAGTCCAAATTATAAATACAGAAAATGCATTGATTTTTCAGCCTTTTAACCCTTTGAATGCCAATCTCTTTGCAATATGCCACTGTTTTTTAAATGACAAAAACACAGATTTTTTTTTCTACATACTATATACTAATTAGATTTTTATTTTTTTTTTGGGGGGGGGGTTATCAGTCTCTGAGATATGTCAATTGGTATGTCAATTTTTTAGCAATAAAGTCAATTTTGATGCATTTTTATTTGCTGAGAAGTTTGAGATTTTTAAAAATAGCTCTTTTCTGCAACTTGAGTGACAAAAATGTACCCTTCCTAAAAAAGGCTATGAAAGAAATAAAAATAAAAATTATTTTCTACTTTTTATGAGTAAGTGTATTTACTTTACTTACTATACTTTAATGTACTTCAGTCTCAATAATAAATACAAAATATTCATTAATTTTCAGAATTTTTGATCCTTTTGATGCTAATTTCTTTGCAAAATGCCGCTTTATTTTTAACAACAAAAACACAGAAAAATAGTTAGGCCCTATTTTCTACATAGTGAGTGAGTTCTAGACTTAGGGCTCTTGCCCAGATCAGAGCACACTTATCCAATGTCCATGAAATGAGTGTAAACACAAGCGTGCAGTGCTTAGGCACGGTTTACTAACTACACCCGAGCACCAAGTCTTCTCACAAAGGTGGTCTCTCAGGTATGATTCATGTGATGAGATGTGAAAGCAACCGTGCCCAAAAAAAGAAGTTTTACTCTACATATGTTAACTTGGTTGCTTAATGGTTGTTTCTTCTTTCTTATGTATATAGACGATAGCAAATCAAGTACGTGCATGCTGCCACTTAATGTGTCATGTGGTACACACATGCAAACATGCTTGGGCATTAAACGATTTTACTAATGGGGAGGGGAGGGGACAAATTGTGGTCAGGTATGGTACGAAACAACCGTGGCTACTGTGAAAACGCCCAAACTCTTGTTCTCAAAAACTGGAAAAAAAAAAAAAAAAGATTATTCTCAACTTTGTTTTGATTTTCGGGGGGCGATAATTGCAAATACTGTTGCTACACACTTAAATATACACTAAAAAGCACATAAAAAACATATCAGTTTCTCTATACACACATAGATAGCACCATTGGGCATCCTTATGAATACAAACTCCCTTTCTTTTCACCTAAAATTTCCTGTAAAACTTAAAAATGATAATAATACACGCTATCCCTCAGGCTTCCACTAGAGGTGTATTTGTTCATGAGGGAAAACAGGATAAATTGCATCAGTCAGCTGGATAATAGTAAAAACTATCATTTTGAAACCAGAACTCCAGGGTGAATGCCTAACATAATAAAATTTATGAATTCATGCTGCAATGACAATAGGATAAAAAAATACAGTTTTTATGGGTGTTTTTGAATTTACATTTGGCCATTTTTCTCGATAGGAGTTTGAATATCTATATTTTGGCTCAGCATTCACAGACCCAAATGCTGTAATTTGTCAATACACATATATACACCACACCCTGACATCCAACACACCACACCCATACCATTCTGAGTCAAATGTTTTTATTCAATTGGTCTGCAGGGCGTCATAATATTGGAGAATAAAAAAAAAAAAAAGGGATAAAACCAGTCATTGATACCAATGCCAAAAAAGGCGCTATCTGGTGGATAAGAGTTAAACTACTATTTTGACATCAGGATTGCAGGGTGGAAACAAACAAGCAAACAAAAAAAAAACCCAATCGTTTCATGCTCTTATGTCAGGGGGATCAAAAATTGCAATTTTGCTGGGAGTGAAAGTGACAAAAATGTCCTTTAGGAGGACAAAAGGAACACTTTTGATTGAACAGTGCCTTATAGAGTCATTATAAGAGCTGAGGTATAAAATTTTAAAAATAACCCAAAATCACACAACCTAGTCAAATTTGATGCCATATACACAACACAGTAAAATTATTGTACAATCAATATCCAAAAAGACAAAAATGTCCTGAGGTGGACAACACTGTACAACTTAGAGTGCAACAGTATAGGTATCTTGACATTTCAGCTCGAATATTCTAGCATTTTACTAGTAATGATTTTTCTGTCTAACAGCAGTTCTTTTTGACATAGCCACCTGTTGCATGCACCATCAACCTACCCCAAATAAGGTGTTTAAATAGTCAGGTTAAAGCCAACAGATAACATCAAATCTGTGCATTCCAAAATCAACATAAAAAAGTCTATATCAACAGTGTACAGTATTATACTTAAATTTTATAAGTAAAAAGATTAGCAACTTTAAAAAAAATCACTGCTCTGTAACATCCACTTACAGGGTACCATTTGTTACATTTGGTTATCTTCTTATACAGATATTGTGTCAGATTCAGACACACTGCTGTTGTTTATGTTACATAGCTAGTAAGGTGATGCGAAGAGTCAAAAGTGAGGGAGAACAGGAGGGGAGTGGTTGTGGCCAATGAGCATGGCCATGTCAGAGAATATGAATATTATTATTCTATCATCATGAATATTAATAGAACAGTGCATACTGTGCATAATGTGGCAAAAGGTGTAATTTGACATTGAAGCAATTTAAACACATTAATTTTTATCAATAATTTATTTAACTTCTATCTTGAAATAAAGCCAAATTATTTAAACCTAACAGAGAGTATATTTTGAAGTTTAAATCTATTCTAGAAGAATAGTAAAATTTGGCAATCTGTGTTTTCAGAGACATTTGAAAATGTCGTAAAAGAGGTTGTCAATAACATCAAACCTATGCATTCCAATATCAAAATAAAAAAGAAACCATAAGATGCCTAAATTTTTAATTAGCAATTGCATAGTAATTTTAATTTGGCTAAACAGGATTTGAATTACATGCAATCAGACATGTGTCATGACTAATGCAAAACGAGGGACCCAAATGCAGACAATGTCCAAACAGTTCAAACAAAAAGCGAGCTTTATTGTCAGAAAACAACAAGCTGGAAATTCAAAGTCAACAAAGGAAAAAAAATATTCCAAAAGGTACAGACCAGGACTTGGGCAGAATACCATACACGACACAGAAGCACAAAGGGCACGACGAACTTCGGTACACAGCAAGACACTACAAGACATAACTAGACATAACGATCAGACAAGGGTAACCAGGGAACACACAGACTAAATACACACAAGGTTAATCAGACACAGGTGGGATAATCAACACAGGTGACACATATTAGGGCAGGGCAGGCAATCAACACAAGGAGGGAAACTTGACGGGACATGAAAACAAGGAGAGACAAGACTGTCAAAATAAAACAGGAAACCATGAGACAAAACACTTCAACATAAAGTTCAGGGACGTGACACGCTTAACTCACAAATTCATCAGTGTTACAGTTAAAATACAGATTCATATGGTAAAAAATGAAATTAGATGTTTTTGTGACTGTCTTCATCTTGATTGATTTACTTGAATAAATAAATACCTACTTGTTAACAGACTCTTGTAAGATCTTACATTGTGGTTACACCATATCCAAAGCAGCAGCTTTCCTCTGCACAGGGAGCCAAAATGTTTTCATGGTTTCATCTGGTAACAGATAAACTGCATCTCACACACACACTTTATAATCTTGCCTGGTATCCTGCAGAGGCCTGATGAGTGCCAGTTTGACAATGTTGGAATGTATCCTATTCCTTATTATGTTTTGTGGAAATGGAAATTTTGAAACTCAAGATGTTAATTAATTAAAATTGTTTTCATTACCAAAGCTAGAATAAATGCAGGATGTCTATACATTATTCATTTTTTCTATAATTCACAACTAAATTATTTTATTTTTGTCAGCTCTGGAGGAGAAAACTAAGACTGCTATGAGTAAAGTAAGAAGTCGTCTTAAATGTCCTTCTAAATATTTTTACATGTCTCTTGGAGTACAAAACATTGCAGCAATATTTAAAAAAAAAAAATTGAGTGTGTGAGTGGTTAGGATGCAGTCTTCTTCATGGTAAACACCACAGTAGGGACCACACTGCTCAAAGCTTCTGATGCAATCCAGAAAATCACAACTGTAGAAAGTACAACCTGAGGCTGCATGTGGACATTTGGCCTGTTTTGTTTTCCTTGTTTCTCAGGCCTGTAAGAGAGATCCAGCTCTGGTGAAAATAGAAGTGTGTTAGTTCTTCAGCTAGATCTATCTATCCTTGTTATTTTGATACTTAATTAATTTCATTTGAGAATAAATTAAATGAATTGAGTTTCTGATGCTCAGTGAAATGAATAAATGCTGTAAAAAATCATCCTTGTTATTCTGGTTCCTCACATTTTCCTCCTGGGCTTCACTCTGCTCAGGGTGCTTACTTCAAGTCATGGCTCAGATCGGAGGAGCAGAGAAGCAAACAAAGCTCTTGCTATGGCCAGGTGAAAGAAGAAACCATGCTACTTCTTCTCATCTCCAGTCAATGATGATGTCTTCTTCGAGTCCTCACTCAACTTTGCAGTCCATCAGAAGACGTGAGTTCATCTGCGATCATGTCTGTGAATCAAACATCTCACCTGAGAAGGTAGCAATGATGTCATTTCTGCTGCAAGGGGTTTGAGGCCTGGTGTCAGGAGGCTTCTACCCTCTTTCATCCCTTGGGTTAGGGTTAGGGGTTAGGGCCGGATCCCTGTCCATCTGTGACACGCTGTCCAGTAGTGTGGCACAGCAGTCTGGTTCGGCTCTTGCTTTGGATGAGCCCTGTCCCCCTCATGCATCTGCATCAGCCATCAACTTAAGTGACCCTCCATCAAATCTTGCCCTGCGTGGAAGCAATGACTTGCATCCAGAGTTTCTGCTGGTGGGACACACAGTGGTCTGGCATGTGGAACTTCCTATTGACTTAAAATACAGCTTCACTGATATGAAAGTTTTTCTCTGCAATTAAAAGAGGGCAGTTAAACTAAAGAGAGGCAGTCTTCATCCAAACAAAAATGGCACAATCCTTCTCACAGCAAAGTTTGTCTTTTTTATAAACAAGGAGTCACTATACACAAAGGGCAGCAGCAGTTGTATTCATATCCAGATCAATCCAATTTAGTCTCAATATCTGTCATTCCTTTTGCGACTGAGAACAAGCAGTCAGCTCTGCAGTCAGCTCTTCTTAATATCAGATCACTTGTAAATAAATCCTTTGTGTATAATGATTTTTATTCCTTAAATAATTTTGATCTCTCTATGATCACTAAATCTTGGCTGACTCCAAATGATCATGTTCACATACTCACAGCATGTGCGCCTGGTTTTTGTTTTTTAAACCAGCCCTGACAGACAGGTATAGGCGGGGGCCCGTATACACAAAGATAAACAAAAATGTTCCAGCATTGATCTTAGGCTGTTCAACAGCTTTGAAGCTCTTTCTATGCTGATTAAAGGGAAATCTCCATGTCTGTGTTTGATAATATATAGACTGCCTTGATTTGCTTCCATTTTAATCAGTGAATTACTGTCTGAAACTCTGCCTAGATTTGATATGTTGCTTATTCTTGGTGACTTTAATATTCATCTCTGCCACCCTGGAGTCCCACTTGTCATGGAGTTTTTCAATCTTATAGTCATATAACATTTATGTCCAGATGTAATCACTCAAAAGGCCATTGATCTAGTACTGTTCCATGATATAAACACCTCTGAGATCAAATGTTTAGAGGCCATGGTCTCTGATCACCAGTTCTCATGTTCAGTGTTTCATGTTTCATGTTGCTTTGAGTTGCCCGCCACATACTAGATGCAAAGAATAATAATACATGTTTCAAAGCTTACAGGCCCTGCTTTACAGCCTGAATGGATTTTATCTATGTTTTGCTACAAGCTAATTGGTGCTCAGTAAACCTTTGGCCTTGGGACCCCAAGGGTCTGTGTGGCAGTCTGTATGTGATCTGCAAGGTTTGAAGTGAAACTTAAGTTGTCTGCCATAACTGACTCATGCAGCAAGTTTTTAGTTTCAGTTGCTTTGGCATGTTTTTCTCAGGCACTGTTTCCCTGCTAAGCTGTTACGAAGGGAAATGCTTTCTAATAAAAAATCTTACATAATGCTCAACTTTAATACAATACATTTTCACTGTTTTCTTTATAATTCCCAAATGCACTTTCTGTCCACAGTAGGTATACCTTTTGTATACTCTGTTACATTTGCATATTTGCCTTTGGCTCTTTATCCTCTCGATTTTAATCTCATTAATCCTTCTTCCAGGGGATGTGTCAGTCTTTCAGCATTGTCTGTCAGGCTTTCGATGCATTAAAGCTGAAGGCTTAGAGTGTGACAAAGGTAATGGATGATGTTTTAGACTAAACTGGACACATTGTGTCCTGGTTATGTTCAAGCTGACTGCAGGGTCATCTATTAGTCACCCAAACACTGGAGTTAAGAGAGTGAAGGATCACTGGACAGATGATCTGGAAAGGTATTGTTTAGTTTCTCTTCTGCAGGTGTTAAGAAGCGTTTGATTTCTGTTACTGCGCATTGCATTTCCTGTTGATGAATCGGACACAGCAGGAGGATATCAAGTCTTCTGAACCTCCATTTAAGTGGAGTTGTATACCTTTTCAACAGTTTAAGGTGAGTTATAGAACTTTTATGAGTTCTAGGGCACGAGCAGACATTTTGTAATCGATAACAGTATAACTCTCCAAAAATAAGCTTTTAACTACTATTACTTGACAACAGAACAGAACTGCCAAAGTTTAATATTAAACAAAAGCAGCATCTTCATTCTGTCAAAAAGAAAAAATAAAATTAATTGAATGGTATGCTTTCAGTTATCAGTTATCAAGGTCTAAGGAACCTTAATAGTGCACAATAAAATACATGACTGTGTTAAAATAATTAATCAAAAATAAAACGAATAAAATGAAAAACGAAATTAAACTAAATTAAATACAGTAAAAGGCTCCATAAAGCTGATGGCAAAGCAGTTGGATGGTAATTGTCTGTGGATCTATGAATACAATAGACCTCTGTTACATTACACAAAGTAATTTGTCCATTGTTTATACCCATCCATACATCAGCTAAAAGTGCAGCTATTTGTAATTATTATTACTATTAGCAGCCATAGCTGGGTTATTTATAATTTTTAAAGCAACATTTTTATTTGAGTATTTTACCTCATCTGTCCTTTGAATTTTGAATAAATATTCCAAAATAGATGTATTGTTGAATTATCAATTAAGCCTAACCAAGGAACAGTCAGGGGAAAACTGGTATATTAATTAGGCTAGGAGTCTCTTTGTCAGTCCAGTACAATGGCCATATTCGCTCCATTCACAACAGATCATGTTGTCTGTACTATGTTTCGGTGGACTATTTTATATGCTACTGTTTATGACAGTAACATATTATTTATTTCTAGAGAAAAAAATTCTGGAAAAAAATTAGAATAGTTTAACAAAGTCAAGTCTCTTTTGTTTATCTTTTTGCATATTTTTGGATCATTTGTGTTGCACCTGGTGTTATCTGAATGATTTTTGATGATCTTTAAAGAGCTCTAGTACTTCCAGGTAACTTAAGATATTTCCATCTAACACAAACATAGATATACAGGTCTTTATCTATTAAATTATGTTAATGCATGGATAATGTGATATAGTTTTATAAAACAGAGAATCAACTTGGGAAAGATAGTCATTGAAATAACATCCTCAAAAACTGTAGGTTGTTGTTTTTTGTTTTTTTTTTCTAAATACCAACTTATACCTTATTTATAATGGTGCAACTCGCAGGACAGAGACCTCCAGAATCAATGTGTAGGAAAATGATGTAGACAGTAGAATTTTAAAAATGCAAAGATACACACTACAGTTACTTGTAGAGTCCATTTTGTAAGATAATTTTACATCTGCATCTAAAAACCACAAACTGTAAGTGACGTAGATAGGAGGAAGCCTGTATGTGTCTAGGAAATTAAGAACACACTATGATTGGAAAATACAATGAAAATCTAACAGAAACTGTGTTGTGGTGTGAGGAGACAGCTGAAAATTGATCAAATCAGTGTCTGACTGGCATGTACACTTGTGTATGCGTCTATATGCTCACACTTAATTGGTAAAAAAATATGTCGAATATGTAATTCTGTAACAGTTAGGCCTGCATTCTATGAGAGGACTACAACAAACGTGTCTTTTATAATAGCTAAAAAGCTAATAAAACAAAAGAAACTAGCTCCGTGGTATAACACTGAAACACGAAAGTTAAAGCAGGCATCGTGAAAATTGGAAAGAAAATGGCGTTCCACCAATTGGG
>JAQMCX010000057.1:15395198-15430132 GCA_029814765.1 Acanthurus leucopareius | reverse complement strand
AGACACAGACATAATGCACATACACAATACACAAAAGATAACTCACTATGGTTATAATGGAGTCAATTTGCTCAAATATTAACAGAAATAGTTTAAAAGTCTAAAGGCTAAAGTTAACCTGACTGAACCCATAGCTCATTTCTCCATTTGAGTACGATTCATCAAAATGTGAAAAAGTCATTAGTCGTCCAGGTCTCGTGTATCACCACAGTTTTCATGGATGGGAGTCATAAATGTTGGCACACATATGCACTACAGAAAAAAAAAATCACATGACCCAGATACTGGTGAGCATACTGGCAATCATTGGTAAAACCATATTATAAATGAACAAAGATTTCAGTGCTGCCTAAAATGTCGAAGATCTAAAATGCAGCCTGCCTCACTCCAACAGTCCGTGGACTAATTGAGACAGGAGATGTTCATGGTGATGTTCACACAGTTTCTCAGAATCCCTCTAATTCTGCCTTGCAGGAAATTGCCCAAAAATCAGAGTTTAACTTGAACTTGAATTGAACTTGAAAAGATTGGGAAACAATGCAGCTGTGTGATGCTCACTATGAGGGCTTAAATAATGAATGCTTCTAAAGTGCTAGAGAGAGAGAGAGAAACGCATGGAAGTTTTGATGTCGTTTCATTAAGAGAACTGTAATTTCAAGGCAGGAAATGTAGGACAAAAAGACAGAGATAAAAGATTTAACTGCCCTTAATGAAGAAGTGCCTAAAAAGCAGCAGGAGTTGACTCACCAAGACTCTGTTCTCTGTCTTGTCTCCTTTGATCTCCAGTTTGACTCTCTTCCTGAGCGACAGCTTCACCTTCCTCCCCACCGCATCCCTCACACTCTCTGCAAAGAGAAGAGGATAGAGGAGATAAAATATGGAGAGGCTCCCACTCAAAGCTGGAAAATATCAGTGCAAGAAGAGAAAAGAAAATTACTGCCAAGTGGTTTATCATGCATTGCAAAAAAATATCTCTTAACTTTCCCACAAAGTCTTAACCCCGAGCACAGATCACTGCATTTCTGCCACAGGGGAGATAATTTCCTAACACACCAAATGATGACAGATTTTTCTTCCTGTTTTCATTTAATTTGCACATTATGAATCGCTCTTCTAAGGACTGACTTGTATTCCTTTCTCATTGTCTATAATAAGATGTGAAACTAAAAGTACTGCATATACACAAACATAAAATCAGATAAACTAATGAACTGAACAAATTTTGCATGTTTGTAGGTGGTGCTTCAAGCTAATGCCAACTTTAACTTGCTATGATGTTCACAACATCAGTGTTAACCAGCTTTTGTTTAAAATGCATATGTTTACCATGTTGAGACTAATTCTATTTGGTTAGCATGCTAACATTAGCTATTACCATTAAACATAGAGTAGCCCACAACCGAAGCTGATGAGAATGTCATTAGTTCAACAGGTATTTGGTCATAAAATTAATTACTGGCCAAATTTAAATGCTGACAGTGACGCAAGCAAAGTCAAAAAATTCATTAAATAAATTAACAGATTAATCATTAATGAAAATAAGTTTTTGTTAACATGAAAAATGTGATGTTCAGATTGATTGTTCACATTCCATAGGAGCCTTCACTGACAGGCAACTGGCTTAGAGAGTAGAACTGGGTCAGCTGCCTCTTCACGCTCCTCATCCACCCACCATGCAGCAGCTGATACAGGCTGTGCACATGTGTCTGAGACAGGGAGGGATGTTTCTGTGTGTGTACATCTGTGCTGTCATGCACGTATCCTTGCCTACAGGCTTCCTCAAACCATCACCAGATCAAAGTGAAACTAATAATTAGGCAAAGTGCAAAGTGATTCATCTGTCAGCCTAAAAATATGCACCATTTCCTATTGCAGCATTTCTAAAACTATAGCCTGAGACATCCGATAAGTAACAGAGATGTCTCCTGTGGATTTCTACACTAAATGAAACCTTGTATGGTTTAATGAGACTGAGCAGTTTTTGGACCTGGACAGAAAAAGCTCCTGACAGTCTCTCATAAATCATGTTTCAACAAATTCATCTTCTTTGCTCATTCATTAAAACTGTGACAGGAGTGAAAATTTTACTAGCCAGCTGCCTGTGGTCCACATTAGGCAGTTAAGGCATGTGCTCCGGGTCACACTAGGGTGAATATCAGTAAGGACTTGTGTTGGAGGAGGGGAAATGAGAGACCTATGGCCTTGTAAAAGCTCAAACAAACAATTCATGAGCCCATAAAGTCAGTCTTCCAATTATATATGAGTTGATGTTGTCACAGATTGCACCTGTGGTAATTAGCTGTCAACTGGAGCTTAAGCATAATGAATATTGGATTACAGAAATAACTTCAGATGTTAAAGATGAGCCAGTTAAAGATGATGAGAGCATTCAAAAAACATGAACAAATGAGTTGTCTAAACAAAATGAATAATGAATAATTTATTTATGCCCAAAAAAGTATACTAGGATATTTTAATTTGTAGAATAAGCTATCAACATGTCTGTGAAAATTCAAAGTAATCCATAACTAATTTAAATATTATGATAGGATAAAGCTTTCTTACGTTCTTGCATTGAATGCCATATGACATCTACTTGTTTAGCTGTTCTGAGCAAAACAAGGTTCAATGACATGCACCCACATGATTTTATTGATAAAGACCAAATGATCAGGTTTGCTTTGCTCTGCCTCTCACCTCAATCTGAAACTCTTTTCTCACAGGTCTCTAACTCTGTTTTGACACAGTTTGATATATTTAACTGTCTGTTGAACTTGAATGGTTTATCTGAGTCCTTTCTCTGCCTTATCACTTAAATAAATAATGTTTTCAAAGACATAGTTCAAATATTCCTATGTCTTTGTTGTCTCCTTGCACATAGTGTTTGAGTACATGTCACTAAAATATCACTTTGACAAAGTTTCTGAATGTGTACAACTCTGCTTTGTGTTAGTACCCTGAAAGCTGAGTGGAGTTTCAAAGATCCCCTCCACTCAATGATGTGGTTTTCTTCTAAAGAGCCTTCACTAAACTGACCTTTTTATGCAAAGTTTTTTACTAGAGAGGTGTTTTCACATTCTGCTATGGTGGTGACATTGATTCATTTCCATAAAATCTTACATTCAAACCAGACAAGCAGGATTTGGTACTTCATTCAATTCAACGGCTAATCACAGGCAAAACAACCTGAAACCTCTAGGGCACAGCTGATGCGTCAGAACCAACAGTAAGAGCTAGCATTAGCATAACTAACGCTGTGTCAGCCACTGCCAGTTACAAGCTAACATGCTAACAAACAATATAAACAATGAAAGATGGTATCTACATTTACCAACATGCTTACATGTGTAGTATTCACAGATTTTGGTGTACAACACACTCCTCCTCACCTGATGCTAGGTCTGTCAGAGGCTCAAACATAAAATGAATGAATCTTTTTGATGTTTGCTCTATGCTAATGTTAACCATCTTACTGCTAACTGCTCTTTCACCAGTTAACCTAGCACAAGAATCTGTGGTTGGCAGGTACAGGGCCTGCGATTGGTTGCTGCATGGTTTTCTTTTTCCTTTTATGCATAAAATTTTTACAACAATTAACTTATCAATACATAATTCATAGCGGAACACTTCTGCATATTTTAAAACATGTCTGAAAAAGGAACTTTACTGTTTTGTCAATCCTATGCAAGTCTTTACCCACAGAGCCAAGCAGATGGAAGATGTACATGTCAAAAATAAATTCCTCTAACTATATAAGAGCAAACTCTGCAGTGACAAAAATGTATTTCAGCCTCAGTGTTTCCATATGTATAATCATGCTGATATGCCTTGTAAGTGCAGAATGCCAAGAGTAATTTTGTATGATGCTGAATCACCCGCAGCAGTGAAATTTTCCAACAACGGCTGGTTATGTCCTCATCCAGACAACAGCACATGACAATAGGATCATGACCAGTCACATTCCTTGTGTTAAGTGTGCATTGTTGGTCGAATTAGTCAGCTAGGGTCAGAGAAATTCTTAAAGAGAGAGGATGAAGAAAGACATCTAGTTGACTTAAAGGTTGTGTAGACATTGGACCACAGGAAGTCTGGAGTAGGAATTTGTCTTCTAGAAACTGATAAAACTGTTTTTAATTTCCTGTACTTCTTGCCTACCTGGATGGTTTGTGCACAATCTTGTTTTTAAAATATAAAAAAAAGTTAGCATCTTTCTTCTTTTCAGAGAATTCAAATGGAGAGCAAGCAATTTCTGCACAACTGGTGAGTTAGTCATTTTAAAATCTGGTTCAGATCCCAAGACATGTTAGGCAGATTTTTTTTGAAATATGTAATAAAAAGGTTGAAAAACCCGTCTCAAGAATATCTTCAAAAAAAGTGTCTTGGGTTTAAATGTTTCACTGAGTGCAGACATTATACAGCAATAATGAAGAGCTGGAACAAGCTGATACAGAATATACAGAAGACGATACTAACAGAGTTGAGTAAGACTACTTTAAAAACCTTAAAACTAAACAAACAAGAGGATTAGACCAGATGTTTACACATTGAATACGATACTATGTAATGTAAATCTTAACATTCAGGAGACGGAATTCCCACATCAAACTGAAAAAGCTTTTGTTCCTTCTGGCTCAAACTGGACAGATAACACAAAAAAACAACCATATGATAGTTGTGTGAGGGCACAGGGATATAAATGAGACCACAAATACTTTGGGAGAGTAAAATAAGCCACTGACTGCCTGAAAAATTCTGTGACTCAGGAAATGAATGCATGTCTGACCACTGCATGACCAAGCATTTCCCTTTAAACCTCATCTACAGAATGCACTTCAAGTCTTTTTAAGAGGCAAACAGAGTCAAACGAATATTGAAGGCTTCATGGAGAGAAAGAGCTTGTGCTTGTCCAACATTGCAGTGGGGTGTTAAAAACTGAGCTACTCTGCCAAACAAAGAGACCCTGAGCTTGAGCCAAATAACCTGCAGGGACTCTAAGGTTTGTCCACAATCAGTACAAATAACTCATAAGGAACCTGGCAAACTTCAGGCGGAAAGGACAGACCAAGTGAGGCCACCAGCTATGTTCAAACTCCAGGCGAGATATGTGAAAGTGGACCAGCGTAACTGTGAGCAAAATAGCCCTGTAAGTTATGTGCAGAATGACAGGTTGGCCACGCACATCTAAACTATTTGGCTTATCTTCCAAATATAGACTGCAGTCCACATTACATTTACGGTTGAAGCACCTTGATAAACAGCAGTAGTGGTCCATATGTACACAGCTTCAAGCCTAACTGCAGCTATAGCATTAACAGTCTACACAGTTTATACTGTTCGAGTCATGTCTGTTATGGACTCATTCACCATTAAGAAACATGTTTTGGTAAACTTCCTGTATGATGTAGAGATGGGTACTAATTATCACAACAAAGTGGCCCAATAGGGATATATTCAGGAGACATAATCATTACTATAGTGTCTCAGCCACAATGAGAATGAATATTTAGTGTGGGATGTGTTTGATTACATCAGTTCAAAAAGGTCATTACACTACTAGGTCTCCACTCTGGAGCGCATGCACACTGTGAGTTAGGGATATGATAGAGGGAGAATCAGGGATTGTTCCGGTCTGGACACATGGCCACCAATGATCCGTGTCTTTTCTTACCCAGTAGCTCTTTGGGGACCTCTGATACTTCTTCGCTCATTTTGCTGACGATATTATCCAAAAGAACGAGGAGAGTTCAGTCAACGCATCAAGAAGCATCCAATTATGAGGAAACAAGGAGCGCGTGAGAGAGAAGTGTCAGGTGGTGCCGCCGCCGCCGCCGCCGCCGCGTTTCTCCCGGTTACATGCTCCTCTCCTCCTCTCGCGGTGTCCGGACAATGTATCCGCGTTTATCTGCACGCATCTCTTTTCGGTTCAAACAGGTTCAGATGTTGATTGCTGAAAGAACAATGTGATTAAAAAAAAAAAAACCGCTAGAAGCTGCCTGAACTCATTCTGAACCCGCACAGATTCTGCGCTTCACGGTGATGAAAAGACCACCGCTCACTCACATTCTCTGTGACCGTGGCTCCACCGTAAAGCTGTCGGTAGTACAGTACCAGCCAATAGTGGAAAACGGGGCCCCTCCCCGTACGGTGATGCGTCAGGCAGGGAGCCGATGCGATGCCGGGGCGGTGTGGCGTGGCAGGAGGGGCGTTAGCGGTGGTGTCAGAGCGATATTAATGAGCAGGCTGCGCTGGAGGTTCCCAAGCTGGGAATCAGGGACCTCTAGCGGTCCGTGAGAGGTCCCCGCGGGGTCCCAATGCCGTGATTGTATTGCGGCATAAGAGGGGGGCTGTGCTCCCAATGGTTTATAGCCATAAAACAGGAGATTAATACAGACCTAAGGTAACTAGTTTAAAATGAGTTTTCTACGAAATCACGCCTTAGTGTATAAATACAATCTAAATCACTATGGGGACCCCAGAGATTGTTACCGAGAGTGGTTCCTGTAGAGAGGCCTGCTTTTCAAAGTGATATATATAATTTTAAAAAATAAATGAAACAGAAAGAGCACAGCTGCAACCTTAGAATAAAGGCAGTAGCCTGTGCATTGTAATGGGAGATTAGAAATGGCTTCTCACTGAGTATCATAAAATGAATTATTAAAGGGAATATTAAAGCTATGCTTTGTTTTTTTGGTTTTAGACCATGCCAAGACCCCCTCACTTTTTTAACCTGATTATTTCACCGTCTCTTCAAGATTTTGTACAGACCAACTTGCCTAAAAGTCGGAGCATGCAGTAGGAGAAACAGGCAACACTTACTTGTTCAGACCATAGATTGGGCTACTTTTGAGACAGAAATAAAGGTTTTTATTGTTGATTCTGTTAAAACTACAATAAAAAATGAAGTTAAATAAATCAATAAGTCACTTCAAGTAAATTTCTGTCATTTTTACAACGCCAGTATGTCAAAATGTGTATTCATAAAAGTACATAAAAGTTCCAAAAGAAAGATGGCGACACCTTGTGGTGATTTGGTCGAGTTACACCCCGCAAGCTGCCAAAATGGTTTTCTGGTTATTATAACTTAAAATAAAACATCTACTTTGTTTAGCTGCCGCACGTGATCAGTACAAGTTTTCAGCTTGACATCACACGGATTTACAAAACATTACACCTTTTATAATTACATTTCATTTCACCTCAATTTACACATCAATCATACGTTTCTACAGTGTGTAACACTAAAGCAATGGCACTGCAAAAGACAATGCAAATTTGAAAAAATTTTTTAGCCTTTATTAAAATGATCTTACTGGTTTTCGAATGAGCAAAAATGTCCAGCAAGAATGAAGAGGTATATATGTTTTTCTGTACTGTCTCACTTTGTCAGTGAGTGATAGGACATCAGTATGAAACCTGAGTACAGTTTGGAGACTGCTGCTTAAACTCGTCTAATCTATTCCGTAGTTTTTCTGCCGTAGAGGTGAGCTGTGTATCCCTCAGCATCTGCGGCAGGTTTCTCAGGTCCTCTACGGGAGCACTGGCCAGCCAAGCTCTGATTTCATCCAGGAGTGGGCCTCTCTGTTTTGGTATAGTTGTGCCCCTGGTGGACCTCTCCGCACCTGACTTATGAATGTACCTGTTGGAGGGAGATAGTAGTTTATGAGCATCTTTTTAGCCAGTGAATGAAGGCGTGATGGGAATGGTTGAAAAAAGAAGATGCTGAAAAAGAGGCAAAGTAAAAATCAAAGAGATTGAAGGTGGGAATCAGAGCTTACCTGGCAACAAATTTCTTCATTTTTGCCACGCGCATCCTGTGCATGCTGAAGAGTCCTGTGAGGAAAGTTCTGTACGTCTCACCTGACAAAGACAGTTGCACAGCCTAAGTTTAAAATTCAGGCACTGTTGTTGCTCAATAGGTCAAATAGTCGTAGTAAAATGTATAAATATTATAAATTGGTTTTGGGCAGTAAAAATAAAGCGTCCAAACTACATACTTCCGTTTGCAATATCCTGACAGGTGCCACACACAGTGTCGTGGAAAACGGACCCGGGCAGGAGCTCCATCTGTCCGCTGGCGCACTCTTGGTGTCTTATGCAAGACTCCTGCGCAGAGGTTGAGCTGGAAAAGGATCCATTGGTACACTTTTCACAAACAGTGTTGGTCTCTGAAGTACCTAGAGAAAGCAGAGATGCATTTAGACTCATTACATTGTTTTAAAACACAATTGTGTCTATATTAAAGCAGTTATCGCGTGTATTTCAACAGTTTTCATGAAGCTTCTTTGTGGATTTCATTTTTTGGGGGGTTGCTGCTTTTTCAAAATATTGACTGATGCATTGTTTATTGAATATAATTGTGTCTAAAGTGGAAAGATTCTGAAATGAACTTTTCATAGATAAATACCTCTCGTTTTAACACCATGTCCGGGCCCACACTCTGTATGTCTGATACAGAAGTCGCTGCTTTTGTAGAAACCCTCTTTGCACCGGCAGACCCTGTTGCTGACTGGTGAGCACTCCGTCTCCACCTCCTGATTGTCGATGCAGAAGTTGCTGCAGTAAAGACACCTGGGCAGGTAGTTCCAAAGCTCGGTGAAGTGGTCGTTCTGGCACGGCGCGCACTTGGTGGGCGTGGTGGCTGTGCAGTGCGCGGCCATGTGCGTGCCTGGCGGACACTTTTCACAAAGGAGGGTCTCTCCAGTGTGCGGGTCTTCACGCTCATATTTGGGCACTGATTCCACCGCGGAAGCACCACAAAGGATAGCGGAGAGCAGGAACAACGCTGGTAAGAGGAACTGGGGGGAGGAAAATGTTTACTATTTACTATGTTTTAATATTATTACTGTTACAGGCACTACTACCACTGCTACTACTATTAAAAGTGATTCCATCGGCTATAGTTATGGTGGTAGTCTACACTATCGCCTTTTCAACAGGCCTACCAATGTAAATCCTGCTTCCTAAAACGATAATATGCAAAAAACACAACAGGATGATAAAAACAGAACTATTACCGTGATATTTGAATGAGACTGACGACCAAACATGACCTCAGTATGGTTTATCAACACACGTTTTTAAATGAATTAAAGCAATTCAACTAAAAAATCAACGTATCAGTGAACTGGAAAAGTGTCTCTGATGTTTTTCTTTTTTCATTTTTTTCCAGATCATGATAACTGATAACTTGATAACTGTAAAAAACTGCACCACCATCAGGGGACAGCTCGTGATAACAGCAATCATCTTGATTGATGCTCTCACTGTTTAAAGATCTTTACAACATTCAGCAGATCTACCAGTGCATTTCATCTGTATTCAGATACTTTAACATTCAGAGGCAAAAGAAAATGTAATCTTTCTCATTTCTTTCTTTCTAAAAAAAAAACCTGTCAAGTCCTAAAAGGAATAATAATAAGGAATAGTAATAAAGAATAATAACTTGTTGAGGGAGTAAAATACTTCTCCTTAAAGGAGAGTCCATGTTAAAATGTTTTGTAAAAGACAAAAAAGCTGTTTTTTTATCTCTATATGTTAAAAAAAAACATTCAGTGCTGGCATAAGTTGTAGAGTAATCATTAAGATTTTATATAGCAAATTAAGTTTGAGTTAATGTCCATTTGATCAATTTCTGATCAAACAAAAAAGCATAAAAATACTCCTTAACTCATGTATACAGATTTTGTTTCTTTTTGTTATTGTTGCAACAAAATTTGCATAAAATGTTTAAAAATAGTATTCACAATTTCGACTGTCTCTATATGTTATAAAAATTTGACTAATTATATTGTTTTTATTGGACATCCTCCACAGCATCACTAATCATGACGTCTGTTTCTTTCTTAAGCTTAAAGTATATTGTTAAACAGAATACTCACCATGCTGATGGTTTGCATGTCGTTGCTTCTGTTGAAGAGGGTTTGTGAGTAGTATCAGGTTCATTTTATAGGGGAACAACGTGGGCGTTTTACTGTAGAGGTTAGAGGACAATGATGGTAATTTCTAAAGGTCAAATTTATTCCATGTAGATTGTAGAGTTAAGCAGAATGACATGTAAATTAAGCTGATATAAGAACTACTTCTGCCATGGAGCCAGAATAAAACTGCTTTCATTTTCTATAACTTATTTCGAGTTTTTCTAATTTGGCAACAAAAGGTATTTGCCATCTAATATGCAAATTATATAATGGCTTTGTCTCACCAGGTCTACAACAATTTTGCTAACTCATCACTTTTTGAATTTTCTTTTTGAAAGTTTTAGTCATTACAATATTTTAAAACAAGCAAACAATTTATATGTTTTGCTTAATTCATCAGAGTGGCAGCTTATGAAGATTTAACATACAGGATGAAAAACTACCTCGAACTATATCATGCTAAATGGGGAAAATACACAACTTTTATCAGAAAGCGTTGATGCTCAATAAGGCATCCAGACCTCCTGTCCAAAAAGCAACCCTGAACTGCCATGTAGCGAAAGTTATGGCAGCAGTGGAGATATTCAGGCCAGGCTTAGTTAATCTTGGTGTATGGATGTAGGCTCTCAACCCCCGTAGCTTATTGCTGATATTTTGGTTTATAAACAGAGGGCAACTGAAATCTGTAATGCAGTTTACACGTGTGTTTTGTCAGTCACTTGTTTTTTTATTTCTATCACTCTTATTTATTTTTTATTTGTTTATATATTTTTTTCTATTAGGTTGAATGTTTTCTTTTTCAATCATGGTGAAATGTCTGGTTTGAAGTTTTGCACTGTTACGTGACATTTATGGTGTTGTGTTATTTGGTTAATATCTGAAAACCAATAAAAAGTTTTGGTCATAAAAAGAATCAAACAATATAAAACAATCAAACAATTTAAAATAGAATGTTTAATTTTAGGATAATAAAAAAAAATCACAGTACTGTGTGATTTATGTCAGATAGGCAAATGTAAAAAAGTAACTCACCTGCATGAAAGCTCCCTATTCTCAATTAATACATAACCTACAGTAATTTCCCCTTGTCTACATTAAACTTTTTTAAATTATTATTATATTTTTGGGGCTTTTTGCCTTTGTTTGATAGGAAAGCTGAGAGTGTGGACAGGAGGCGGGGGGAGGGTGACATGCAGCACATGGTTGGAGCTGGAGTTGAACTCGCAACCGCTGTGTGGAGGACTGAACCTGCCATATATGGGACACCTGCGCTACTGATTGAGCTAAACGGCGTCCCTACATTAAGCTTTTAAACAAAATGTTTTAACTTAATGAACTTTGCAACAACAACAAAAAAGTGATTGTACAGCAATTAAGAAACATCAAATCTTTGTTAAATGAGAAATACTGAAAATTCCATTGTCATAAACGACAACTTATGACTCAGAGGTTTTGAAATTGAGAAACTGATATTTACACAAGCAGGTCATCACCATCATCATTTTTTTTTTCAATTTTCTGCTAATCAGCAGTTGAAACGGCCTGAAATATGAGTAGATACGTCAGTTTTTTCCTTTGAAAGAATCTGAGCCATTAAAAAGCGTGTACAGTATGGTAAAGGTGCTGATTAAGTAAATGGATATGACTCATATCGAGTTTTAGACTCATATCATATGAGTCAAACATTTATCTTCGTTTTACTCACTTCCCCTGTTTCTACCGAATTTGAGAACATGCTACAACCATGATAGGGTGTGTTTATCATGAATAAGGATGAGTCTGAAACACCACAGATGTGTCATTTTTAGTCAACGAATCGCCCTTTAATTCTAACCCTAACGACTTTTCTTGTAATTGTTGAAATCTTGAATGTAAGAACTGGACACAGAGATTAAACATGATTTGTTATTGCATTTTTTTGCTTAGCAGCGTTTTAGAGGTGTTAACCGCATCTCACTAACTGACTGTAGAATGTAGGTGTTGATGTAAAGAAAAGTTATGAAGTCTTGGTGTGTTGTGATATAGAGTGAGATCATGGAATATGTTCATTTATTTGTGAAACAACAAACATTTGATATGTTTTCTTGTAAAAATGATACATATTTTACATTTAATGAGGAAATATCTGCATATGGAGTAAACATAGGTAAACAAGACTGTGCATAAAACCAAGCAGTGACTCATATTACTGAAAGTTTGGGAAATTCAGTCCAAGAAATACATTTGAAATTCACTACCAAGTCTTATTGGTCATTTTGTTCTAAAACAGTTCCTCTTGTCTCAGGTTCTGCTTCTGCTGAGTTCATGTAGATACATGAATTGTGATGAGTCAATCTCAGGTCAGATTCCATCGAAATACCCCTGGCTGACACTATATTGTGGAGAAATATATCATGTGAAGAAGATGATTCAAAGCCAGAAGACAATGTTGATGATCCAAGATTTAAAGTTTCCTCTGGGGGGGATTTGGAATTCTGGCTGTAAGGTTTGTAGCCAGTTATGTGTCATAAATTTGGCGCTCAAAGTCATCACATAAAAATTGCTTTTTAGCCTTTTTTCCTCTCCCATGGAGGAAATTAGACTGGACATGATAGATGGAACATTCTTCAATCTCCACTTAACCTCATTCATTTCAAATTTGAGTCTGGCAATACTCCTTTCAGCCTCACAGTTTAGCAGTTCAAGGCTTTAACCAAACCCCTTTAAAAGGTCAATCACATACTCATGGTGGGATTTATATGAATTATGTGTGAATGGAAGACACATTGTTAGGAAAAAGTGGTTCAGCAAGGCACTCACTGCAGGCTCAAAACCTGGAACAAAACTAACATAGCTACTCAGAAATAACAGGACATTGGGGCCTGTGTCATAATGATATACAGTGTGAGATGATGTAAATATGTCAACAACTGTAAATTTTGCAAAGCTGTATTTTAACAATACTGTTTTTACCACATAAAATATATCCAAGGATCACCTAACACCAGTTGCCAGTTAAGGATGTTTTTTAGTAAAGTTATCAAAAATTACAAATATACATAAATGACGAAAACAAAGACAAAGAAAGACCTCCCTGAAACAATGAAAATGCTCCTCTTGGTCGCACCAATCGTTCATCAGCTGCTCACACATCTTCAACACAAGGGGGGTGATGGTTATATTTTCGGCTGTGATGACCACAGTTCACCACCAATAGGGAAAACCCCCTCTGAACTCTTGGGAACCTCACAGCAAGCAAGCAGCAGTCTGGCAGCCACTTGCCTCAATCCTTTGCTGTTTCAAAGACAAAATCCTTCCACGTGTAGATTAGGGTTTAATCAGACCATCAGCTCGAGAGTGGTAAGTGGTGGCTCTTCCTCTTTAAATCCCAAAGCGCTGAAAGACTTGGAAGAGTGTACGGCTTGTGAAGTAGGCTAGCTGATTAGCTATGACATCTTTAAGAAACCTTTGTGACTGAAAAACTTCAGCACATCTGTGGCTACTTGCTTAGCTGTGACCTCCCACAGGAGGTAGGCCTCTGAATACCTTACAAAGTTTCATATGACCAAAATGACTCTGTTACTTGACCAACCCCTTTCACAAGGTCAACCATATCAAAACGTTATGTTCAAATGGTGCAGATACCACAGGGAGTGGGTTAAATGGTAGGGGAAATGTATGTTTTCTTGCTATAATCTGTAATATAAATGTAAAATATAAATTTATAGAGTGTGGTCTAGACATCCCCACCCTCATCACCTCAGCCCTCGACACTCATGGGAAAATAAGCTGATTACAGAGGCCATTTTCTACTGCATTGATGAGAAAAATAAGCCTAAGACTTACACGAATTTGAAAGATGTAATTTTTACATGACTTTTTTTTTTTTTTACAATACTCACATTTTTAATAAATTGGTGATATATGTTTTTTTTTTTTTTGGTATTTTTAATTTTTTGTGTATGTGTTCAAGTATCACAGCTTCCCAGTAATGTTATGTAAATACCACCCTATTTTTTTGTCCATTAACATTTGTCATTCAATTTTCTTCAAAACATAGTATATTACAACATACAGACATATCAATATCACAATTTAAATGTTCATACACTACAACCCTAAGCTCATGGCATGATGAGGACTGTATGAGATCCTCTGATCTGAGAATTGGCTTTTTGAAACTAACGTGAAAACATTACTTGGCAGTGTTTCAAATGAAGCTGAGTGGACAAAAATTTATAAGCTTCTGACCAGTGACGAGTGGTAGTCAGCCAGTTTCTTATTGGCTAATGTCATTTTAAAAATTAAATAATTTCTAAGTTTTCAAATCACAACAGAAATCACAATAGCGGTTTATTTACAAATAAAGGACCCTTTTTTTAACAAACTGATTTTAATCAGATCATTTGACATTAGTGTTCACAAAGTTACACAAGCTTAAAGAAGACCAGTTGGGCATATATACAATAAAGATCATACATTTAATAATATAAAACTGGTAAAACAAAATATAAAAACAAACATCACTTCACTTGCAGCATTTGGAATCCAGTATTTTTGATAAAGTAATAACAACAAGCCTTTACATATTCAGAAAGTAAAATTATGTCTTTTAAATAGAAAACACATTGCACTCCTTTGTACATTCATTAAGCTGACAAATTAAAAAAAAATCAGATGAGCTTTACTTGCCAGCAGTCCATTAAAAAACCAACAAACAAAGGAAAACTGTAGAAAATACATGTATTTCATTATGAAACCAAATCTTTTCTCTCAATCAGGGAGAAAGCAATAATAATAAAAACACAACATCTGCCAGCCTATTCTCCATAAAATAGTGTTCTATTTACATCTTAAATAATTTTTCATTTTTCACAGACTCTGGTCAAAAGGTTCCCAGAAAACAATTTTTATATTTTGTATTTGAGTTCGCCTGGAGTACACAGATTTGTGATAGTGTTTTAGAAATTCTTTTAAGGCTTACTGGATTAACCTCTGCAGACAGATACTTTGGATGGTGAATTTGTTAGCACCCCTTGTTTTCTCATATGACTGAAATGTCCTTATATTAGTGTAAAAATCAGATCTGGTTTAGAAAATTAATGAGGCAAAAAGAAGAATTTAGCTTCTTGCCCTTTTTGTTGTAGTTTGATAAAAAAAAATACCTCGAGGCACTTAATACATAGCTTGATATCATTTAGTGATATCTTTAAGACCCGACATTATCATGTGACCCATGTCTGTTACTCTTTCACATACAGCTCATTAAGTTTGTGTCTCTTTCTGTTTGTGTGCTCATTGTTTGACAATGCATTAGTGTTTGTTTATTCTTTAGATGGCATATGTTTCTGTTTGCACTTCTCAATTCTCTACTCATTTAATGTCTTAAGAGCCTTGAAACATGACTCATCCTGAAGCATACTGACAAACATCTTTTCGTACATCTTGTGCGCAGAGGTGGTCCCTATGATCTTGCTGATCTTCTTCAGGCCCCTCAGCAGAATGCGTGGTGCCCCCTGGTTGCGCATCACCCTCAAACTGTGAGACAGGCCTTTGGCTAGATCCATGTCATAGTTTGCTGTCTTCCAGAGGTGAAGAAGCTGCATGATGTACTGCCTGGGCAGGCAGGTAGAGACCACAGCTTGGACATCCTCCTGCTTCACTTTGACCCCTGGCAGGCTGTCGGTGATGGTCATGAGGTCATCTAGAGTCAGGTTTTTTAGACTGTTGCAGCGAGAGACTTTCCTCTCACAGTGGTTCACACCTGGATGGACAAGGTACAAATTTTACTACACAATTAGAAGAAGTGTTTGAGATAAAACTAAAAAACTAAAAGTGCAGACTGTGTTAATACCTTGTATGATGCCATACATCTTGTCCTGGTCCTTGTTCTGCTCCCTCCACAGTCGCAGCAGATGGAGGACCTGCTGCTGAGGAGAACAAGTCTTTTTCAGCCTTTCAAGGCTCTTACGATCCACCCTCCGGCCTGGAAGACTCTCCAAAAGCCGCTCCAGGGGCACAGAGGACAGTCGAAGCGATGAGAGTGACTGGTAGACTGCCTCCTCACATAGAGTCACATCTGTAATGAGTTGTGACACAAAAGGAAGCAAGGAGAGTTGGCTTAAAGACTTTTTTATTGCAACACACAGCAAGAATTGCTAGTGTTGATGCAGATCTTCCAAGAATAAAACACGCTGACACAAACGGATGCAGTTACTGGACATCTGATGGCTCAAAGCAGAAGAAATAATGTTATTTTTCTAACAAATTGATGATATAGCTAGTACTTAATATAATAGATCCAAATCTTTGTATAAAGAGTTGTTAAGTGATCTGCTAAACTTAATTATGTGTTTGAGATTATAAGGGGGTTATTCGCATGATTAAAGATGTTAAATTTGCCTGCTGTTCTGCAGAAATGGGGCCCACTCAGGGTTAGCTGGAGAGGGGGCCACATATGTTTGCGTTATGGTGGTGGTAATGACTTATTTCACTGACGTAATAGCATTTGTGCTCCAGTTTTACCACTATCCCACTGTCTATCACTTGTGGTCTAAATGATTGCTGTACAGCAAAGGCTACATAGTTACACTCAGATCCTCTGACGGTGGCCTGCTACAAGAGGATGGTGGGAAATTTGTTTGTATGGTAGAGCAGAGAACAAGTTATGCAATTGGACCAATGACTGATCTAGATGTAGCATAATATTCAGAGAGGTTTCATTGGGGAAACGCAAGATGGGTTTAGACCAGATTCTGAAATATGACGATTCTGACGTCGAGTCTCGTCAGTCTATTAAATGTCAGGATATGTTTATGCGTGTTTGTGTGTGTGACTGCTGGCTTGTAATTTGGCCGCAGCAGAAACTCGGATTTCCTCTCTTTCTGTTCCTCATTGACAGGCACAGAACCCCCACTGAAATCTGTTGCATGGCCAAACCAAACTGAACCAGTTTGAGTTGCTCTGCACAACAGCAACCAGAGCTCCATGGTGAACTGGAGTCAATCAAGGTGAGCCATGCTGAGACATGCAGCACCTCACCGCTGCTGAGTAGCATTGCACCACAAATGCACCTACGGGATTTCATCATCACTTGCTTTACGTTTCTGAAAGTCAAAGTCTTTTGGCTTTCCCTCTAAGCTAAATGTATTTTTGAGAAGAGCACGGTAATCAAAACCATATTCTATTTATATCTAAAACAATCAAAACCAATGATGATATGAAACTGAAAACATAACAATGCAATTCTCATATGATTCAAGCTTTGCCATATTTGTGTACGTGAGAAAATGATTTCTGGTTGACTTGAACACCATAAATTTAAAAAGAAAACCTTTGGTAAACCTGTAGTAAAAAAGAAAAAGGATATAAGGCGCGTTTCTCTGATGTCTGAGTGATTTACAGTAAGTGTGACTTGCTCTGGAACTGACATTGACTTCCTGGTGGTGTCATCAAATCACGTAGCAACTTTAGGATTTCCAACTGTTTTTCATTTCAAATTTCTTGTTAAAAAATCCACCAAACCATTCCAAGATCTGCTTTGGAATATCTGTGGTGGTGTAGTCAGCAGGAAGACACATTGTAAATGAACCTTCACGGAGATCATCGCCCTCCCTGAGGGCCACGAGCTTTGTGTGTTTCATTCAAAGCCTGGTATGCAGAATGTATGAGTGTGCCAGGATCTGTACATCTGCATGTGTGTGTTCCTCAGTGACTGCGGTTTCTCAGACTCTGGGAATTTAGCATCATATTTGAGGCTTTTCATTTCAAATTAATTGTCAGCATCTGTTGTTGTTAAAGTCTGAGTAACAAAGATGAAGCAGCTCATCTTGTGCTTGACTCAGTTTCCTCTGTTGTTGCAGTTCAAGGATGCGACCATTAAATGAGTAATTGATCCATCATGGCTCATTTTGACAGTAGTGCCATAAACATCGCATTCAACCCTTTTGCTCTGTCTTTTCTTTCTTGTGTTGGTTTGCAAACACGCAAGAATTTGGAAAAGAATGGAATCTGGACAACGAACCTGACCGAGGAAATCCCCTGCCTTCAGGAATGAAAATGACCACACGCCTGAAATAATTCAGCTCTGACTGATTTTAGGTTGTTGACAATTGAGGTTTGCTGTGTATACAAAATACAAACAATCTCAACCCTGATTCCAACCTGCATTAGTCCCAAAACGTCCCATGCATTTTCTATTAGTGAGAGAGAACCATACTGCCGTGTATTATTACAAAGTGTCTTACCACTGCGGCACAAAGTGTGATGCTGAGAGCAATCCAGTGTTGCTGTCTTGTCCTGAGTGCTACAGACACTGTCTGAAGTCGACGTGCCCCATCTCACTGTCTTCAAGCCCAAATGTGAGCAGTTTCTGTGGGGCTGACATGGTTCGGTGGAGGAGTCGCTGGAGGAGAAATAACCAGCAGGACAACGTTTGCACACTGTGTCACTCACAGGTGTACCTAAAAGAGATAAACATAGGATAATATATGGATTTTATGAATAAAAAATAGATTTTGACAGAATGTAATGCACTTAAAGAAACATTTAAACTCTGAAGATACGCAGCCACAGAGATTTTTTTTTTCACTCTATTATCAGAAATGTCATCTTACACATATCAGCTGTTTCGGTGTGCATACATGACATAAAGCATATAAAATCACTAAAAAGATGATGTGATTCCAAGAACTGCGACCACAATGACATCTGACTACTTATCATCAGGCAGCGATAGTGTGACTCTGGAAATGACTCACACTCGAGTCGCTTGGTATTGCTTTCACATGGGAAATGCCTCGTCACTTGGTTGATGTATAACTGCACATAGTTACAGAGAGAAGACTGCGTGTTGCTTAGCTGCAATATAAGACGATAAGCATGAGCTGATTTTTCAGGTAGTCTCAAAAGAAACTCAACTTTAATTGAAAAATGTCATTTTGGTAAATTTACAGATGAAATGCCGTACAAAAAGCAGATGATCAACTGAAATGAAAATGAAAATGAAATACTATTAATTGTATGAAATATATTATATAATTCATAATTCAAAATATCATTCATAATGCATGTACAACATTTTCAGTAGATGATGTAATCATTTTACTGACTCATAATATCTAAAAAAGAAACTAGGGAATCTAGGGATTTATTATTCTATTTTAAATGTTGCCTTAATGATATAAAAGTGTTATGTATCTTATTCATTTCAAGCAGCAACTGGTTAAATACTACACATTCCTGTCATTATACAGTGACATTTTTCTGCAGTCTAACAGGTTTTAACTTTATTTGACAGCTGATGATTACAATAAAATAGAACAACTTCTGGTCTATGACTCGAAGCACGCATGAGGAAATGATGATGAGTAGTGGAACTAGCGTTGTAATCACATCCTCATTCTCTAAAATGTGGGTGGAGAAGCTTTGCTTGTCTCAGATTCAACCTTTGACTAGTTTCCTGCAAGTCTAAAGTCTCCCTTTTTGAAAACATGAAACCACTGATATGCGTACATCAAAGTGCTAATGTATGCAAAAAAAAAGACCTCCAGAACGTGCATGAGAATGTTTCAGCATTGATGTAATATGGTTACATGCGCTAGCTGAGGGTTTCCTGTTTCTGTGCAAAAATCAGCATGTTGGCATTTTATTATCATTTCAAAAGGCTTTTGATCTCATTTGAAGTATAACGTTCTAGCTTCACTGTCTTCATAACAAGAAATATATTCATTATCTAACTGACTGTAAATGCATAGATTATAACATCAACATAGAAGAGCTGAAATGCTAATCATTTTTTTGATACACATATATGTTATTGTAAAGCTATTTTGATTAGAATTACAGTATGTTGAAACTATAATGAAAATATAAAAAATAGTTTTATTTACATTGTAAATCTGCATTGAAATCCATTTAGTCACCTTTCCCTACTTTCTGACTAGTGTTAACGCAGAAGCTAGCATTAGCAACAAGTAACCAAATGCACCATTGCCTTGAAAAAAATTACATGGTTCTCTGAGTTTGAACACTGTTTAAAACATCTGGGGCATTGGAAGTACACAACCTAACAAAACATGTAAAAAACATTTTAAAAAAGATAGAAATATATTTTACAGGCTGATCGTCTTAAACTCTTTAACTTTTCTTGTTGATTTACCGGTTTTCAAAACTACAGATAAACTAGCTTTAAAGACCCCAAGCTAGCTAGAATCTTGTGATTAGAAAGAGAGAGAGAGAGAGAGAGAGAGAGAGAGAGAGAGAGAATGGATTATAACCAGAAACAAACAAATGAGGAGATCAAGGAAGGAGGAATGGAGTCATAAAAGGCATGTGTTGCTGGGACACTGAACCATTGGTTTTCTAACATCCTGTGGTTGAAAGGTCAAAACCGCGACTCAAGACATTACATAATGAGTCCTTCAGCTTTCGGGAGGGGAATCCCCTGAAATGTTGTCTAATGTCTGCAGAGCTTCGTTTGACTTTCAAGTCAGATCATGAATGCACGTTAGAGAAATTTATGGAAAATGGTGTTTAATGTTTGAGCGGTGTGTGCACTACAGGGGTCAGATGATAACCAGACTCTATGGAAAAATTTGTTTCATCTATACTGAATTCTGGTCTCAGTCAAGATGAGGTCATGAGAAGCGTAGAGCCAGTTTGTGCTGCGGTTCCATAGAAATATCAGTTTCTGTTCACTGGAATCTTAGAGTTCAGCATCAACCTCTCCTTAAGTTGCCCACAGTCACTACTGACGCAACCAGGAGAGAATCTGAAACGAAATTCAGGTCGGATGTCCACTGTGATAATGACGCCCTCCATTGAATCTGACTTAATAACTGACTCAGTTTGGTGTACTATTGCGAGGAAAGGCTTGAGCTCCGTGCATTCAGAGCCAGAGTGAAAAATTTAACCCATGATTCTTTGACAGGACTCAAATCTTCAGGTGTCTAAGAGCTTAAAACCAAAGACATTTATCAGCAAAATGCCTTTTCAATTATGTAAGAGTTAATCCTTTAGAGATACAGTTATTTTGCACAATGACTAAGTTAGTCTATGATGCAAAAAAAAAAAAAAAATTAATTGTGGGCAATTTATTAAAGCCTGTTCAGCAATTCTAAGCAGAAACACTGTTATAGAAATGCAGGAGAAAGGTCATGCCATTTTACTGAGACAGAACAAACTGATACATGTCTTTTTAAGTTCCCTAACCAATTAAGCCATAAAATATGCATGACAAACAATGAGTTATGAGGAACAAGTAATAAAGCACAGAAAATGTCATGTAAAAGCTACCACGTAGAGATGAATGGACAGGTAGTCAGTCATAGCTGACAAATTTATTACATATCCTGCTCAGATTTACCAAACACTTGTCATTTTAGCAGCTGTGTCACTGAAACTGACAGCATTTGATGGATTACTGCTGCAGACAAGACCCTAACAAACCAAACTTAACAAGAAAAGACAAGCTTCCCCAAAATATTTGACCTTTTTGAAGGTAACAGACATTGTTTTGCTGCACAACATGTCAACAAGTTAGTATTGTCTCTTTATCTATAAAGGTTAAGAGTACCAAAGCAAATAGGACGCAGAAATGTGAATGGCACTAACATGAGTAATACGTGACTTAAGACTATTTTGCTCCCTTTAAGCAAACATGGATCGGTTCAGCTGTCTTTGCTCAAATGAACCCCTGTGAATTAAAGCAGGACAGTTCAATCAAAAATAAACTAACAGACAAACTTATGTACACAGTGTTTTGAGGAAGTACAGCTCAAATCACAGGGAACCCGTTAAAGCTACATGATGGCCTGGATAAAATGATGGTGGTTCATCTGGCACACATTACACACAGATGATGATGTGAGCAGATTTACCCACATGGTGCCATGACAGCATGGAATATAATGGGTGTTATCACATGGGGATAAAAGCAGCAGATATTGTTTCTCAGAGGAACTAAAGGATGCTGCTGAACATTTAGTGACCTGACACAAATAATATGTGCAAAAGGCTGTGGTTGCAAATGTAGTTCATGGAAAATATGAAGGGATCCATTTCCACACTGTAACATTGTGACAATGACCGTTTTTTTTCCATAAGCACTAATCCTCCAAAAACTAAAACTTATTTTTTCAGGACCAGATCAAGACAGGGACATTTATCTGTGCTCTGACACTTAAAACATTGAACCAAAGCTGCAGTAAACCCAGACATATTGTGTACCCAACTCTTTTAAATTGTCTAGTCTGATACTGGCAAGCACATACAGGAGCATATTACAGGCAACACTGCCGCAGCTCAGAGCAAGCCAGGTGTGACATTGCAAGAATGATGTGTGAATGCGTTCTATGTTCAGACATACGGTACACACAGACAAAACCAATACTGGTAAAAATCATTTGATATTTACCGCTAGAAATACGCTAGAAAGGTGCTAGATAAGATAAGATGAGACAAGACCAGATTAGATAAGATAGGAGGGACAAATGTAGACAATCTATTCTTTTTTATTTCTATCTACGATCTGTGCTTCTTTAAACTAAACACTTTTTATTTGTGTGTGGCAGACGGAGAAGTGAGAGGTTGAGAGAGACACAATGAGATTTGAAGAAAGAGTAAAAATCTGTTAAAGAATGAAAAAGTCGGTAAAGTACAAAGAGACATCTGAATCTGGAGCATTTCATCTGGATCTGCTTTCACAGATCCAGAGGAAGAAGAACAAAGGGAAAGGAGCAGAGGGCTTCCAGTGATAGAAAGAAGAGGATGTCTTATTCTAAAAATGCTGATCTGTGACCGATGTTTGAACTGATGAGTGTCTTTGCTTTGGCAGCTTAAAAGTTTCTTCCTGACATGTGAGTCAAACATATCAGCAACTGACCTGACTGGACTGGAGGGCAAAGCAATAGAATTGACTTTAAAATAAAAAGGCATTGGTTTCTATTTAAAATAATGAGAACACACATGGGCTGCACATAACAAACACTCATGCAGAAACATGCACATGCATCCCCATAAATACACACATGCACATAATACTTTTCTTAGGGTTCAGTGAAAGCAATGAGCTGATATGACTTTTGTTTCCTGAACCCCTCCCAGGAGAAGCTGACCAAGTTCCTAAATTTTTTGGTTTTGGCACAGAAACATACATTTAATCACTGATTTCCTGCTGCATTTTAAAATCTAATTTAAATGCTGAGCGGGCCGCAGAGCCCTGAAACACAAGTGAAGAAAAAAAAAATAAGTCCCTTCTATGTTTATGACTTAAGAACTGGCAAAATAAATGAACAAACAGCTAAAACTGAATAATAAAAAAATTAAGAATAAAGAAAATGCCGGACTATCATTTTAATAAAGTTAATTTTATGTTATTTGCAAAAACAAGTAAAAGTATGTAGTTTTATTTTGTTTTGTTTATATTTTTTAATCAGGATTAAGTGTTTGTTTTTGTAATACACATTATTGCCACAAGAGGGTGAAGTTTACCACAAATCTGCACACTGGAGTTTTTGAAGGCTTCAATAGCCTTTAGCTCATTGGATGACAAGGTGTCAAAGGCTACAAAGTCTGTTAAGAGAAAAGAATGTGATGGATGAACTTTTTACCCACTGAGATTGGAGTTTGCATCAAGTTTTACATTTAGATTCTTCCACCATGGCAGGAAAATTTCGGCCCGAAAGGCAACACTTCTTCGATGTGACTTCTTCCAGTGACTTAGTAGTAACAGTAATTATAGTAGTAGTAGTAGTAGTAGTGGTACACCCTCTTGTGGTCAATATGTGTATGACGAAAATATTTGGAAAACTGTGCCTGATAAGCCTGATAAAAACGTTTCAATAAAAAAGAACTTGTAAAAATGATTCAGGAAAAACATTTTTTCACGTGAAAAAAAGTTTTTCACCAAGAAGTAATTAAGAAATATAATCCTTAAAAACCTTTTGTCACCTTTCCTGAAACAATAAACACGGAGCAGAAAACCATTTTAATCAGAAAATGGATTATCAGTTTTTTTTAATAACTTGCCTTTCAGCACTCCTGGGTTGGAGTGACAAAAAACCTTTAAATAAAGGTCCTTTTGTTTATCAAACATTTTAAATAAAACAAAGATTGTAGGTACAATTGCCAAATGTAAGGCATGGTAAAGGTACTCTGAATGTCTTTCATGGTCTTACCTAAAGCTGTCACTCCAAAGCCAGGTGGACAGGTACTGTGTGTGATGCAGAACTCAACCACTAAGTGGAAACCTGGAGCACACTCACACAGTTGATCATGAGTGCTGTTACACTGCTGTTTGACAAGCTGCCTCTCCTTGCACACCTAAAAACAGCAAGGCACGGTTACACACCTTCCACATGTGCACAATAACATAAAGTGTGAGGCTGATTTGCATGCACATGCATTAACAGAGAACATACTACTTTTACAAAACAGGTCAAACTTCTGCTTCACAAGCTGTCTTTATCATTCCGTATCTTAAAAAAATCATGTACATAGCAGACTAATGGACATTAATAATACATAGTGTGTGTAGTAATGTAACATAGTTTATCAACAGTGGCAAAAAAAAATCGGACTTTTGGAGGAAGATGACTCTCCTGCAATAAGCACATTTAATCTTTCATTCCTAATAACAAAAACCAAAGCGGAAACACTTGTTTCATAAAAATGACAGGTGCCGTAACAAAATGAAGACAAACAGTGTAGTTGTGCATTAAAGAGCCAAAAAAGAGCAGCAAAAGTAGAAGCTAGAGGATAAAAATATGGCAGGGATACTGAATTTTGATAAGATTCCTGACTGTAAAAGAAAATAGAACAAAAACAGAAGAGTTTCAAATAGTAAGAAGGTGTCATACACACCGAGGTGCAGTATTGACATGTTTCCCCCCAGTGCCAGTTCTCAGCAAAATGCTTCTCAGGACAGGCCTGGCACTCTGTGGGGGTGTCAGCGGTGCAATGGTGTTTCACAGCTGTACCAGGGGGGCACCGGTCGCATGTAAGAAGGTCAGATGTCACAGGGTCGCGGTACTGGTACTTTGGCGGCACCTCCTGCTGCTGGAAGGCCCAGGAAAGAGAAGCTGTAAAGAGCTGAAAGAGAAGGAAAAATATGTTTACAACTACGTCAACTGCAGTGACAAAAATCTCTAATGAAACCCATTTCAAGCACAGCTTCTCCTTGGCTAATGGTTAAATTTTTTTTTGTTTTAATATTTCGGAGCACTTGCCAACCCAAAGCTTCCAGTAAGGAGGAGGTTGAAAGAAAGGTCAGAGCTGTAAAGTTAAAGCTCCTGGTGGACGTGGAGTCCTAAAGTGATTTCCTCTGCTTTATGGAGAACAGTTCAGGGATCAGAGAAGAGAATTCTCAAAAGTTTCACTGATATAGATGACCGCACAGGGGCAACCTTTCAAACAATAACATCTGTACATTTTTTAAACGTCTGTATGTTTACAGGATGCAGTATTGTCCATCTGTGTTGCCTCAAATCACAATGCTAAATGAGCATGCATTTCACTCAATTAGTCTTGATTAAAAGCACAAATTTATTTTTATTGCATTTTGGCATTGTTTCTCGACGGCGTAACTATTTTCCAACGCTTTTAATTGAATTCAGATGTTTCAGTTATGCCAGTATTCTGCAATTCTGAAATTACAATGAAGTGTATGATACAACATTAGAGTCAATAATGGTGCAGGCCTGCGTTCTCTGACCTCATCAGCGCACCCTTACCCATGTCAGCAGCTCTGTCAGATGGGCTGCTTTGAAGCTGAGAAGCATCTGACGTGATTCAACGCTGATCTACAGCTGTTTAATACCGCCCTGAGGCAAGAGAACACCACACCCGCATATCTGTTTCTCCCCTAAAAGCAACTCATCCATACGGACAACACTGTAAAGTGGGTGGCTGTTAGCAAGCCTCTCAGATGGACACATGTAGCAGTTGCCTAAATAACAAGGCCATGTATCATTGCCTAGGCGAGGACTCTAAAAACCTCTGGCCAGACCTTAAATCTTAGATATCAGTTGGTGAGCATGTTTGACATGCAGCCATACAGCTGGTGGAGGCCACATGCTGACCAGATGTCCAACATGTGGCTCCCCTGAAGTCCCTCAGCCAATGGCTTTGTGGACTTTCCCGTTGGCTGGGATACATCCTCACTGCTTGGACAAACTAACAATAGGCCGTCCTTGCATGCATGTGTGTGCATGCGTGTGTGTGTGTGTGTGTGTGTGTGTGTGTAGTTGTATGTGGTTTCTGCTCTCCCCCATGTTTGTGTGTGCGTCTTTAAAAATGAATGAATTCCTACATCAAACACGTACAAAACATTTGTGTTTGTGCAGGAGTGCACAGATGCAGGAATGCATGAGTTGTTGCATGTGTGAGTGTGTGTGAGCGTGTGCACGTTTTGTCAGTCCTCGTGTCCAATTACCGTCTCTCCTCAGTGTTGGTCTGTGTGCTCTGCGGTCGCCTCTCCTGGCTGCTTATCATAAAGTGAACTGTTGGAGGTTACTGGGCTTTCCCCATTTACCACCAGAATACAAAACACTCACCCACTCTGTTCCACAGTTTACCCGCCACATAACATTGATCTCTTTCCTGCGTGTGTGCATTTGCACTTATCCCATTTATCTTAAAACTTGCAACCACAAAAAACAATAAACTCTGTGTATGTGTGCATGAAACAAAAGGAAAGAGTGAGAAAGAATGTTTTTTCCAGTGTGCGTTTGTGTGCGCGTGCATCTCTCATTCGATGTTTTATTACAAAATATTTGGCCTCAGAAATATTTTCATGAGAAATATATGTGTTTGTGTGTGTTTGTGAGTGCAGAGGAGACTGTGTGCCGTACAGCTGTGTCTCCATCCACCATATGTCACTAAACATACTGCTTATACTACAAACTCTTTTGATCTGCTTTCCATATATATGTGTAACTGTTTTTGTGGTCTCTTTTGACAGTGTATTGCAGTGTCCAAATATTCCTGTTTTGAACATTAATCTGAAATGATGCACTACTCTGAGAGGAAAAAAAAAATGTGGGGATTTAACTTGTGTGTCCTTCTATTTCTGTTTCCTTTTGCAATGGAGGTCATTGAAAAAATGGTAAAAATAGATGAATGGGTTTTACACACCATAATAGAAACCTACGCTTCAAACAGGGCGGCGAGTGCAGTGGTTTTCCCGGCAAAACCTATCGACCTCTGAGCACCACATTTGGTGGAAGGCTTTTATCCACAGTGACTTGCTGAGCAGTACCATGGCTGCATGTGTTTGTTTGTAGCATGGGTGGCCCCAGCGGGATTCAGACCCATAATCATAGTCTTGCTCTTCAAATTAAGAAGTGTATATACACTCTATTAAGCCTTGAGACCACATCCAATCAATTCTGAAGCATCGGGAGGGTGGAGTGCACCGAGGGGCTGACAGAGGGTCACCTGGGTACGGTTACACTTGTTTCGTCGACTTTAATCTTTGGTTCGAGGCGGGATGAGTTTACTGGCAGAGCTGGACTATCTTCAGTCATAAGCACATGTGGAAATGGTCAAGTATTGTTTTTCCTTCATGAAGCACAGTAGTCTGGCTTGACTCCATTTAGATAATACACCATAGTAATGCTCAGTAGGTTAAAATGAAATGACAGCACATGCAGGCTCAAGAGATGTTGATTTATAATATCATATTTTTTTGTGTTCCGATATAAAAAATCCCTTTGAAATATTAAAACAAATGCGGTGCGTCAGTGGTTTAATGCACCCTCACACAATGTCATACATCATATGTCCGGTTCATAACCTTGGCTGCTTGTTATCCGCTGTTTTATCTTTCCAAGTTTCATGCGTCGTTAAACTCACGCTTCAAAAGCAGATGTAGCGTACTACTGAAATAAAAAGAGGTCGTCACTGGTGAGGCATGTGAGTTCACACTTATTGGCCTTTCAGTCTGGAATCGATCAGTTAATTTTAATATTAACAGACATTTCTTCTGCATCTAATTAAAGGTAAAAACATTTTTAAATCATGACTGGATGAGTGGCTCTTGGGTGCATTATGTCAGAAAGGCTTTTTTTTAGTCACATACTCTGATTAAGTCCAGCTACATCTTAAAAACTTAAGTTTTCTGAAACGCACATACACTGCGTGGAGGAAAAACAATGCCTGAAGTAGAACTTACATTGTAAACTAGGCATGACGCACTTTCAGCGGAACCCCACTTTTCCGAATCAGCTAATACACTAGTTTTCTACCGCTAAGTTAAAAAAAAAGAAAAATCATTTTAAGGGTGAATTTATTTGGAAGCAGTCCCATGGTGTGTGTGAGTCAGTCTATCAGCAACTAAAAGAGATATTGAACTTTTCACCCCCCGCGTCCCCTTAGAAGCTTCCATCTGACGACATCATGGACGACCGCTGGAAACCCAAATTACACAGCAGCAAGGAGCGCCTGACAGCCATAATTATACTGTGAGCATCATCAGAGCAAAGCCCTGCAAGAGGCATATCCTACATGGAGCCCAGCCAGCTGAGAGGAAAGGATGCATGAAGGTATGAAGGTAATGATAATGTTTTACCTTCTCCACGCAAGAAGCCCTTGGGCAAGCAGGGCAGCTACTACGTAAATGACTGTAACTGATGAAAGCTGTTTGGGAAGCTGCTTTTTGGGAAATGAAAGCTCCCAGAGTTTCTTTCCTCAGGATAAATAACGGTTCAAATAAAAGCGCTATATATTTAAATCATCTTTATCTGAGACAGTCTGCTTATGTAATCTACGCCAGTAAAGCCCATTTGAAAAGAGTTGAGAGAAAACCTTGTGTTTATGTGGAGCAATGGTGATCTTTACCAATTCTATAACAGAGAACATGTGTTTTTTTTAACAGATGTTATCCTCTGGAATGAAACAAACAAAGGCAGAAGTATATGTTCCACAGTCTGTAACGTGAGGTGACACACAAGGCAAAAAAGATGGACCACGTTTCCCACAACAGGCCAAACAAGCCAGACACAGTTGAAAAAAAAAATGCTCAGATATTTTCTGGTGCTGAGCAAAGTTTCAGTCTTGTTTATACTTTGACTGGGCACACATGTAATATCCCTGACATTGAACGAAATAATCCCTGAAACAGATCCAGTCTTTTGGCGAGACAGGGTTTATAAGACTTATGAGGTTTCTGTTTTTCTAAGAACCGTCTGGTGTCAAAATTACATCCACAGTGAAGTGTGATGATGACAGAGTGCTTTAGTGAAACAGGATGAACTGAACTTTAAGCGCTGCATGACAGATGGGTCATAGCAGCATAACAAGAGAGTTCAGACACCTCACTGCAATAGTCCAAAAAATGATCACACATGCTCTCCACGTGAGCTTGTAAAACACAGAGATTAACAGTATGTGACTAATGAGCTGATTTATTTCAAACACATGGGTTTAAAAACTACAAAGAGTAATTCAATAAATGGATAGCTATTTTGAAGAGGAGCTGTTCCACAAACAGAGCTTTGTGCTGAAGGTAAACTGTGACATGTGCGAGTCAGGCAGCTTGTTTATCAGGTTGCTTGTGGTAGATTCTTTTGATTTGTTTTGATTTGATACCAGAGTTTTGCTCAAAAACTTAAAAATGCACAGACTACAATTTAACCAAATTCTGTAATTCACAAGGACTTGATATCATGATAGCATGATTGATGATTGATAAGTTCATGGCCTACGATAAAAGGAGCCAATTTTCCAAAACCTGGAACATTTGTTTTTCAACACAGTCTCCTCCAACATTTACACACTTAATCCAGTGGTTGCAGAGCATTGGGATCCCTCCTTTGTAAGAGTCGACGTCTCGGACCACAAGAAGATGGTCCACTTTCTCTTGGGGAAGACGTAGCGCTCAGTGGTTGTTAAATCAGGTGAACAGGGTCAGATCTTGGACGACTTCAAGTCTGCATTCCTGGATGACTGAACGAAGGCCCATGTTGTCCACTCGCTCAAAATGTGCTGACTTGCATTTTTAAATTACCCGAAACAGATATACCACAAAAGTTTTTTTACTTCAAACTTCCTGCCAAACCACTCAAAGAATTGAACTGCAGAGGCATATAACAAGAGCTGTATTACTCATCTCCTTCTACCATAGGCCACGAACTTATCAATCACCCATCGTAAACTATTAGATATATAAATGCTTCCAGGACAAATTAGCTTTAGTATTAAACTACTTCCAGCATATAGTTTTTAGGGCCTATGGTTACAATGTATGTGGAGCACAGTGACATGCCAAGAAAGATGAGATTTAGGGTTTGGGAAGCCTGAGGTCAGTTTAAATTCATGGCATGAGGAGAAGAGTCCTGGCACAAAGGCACCAAACCACACTGCACCAGCTTCTCCACCAGGCACATGGCTTCAGTTAACTGTTGAACGCAGGTGGTCTGAGGGGGGATTCCAGCTCCTGCAAGTGTGTGTGTGTGTGTGTGTGTGTGTGTGTGTGTGTGTGTGAGCGCGTTTGAGTGTGTAGCTTAATATGAATATGGATTCAGTCTTTTTTTACTCGTACAGAGACAAGAGACAGAGAGCTGCAGTGGCACAGGCTGCCACGCTGCATCAGGCTGCAATCACAGTTATTCAAAATCTCTAATGCAGTTCAATGTTTTTTCAATTCATATTGAATTAACTGCTATTAATCTTGTGATAAAATTGAAATGTATATTTTTTTGTGCGTGTGAGTGTGTGTTGGACGCATGTTTAATGTTTTCGGTTCTGCCAGGATTTTAATACTGTGCGGTCAGTTCACTAAACCCAGCCAGTCCGCTGTTGTATTGCTGTAAAAACAGTTTGCAATTCTTGCATTTTTTGAAAATTTGAGGGGCATCTGAAGCAAATGATTTCTGACATTTTATAAAGCAAACTATTGATTGACTAATTGATAATAAAAATAATGATAGGTCGCAGCCCTTACACTGATTGGTGAAGACAGAGATTCTGACATTATTTACCAGGAATTCAGACCGCTAATTGATTTAAAACAAACACAAAAAATGCTGAAAATTCTTGTGTTTTATAATCCACAGTTACATTTACCAGTTCCTAGTTTAATAGATTTTATAAAAAACAAACATGACAACATTAAGATTTAACATGTTTTTCCCATCAGTTTTGGTTGGTGACTTCTGAAAATACATCAATGTCTGTTTGGTGCCTCTGGTCACATTTCAGATGTCTGTGAGCTGCTCACCCAGTGTCAGCTGGGGAAGTCTCCATTATCTGCAAGAAATGCAGATAATGGATGGATGGATGGATGGATTTATGGATAGATCAGTTGTAAATTGTTTTTCCAAAATCTTTTCCAGTTATTTAATTTAAAAAATGTTCACGGTCCAAAAAGGTCAGATTATGCAATATTTTCCACATAAGAAAATAAAAGCGAGATAAAAGTCAAATAAATGTTTTTAATTGTTGCAGAACTAAACTTTATTTTTCTTCCTTATTTATCATTTAATGATCTACCAGACTTATATTGTGACAGTTTGGAGCTGGAAGCCACTGAACTAAACTACTGAGTAAAAAGTTGGTTTAAGTGTCTACAGATCCACCAAATACAACATTAAAAAGCTAACACATCAATTAACTTGTATTAACAATCTGACAGTTGTATGTATGATAAAATATCAGTTGTTTTGCGGCATAATGGGTACTTTCACTTTTGCATGAGTAAATTTTAAAATTATTTTTAACGCAAGGTTTTGCTACTTTTACTTCATTAAAAGATTCTTTTTTTTCAGCTCTGCTTACATCAGATTACGTATGCTGAACAAGATATGGAATTTTTAAAATTTAACTGTACTTATCTGAAGTCTTTGTATATTAAAATATGAGACCTGAAATGCTCCATCTGATTAAAGTTCAAGCAAAATAAATCAAACAATCCACCTGTGTAATATATCTAGTGTCAACCAAACTTTTACTACAGTAATTTGCATGGGATCAGTCATGCTGTTTTTAATATGACTCAGTTGTGAGATGGAACAGAGATGAAGGCCGGGGTGTGTCTGCAATGCTAACACAACAGCTGCATCGCTGCTTCTGCTCTTTGTGCCTGTTAATCACTCAATCCTACACACTCACATTTACACTGGACCAGTGGGTTCATCACAGCTGTACCATTCACACACACACACACACATCTGTTATCAGTGCTATTGTTGATGGAAAAGGGGAAGTTAGGTGTGCGGAAGCAACTTGTCAATCGTTACTTTCTGAATAAACGTTTGTGCTTGTTTGTTTAAAACGTGCCAATCCTGTACCTTCACACACCCTCCGTATGCCCCCCTAACCCCCACCTCTCAATCACACTCACTTCCTCACCCTTGTTCCAGTGTTTGTTTAGAAAAAAAAACATGTTGAATCCGTTTGGCCAAGTGACCAAGTGGCTTTTCCTGCCAGCCTATGAGCCTGCTGCCAGGTTTAGGGAAGTTGGTGTGGCTAATGCCAACGGCCACAACAGAGACCAAAGGATAAAGATAAATAGAGAACAGATAATAGATAATGATAGAGGGAGATACGGTATGTTCCTACATGGGAAAACTGGCTGGATTATGGGATGGATCAATGCCATGCAGACTATAACTGTCAGATAAGCTGACTGATGAGTACCTGCTGACACGTCCAAACGAGTGGGAAAGATGAGACAGAAAATCCTCCCCAGCTGCATTATTGTGCACCGCTGAGCCTCACTCCCCCACCAAAGACCACTGTTTACATATTGAATAAAAAGAAAAAAAAACTGACAACATTAAGTCCAATTTGGATGCCTGTTCCACTGACATCATCCTGGGCAAGGACCCAAATAAAAAGTGTGTGTTTTAGGCAGACAAAACACAACCACATGTCTCAGAGGCATGCCGGGGAACAGGAAGAGCACACAGGTGCAGGAGGTGCGTTTGCTGCTGGATGCAAAAATCTAGACTTTTTTTTTTTTTTTTCAAACAATGAATCACTTACAGACAGACTGAGTAGCCGGCTGTTTGGCAGGTTGACAAGTAGATAAACAGGCAGATGGGTTCGATAGATCAAAAGGCACAGACAGACTTATTGACTTGATGCCGACAGTCAAGACTGACTGAGTGGTTGGACGGCTGACTCATTAGTTGGCTAAATAGGTCCTTGTTTGGCTGACTGACGTACTGACTGAGGGATGGGTAAACACACGAACGCTATGTCAGAAATTTTAAAAACAAAATATCTGCCTATTTTGGGTCAATTGTGGAAAGGAGACTGCGCTGCGGTGAAGGAAATACTATGTCTGGACGATTTCTCATTAAATGATGGTAGAAAATAAATGAGCACACACACAGTCACATTTCACAACAAAATTACTCACTGACCATGCTTTTCATAAAATATGAGTTCTTGTTCTTGCACACACGCAGAAAAACACAAATGCAGGCCACAGGGAGAGATAGTGGGTCCTGTGTTTTGTAGCCACAGTGTGTGATCTGTTTCAGCCCTGATACACATCTGTAAAAGAACATATGCAAAACCTGCAAATGTCCAAACACAGCACGGCATGCAAAACATACCAGAGGAAATAACTGCTTTTAGCCTGGAGGCATACATTTAAAACCATGTTGTAGGACCAATTAGTGTAACGACAGACTTCAGTAAACACCATCTGCTGGCGGCACGCCTCGCTCTAGTTTGAGTGTGAAGTTTCATTCATTTCAAAGATGCCTTATGAAGTAAACTTTCATTCACTGATCAAAGTCTGTCTATTTTGTGGGTTTTGAGTGTTCACCCTGAATGAAAAGGTGGGCAAAACATGAACTTCACCAATCACCAAAAGCAAACAGCCTCACATATAAATAAGGTTCAATTTCATTTTCAATTTTTAACAGTTTTATTTACCTCAAGAGCCCTATGACACACAGATCAGTACTTTCTTCTGGAATGAGTACATACATATTACAATTTGATATAATCCACTATAAAACACACACATAAATCACAGCCTCAGGAGTCACCAAAAAATAAAATCAAAACCTCTAGACAGTCAAATATTACCTGTCCAACCTTACAGTGTGCAGTGGGTCTGCATCATATTACAGGTGTAGTTTTTTTCTATATAATGATTACGTCGGCTTCAGAAAACTGGGTTAAGGCGTATTTTCCCTTCAATCCCTGCTGTTATTTCACAGCAGAGAATCCATCGCAGCAAAACACAAATCCTTTAGCCTGATGGAAATATCATGCAAATATACTATACAAATATTTAAGCCCTATATAGTGACGGGATTTTACTTTTAAAATGCGTCACACATATGTGCTATTTTGAATTTGACTACTGGTGAAACAGGTACTGCATAAGGTTCTGTCCAACGGACTGAATATATATTATGATACCGCACATATGGCATCAGAATAAGAATCACGTTTCTCCTAAAATTATTGACGATGTAAAAAAGATGCAGCCTGCCACCAAAACGTCTCATATCTTATATTTAAAAAATTACAGTGATTTTACTTGTAGAGGCAAATTTTATTGACACCTATGAAATATTTCATGTGGACGATGTTAGCGCGCAAACCTAATTACCTCCTGTTAATCTGAAAGCGCGTGAAACGTAAATGTATTAGGTGCTTCACAGTAAATCCATCCGTAAGAAATAATTAAATTGGGAAAAATGCAACCAGTTCAGTAAGAAGTGTCTCTGTGCTCCATCGGATCACAACAGCTTAACAGGGAAAAGAGTTGCAGAAAATGTTGGTTACTCACCACTATCAGTTTCATTGCCGGGTTGGATTTCGCTATCCGAGTGCTCATCTCCACTGCGTAAAAGTGAACTGCGGTGTGACGGGGTCTCCATCACAGATCTGTACTTATACAGTACAGAGAGAGCGAGCGCGAGGGAGGGAGAGAGAGGGGGGGAGAGAGAGGGAGAGAGGGAGAGAGAGAGAGAGAGAGAGAGAGAGAGAGAGAGAGAGATAATGGGAGAAGGTTTGAGAACCACCCGCAATAAAAAAGCGAAAGCAAAAACATTATAAAACTCAAAGTGACGA
>JAQMCX010000057.1:15352802-15395098 GCA_029814765.1 Acanthurus leucopareius | reverse complement strand
GGGTCTCCATCACAGATCTGTTCTTATACAGTAGAGAGAGAGCGAGCGCGAGGGTGGGAGAGAGAGGGGGAGAGAGAGAGGGAGAGAGGGAGAGAGAGAGAGAGAGAGAGAGAGAGAGAGAGAGAGAGAGAGAGACTGTGTGCCCACCCACCTCGTTATCCAGCGCACAGCCTTCTCTCTCTATCCGTCTCTGTCTCTCTCTCTCTCTCTCTCTCTCTCTCTCTCTCTCTCCAGTCAGTCCTAAAAATAAATGGTTGCATCCTTTGCTATTACGCAAACTAGTGAAATGGTGTGGGCGACAGCAAAGCGGGGTCTAAAAGGCTGCATCCAGTGATCGTAAGATGATGTAATATATTCAATTAAGTAGGGTCGACTTTTGAGCAGTGCAAATGCTTAACAATTCCCAATAAGAATTACAAATTTTAGTAGGACGGCCCATGCAAACAGAAGAAAATCTGACCGTACCGAGATCAGATAGCAGATACAGCATGAGTTCAGTTAAGTGTCTTACTTTTGTGGGGATGTGAGTTTCCCTTATTTAGAGAAAAAAAAGACAGCTAGAACTTTTTCATAATGATATTTACCTCATTTTTGAACAAGGGAGGTAAAACAATCAAAGATAATCATTCCCATATGCCTATAAAGCAAATTCTACAGTGTGAAGACATGTTTTTTATCTGTTTGACAATCAGTCTAACACACCCAGTGTGTCTAAGCAAGTAGCTTTAATCAGTGTGAATAAAGAAACATTTTCCAGGATCAATGTTTAAAAGCTTGACAGCATATAAATACAATCACTGACAGTTGTTTATTTGGACCAGCCAAAATCATTTAGAGAGACAGTTATGCTTATTTGAACATCTTCTGGTGGAAATATTGTCTGAGTGAGGATGGACAACACTGCTCACGTGTTAGAGTCCGTATGAGCCATAAGAGCTAAGACTCAAAGAGTAAAACGCTGTGAAGCATCACAGCTTCTGTCCTGTGAGAGAGCTGTAATGAGCACACACACACGCCCTGGTGTTACACTGACTTTGCTGAGTTTTAGAACTGTACTGCAAACATGTAATAACATTTTTCCATAAAGTGTATTTTCAGGTGTTTGGTCCAACGCCTCCATATGTTTTTTTACAATTTTTCACACAAAAAACTACTGTATGATTTATTGTAACATGTCCCACAAATAATTTCACTGGCACTTTTCTTTACCCTTTATTTATTCAGGAAAGTTCCACTGAGAGCCAAGCCTGGAAGCTGCCCTCTCTCACTTTCCCAGTGAGCTTTCCTGTTGGATTAAACGAGCAGCCTTAAGGCCTTTAACCTTTGGGCCACTGCTGCTAAAAAGTACGATTCCCCTTGACTCAAGGCTCTGATGCTGAAACAAATTATTGGGGTGCACTGAACATACTCTGATGATTAGTCATTTTGAAAAACGTAAATAAATTTTTTTAAATCTTTTACTGTTATTTTAATCAAAAGCAAGCAGACATCTGTTCATGAGATCCAAAAGACATATTTGTTACATAACATAACATAACATAACATAACATAACATAACATAACATAACATAACATAACATAACAAAATATTTGTTGTGGTCAGATTTTACATCATTCATTTACAAAGTACTGAATGAGTAATGAGTAAATTCATCCAGCACAAGATAAATGGATACTGTTTTCAGTAAATAAAGACAAAAAAAAGAAAAGGAAAACACAGACACACCAACTTCTTTCATATTTGGGGAAATTAAACAGACTTACATTCATTTCCCGGAGACTTGACTCAACCCTGACTTACCACTGCTGAACCTTAACCCTTACCCCAACCTTAACTCATGGCTCCAAAACCAGCTGTTTATTAAATGGGGACATGACTTTTGTTTCTTTTGTTTCTAATTGCACTAGTCATCCTCAATTAACTGTTCACACACACCCACTCACCCACACACACATTCATTTATACAGTCGGGAATCCAATAGTGGATGTGAGCAAATGAGCCAATCGGCTAACATTTGTCAGCATTATTTTGTGATTGAAACTGAAATGCTGGTCTTTTCCTTTTCCAGTCATCTGTTTAATATCTTAAATAAAGAGTTCCAAAGACATTTACAAGAGTGACTGTACGGTAGAACAATAACACCCTCACTTCATCAAGGTTTCAACCAAAAATAATACTCCTACATAGAGGTCAAAATGCCAAATGGGCACTGGACAATTTACGTAGTAAACCCAAAGGGCACTCCCACACTGTGATCTCAATGTATGATGTCAAAGGTCCAAAAACAAACATGATTGTTCTTTTGTGTTTTTGTAGCTGCTAACTGTCCAGCCGATGCAGGGGCATGACAAAATGTCACAGCCCGCTGACGTAGAAGAACAAGGTCTCAACGTAATCAGAGAAAATACACACTCAACCACCTACGAGTCTTTGTAATATGGGAGGGGAGTCTCAGTGGTGAAATGGCAGTTCACCACAGGATGACTGAACAAACACACACACGGGTACAAATGCAAAAACACAAAAATACACACTTGTCTGTCAGCGTCGAGGTCGGGGTGCACCACAACAATAGTGGGATGGAAGCTGGACGTGTACCCTCTAAAACACACTCGCACACACACACATGCACATACACACATGCATTGTAATACACTTTCGACCAGCCTTCCTGACGTGTTTATTGGTGGTGAGGTCTGTAGCGTGGGTGGGTGGGTGTTAAGAGGTGAACCAGATGCCACTACTGGCATGACTATTCCACACACATACACACACATTTGTTTTTTTTAAAGCAGTTTGTACGCTTGCCATATGTCCATAAATTGAAGATTGGTTTTGGTCTGTCAACAATAATGCAGCATTTTGATTTTTTTTTAAAAATCCAGTTAAAATGTATTTGACCTTTAAACTGTGGGCTCTAGCTATTTTTACAATTGTGAGTAGTTATTTTTAATACTGAAAATAAAAATAGTTTAGATTTTATGGTGGAGTCCTGAGGATGAATTAGGTGTCCCACTGGTACAAAGCATCGAAGTTTTTTAATGCGGTGGTACTGCACCAGATACTTCTGCATTGCCAGACAGCAGTAAAGCAACTGTTTTATAACGTAACATTTTATGTTGGCCTTGCTGACGAGCTCTATCTTGCTGTCGGCTTATCATTAAGACCAAACATGACAAAGAAATGATGATAACTTTAGCTTTAGCCTAACAAAATTACCATAACTGAGGAACCAAGTTGGTTATTTGTTGGATTACATGTAACCCAGGTGAATGAAATGTAACATTGCTCAAAGTTTCTTTTGTTTCACCACTGTGATATAACACAGTTGCCACAAATGGATACATTGCCATATTTCTATGCATCATGTGAATAGAAATGAAGGCTCTGGCCAGATCAATGACAGGAGGAACTTAGAGTCACAGAAGATGCCAGAATTAACATGAAATTTTTTTTTTAAATACTCACTGCTTGCCCCCTGAACTACAGCGTATCCAAGACAATGCTACACTGATTGCATGAATTTTAGCTTGCATCCATTTATTTATATATTTTGCAGGTAATGTGCATTAATGTGTCTGTTTCTGTACATATGTACTGTGCATGCGTTAATGTTTCTGGGGCACAAATGATTCACACATGTGGATTAAGACTCCTGTGGGAATAAGAAGAGCTTGTTATAATAGAGAAAACTGGTTACATTAAAGTGACTCCAAAGGTAAGTGTACTGTAAACGTGTGATAAACAATTCAAATCCAACTGCATAGATTTAGAGATTAGTTCTTTGTAGTCCCTCTGCCATCTTGTTTGCATACTACAGCCAGATAGCAGATCTCTAACTACCATTGCCTATTCTTGTTCACATCCATGGTAACGTCTGTGTACATGTGTACAGTTTTATCTGGTTGCGAGGTTATTATTTTTGTGTGTGTGTGTGTGTGTGTGGGTGTGCGTGTGTGTTTGTGTGGGTTCACCGGTACTGTGCCCATCTGAGTTTAACTCATTTCCATAACAGATCTCAGAAACAAACGAATGGAAAAGGGAACTGATAGCTGTTATTGTGTTAATGCTGACCTGAAACAGTGATAGCTGGAAGACACAGAGAGCACTTATTCAGTTTTCACAACAAAGGCCTTTTCCAATGTAATGCAAATGAAGCACGTTGGCAGGTAAACTTTAGAGAGACAAAGAGATAGAGCAGAATTTAGGGATCCAAACATCCTTTCGACAGGCCTGCAAAACTGTAAGAATGGTTTTATTGTATTATTGTAGCAACTCAAAAGGGAAAGATTTAAAGAACATTAAGTTCTGAAAGAGTTTCACCCCCATGTATATCCATGTGATGATGTGGCTAAGACCCTGAATTTCATTATGTTCTTGTTGAACTGTACATATCTGACATGCCTGTGGTAGTAACTTTTACAAGCCAGTTAATGGTTACTGTAATTGTTTCTTCTGAACATTTTCAGTAAAGTTACAGTGGAAGGTTTCTTCTTCTATTTCACATTACTGACCTGTACAAAATGCTTATGTATATATATTTTAAACTTATAGAAGCATTTATTAACATTTAATTAATTCTTTATCAGGTACCATCTCATATTTGCATTGTTTAAATAAAATTACATAATTTGTTCTTGTGCAGCCATTGAGTGTCCACCCTCTCTGAAAATGAATTCTTTCCATGTTGTTGTGGTAAAGATCTCTTTATATGCAATTTTTTTGTCTTGACAATATTAGTGGTTAAATGATCGAGAACATTGTATGTTGTACAAATTTTGAAAGAATCGGAGAGAAACTTCTGGTTTTAGACCATATCATTAAAATTGCCCTAAAATGTTTAAGTTGTCCCTTGAAAAATGTTCTATCTCCTGCGGGTGTGATGCAGTCACCCACTTTGCAGATGTCTGCCTGATCAGGACATGCCATTCAGAATACATGTCCCACACAATACAAAACACAGTGAACCCACTACCTGCCATCCTTCTTGCCATGGCAAGATTGTCCACTGACCTGCCTTTCTTCATGGATGTAGCTGCAACTTCAAGACTTTGAGTCCCTTGGAGGCAACCACACGCAAACCAGTGTCAAGCAGTCACCACTCCATGTGGTTTGCAAAGAGCTTCCCCAGATACAAGACATTCACTGCATTGTTATGCATATCATGTCTGTGATGTTCATAGTGTTTATGCTTTTCATGATGTTTATGCACAAAAAGTTCTGATCAAAACAAAATGAATTTTCCATGAGTACATTCCTCTCCCACCTATTCCACCCCCTCCCTGTTCCCTTGTGCTGTTGTGGTGAATGCAGCTTAGAACATTTCTCTGAGGAAACTTGATACAATGCGTACTCACAATGCTGATATCCCAACGTCTCATCCCATGATGGAGTAAGATGGCCACTAAATTCTGACACTGTGTGCAGCAATGACCAACAGTATGTGGTGCAATGGTGTGATGCTGAAATAAAACACAACTCGACTAAAATAGTGACTTTGTGCACCTTTTTGGTAAGGTTAATACCGTTTAAAGACAAAGTTGATTTAGAGATGTTGAGCTGCTGTAAAAAAAGACATGTCTACACCTCACTTGCCAGGGCCCATTTTCTTTGGCACTGCTCACACAGCTCTCTCTTCCAACTAAATGTGAGATGCTCAGCTGTTACTTCTCACTTCAACTGGAAAGTCGGGGAGAATGTGTCAGATCTGCTTCCCTTTTCTTTGTTTCTGTATGAATGAATTTTTTCCCCACAGACATTCAAGAGCTTTTACTAAAAAGCAAAAACAAACCAGCTTTGTCTGGTGTTCACTCACGACACACTGAAGGGCATCTACTTGTCATACTTCTTGACTCCCCAACAGATGGTATGTTAAGAGGCATTTTCAATCTCTGCGCATCCAACCAATATGTTGCCCATAAGATGTTCTATTTTCTAACCATCAGCAGGTATCCATACTTTTATGTAGAGGTGAGAGTGAAATAGAGGAAATTCCTGCATTTTCCCGACCAGGGTATAGCCAATGAGTAAAACAGGCTGGTGTTAGATTACTAGATAGCCCCAAGACTTTTAGCAAGCGTGTAGAAGTGACGCTTGAGCTGCTGCACAGCTAAGGCTTGAGGGTCTTCCTGTATCTTGACAACCTTGTTGTCATGGTCAGGTCCAAGGAACTGCTGATGCTCCACACAGCCCAGTTGGCTTCACATGTCTTCAGCTTTGGGTTTGTGATCAACTGTTGGAACTGCACTCCCAAACTTTTCTGGAGGGAAGAATATCTGGGGTCAACTCATGCAAGCTCCGGGCATTAGTTGGAATTCGGCACATGTGCTGTCTACACAATGGTTTGCCAGCCTTTGCTTGGATTCCAGGGAGCACAAGCATTGCTTGGTGACTGTGATCACTGCAGAAGTACCTGTAATACTGGAGGCCACTACAGCATCTGTCATTGGGGACACATCTGGTCAAGTCACCAAGTATCCCTCACTTGTCCAGTTTGACCCATTCAGCATGTGTCCTGAAGAAAAGGCCACTATTTAAGTGTATAAGGATGTAATCTCCTCTTGACACAAGGGTTTCGGCAACAGACCTGTGTTCGTCTCTTCAATCGTGATGTGTCTCTTGCTGAGGGTTACGAGGCAAAGCCCAGCAGAACGTGCCTCTGCTTCTCAATGGAAACTGCCATTGTTGCCTGAGGTTTTGGTAAAGGATCGCAATGAGCATCTGGAGAACTTCTCCTCAGGCAGTGTCATTTAAGAGAGCTTTGCCCTGTGCACTGACCTCAACAAAGACAGTGAGTAAGCTATGTGGCCTATTGGTTCACCCTAGCTGCATGCTGATTTGTGGTTACCGCAATGGAGCCACTCATAGACCAAACCTTTCCTGTGTTCCCAAGAACGTGAGGAGTGATACAGTTGAACGCTTTTTGTCCTTCACCTCACACAGAGGACAGGCCACTATCGGACACACTGAACAGCTGTTCATGTGCTATTTTGATGGAGAGGCTAGTAAAACCGTGTCCCAGAAGCACCCTGCCAGCTCTGTGTATTTCCCAAGCCTACAAGCAGGTGGGCAGAGACTCTGGTCCAAGGCCCTGACCATGTGGTTCAAGTGCAATCTACATGTTGTGTGGCAGTGCTGATTGAGGGATGAGTGTCCAGGTCAATTGTTTGACGGCTTCTGCACCCTGACCCTGCATCAAGATTCATCCCTTGTTCATGTCCAGGCTACTTTTCAGGATCCATGTTGACTGGAATGACTCAGAACTGATGAAAAGCTGGTGGGGCTGTTGTTGCCTTCACCTGGGCAACATGTATCTGCACTTCCTCTTGATATGCCTAGGGTATGAGGTATGCTGGGTGTCTATTTCATGTTTTGGACTCCTGGGGGGCCTTACTGTTGCCCTGCAAGACTTTAAAATGACAAACTAGGTGGGCTAAAACTCTGTGGGACTAATCCGATTGCATGCTATGGCGGGGTATACATTCATTGGGCTCCATCCATTTTACCCATAGAATGAAATTAAAGATCTTGTAAGCATACCTCCTTATGGATACTGCTTTATGAATGGCTAAAGGGGTTGCTGAAATGCAGGTGGCAGGTTCAGCGCTATTAATATAATCCATGAAAAAAATACTGAGTAGGCACTTCTGAGTGTCAACACACATGCAAATTTCAAACATTTTTACCTTCCTTCATAGCCATTAGCCAACTCCCAAAGACTTGTTAGGAGTTCCAGTTACGTAATACAGCAGTAGTTTTTATACTTATTGTGGAGCACCAAAATGACTTCATGGCCCAAAAGAAGCACTTGAGTATTATTTAAATCAGAAATGGGGTTACACTTATGATTATGATGTGCAAGTGTGTGCCATTCTCTTTTTTCTTCACTCCAAATGGCGTTGCATTTGTTGAGAAATTTATGTCATCTACTGGTTCAATAAAATGCCTGAAAAAAATGTACTTGAAAATGTGGTGTTATGACATCCAACAGATGTCATCTATATAGATTTTGTAGTCCATGCATTATTATTATTTCTTTTTTGATTCAAGGTCGGTTTAGTTTTTTTGTAAGTTGAAGGGACAAGGTGACCTTTGAGCAGATGGTTTTCAGGAATTCAAGGCCATACCACTTTAATCTGTGTTGTTGTAAAAACAGAAAAGAAGCATGTTGCCTTGTTGGTTTTGACCTTCTCATATTCTCATCTCCCCCCTCTTGTGGTCCACCTCAGAGTTCTTGTTTCTGTAAATTTTTTATATCTTTCACTGCCTGGGCCTCTCAGATGAAAATCACAGTGGACAAGCCTTTATTTTACTTTGTGATGAAATGGCCTCAACAGTATATAAATTTATCAGTGCAGAGCAAAGATATCGAGGGCAAATGAGAATGCATGGAGAGTCACATAAAGATTAGAATAGAGTGGGGAAGAAAGGAGCGTGAGAATAGATCATCTGTTGAAGGCTCTTCAGATACATTTTGTGAGAGTGTTAAAGCAAAAGGGAAGTAGGGGCAGAGAGAAAGAGAGAGACAGGCATGAAAAAGGAAGAGGGTTCCAGCAGACCTTGTGCCTGGCGTTCGAAGTTTTGCCAGTCAAAGCAGTGAGTCACATGTGACCTTGAGAGAAGAAATAACAGCAGAGGGATCCCTGGACTTCCACAGCAGCTGATGTGGTCACCTTGGTTTCCCTGGTGAGGTTTCTGAGATGATTTAGGGGAAACTCTTCAGGGCTTATGAAATGCACGGTGTCGAAAGTGACGCATGCAACAAAGCTCATTCTCAGGAGACGTTAGCATGCCTGCATGGGGAAGTGTCATTTTTAGAGCACTAGGACCACTTGAAACAGGAAACCTAGTGGTGAATGGTGTTTTATATTTTTAGGTAAGATACTAATCCTACAGCTGGCAAATCACCTGAATAGTGTTTAGTTTAAAAAATCTTTTTTACTTTCAGCCCAACGCACATGGTGTGGTATTTTTATACTGTATTTTGGGCTAGACTAGTACCATATGAGTCAAGACTATGATGCACTGCAGATGTTAAGGCACTGGAAAACATAGCTACTAAGTACTTAGAGAACAGACTTCTATTTTAAATTTTGATGGCATGACATATCTTCTGTACATTTCGTTCACAATGATCTATTTTCACTTCAGTAGGCAGGACCGCTGTCTTTGTGGGACCTGAGATTTTGGAGTTAAAAAAATAGTATTTTTGCTGAAAATACCTCAACAGTTATGGACAAACGTGACATGGACACATTTTAGCTAAGTTAAAATGTTTGTCAGTGTTGACCCGCTTAGCATCAGCATGTTAACATTGTCATTGTAAGCATATGGACTTTAGCATTTAGCTTAATGCTGTGCATTGCAGCCTCACAGAGCTGTTAGTATGGCTGTAAACCAATTTTTTTTTTATGGTGACTGATACCCCACTTTTTGTCTTTCCAAAAACAAATTTAACATTATACAGTTATTACAATATTTAAGAGGCCTTTATTAATGTTAATTTCTCTATTTTCAGAAACTGAGGAAAACAAGTATTACCACTATTATTGGCAGTACTTGAGTTCAGCCAACCTGTCTCTGATAGTTTGCAGAGTTTGTCAAACAAACAGAAAATGGAAAACTAACACAGAAACAAGTTTTAAACCGGTCTCTTGAGCTGTTTTTTAAAGGGATCAGCAGTGTGCACAATTCTTAAGTCCAATTTAAGAGACCATTTTCAAACAGAGAAGTGCTAAGACAGACTAAAAGGGAGTTACATTAATTAATTCATCAAGACTAAAAGATTTAAAAAAAGCATTATTGCACATTTCTATCTCAGTTTAAGACACAATAGGCCTGGTCTTTGCAATGTCTTTCATCTGTCCCTTAGCATAGAGAACTACAGTGTGTTCATTTTGAAGAATGAACAGTTTGAGCATTTCTTTGCTGGGAAAGTACCAGATACTGTAAAATGAATCTGAAATAAACCAACAGTTGAATTACAAGGACGTATTTTACAGTGCTTTAATTATTTTGCCGCCAGCAGGGGAAAAGTGACGGTCAGGGAAAGTCAACAGACAAGAGGCAGTAGCTTGCTTTGCTGTTTGTCTAATTCGTTTCATGAAAGCAGTGCTGAATGTGTGTGTTTGTGCCTAATGTTTACTGTCCCAAACTAGCGCGTGGCAAAGAAGTTCTTACTCACTGGCCACAATCTACAGTGGCGTGGGCCCAAAATAAAGATGGCCTTACTGTGCAACTACTGTACTTACAGTGTATGGTACAAGGCCTCACCCCTGGCGACCTCAGTTACACCACCATAAAATAAACCAAGTAAAAATAAAACACATACCATAAAGAGAGCGGAAGTAGATTTTGGCAGCACGCCTCTAATCTGACACGTAATTTTAGAATATTTATGTTTCAATAAGAAATATTTATCACTCCCCACAGTCAAACCAAATATTCCCCAGGGCAGAAAAATGACTGTGCATGCGGCCTACAGGACTTTTGGAGCCCTTCAATAAACTGCATGTAGTTTTACTACTTTAAAGGTGCTGTATGTAACTTTGTAATACCAATTACGGTAAAAGAACTCAGACTAATGCAGTGCACTTTATGAGCACAGTTGATGTCTCATATAAACAGTGCTAAGGAGGTACAATTACATATGGCAGCTTAATGAATGCTGACTGAGATACATCAACCTGTTCCCATGCCAGTACTTAAGCCTGGTCCACTTTGGTGAAAAGCAGAAATCCTTACTGCTAGACCAAATGGCACCTGTACACAAAAAAAAATGCGCCTCTTTCCATGATCCTTCAATTAGGATTAGGCTAATGATCCGCAGCAGATTTTACCACATTTTGTAGCCACACAAATTACTCATGTCTCATGACTCATCAGACAGACAGAGATAAGTCATGAGAGTTTCAACGAGTTGTACTGTAATTAGTATGGATATGTTACATATAGCACCTTGAAAGGAGAAACAGCCCTTTGTTAGCAGGGTTACATTTTTTAGAAAGTAAATCACTAAACCTGTACTATAAGTATGTTTATGAGCAGTATTCAAACATTTGACCACTAGCTTAGAACACATTATCATTATAATGTAGTTGTCAGCACCCAGAAGGGAATGTAGGTGTATAAAGAGATAATAAAAAACACAGTCGAAAACAACTTTAACAATAAAAAAATGTCTGCTATAAATGTTTTCATATACTTTACCTTGACAATGATAAAATCATAACTGGCTCCAAAGGGTTTATAGTGTGTTATTTACAATATAATAAAATGTTTGTATATGGCTTATGAAAGCTCAATAGGAGAGTTACAGTAAGAGAAACAAACATTACAAGCAACAAACAAGTAAAAATGTAAATATGAGTAAAACATTTTAAAACAGAAGCACAATGTGAGATTATATAAAGCAAATAAGACATAGGGACAAGTGTCACGGAGGAAAATCACATTTACCAGCCTACTTTCATGCCATGTAAACACAGGACGCTCCCCATCAGAACAACCTGATATTTGGGAACCTTGTGGAGTGTTTTCCTCAAAAGAGGCTTAATGTTGTCGAACATGTTGAAGATCTGTGTGTCTGTCAGGTTTTCTGTTCTTAATGTTGAGCACGTGATCACATGATTCATACAATAACCAAAGTACAAAAAGTGCTCTAATTCCATCAAAGCACCATGAATAGAACAACTTTAAGGTGCAGTGTTTTTTTGCCTGTTGCATTGACGTCCTCTCGTATTCTCTTAAAAAAAATTTATTTAGTTACATTTCAGTGTCTAACATGTAAGACATAACTGCTGACAATATTGAAAAAAAAATTTGTCTGCTAATCTTTGTATTGTGACTTAAACATGATCCTGCTAATTAATGGTAAACAAATAAATTTGCAATAACACTACTATAAAATTTAATCTCTATCACATCATATTACTCATCACAGCCACACCTCTACCTCTCTAATTAAAAATAAACACGCAATGAGGTTTCTGTGGTTTATTTTGCAATAGTCTGGATCTAGTTGCACAAAAATGTTACCAACAGATCTGCCATCTGCAATATCACACCGATCAGAGACTGGAGATGAAACCTGTTTCCTACATATGGATGCAAGGAGAGTCATCAGAATAAGGAAAAGGCCAGTATAAACCACCTTCTGACTGCTGTGGATTACAGAGCTGAAATGAATCACTCATTAATGTTTGTTCTGCCTCGCCTCCTTGATGCCATAATCGGGATATAACTTTTCTTTTTGTGGGATCGCTTGTCAGCGGGTTGAAAGAAAGTGGAATGAGAGCGGAAAATGAGCAAAACATAAATAAAAGTGCTGGTATGATTTCAGATTTGTTTATGTGTGTGTGTCTTCACTAAGGAAAGTGACCAAGATATTATGTAAATCAGGACAACAAACTTTTGACCTGCTTAGAGACGCCCTCATTCTTGGCACTGAGATTTCAGTGCCTTGCATCAGAGCACACTGGGAAAATGCTCGCTGGCCAGTGTGACATGGCCTCAACAACTTGCAGCCATGCTAGAAGCTCTGTGAGGATGTACACAGGCTCAGCTGTGCTTTGAGACATACACTAACATTAGCAGCATGCCAGCAGTTACATCGCTAACATGATAACCTTTTCAGTTTCACATGTTATGATGTGTTCAAAACCACATACTAACATACTGTCTACTACATACTCAATACGTACATACCGCACACTGCCTACTGAATGAATGATTAATTATATAATTTACAGCAGACTGTTCGCACTGAAGTATACACAAGCGAGTCAGCTGACGGGGACCACATGACTATCAGTAAGTTACCGGTCCACTGCCATTATGAAAAAACTGTGTATAAAAAATGAAAAAATTGGCATAACCTCAACCACATGATTCCCAGTAGTATTTCAAGACAAATTCATAGATAGATAGATAGATAGATAGATAGATAGATAGATAGATAGATAGATAGATAGATGCCAATCCTGCAATTTCATCCCAAGATAACACTGTATACTCATAAATTCTTTGAATGTAGCATAACACCTGACCATTTCTCACATACACCAATTCACAAACCAAAGTTGAAACGCACTATACATTCAATTTGACATCATACTCAGTATAATTAGTACCTTAGTATGTGATTTTAAACAATGTTAGTTTGCTCAAATGTAATGATTAGAACTCTAAAGAAATTACAGCAATAGATGCTAAAGGTCTGTTCTTTGCCTCCCAAGTATTCTCTCATAAGCTGCAATGTGATCTCATGGGATGGCCTGTTTTTTTGACAAAGTCTTTTGACCTTCAGGTGTGTCATGATAGTCTGATTTCCTGTTGTTATTGTAACAATAATGAAAATGTTTAAATGTTGTGTAACAGTCACTGGTTGGTCAGATTTAGGCAACAAAACTACGTAGTCAAGTTTAAGTTAACTTGTGTTTAATACCTTATGTAAGCTGACCTTGAGAGTTAAGTTAAAATGAGTCAACTCTCACTTTGGGTTTTCTCATGAGACACAAACCCTACTCTCCTGGGTGAAGTAATGTGTTTGACTGACACATTCATTTACCTCAACTCTTCCATATATGGAATTCCATGCTGTTTTCACTGTGTAACCAAACATTTATTTCCTCATGAAAACAAGAAAATGAGACGCGAAAAGAAAAATGTTTTGTGATAACACACAAAATTACTCAAGATATTGCTGTCTTATTGTTTTCCATAAGCAATTATGTTAGAACAGGCTGTAAAACAAAGTACAGGATAAGCTGAAATTTTAAACTGATGTTGGCACCAGATGAAAAGTCATGGGGCCACAAGAGCCTCATATACTATTACTATACCATTACATATACTATTCTTAGAGGGATATGGATGCGGGTCCCAAATTTCATGATCATCTCTATAGCTGCTGGGATATTTCATTTTTGGCAAAAGTGGTGGGCCAGTTGACTGACTGACCAACCCTGCCAACACTAAAGCCATGCCGTCATCAGTGAAAAATCCCTAAAACATCAAAAAACACAAAAGAACTTCTAAAGCTAATAACATTATCATCAAATAAAATCTTTCTCCTACAAAAACAGGTAATCAAAAGAAATGTAAGGTAAATATGTAGACAACTAACTTGAGATCTTCCAAAAGCTATTCCAGTCCTCTGGGGCCCCAGTTAGGTCAGTCCCTTGAGACGAATCAAAAATGCAGCATCCATCTCGAAATGCATATTTTTCCTTTTTTGTTCATTTTTGTAACCTCAACAGGTCTCTTAGAAAATTTCTCCAGTGAAATAACAACATTTCCACTGAAATCATCTGGGCGGACAGAGAGATTAACATACAATGACATATTCAATAAAACTAGTTTGAAAACATCATTTATTTATTGTGTAATTCTCAGGTACAATGATCCCTCTTAAGCTTCAATAAAAACAAAACATTCAATCTTCCTTTTGGTTCTGCTCTTTAACCAATAATCTAACCAATAATCCATCTTAATCTAAGACCTACTATCACCCCATTACTTCAGTTTTAATGTGAGCTTGTTCAAAAATGACATAATCAAGACTTGACAACGGGGTTTCCACTTCAGTCATACATTTTCGCTTTGTTGTCTTTTTCCATCATTATCTCTGTGAGTATTTTCCACTGGGCTAATCTCCTGCAGGCTCCGGTTACCTTGGAAAAGATGACAAACAGGCCAGAAGCTTCTGAAACAGCAGCATGTTTTCCTGCTCTCACACCAGGATGCCACTGGCATGTAGGCCACTAGGCTTTCCCAGCACTGGGCACTTAGCTCTGTTAGCACAATTGGCCTGCCAGCCCGTCTGCATGCAAGTGTGTGTCGGGGAGTGTGTGGGTGGGCGTGTGTGCATGGAGTCAGTGGGTAAGGGGTGATGCAGACTGTTACCAGAGAAGCTGGATGTGGATGTAGTGGTGTCATTGGAGAAGGAAGAAACAGCATTTAGTGTGCAAATATTCAAACACGTTGGTACATTTTTGACTCTCATTTTTTGTTGTGTTGCCTGCCTCTTATCTTAAATAAGAGTTTGGCACACAGGTGTGTGTCACTAAATGAAGACAGCCCGTATTTTCGCATCCCTCAACATTCCTTGACAGTGCCTCAATAAATATTACACGATACTCCCATTGCACCATGATGAAAGCAATTTGGGGCCTTATGTTGCTATAATTACCCTAATTATGATTATGTCAAAAAGCGAAAATGGCTGGGTGGATATTATAAAACAGGACTTAAATGTTACGTTGGCAGATTTGGTGAAAAAGGAGCCTGTTTACCTGTCAGATGCATCAGGAAAGCAAGAGCCATCTTTAAGAAGAAGTTAATTTTGTAAATCCTGTTTAACACTAAAAACACAGATATACTTGTAGGAAATTCGGTCTATTTCATATGGGTGGGTATGGTACGGCACATACTTGACAGTGTGGACATGACATATTTAATTGGAGCAATGAGATGTTGGGTATTGCAACAGAAATTACAACAGCAGCATAACAGTGCACGCACAGTTTCATTAAGGTGAGTCACACAACTTAATGAAAACCTTTGGAAAATCTAATGACTTTTAGGTAATACTGTTGACCTCACCTGGCTCATAATTAAATCCCATGTTGGTCAAAATTAATGACTGTACTTATTTAACTTATTATCAGTAATACGGACCTAAGACATACCGGTACTCACTGTTTACTAACCACCCATGTTAAACCTGAGATGTCGTCAAAATGATGATGTTGATGTTTGAAAAATATGGAAAAGATTGAATCAGTGTTTTGAGGTTTTGTTGTACAGGTTCAGTGTCATAATAGAGTTTTAGCAGTTTATTTTGAGAAATGACATCACATTGAACCAGGACATGACAGTGGGAAGACATTTCTGGACACAAAAGAGACTAAAATATGAGTCATTTTCATCCTCCATGACACACTCTACTTAAATATATAGCACAGGGTGGCCCAGACCAAGCGGCTCCTGCAGTGAGCTTATTGCAGGAGGAAGCCAGACAGTGATCCGGCTGGTGATGGGTTAACCACACACACCCATACAGACAGGAAAGGTTGCATTCACGCAGGGAAGTTTAGGTCACACTTTTATGTTAAATGCAGCATGCATGTAAAGGCACTTGGTTACAGGCCTACTAATGTTAGACTTCTGATGTATCACAAGCCTAAGTTAGCACAGCATAGCAAAGTAACACTTGGTAAAAAGAGTCTGAACCCAAAAGATCCATGCATAAACTATAAAGCTTGAAGCTTGGGTTGGTAATTTTATCCAGTATTCACTTGTTGTGATATTGGTTTAAATTTTATATCCCAACAGCAATTAATTACTTATGGACCAATAAAGAGTCGTCCTCTCGTCCTCTAATCCTGTACAATCACCAACCAATCACTGCATCGTGGTTGGCTTGGAAATATCCAATCAAATGCCCCCTTGTCTCCATGTTTGTAGTCTCCCCCACTGTGCACCAGCCTACACTCAGCGCATCATCACCACTGCTATTGAGCTATCAGAGATATGTTATTACTCAGTTTACTGGTAAATGGAAGAGAAAAAAACAAAAATTACCGCTGCCACAGTTACTTGTAACTGCCCATAACTCTGTTATAAAGCAGTTGTTATGCGGCAGAGCTCATGCATGTGGGGGGGGGGACCTCCAATGGCAGGGGGAGGATTTAGCCCTGAGGCAATGCTACTGTTTAATTTTGCTAGTTCTCCAGACTTACCAACCCTAACTTTAATGATACTTAGGGTCTAGAACAAGCAAAAGTTACAATTAGGTAGATTAATGACATGAGACAATGTCATCCAACAGGGTCCACAAGTCCAAAAGGCAGGCAGAGGGTCATAACAGGCTAAACTCAGGCAGACAAGCAGAGATAATATCTGGACACTGTGGCAAGAAGCACAATACTGGAGAAGATCTTGCAAGAAGGAATAAAAGTGAGCTTGTGTATGCCACTGAGGAGATGGTAATAAGATCAGGTGTGCAGGTGTGCAAGGGAGATCCAGTAATTAGAACTGGAGGGTAAACTGGAGCTACTTCAGAGCAGGACAGGATCAGAAACAACAGGGGAGTAACTGTAGATCAGGGCGGGGGAATAAAAGCAGACGTGTGTAAGACTCACTCCCATACCAGTCATGATGACACCTTACTCTCCAACATCATTTTCACAATAAAGCAACATGTCCTGACCACAGATGGTCATTTTATCCTGTTGGTTGTTTTCCTATTACAAAGAAAGAGGTTCTTATCTGAAATTGGGCTCCACCAAAATAGAACAGGAGAAAGGAAATGGAAGGTAACATGAAGGAAAGCATGAATGCTGGAAATATACACATTACTAAGATATTCTTTTGTCAAGAGTACAATGGACAGTCATCACAGAGGACCAGGCCTGGTCACCAAATATGGTGAGGGTAGCAGGTCAAACTTTAACCAGAAGGTTGCTCTGGAAAATAAAAAATACACAGTTATAATAGACAACTGGGGGTAATAAATTAACCACTTTTCTCTCCAGAACAAGCAACAATGGAGGGTTTGTGAACAGCGTGTTAGATTTTCTGACTGTGCTGCTCACCTCGATGGACTCTCTTCTAGCGATGCCGTCACCTTCCCCAAATCTCAGTGGTTTAGTTGGCGAGTAAAACATTATCACAACCATTAGGAAAATAAGACCCAGGCTGTAAAAACCAATCCTTAAATTATGTGCCTTTCCTGATTTCATTTGCTTATTCCTACCAATATATACAAATTAAGGAGGCCCAGGGGCTGACAGAGGACTTCCAGTCAACGTCTCTTCGTCATTTACAACCAGTTATACTTATTTGCTTTTCTAATGGGACACACTAATGCTCAGGGTAATTTTATACACCTACTAGATTGCTCTGAAATGCATAACCAGTCAATTAGATAGATGGACACACTCTTTTCACATGTTGAATTGCCAGCAAGGAGTGTGAGCTAAATCCACTGATGGGTTCATTACCAGTAAAAGGGCATTGAAAACTATATTTGTCTTAGCTGGGGTCTGACTGACTGGAAACGGCACACAGGAAAGCACTGAATCCCGCATGAGAGAGAAATTGATAGGTACACTGATGGAAAAATGCCACAAAAATGAGAGAGGGAGAGAGGAAAAAAGAGGGAGACAGCAAAGGAATTTGAGGAGAATAAATACAAGTTAAGTTTATCTGATATATAGATCTCCACTCAAAGATGACAAATAAGGAAAAGGGGATCAGTGGAGACGGGATGAATAAATATCAATGAATGTGTTCCTTTGGGTCGTCACCACGCCGTGCCATGTTTGTTTAACAGAGGTTGTCAGGAGGAGGAATTTTGTTAGGCTGCGCCTCATCCATCCATGGGAGGTTTTCTTTTCAGCAAGGTCTCCCTCTCAGACCACAGCAATGGTCTGCTGACGGTCACACCGCGGCCAAACCCTCGGGCCGCTCGGCTTTTTGGAAGCGTCATCACAACCACATGAAGAGAAAGAGGGAATACCGTGTGGCTCTGTTAAAAGAAGAGGGGGACATGTAAGCATGTGAGCATGGCAGGCGGGCAAGAACCATTCACATACACTTACATACACAGAAAACCTGAGCAATGAGAGAGACAAATGACCTCTTGAGCTCGGAAAAGGGGTGGGAATCATCACCAGAGCAGCTGCCTGCCAGGAATAGCATCACCACTGTGTGTGTGTGTGCAAGTGTGAAAGACAGGGAGGGAAAGAGAAGGGATGCAAGTGGTCCTGTCTCTGGGATGTTATTTTGTCAGTTGTGTGTCTGATTGCTCTTATTTACTTTGATTAATATTCAGTGCTGTTGCTAAGTGATGTCAGATATAAACCCCACCTGCTTTCAAAGTGGGGGATCTCTTGGGAGGAAGAACAAAGAAGCCGAACACACCAACTTGAATGAATAAATATGAATAAGATGGGAGTGACAAACCAAAACTGTTGACTGTTTCTTTCCAGTCATACTCCAGTTATGATTTGATATCCAGGTCAAGAAGTGAGAGCGATGCCAGATGCTTTCAAGCCCAGCTGACACAGTACAAAACAATACACCGCCACGATTCACTATCACATAGACACACAAGCTTATACAAACACATTAGCTAAAACTGCTTCTGTGGTAGCTTTATCAACAGCGGGTGTGCCCAAAAATCATCCAATCATTATCTAAAACTACAGCTCTTTCTCATGGTTGCAGGGGGCTTGAGGCAGGTCACCATGGTCATCACACAGGGCCAACACATGGAGACAAACAACCACTCATGCTCACAGTCACACCTACCACCTGCTGAGGGTGACCTGAGCTGTACGAGGAAGCTGAAGCACCTGAAGGGAACCACACAGACACGAGGAGAACATGGAGGCTTCATCCAGAACCTTATGTTGTGATAAGGCAGTACCACCACCACCCCTTTCAGTCAACTCCTGTTCCATGAGATCAGCACTCTCCTGTTCTTTGTGTTGATGCCAAGTAGGATGTGGGGTCCGAAGTAGGATGAGCTCAACTTCTGGTTGCTGTTACGGCTCTTCTTATTGGAGTAGCATCCAGTCTCAAATCTCCTGCTCTCAAACCGCTCTTTGGAGAGCAGGCTACATATACTCAGATACCTTTTCAGCTGTGATTACATGTTATAAGTTGGGTTTTTTTTACAGAAGATCCTTACAATAACTGTAATAACTGAAACAGTTGCTCAGCTACCTAAAGACTGGGCCAGGAATTGGTTTTTGTCTTTTGTTTTTTATGGAAAGTACATGTACAGCTAAGTAACCTGTTTCATAGAAGCAGTTGGAGCAGAGGCACTGTTCTGATGTTTGATGTTTCTGGCTCTTAGGCCAGGCAGGGGCAGTTTGTTTAGGTTTTATTTCAGCTTTGATTCATTTTGTTAGGGGTAGATTTGGTATATTTATATATTTGTTTTGAGCAGCACCCGAAGGCCCTCTTCCATTGTAGCTTGGCTCTCTTTACCAAATCCATCTGGTTTTATGTTGCTTCCTTTTTGCAGACTGCAACATTCTTCTTTAAGACTTTGTCATTTTTCTACAAACAGAACTGTTGACTATATTATTTTTTGTTGGACGTATATCTCTCATCTCTCCCTAGATGAAGCTAGTTTGATTACTCTGCTTCCTGAAATGTTCGTGGAGCAAATTACGGGTGGTCAAACTGTCTTCAATTATGTGTTAAGCTCACAGAAACCGTGCTTCAGCGTCTGAAAAAGTTACTGCACAAAATCTTTGTCAAAATCATTACTTTGATTGAGAAAGTCTTTTAAGAGGCTCACAAACATGTTTTCAAAGCGCTTTTTTGAACTGTGAGAGCAGTGTAATGAGACAGCTGTAAAAAATATAATGTATTATTTAGTCAATGCAATATTTTCAATGTTGTTTATTTCTAAAACCTCCAGAGGGGCTGCTTTAATTTATTTATTTATTTAAGGACACATGTTTCACATTATTTCTCACATGCTCAATACTAGAAATAATCTGAAACACATGTCCAGACTGAATGGAGGTGCTGTGATCCTACTCCATTGTATCGTGAACAACCAAAGATTTATATATACCTGCCGCATTGTAATAAACCAAAATTGAAAATGTTTAAGATAAAATTAAAACAAGCAAACGCAAAAATGTGCACAGCTCCTGAATGGCAACCAAAGAAATTTGTGCTATGAACTGAATAACTTTAGTCAAACTTTTGCAATGCATCTACAAATAAAGGCTCCATGGTGTTTGAAGGGTATGATTATGCTGTTTGTAATTGTGAATAAACTTTCTGCTAGTTTCTCTTTGATCTTGGACCTTCAGAAAACTTTATAATGTTTAATTTTCAATATATTGGTTGACATACACATATGGCACCTGTAAAAACAACATTTTTATAATTGCATAACATGATTGCTTCATGTGTGACTACTATATCCACAGCCATCAAACAGCTGTTCCTTCCTCTCTCCAGGTTTGGATTAATATGAAGGTCTTGAATTACAGACAGCTATTTAGGGTATTTCCCTTAAAATGCTGCTCTGTTGTTATTAAATATCGTCAGACTGGGTGAAAAGAGAAAATCTAAGCCTCCTCTCAACATACAAGAGGTGAGACGCTTTATTTCATTAAGTCAAGGACAACTTGAGGTTATCCAGTGCATTCTTTTTGTGGTAAATCAGTGTAATCTTGTTTATCTCCACAAACAGTTCACAGAATATGATGAGGCTGAGAAAATACACAGCAGTATGCATAAATGTAATATGAGCTAGTTATGAAATTCCTCTTTGCATTTGTCATCAATTAACTGTACGAAGTTAAAGTTTATGGATGAACTTTGTTTTTTTCCCTTTTGTTGCCCAGAAGCGACGTCAAAACAATGCTGATTTTGAAACAAGAAAATGGGTTTTCATCAGGGGTTCATTATATTGAGGCATCCTGTTAGAGAACATGTCTCTGCTAAAAACAGATAAAAATTGTGTTTCAATGTAGTCTTATAGAGGCCATAATCAGCAACGCTCTGGTGATGCCTCTAAAAACTGTTTAGGGATCCCAGTCTGGTCGGAAACTATTTATTCCGACATTCAAATAGGAAACATAAATGAATGTTCTTTAGTGGAATCATACGGTGGCTCGGTGCTGGGAAGGCAGTGTGGGCCAGCCAGGAGAACAGACTGGTCATGAATTGGTGTGTGGGCCAGCCAGTGTCTCTGCTGGTAATGCTGTGCGACGGGTGGTAGATTGGTGGAGAACACTTACAGTATGTGTAAGAGGTGAATAAACAGTTAGGTCTGCCGCTGTAATGGTTGGAAAGGCTTTTCACTGTTAGACTCGTCTTTATTAGCTGTAAGGCATCACACGTAAGCTAGAATTAGAAGGGAATAACCACAGTAGGTAGCAAGTAGCACAGTTAACAATTGTAATCTAAAAACAAACTGGAAACACTGTTTATATGGAGACGACAAAATCTTTGTACAAGATACCTTCGCCTGCATCAGACCTGGGCATTGTCTGGTTCTGCCTGGCCCAGGAGGTTTAAGACAAACAACACTATTTTACTTGTGAAGCTAAAAAAATCAATTAAATAAATGACCTAATTTGGCTCTTATCTTGAAAGTCTGCTCTGTTTCTTCCTGTCACAGTTGACGTTGGCGTAAGAGATGTTTGAACTCATGGCGTCATGTGCTGAGGTGGATGAGACACAACAGGACTGCAGATTTTCCATTCGTTTATATGATGCAGTCAATGGAGGCTTAATTTAGACTTCCCATCCACAGCTTCTACCAATGGAAACATGAAAATAACCAATCAAATGCGTAATGTACTGAACCTGACCGCTTAGTGGTAACAGCATTTGACTTGTTTCTAAATTCTGCTTCTCTCTTTCTCCTTATAGCCACATTTCTGCTTCTGCTCGATTACTCTTTTCCTATTTCCTCTCAGGAAAGACATACCTGACAGAAATAAGATGAGACAGGCATCTTTAAAAAGACATATAATAGAAACCACACTATTACTGAGAGGAAAAGAGTAGTTTTCTGATAATGATTCAGCTTTTAGAAAAATGCTTAAGAAAAATGCCTAAACCCTAATAATCATAAGCAGTTTGGAGTGGGCCATAAGCACAGTGTGGGCACTAACTGGCATCATAGCTCTTAACTTACAATAACAGCAGTCGAGCTTGTGTAAATAGCTGATTAAACAAGGGGTTGCTACTGTAAAGGCTGGCAGGGCTGTGTGGCCTGGATCATATAATGGCTGCTGTGTGTGTTATACAGTAGTACACACCAATAAAACTTCACCGCAGAGCTTTAGTTTGTACCCCAACAGAAGGCTAAGTGAAGTGTTGTTTCCTAAGGCTGGATTGTTCAGTCAATTCAAGTGGTGCTAAGAGAAGGCTGATCTCGTACAGTATGCTGGGGGTTTTTTTTCTTGAAATGTTCTCCAGACATCTGTGTGTTTGGTTAAACTGAGGTTGGGCCTTTTTGATTAAAGTCATGGTGTACAGATGCAACAGATGTTGAACAGAGTTTGGTGTAGCTAACAGGGGAATAACTGTAATGCTAAAAGATCGAAGAATGGCCTCGTTTCTTTGAAGAATCACTTTCAAACTGCTCTTGACAAAAACACCAAGACACCAGTACGCCTCCAGCAGTAACCAATGGTAGTGAGCTACATGACTCATTTAATTGCTAAGAAAATGGTGTGTATGTTAAGCAAAACTTAAAACTGGCTTGTGTAAAGTAGTGGGATTAGTTAACATTGGCAGAGTTTGGGGAGACAGTGAATAGATAAATTTATCTAAAGTGATGAGGGTGCAAATCTCACAATTTTTTACATCTTTGCATTTATCCTGAAGGTTTATTGCATAATAAGAATCACCTGATTAAGCTAAATATTAAGATTTTCTTCTTCTGTTGTCAAAATTAGGCTAAAGGTTATAGCACTTTGTAGGGTATTTTTTTCTAATACCAATTTTTTAACTTTTCTATATGAAGCTATATTTTGTACATGAATTAAGGGGGAAAAAAAATCCCCAACATTCATAACCTTTATTCAGATGCATTCACTGTGCTTAACATCTTATCTGCCATATTCCATGTTAGTTTGTGTATGTGGATGGATATTAGGTCTGTGGCTGTTGGGAAATCTTTCCTAAATGATTGTGTACAAAATGTTGAGCAGTGTTTAGTCACACCATGGTCTCGTGCAATAGCACAATGCTCGCATGGACACACCTTCAGCAGATCTATTGTGCAGATCTACAGAAATGCCAAATCAAGCCCAGCCGGTAACCGCCCACTGAGCCCCCTTTTCATAGCACAATCCTCTTCTTAAAGACGAGGTAAACAAGTCCGTAAAAAGGTTGTTGAGCATTGTGTCTCCTCCCTGCGTTGTTAAATACCAACTACCTGGGAATCATACTTGACAATCAACTATCTTTTTCCAGATTCATTCACCCCGCCCCTAAATGCCCACAATCTGAGTCACTGCAAGACTTTTTTTACACTATTGCTCAGTTTCTGCCACGTTTATCTTCGATACTGTTTGTAAATGTTCTTAGCCGCCCTCAAATTGTGTTTTTTTTTTCCCCTCACAATTTTCCCTGGTATTTCTCATAAACATGGCCGAGTGCATTTTCCTAATTTTGTTTACAGGATAGGTGTGTTTATGATGCCAGTTCCAGCCAACAAGGGTTTTCACTTAGTTTTATGAAGACGGGGCATGCTGTCACACATCATCCCCCGACAGCTCACCTCCGGCACAGGGAAGCTTGACTCACAGCACAACCGCCTGAATCCTGAGGCACCAATCATGCAGCAGCCTTTCATCTGAAGGATAAATTTGGATTTAAGACAATTGAAAGTTTTTCATTTACAATAAACATCCAGTAAGGACAGATCTGATTTGATTAATAACTTAGTTCTACCAGCTTCTGAAATGTAATCAATGTCAGCTGCACAAATCAAGATTTCTCTCATCTTGAGATTTTAATCAGACCGAAGCCATAAAAAATGAAGGCTTTCAACTTGTTTGATGCTTGACTGAGACTCAACTAGCCTGGTTTACTTCCTGAAGTCTTAACTTGAGACTTGAAAGAAGTAAAACATTCAAATCTAAACTTTTGACTGAACAAAATTCAAGTTTGAAGGTTTATTAGACAGCCAAGCTCATCACAATATAAACAATGAATTATGAGACCCACTGAAGTGATGGTTCTCTGGTCAGCAGTTATGACAAGCCCAATCAGGATCTGATTTGTTGCTTCATTCACATCAAAGCAATTATAAGGGCACTTAGAACATGCGCACATTTAGCCCATTTAGTAGTTCCAGTTTATTAGGTTTATTGGAACAAATAACCAAACAATATTTTACCAAGTCAAATCAGTACCAAAGAAAATATTTATCCCAGAAAATGTAAAAATACATCACAACCAGACGTAAACACAAACAACATATCAGATCTGTACAATGCAGAACATTTTAGAGGTTGGCTTACACACCAAAAAAGTAGAATGGGTCATCCACTTATCAAAGGTGGCTCCTTCAATCTTCAACTTCCTCCAGTCTACATGTCGTTTTGTCCTGATAGCAAGATGAGTGTGTGTTTGTGTGTCTGATGCGCAGGTTGGGGAGAAGCTACTGCCATTATTATGTGTATGAATATGGAATTGTACTGTAAAGTAATTTGTCCATAGTCCATAGTCCAGAGGTCCAACTATTTGGAGCAGCTGGTAAATGGTCACTTCAAGTAGCTGCAGTTTCATTTTTGTGTACAACTCATGAAAAAAAACATTTTCTCAAAGGGTTTGGCTGTTAACAGACAACATGTGCAACCAGTTAACTCACTTTGCAACAGTTTCAGTTTGTAAATTATAATGTGATTGTGTAACAACCATTTCCGGACATATCCACTACGCGGATGACACCAAAGCTCAGATCCCAAATACTAACCCTAAGTTACTCACAAACGGGGGCAGGACACAAAAGCAGACTTCTGGTAAAAAGTCTTTATTAAAACAGACAAAGTTGGCTGGCTGACATTAAGTTAGCTGAGCAGGAAGATGGAGATCTGTGGCTGTGGATTTATTCTGGCTGGTGGTTAAACAAAACATCCTGGGCTGGCAGGCAGGTTATCCCAGACAAACCATGTATAACACACCAATAAGGCACAGAGTGGTAACAGCAGCAGAGTTCTGTCACGCACAGACTTGGACTTGATAGCAGACAGGTGTGCTGATTGCTTATGTTGAGCAGGTGTTCTGGACAAGAGAGCGAAAGCAGAAGAATAAAAGAAGAAAACCATAACACACCAGCCTCATATCACTCATACTCAATAACTGCAAATAACAGTCCCACAGACAAACAGGTGTCATGGAGGATGACACGTGATAAATATAGAAATAGACACGAGTTTAGCTTAGAGTTAAACTCTGCTTTAACAATGTGTGTATTGCTATATTTATCTTTACTGGTGATCATTATCCACTGGTCATTTCACAGTGTAATTCTTCTGTGGCTGCTCACACATTACACATGCATGCCTGCTCGGTGAATCAGTGAAGCTCCTTATTAGACCAACTGTCCCTGAATTATTCATTTTAAAAATTACAAATGGATCTGGTTTAAAATCATAGAAGTTCAGCAACAGCAGTTAATACAGAGCCTCAGAGAAACACAGCAAGCTGTCTGCTGTCACTGAGGTGGCAGATCTTTCACCTCCCTGTGGCCCATGAGGAAGCATCAGTGTGTGAAGTCTCCAATAAATGTATTTATATCTTGCCAAGCCATAACAAGACCATTATTGCTGTGACAAACACACTAGTCACAAGCGAACTTTTAAATGAAGGTTAGGAAGTGAAAGGGAGTGGCATGACTTCCCACTGAAACCAGCATGTGTGTGTGTTAGGGTGCGGCTTTTTTTGTCAGGGTGTGAAAGCACACGCTAACCAATGTGGTATGATTCACCGAAACAGTGTCCCATCTTTACTCTCAGGAGCCAAACCAGGAACCAGGCAGGATATCCTTGGTGTATGACTGGACAGAGACGCCACATATTTGTCGTGTGAATCACAGGTTTCTCGGTGGCTGAACATTTTCACACTATGATGTTAACTAACTCCCTGTTCTTGTTGTATTTCCGGGATGTCATGCTAAAAATATTAAACTGATCACTTGACCCCCACAGCTAGGCTAAACTGGATCAACATCTTCAGCTCATTTAGCTGTACCAATCTTTTTAAACAAACAGATTGACAGTTTGGGGAAATATACACTTCTTCGAGGTGATAGATACCAGATGGACACAAGTGTCCTGTCATTGTGCTCCCATTACTTCTGCCACACTCAGAACATTCCCTGGATGTTCTACTCTCTAAGTGGATGAAGCACCATTTGCATTTTTGCACTGGATCTCCTCCAGAGAGTCAAAACAATGACTCTTCATCTTCAACTTCATTTTGGGGAGCAGAAGTGAATAGGAGGGTTGGAGAGCTACAACTGTGTTATTGCAGGCTTTGTGAGTGAGTGTTAACGGGCACAATTTTATATTGGAGAACTTACTTTCCATCGTACCACAGTTCAAGTGATTTGTGCTGAATGTTCTCCTTCAGATGCCTAAGAACATCCCGGCACTGCTCAAGGGTAACACAATGTCCCTGGGGGACAATTTACCATGCAACAACCCTGCAAATGTCATGTAAAACCACCGGCATGTCCTTAGTTGGGCTCCTGACCTGATGCGCCTTCCTCAGTCGTGGAAACTGTGGGCTCATCTGCTTGGCAGACTACTATTCTGTCTTCTGGTCATAACCGTCATCACAACTCTCATCCCTGGTGATGATCCTCAACATGAAGTTTGGGTCATTCTGAGCCTGAAGTCCTCGCCGACTCTGACTCAGTGCTGCAAATATGCATTTACTGCTGTTTACAAAAACAAACGTTACCTTTGTTACTGTGCAGCACTCTTTATTTGTGTGCTTCATGAACAGTCTCAGAACTTCTTGTTCGTACTTTGTGCGTAAAGACGTTCAGCCAAAGCCATATAAAAGCTGGCAGCAAGGGGAGACAGCTGGTGTGAAGGATCAGTAACCTGCCTTCACAGTAAAGCTAATTAGTTTAATCCATACACAAATAAAAATGTTAGAAATACAACTTGTGGAAACAGCTACAACACATAATAATTCCTTGAGTTATAATGGTGTCTTCACACTGATTCATGCTGTGGCCCTGACGACATCCACCAAATCAATTCACTCATATATAACTGCTGAGGGTCTGAAAGGGGTGTGCAGTCTTTCCAAAACAGTCTGGATAAGGCAGAAAAAGACCCTGGGCAGGTTCCCAGTCTATCACTATATTAACAGAGGAATACATTAACACCTATGGGCAATTTAGAGTGTTAAGTTCAGCTTCCTCTGGATATTTAATAAAGCCAAATAGAAGTGGGGGTGATATAGACTTATTGGCCTGAAAATTTAGCATGTGTGGTACTCACTAGCGACCTGCTAAGGAGTGCTGGCCAAGGTGAACAAAACACATTTCCACTAACAGTGAAAACATGGATATTTGGCTCTTTCATTGTTGGGCATCACCCAATCCAACAGATGAAAGTAGTCTGTGAAAATATGGAAGGTCATCAGTCTAAAGCATGAGTATACAATGCAGATTTAGGAAAAATAGCATTAACAGACTGCTTTTTTCCAACTTCCACAGTGTGGATCTGGAAGAGCTGTGAATCAATTGGCTTAGCTGGTCTTATTTACCATCTTCTGATCATAAATCAACAAACTTTCAGTCTCTGATTTCTCCAGTGGGATCGCACTGCTTGCCATTTATCTTGTAAAGGCAGCCACATCAGTCTCAAGTTGTGCTCAATTACAGGCTCATATATCTTACCCCCTTTTTTTCTTTACCCCAAAGTTAAAGTTCATTAGAGGAACAGCTGATAACGGCACAGCCTGGTAAGTTTTTAAAGGTTAGTTTTGGTCATTCCCAAGTAAAAAAACCCTCAAACCATCTTTTAAAACCGGCCAAAATTTTGTTTAAAGTTTACATTTTATGGACTATGAATCAATTCTATTTTGATTACTCTATGTTTGAGATGTTCAACAGATCTTCTTGGCAAAAGCTATATGAAAGTGGTCAAAAAGAAAAAAAAATCCTTCCCATAATTTACAGCATTACAACACAGGTTTGCAAGTTAGATGCCACAACAGAGATCATGGCATGTTTACTTCCATCTACTGCAAAGATCTGTCTAAACAAAGTCCTTCTATAATGAGCATTTGACATTGTAAAGAACTCTTGTTGTGAAACAACATCCCAACTCAATGAGTCACAGTTTCTTTGACTGAAGCTGCAATTGTTTCCATTTCTTGATAAGAAATAAGCTTCATCCAGCGTCGGGGCATTCCCTGCTTTTTGCAACCTGCCGCACTACAAAGAGCCAAGCTCAGCCAAGCCTCGACCATCAGCCAGCTGCACTGCGCCTCTGAAGGCAACATCAGAGAGCAGAGTGCGGTTGCTGGTGGCTAACCAGTAACCATATTATGAGCTGAGCTCCTAAGTCTTTCTCTAAACCTTCTAGAGGTTCAAAGCAGTGGTGAGGTTTGGGGAGAAGGCCACTCCATCATGCTTCCATTCAGATGGCTGAGTATTGTGGCCCAGAGTGAGTAGATTAGCCGTATCAGGGCTTTAGTTTATCAATGAACATCTGGATATTGCGTGTGGATGTAGGTTCAAATGGTCACCGGTGGTCTTACATAATCTGTCAAACCTTGTGTTCTGCAGCAGGACTTGCTAAAATTGAAACAATGACAAAAGTGTCTTTGATCTGAAGTTCTGCGATTTATCTGAGAACCGAGTTTAAAAGAGGTAAAGTGCAAAAAATTGAGCAATGGTGTGCAAAGTTGTTCCCCTAAGAGTATTTATGTCAAGAACGTCACGTCACACCTACGATCCAAACAACCATTTTCTGTTTTGGTTGACAGCTCAACTGAAATCATGGAAGAAAAAAAAGATAAAGGCGTTTGTTGTGTGTGGGAAGAGTTATAAGCTCCATTTGAAGTCAGGTCACCAAGAGCACAATGCAGCGGATTTACCCTTTAACAACACTGGTTTCATACTGGTATGAGACACTGGTTCATGTGGGTGTCTCGTTTAAGGCATGTCCAACCTTTCTTGTCATCAAACATCAAAAAATCTTTCAAATTTAATTCAGCGGTCCTTCAAGGTCAGCCAGAACTCCTCCCTGAGTCTTTCATGTCATTTTCCTTCTGACCGACGCTGCCCTTTCAGCAATTCAAACTCTCTCTCTCTCTCTCTGGCCAAGACAGTAATAATCATATAATCATATAATCATCTTGTTAGAGTTTATTGTTAATTCAGTTTCTGGTAAATACAGGACGCACAGATCCTGGCGCATGCGATGCCAGTGTTTGCATGTGCACATGTGTGTATATAAGCTCCCATGTTCCCTTGTCATGCGAGCGCCATGTGTGTTTCTTTGGGGTTTTCTGTTATGATCTGAGTGCGTGTTTTCCATGTGCATGTATGAATATGTGTCTGTCTGTCTGTCTGTCTGTGTGTTTATGTGTCTGCTTTGCAGTGGATCCATGTCCCTCCTAAAAATGTGGTTTAGATGTCCCCGATTCCTGCCACTGGGTAATGTCTTTCCATGTTTCTGTTTTAGTAATTAACTTTATTTCTCTGAGGCAACGTAATGCGATTGAAATAGCAAAAGAAAAGACAAAAATATTTTCTTAATTTACCTCGGTCGCTGTGTGGATTCTCTGAAGTTAAGACACTTGATGTGGCTTTGTGATCTGTCTCAGTTGTTACTTGTCATGGTCATGCCTGTTCATTTTGAAATGCCACAGTAGTAAATAGACCTGAATAGCTGTGTGACAAATTGAGCAGATTAAGCAGCTGCCACATTATTGCAACCACTTTCTTATGGCTAAGGATTTTAAGTTTTTAAAAAGTTTCTCTCTCGAAATTTGGCAGAATCTAAGCCTCAATTTACTGTTGTGTGCTGATAATGTACACAAGGTGGATTCAGTTAATTTGAAACTGCTGCGTGGGATCAACAAATCAGGAGACTGGGGATGGAGAGAAAGTGGATGAAGAGGAGGAAAACAGAAAGCAAGCGGGAAATCACATTCCTGCAGCCTCCATGTGTGACACACCCCACTCACCCTGCACCCTGCCTGAGCAGCTGGCCAGCTCGCTTGCGAAAGAGTCGCTGCCGAAACCCCCTTTTGTTTTTCTGGCTTTCCCCTCCTTTTTAGTGGGGCATATTAAAACTGTCTATGGCCTCTGTGGTCACACACTGTTCCAATTTCCTCTTTTTCACTTTAAGTCCTCCTCTTTTGTCCTCTCCTCTTCTCTCCCCTCTTCTCCTCTCCACTGCTCTCGCTGTCTTTATTTTACCATCACATCATGACGCCGTCAAATTAGATGTCTGAAGTCAAAGCTCTAATCATACTACCAGTCCAGTTTTATTGAGTCAATTCGAAGAGCAGCTAAGTTGTTTTCTCAAGACAGTTATGGGAAATTTGGATTATAAGTTCATGCTGTACTTGAACTTGCCTTAATGTAAGGCCAGAGCTATAAAAAAATAACATAAAGGTGTGTGTGCAGGCCTGTCATTGGCCCAGAAAACCCTTGTGAGTAGAATAGTGGCTTTTGTCTCAGTCAAGAGCTGAAATTACTTTGAGAATGTAACTAAAGACAGAAAATTGGGGGAAAAACAGATATTTGAGAGCTTGATTTCCTATGATGATGATAATGATATGATGATGATACTGCATAATGATGATAATGATCCGTCCCTATTTCCTTCTTATTTGTGTGGTTTTATGAGACAAAACTGCTGGAAGAATAATAAAAGAGCCAGTTCTATAAGGCAAATGCACTCTATTCCCGTCACATCCATCATCATGTTTATTTTGTCATTATGATATTTTTGTTATTCTTACCATTTTTGATAGCACAACAGACAGATGGTATGCAAAAAAAAAATGTTTTCAATAAAGGGCTAAACAAAAATACGCACAGAGGCAAAATGTTCTCACTGTCTTCCTTCCAACTTCCCAACACTGGAAATACAGCAGCACTTTATAAGGTCAGCATTAACAATATGGAAGATATCTAATACCAATAAAAGTTTCTGTGGCAGACTCAAGAAAACACTTCTGAGTGCTGAATTTCACTAGTAATTAACAATTAAAAACAAAGAAATGACCTTCTTAGTCCATTCCTGATGGATTGTATACAATTTGAATTTTCACCATCTGGATTTTGAATTGGGCCTTTTTAAACAGCTCTAAACCTTCCCTTATATAGTTTATGCAAAGTGCAAAAGTCTACCACACCCACGAAAAGAATCTAATTCAGCCAAAAATACAAAAACATATAGCAGGACAATTAGCCAAAGCAATTCTAGGCTTCAATGATTTTGACCGCGTGAAAACAGAGTTATAATGTTATACGAAGCTTTGCATGTCAGATAAAAAAAACCCAACAGATTTATTGAAGCTGTGAATTTCTTTAAGTATATGGAATGTGACAGACGGATTCGGCAGGCCAAATGTTTACGTGTTTCTCACAGTATTCCAGCATATACTCTGTGTGTGTGTCTGTGTGTGTGTGTGTGTGTGTGTGTGTGTTTGGCTGTGACAGGGGAGTTTCCAGACTCTGATGAATGGGTCACTGTGTGTCCACGCATGTGTGTGTTTGTGTGTGTGTCTGTGTAAGTGTGTACGGTTGGTCAACTGAAACTTTTGCACACTTGTGTTCTCATTAATGTGAAAAATAGTCTCCCCCTCCAAATACTGATCCTTTCTCTCATCACTGCCCTATCCAACAAACACACAAACACACAAACACACGCACACGACATAAACTCTGATGGATGTCACACTTTTACAATATCCACCCTCATTTCATATGTACTGTGTGAATCACTGGAGTTTGTTATTTCACCTGCCAGATGTCCTTCCTCCGGTCAGGCTGAGGATCGTTTCTTTGGAACATCATTAACCAGCAGTCCATCTGGTGACTCAAACCCACGTACAAGTGGCAATCCGCTCAGCCTCCAGACACGCGACCATGACTAAATATCAACAGGGTTCCAAGCTACTGTGGCTACCCAGATTAACATGCTGAGACTGGCAGAAACCCTTAAGTCCCAGTCAAATATGATGTGCTGGGGCGAAATATTACCGCAGTGATTTCTGCCCCGAAGTGATTATCCAAGTTCTAAACAAAGACCATGAATCTGTGCGAGGGTGGGCTTTGATCCTGCCACTAATGACCAAAACTAGGTTCTGTTGTCGCACTGCGGGACTTTATTTGTTCCAGTAATGTGGCCACAGTTCATTAATCTAGAGAAGCTCAACACATGAAAGTTGTCAGTGAACCATGTCCTTCACATTTTAAGGGTTTTGTTGCTTCAATTCAGTCCCTGAATACATACAGACAACAGAGAGAGACAGGGAAACAGAAATAGGATTCATTGGCAGCAAGACAGTAAAAGGATAATCATAGAGGGGTGCAGAGAAGAGAGTCAGAGGAAGGAAATCTAACCCTAACCCTATGAAATTAGTAAGCCTATTTACATCACTAAAAATTACATCAATATCTCCATATACATAAATGTGTATACATATATACCAGAACTTCTCAAAATTTGGAGGCTAGATGCTCCCTAATAATTTAGCAAAGTTTTCCAAGCCCAGCTCGATCTCATTTTGTCATGGATCTGTTAATACACTGTGAACATTAATTGATTTAATAGAATCAAAGGTTCTATTGACACTACAATCAATATTTGCAGGTCCTAATTAAAATGAGATAGAGAAATCAGGCTCGTGTGGCCCAACTGCTAATGCTGTAAATAATTCTGCAAACATGGATATATTACTTTGTTTTGACTTATGTTCTCATTTATATTAAAAAAAACATATCTAAAAAAAATTTAGGCTAAACTTTATATTTTTAGTGCTGAGATTACAGGACAACATGTTAAAGTGAGTTTCTACAGTTTGGTCACTTGCCATCACAACAACCCGAGAAAGAGACATGGCTAATGCTAGTCTGATTCCCAAGTTTCTACATTGCAGGAACAGCACTGAGTGTGTGAGAGCTGCCAGTGACATAGCAGGTGATGAGATAACATAAATGAAATGTAAACTTGTGGGAATCCATGCTAAAGTTAGAACACCAAGCCAACTATCCTCCACTGTGTGATTGAAAGCTAGTTAGCCTAGCTTGCTAGCTTAAACTTTCCAGTGAAGAGGGGGAAATAGTCTTGTATCAAAGTTTGTGGGCTACACATGGCTGACGTCAGTCACAAAACTTAGCAGGCGACGGCTTTAGCTTCAATGACAAAATGTTAAAATGTTCACAAAAGCTTCAGTATCATTAAATTTATATTCAGTCCCTCACTAAATGACAAAAATGTCCAAATTACAAGTCAATTGTTTGACACAATGCTTTCCAGGACCTTTAAAGATCATTATTTATTTCTCAGGTTAATTATTTGTGAGGCCCCTAAAAACCCTCTTTTCTTTTCACTGCAAGTTTGTACCCGAGCATCTTGAGTGACCTTTCTGGTCTGCTTTGACGACGTAATGTTTTCTTCTCTAACGGTCCCTTTCTCCCAGAAAACCTCACTGTAGTGTTGCCAGCGCTCTGTCTGCTCCTCTCATCAGAACCATGAGACCAGAACACAGTCACTTTCTGTCCTGCTGCTTTTACTTTAGCGCTGTGTTTATTTCTCTAACAGGACAGTGACAGATTTAGCCCATCCAAGAGAGAAGGCGAAACCGACTGGCAGGAGAAATGAAAGTAAGTACATATGTGCCGCACGAAGAACGTAGGGAGATGGTAAAACGATAGAAAGGCGAAAGAGAGAGCAAGAAAATCAAGAACGAAATAGCGAATGGCAGAAAGTTTCAAAAGTTATTGCAGCCCCTGTGGCTTTAATTTGCCCACTTCCAGAGAAGCTAAACAGTCTTTTGTCAATGCAAATGGGCTGAACAACCACTGTATGTGTTGTTATAGTTATGGTGATGATGTCACCGGGTCCCAGTCAGAGTCTAAACAAATTAAGATGAGAAATAATTCTACTGGGAAATGGATGACAGAAAAAGCCAGTAGTGTATGGGAAGAAAACATGTGAATCGTGTTATATTTAAGGCCCTGTAAAACACATTTTCTCCATCAGCTTCTTTCGGGACATGAAGTCCAACATTTTTGACAAAGCCTCAACAGATTTGACAATTTCACAGAAGAAAAACACTATTTGTGTTTTTGTCTGTGCTTTTGTAAGTGGTTTAAAATGGACATGGTTCAGTTGAAAAAGTATCACATACTTTCACAGTTGTTTGCTTGTGTAGCTAACTACTGTCAATCATATCTGGTCAAATAATACCCACAGGAAACAGAAGAGATTTCTTTTAGTGTTCAACTAGTAAATAATACTTACGGGTGTGTTTTTTTCTGAAACTTTGTGTGGTATCGATTTAGACATGAATATTTGTTGTTATATAGATGCTTTAAACCAAGTTTTTAAGGAGTTGAAAATTTAAGATTGGGTGAATGTTTAATATATATTTGCATAAAGATGGAGGTAAGATTACATAAGAGACGGTGGAAAATTACACTGAAAAGACTTGGAGATGGTTTGACTTTTTTTTTTCTTGACACTTCAATGAACGAAACAAACTCCGCTGGGAAAGAGTTGAAATATTATATTGTAAATATAATCCCAGCAAAAATCAATCATGTTGAACATTTTCGAAGTCTGAGCCAAAATCCGTCTTGGCTTAACTTTCCAAACCAAACCAATTTTTTTCAGGTGGTGAGAACTTTCAGCACAGCATGTGACAAAGATTTATACACAAAAATCACATTTCCACATGTTGTGGTGAAAAGTAGCTCAAGATGTTTCTACGTCAAATGGCACACGCCTATGTGTGAAATACCCATCTGAGGATACGAAAATCCCTTCAAAACTGAAACAATTACTAACTGTAGTCTTATTTTTTATTTTTTCCATAAAAAAATACTCTTTATGATGGTCAAGACATCAAACTTTTAAAGATTAGCCCCTGATTATCCTGCTGAAGTGATTTACACTTAAAATAGCGCCCAGAAAAACAGGCAAGCTGGTGACCAATATGTTGTTAGTAATGACATTTTTACAAGGAACATTAAGTATTCCAAGAGTGCAAAATATCCGGGAACCTAATAGACAGCTGTTTAATCCTTAACCCAGAGCTGACAGCATGAATGAACATTTATATGATGGCTCCAATGTTCCATAAAATCCATCATTCATCCCATTCCACTTTTCATCTTTCCTGCCTCAGGCCTACCCCTCCCTTCCTGCTATGTGCCGTATCATATGTTCCACCATATTTCCCCCGGGGACAGAGAGTAGACGCAAACTTTCATCTGTAAGTGTCATCACTGTTAGGGTGGAGAGAGAAGAAGGACAGAGGGATGGAGGAAGAGGTGGTGAGGGTAGGGGGATATGGTCAGAGATGTCACCTCAGTTTAGGTGTGGTGGGAAGTATTTACAGGAAGAGATGATAAAGTATGTTTGTGGGGAAGTTAGTTTTAGGAGATTTTTCCTAAAATATACAATTTAATAATTTCTTGTCACATGTAATCAATGTCTTTATTGGTAACTGGAGCTCTACCAATAGAAAAACAAGCTCAGGAGTCTGTTGTGTCCCACAGAAGATGTGGAACGGACAAGAGACGTTTTACAATTCCAGATATTTCTGGTGGCTCTAGGTGCTCGTGGGCGGAGTCTGTGGGCTGGCATTTGCAGTTTGTGGTCACACGTTTTGACAACACTGAAGGCAATAATGGCCAAAATCAGTCCAGGAGGAGAAATTTGAAATCTGAGCCTTCAAACTGATGGAAATGAGACAACAATGAGCACAGATGAGATGAGCACATCACAGCCATCAGCCCGGCTGTCTGCGATGATCTACCAAGCCCATCAAATCACTGGAGAGTGGTTGATTTACATCACAACCCTGAGCCAGGCCAAAGAAACTAAAGCACTACATCCTCAGCTGGAACACTGATGAAGGGAGCTAATGGTGGCGCTTGGCGAGCGTCACAGGCAGTCTGTAATGCCAAATGTAATAGAAAGCTAAGAAAGCCATTGTAGAGATAACAGTTAAACTGTAAATTGTTAACAAAACCATTTGTGAAACTTCTATTTGAGTTAAGGCATAGCTTAGGCCAGAAATAGGCACGGTCTGTCAAACTCTGGGTTTCTCAACATACTGAAGCTGTATCATGTAGCTCCAGTGACACTCTGTATTTAAATATTAGAGTGGTGTATTTTTTTTTAGCCTTAACTAGAAACACATAAGCAAAAGGAATGGATTAAAGCTGTGGTCGTTGTTTTATGTTTTGGTGTTACTGGGGGGGAAAAAATCCATAATAATCTTTCAGCATTTTGTAATTCAAGTGCTCTGAGAAAAAACCTTGACTTGACCTCTTCTTGGCTCTGTTTTCTGGCTTTAGAAAATCTTGCCAGTGATGGTAGCAATTCAGAGAGAGACGCTCCTATTGGCTCCTATTGGCTGTTCTACACATGCAGATGGGTGTTCACATCCCTTTAAGATGTCCAGCAGAAAATCAGCAACTGGTGATTCATCACCAGTGCCTCCTTTTGATGGGGTCTAGCCAATGGAGGTATGATTTTCTGTGTTATTTGAGGTCAGTATGACAGTCTTATGAAATAATAATATTTCCCTAAAGATCGATTCGATGCTGTTTCCTGCGTCTCACTGTGAATCAGAGTGTTTTTGAGAAGCCAATTCAGTTCAAAGACTTACAGAAACATCCTTTCATCTTGCTGTTAGATGGCATCTCAGCTGCCTCTGAGGCCTGTGAGGCTCTGACTCAAGGCTGCAAAGTGCTGGAGGTGAAGCTTTGAGAAGATGTGTCACGATCAGAGGGAGACCAGCAGCAAGGTGAAGAGCAAGCCTTACCAGCCAGGTCTTGCAGAAATGACTCGTCTCCTTTTGCTGCTTTAAGCTTGCAAGGTTTGGTGGGAAGGAGTACGTGACATAAAGATACACATAGCTGTTCGTGCTCTCAGTCTCACCCACAGGCAAGCTAGAATTGCATATTAACCTAACCTGTATGTCTTTGGACTCTGGGTGGAAGTCAGAGCACTCAAAAGGAACCCACACAAACATGGGAGTAATTCTGCAGAGAAAGGTTCAAACCCACAAGCTAACCACTGCAACACAGTGCCGCCCTAGTTATCAATCTAATTAGTGTAATTAAAAAATGCCAGACAGTTATAAATTCAGTTATAACAGCAGTTTCTGCCGAATGAGACTGCTTTTGTCAACCTCTGTCTGAAATAGATGATTCATTGTTTAGAAATATTACTCAGCTTTTTTGTGTGGTAAAACTGCCACTGTTAGCATTGTAAACTGCATGAGCTATGCGAGAACAAAAAAGTTTGACAAACCAAGTCACAGTGACTGGGGTTTTAGCAAATATTACACAAGATCAAGATATATCACCACCAGAAAAAGTCTTTAGACTCAAAGCAGCACCATAAATTTGCTTAACAAAATGCAATAACACTCGGACACAATGAGGACCCCCCCAGCACACGCATACCACCGTGAATGAATTTAGTCTCGGTTGAAAAAATGAACAATTTAAAACAAACTTTCTTGAGGTCGGATTATGTTCTGGTCTTTAAATAAGAAACATTTCAACTAAAAGATAAACATTTATTCATTGAAGAATGTAAAATCCGAGCACGAGTCAGGCCACATGTCAGAGCGGAAGACTAATTCATGCTCGCATACTAACACTTTCCATCAGACTTTTTTCAGTGTCAAACTGCAGCTCTTAATTGTGCCTTCTTCACAAAATCCTTAAGTGGTTAGGAATGTTTATTTTCTCTCTCAGTTCATGTGAATAAAAAAAAGTCCTTGGATTAAAGCTTGTGTTTGAATTTTCAGTCAATAGGCTGATTCCATGAAATTTTAGGAGACAAGTAGTAGGAAAGACACAGCAGGACGTGAGACACAGACACAGAGGAGGAGGAAAAATGTTAGTTTTTGCTCATCATGTGATGTCTGCAGACAGTTATACATTTGCAAATACTTTTTTCATAAAAGTAGCTTCTCTCTATAAAGGCATGTTTTTATATATATTCAAAAGTGGATCTAACAGATTTAGATTAATATCTAAAAGTACAATTTGGGGGCCTAAGAACAACAATTCAAGCAAACTTGCACCCTTTAAGTAAACTAGAGTGTTTACATTTCAGATTCCTGTTCGATTGTATCTAAAAAAGTACATATTACATAAATTTTTCGGAGCTTTTGCTTTTGCAAAGCTGAGCATACATTCACATGCATGAGTGTTTTTGCGTATGAGGATGGATTTCATTTCTAACACATGGGAAAACTTAATTCTGATTTATGCCATTTCTTTCTTTTGCAGTGGAGACAAAGTTTTCCTGCTTCAGCAAACAGAGAACAAGAGTGAGAAAAAAAGGGAGGACAAAAAGAAAGAAATATTGGGGAAAGGAAAAATGCAGTTTGGAACAATGGCATAAAGGGGACTGTAAGTAAAAGAAGATTAGTGTTATATGATCTTAAAAAAAGACTATGTATGATATAATATAATAGTTTTCTGTCAATGGGAGTAAAAGCAGACACAGAACAGAACCATATTCACTGAACCTCAAACTTTGAGCCTTAAATCCTCACAGAGCAGCACAGGAAACCTTGCAAACCAAGAAAAGACACAATAAGTGGTTCCTTTTTGTCAGGTGAGTCTCAAGTTAGCTTTTTTGGAGAGAAATGCACTTTCATGAGGTTCCCAAATCCCCTCAGTCAAAGAAGCTGAAGCTCAGAAAGCCTAAATGACTCCTAAAAATGACAATAAGCTTTACAATAGCCAGGCCCGTAACAGTAATGAACCCTTAATAATGACAGAGGCATGAACTCAGAGCAAAAAAGCCCATTAGGAGGAGGGTCGAGTGGTGGGTCACACAAGTCTTAATACTAAAGAGCTGCGTTTGATTGCTGAACCAACAGTCAGTTTTTAGGAAGTTGTTGCAAAAAAAAGTATTTTAGCTCTGAGTCTAATTACTTTGTTGCCTAGCATATACATAATATTCCTTTTTAAGATTTAAAAAAATTCTACCCAAGTTTTCAAGAATTTAAGCTAACAGTTCTGTCCTACTTTAGTTAAAAATGTCAAAAACAGCATTTTAAACAAATAAAAAAATAATGCATATGCACTTAAACACATCAAGCAGAGTTTTATGCAATCTTAGTTTTGGCAGTAATTTGAATAAAACAGAACCAAGGCAACATGTTCTCACTCTCAACTCATCGTATACTGTGGCTTGGTCAGGACCTTAAAGGTGTCACAATTAAAGCAGTAGGTAAGTTTACTGTAGGTTTGCAACACTCAGAGCCTTCCTGCTACTAATCCTTTACAACATCAGGCTTTTTTGTAAAACACTGCTACTTTTAACATTAACACAACTCTACCCAAACTCGCTACACCTCTTGGGAATTTTTCTCCTTTTTTTACTTAATCAAGTGTAGCCATTGCTTCAAGAATCCCATATCACTGAGGTTTGGCTAACAGAAGCTAAAGAGGAACATCTGGCTTAAAAAAGTGACGCCAAAGGGTCTTGAGGTCCTGAGCAAGCTGTCGTGTGAAGAGCTCAGGGTGAGAAAGGCTTGCAAGAGGGGTGGATAAAGAAAGAGACAGAGTAAGGGAACATTTAAATAACAATGATCCGCACAGAACATATTGATTTACAATATTTGCCAAATAAAAGCTCTTTGTAAATGAATACCTTTAATCATAAGTGGCAAAACAAAAGGAGAACCTGCATCCAGCCTGAGAAAACACTTCAACCAATAATCTTTTTCTTTTTAAGTCCTTCAACTTTTTAAATCAGTCAGGTTGGTAACATAAGAATTCTCAGTAACGCCATCAATTTCTTTTTAAAATACTCTCTGTTGAGATCAGTTCGTTACAGCTATGCACCATCAAGAATTTGCCTCTCCGCCCTTCCTCTTGTCATAGTTTAACAATTCACCCATTGGTAAGATTTATAGGGTGAATATGGGAGCAAAAAGCAAACTGTCACCAACATGGACTTATATTTCAAGCAGCCTTGCAAACCACACATCACGGTTTCAACCCACACATCATGATCTCAGCCCACACATCATGGTACGAACTGTCATCCACTCTGCCAGTAGAGATGCTCTGTAGCTCGTTCTCATACGGCAGACTAAAGCCGCTCATGCAGGGGTAGAGATTGTTTGCGTTTTCCTGCAGCTACACAGCAGAAAGGTAAACACGTCTGTGCTGCATACGTGAGATAAAAGAGTGAGTTTGCTGTTGTAATGCTGAATCCTGACAGACAACATCAAGCCTATGTTATCCAGCACACGCACACACACTGAACGTACACACATGCAGCCGTGCCTAAAGCAACACTAGTGGCTCCAACCTCAATCTTCAAAAAGCCGCTCCAGCCTTCTGTTGTCATTCCATAAGTCATCCACCACAAATTAAATTTTCTGTGTCAGTGATTTATGCTGTGAAGAAAAAGCCATAAAAATAAAGGTCTCTGTTTGAGTCCAAGGACTTCTTGAAGGATCCTCTGAAGGGTTTATTTGCTTTTCTTCTGAGAAATCACAGCACAGCATAAGACACTGAACATCTATTTTGTTGTATCTTGTCATTTTATAGTCGTGTATTTTTGAGAAACAATGTTTGAATGAGAAGTTTGTCTCTGTTGCAACCTCAACCAATTTTGTTGTAATTATATTTTATAACTTTTGTTACATAACCTCACGAGTCCAAGGGGATTATACAGTGAGATACAGCCCCATTAATAATGCAGTTCAATCAGTCATCAGTCACGTTAAGAAAAACATAAAATACAGAAATGCTGTTTCATAATTTTTAAATCAAGCAATTTAAGAAACTCTTGTCTACTTAATTAAGACAAATTATGATGATGTGATGTGTTCAGAGAAGCAAAAACATCTTAATCCCCTGATTAAAACTTCAACCAGATTGATTGCCCTTAAACTTTGACACATGGGATATCGCTCAAATCACTTAACAACAAAAGGAATTAATTTTGGAAAACAGAGTTTATCTAAGGCTTTTTTGGTAACAGAGGAAAGGAAGCACCGTCTGACTGACTTGTTATATGGTCTGCGTTTTACATTAACTCTTTGCAGTTGTAAAAAAAAAAATCACTGCCATATCCTCAAAACACATGAGCATATATATACATACATACAAACATACATACATAATATTTATTTAATACTGTGCATGCCTACTCATTAATGGAAGGAAAAAGAAGTACATGATGAATGATTTACTTTAGTATTTCTATATTATGCTACTTTCTAATTCTTTAAAACTACATTTCAGCTCCACTGCATTAATAATACTTTACATATAGGCCTTGAAAATACATCATTGAGTTATAAATATGATGCATTAATATTTGACTATTGAACAGTACATGAAATATTGTTCAATTATATGTATTCTATTGTATACATTACAAATTAAAAAGTGCTTTGTTCACAGTAATGCATCAGTTTATCACATCCACTGGCTCCAAGGCTGTCAGTTTGTGTGTGTGTGTGTGTGTGTGTGTGTGTCTGTGTGTGTGTGTGTGTGTGTGTGTGTGTGTGTGTGTGTGTGTG
>JAQMCX010000057.1:15341521-15352702 GCA_029814765.1 Acanthurus leucopareius | reverse complement strand
TGTGTGTGTGTGTGTGTGTGTGTGTGTGTGTGTGTGTGTGTGTGTGTGTGTGTGTGTGTGTGTGTGTGTGTTTGGTATGTGTGTGATTGCAGGATTGAGGCCAGGTGTGTGGGAGTCAGGCACAAGTTCCCTCAGCTGTTACTAATCAGCAATCATCTGCCTGCTACAGAGACCTGGCTATGACTCCTCTCCTCAGCCAGACTGCAGCCTCAGTTCATGCTGTCAGTCACTTTCCAGCCTCTTAGTACTCGTTGCAGTTCTGACTTGTTCTGCTAACACTCAGTCACTCTGTGCCTGAGTCCTGTCACCAGCTCCAGTCCTCCATCCTGTCTGTCCTCTGACCTGGGGCCAGTCTTCCTTTAAGCCTGCTTTACACGCCTTTCTTCACTGCGTGCTCAGTCTGGCTTATCCTTCCAATCAACTCCATTCCCTGTATCTCCAAATAAAGCTCCCTTTAATCTTCCATCTTCCTCAGTCTTTTGTGTCTCTGCATTTGAGTCCACAAGTCCAGACATTACACAGTCATAATAATCAAACGCCAGCTGTACTTTTTTTTTTGCTGTCAATTTTTTTTTCAACTTCTACTCCAGTAAAATCATGATTGCAAGACTTACATTTTTAATAGTTTTCTTTTCACAGTGTGTTATCACATCTTTTATTTGATATCTCAATTTCCCTTTAACAGCTTATTTTTACAACCAAGATGACTTAGTATGTAAAATAAGAGTAAGCTAAGGGGGCCTCTCAGCTAGATTCTGAGGAGTAGCTACATGTGTGAGTCTATTTTTGAACGCAAAATACAAAGAATTTGGTAGCGACATTACAGCCCTGCCTCTGCCAAAACATTTAAATACATTCACTGTAGTCCATCTGAGTCAGTATACTTGGTAGAATTTCGCTATTTACTATGATTCCCTCCATAACCTTCAACCAGTAATATATGAATGTTGATTCACTGCAACATTTCCAGACATGTGAGAGACTGTAGTTATATATGGTTGCGAGGACTAAAACCCCATTGATGTGTGCATGGAGACGAAGACATTCATGTGTCTCACTGTCACAGTTTTGTTTCTTGAGGCTGCTGTATGCATCTGCAGTACAGAATCGGCCTTTAAATGCCTGGGTAGCTGAGTGTGTTTTAATATCAGCATTTACTTTTTCCGTTGTTCTTGGCCCTGACGCTTTAAGTCCATGGTCACCAGCCAGTGTCAGGCCAAGCACCACTGGCAATAGAAGTATCCATAATTTCTCTCAAGTGTGGTTTCTCTTTGTCATTAACCCTCTCCACCTCTTTCTCTCTTCTTCTAAAACCAAAAAGACTGAGGACTGACAACATCAGTATCATGCAGACATATTTTAAATTAAAAGCAGTTGTACTACGAAATTAGTTATTTAATTAATTAATTAATGTGCAAAAGTGGTGCGGAAATGGTTAACTCGTGTTCGTTTGTCATAATATATCTGTATATTTTGAATCGGCATTCCTGGTTCTTCAGTCTCCTTTTTTTTAAAAATGAAAATAAACTTCCTCCATATGCTGTTCTGAGGGGTTTTCTTTTCAGGAGGAGTAGCCTAGAACACACGTGCTAATTAATCATTTACTGTAATCTTTGCTATTTAATATGTATAATGTGTGTGAGTGTATGTGTCAGGGGGCTGGTAAGACTAGGCAACTTTACATCAATAGCCACTTTTCAACAAGTTAAACTTTGATGACTTCAGCAAAACGAGACTATATTCTCAAATGCTATAAAGTGTAAAAATACTTAACTAAGCCATAAAAATTTTTCAAATCTATTCAAATAGTTTGCATCAGTGTGTGATTTTGTAAAGTAATTGGAGCGATCTGACTGTGCAGAAGCTCAGACAGAAGAGGAGAGGCAGGTGAGGATGAATAATCACTTGGTGGTATGTTACCAGTGAGATTAATTATTGTGACATGTGTTGGGCTGATGATGTTGTCTCATGAACATACTGACAGGAAAAGTCTTCCTTTGTTTGTGTTGCTACCATGTCTGTAAATTAAGGCTCAAGATGACATGAAATTGCAGTCAGATGTCTACAATAAATGCGAAAAGCCCCAGCTTCCGCAGGGGGGGTCCTGCTAACCACTTTAATGTCCCCACCAGTGTCAAATCAAGCCTACACCCTTTGTGTGTGTGTGGGGGTGTGCATGTGTGGGTGTGTGTGTGGGTGAGAGACACTGATGTTGAAATCAGTCATTCAGTCACCCTCCAAAGATTCAGCGAGAGACAAACAGACTGTGCTGCCAAGACACTGATGTAGAAGAACGGGAAGCTTTTAAACTGCAACCAAACCACTTTCACAGAGTGTTCAAGCAACAAGGGGAATTCTCTGAAAACCTAACTTGTCCACAGTGACATGAAAGCACCATTAAAGATTTTCCATCTTTTTGTTTTGTGTTTATTCCATCAAAATGTATGTGGGCTGTTAAAATGACCAAATGGCAAATTGGCTGAATCAAAAAACCCAAAGAACAATGAATAAATAGACATTTCGTGTGCTCAGCAATAAATAGACTTGAACAAAAACATACGGAACATTAAAGCTTATACTGTGTTGCTTCAGTAACTGGTCCCCAAGGTGATCAGCACATGCTCTCACAAGACAGTCTGACAAGGACAAAAGAGTCAGTTTGCTCTTCTAATCGCCTAATCCAACAACCGACAAGGTGATTAGCACCAAATCTGTCTGTGTCTCTGGCAGCAGGCCTTGTCTGCTGTGCTTACAAGAGTACAAAATGTTAAGTAAACACCAGCGGTTAGCAATATCCTAAAAGTGAGAACATGTCCATATTCATGCATATAGAAGTTTACATGAAAAAAAATGACAGAAAGTTTTGAAAATTCTTTTCCCCCATTGTCCTCTTATGATTAGCATTCAATTTAAAAATGCAAAGGTGCTAATCTTGCAGGTTACATTGTAGAAACTATTGGTATATGTACTGATTATATAAAATCAATTTGAAACTTAATTTTGGTGGTAATCTTCACATTACAAAATTCAAATAAGTCAGCTTAGTTATCTTGTTTTGGTAAGGTGAGCCACTTTAGTGAATACACGCACATGTATTTGTCGACATGCTTGCAATCAACATAATTGTTGATCTAACTGCTTTAGTTTTGTCTGTGTTTGCTGAACATTAAGGTATTGATAAATTGGAGGAGGAAACGACTTAGCATAATGGGATGAGTGCTTAGCTTTTGTTGACTCCCCAGTTGTTACTTGTCCTCATGCAGAGGTTATTTCCAAACTCTTAGGTGTAGTTCAGCCACACATGCAGGGGGAACTTAAGCCCAAGTCAATCATGGAGAACAGGAAGGATTTTTAATATTAAAGTGTAACCACAGGTCTGGATGAGGTACTCTATAAAAACAGAGTGACATCCAAAGCTGTGAGGTGGAGTCGTGAGAAGTGCTGAGGACTCCAGAGGTGGTTTTCTCAACACCCATCTGACTCATATTATTTAATATAGCCAGCTACTTGCACACGACAATTTGCGGCTTACTGCTCCATATCTAATCCAGCATTTCACCGAGAGTGAGATAAAGGTGTTTGCGCAATCGACCTTCACTCAAAAATAGTGTCCTAAATCCTGCGTGGTTACATTACGAGGGGTTTGTAGTCTCAGTGAGATCAGAATTTGATTAAAGATTTCTAAATCTCTTATAAGGATAAATATAGTTGTCTCTGTGTGTGTTAATAGTATTAGACGGTATTGCGACACTGTTTGTTGTCGAGGAGGAGAAAATTAGCCGATATTTTTAATTTGTTACTGGAAAAGGGTCTTATGTTGCTAGTCCCCCCCCACTGCTTCTTTAAAATGAAAACAATTATGGTATAATTTGTATTATGCAGCTATTTTTAGTTTCAGAATTAAGCTTTAGATGCTGGTTTTTCTCAACAAAAGCACTCTGAGGATGTTAAACCACAGTAATTATTAAAATATTCCCCTAAGGTTATCTTTAAGCAGTTGTGTTAAGACCTGTGAAAACAAATACAGCGATTTCAGTGCTAAGTCTTTAAGCATAAAGGTCATAATGATGGTGGTTTAGCTTGTCATTCATTGCTGCATATGCTCAGCGAGACAGTGAGTGTGTTTATTGTCTCCAGTGAACGTCTGTCTCCGATATATTTATCTGTCTGTCTACCTGAACGTCTGTCTGCCTCCTGGTCTGCTCATCTGTCTGTCTGCCATGAGTATGACGTCTTAATCTGTCCCCCTTTTACAGATTTAAAAAAATAAATCCTATACGCAGAGTAGCGCCTCGTCACTCCCATCTAAAAATGGATGGTTCTTTTGAACTCCCAAAAGGAAATTACTTAGCAACCTCTTTATAACGTTCAGGGAAGCTGATCAAACTTTCCCCAGGGACTTTCTCCAGGAAGCTGCGGCTCAAATGATGCAAATGACAGCAAATCAGGTCTCGCATCAGTGCAGCATGCTACAGTGATTTTAACAACGCACTCGCACAGTTGCACGCACAGATGCAGCGGCACATACTTCACATTCAGTATTTTTGGCACTCTCAAGTACGAGGTTCAAACCTGAGATCATGTAACCAAACGGTACCAAGGTTCAAAACCTCAAGGCGACATTGAAGTGACGACTGCACTTGCATGGCTGAAGATTAAAAATTTTAAGTGTTTGGTTAAAGAAATAAGCAGCATATGTAATATATACACACACATTAAACGAAAACAAACCCTGTCTTGTGTCGACATGACAAGGCACAAGAACTGCATCTGCTGCTGTTTATAATTTTCCTTGAGTGTAAATGTTTTGTCCAGACGGTAAGACTGTGTCCAAAAACTTGGTTTGATCAAGTGCCACGGAGTAAAATACTGAAGAGAAATGCAGACAGCAAGATGGATATAAACATTTTGTTAAGCAAACAAAGCTTGTTTTGTGGCTGCGACAGATTTTCTTTTTAACCACTGGACAAGCTGTTGGAAAGAAGGACATTTCTTAAAAATGGGAAAATAATCTATATTCGGTACAGAGTTAAACAGTTTATATAGCGTCACATTACTGCTTTATTTTTAGAATTCATAATAAGGTTCAACAATGGCCACTGTTTTTTTTTTAACTCTGCCTTCATTTTAATAGCTGTTTTTTTTTTAAAATACTATGACAACAGAGCTGACACTTGATATACCAAAAATGAGCAGTTTCAGATTTTCGTGGCATGAAGACAAGCTTAAACTCTGATTTGGAGATGTGAACATGATGTAACTGTTACTATGAATGCCTCATACCATTCTCACCTGTGTGTCACACATTGTAGATGACAAACAGGTGAAATACTGTTAACCAGTTCAAACAAATTTGGTTGAGGTTGGGATTAGGTTAAAGCAATAAAATTAGGTTGAGGTTTAGCAACAAAACAGTTTATTTTAGTTTGGGGAAAGCCATCGGTCATAGTTAAATAAGACAAACCTCTGCCTAAAAAGGAAAACTTCTTGCAGTAAAATATATCCTTGAAGAGCCCAGTATTGAACCAAAGTCAGCAGAGTTTAAGGCAGAAGTAAACACCCATCCATCACCCCAACCACAACACCATTGCCTTCCATTATACTGTTTCCATGTCAAACAAATGGCTGATTTTGTTGAAGAAACATCATCCTTTCATGGGGAGGAGAGAGGCGTCTCTCTGCCTTTATGCAGGTGCCACAAACTCACTTTTTAAGATATCATTTCTGAAAATTTCAAAGGACCAGGCTTGTCTTTATCCATATTAAATAGATAATATCAGAGCCTGGACAAACATTTAATAAGTGAAAACCTGGTCAGAATAATGTCAAAGTAAAATTTTAGACCTCTGCAGTCACACAGAGTACCCTGTTTTTTCTTAGTGGACTCAAAACCTAAACTTCTGCTTGTGATCAGTTTTTCTTTTTAAAATCCTAAGCTACACTCAATCATATAAATCTTAGAAGAGTTTTGTATGTGAAACAACCGTAACTTATTGCTTATTCTGGTATTTTCTATGCCTGCCTCCCATTTAAATAAGGCCAGGATCAAGAACTCCATCCAAAGGTCACCTGTAAGCTTGAGTGCCTTGAATCAATGATATACAAAGTATACAGAGGTTCTGATGTAAGGTATAGATGAAATTGAAAAAATAACAAATAAATAACATGTATTTTCAACCAATGTCTAGATTTGTATTACAATTTCTAGTCTCGCTTGTGCACCATTTTTTTTCTACGCATTACAGAAAACAGGAAGGTAATTTCTTGCAAGGCCAGCCTGGTCTTTACAGCTGGAGAAAGATTTGGCTGCACTCATCATCATTCTGTAAAGGTTAAAAACACTTTGACTTGTTTTTGTTGCTTTAAATCAGTGCAATGCAAAATAGTGACACACAGAGAGGAAGGAAAACGCTGACTGACAGTCGCCCAGTGGCAGGTTTGCACCCACAGTCTGCCCATAGCTGATCAGACTGACGGTTTCCTTCAGGTCGGTTGAGGTGTCTGCTTATGTATGAGCTTTAACCAGCGGAATGTATCAGCTGCTGCATTCTGAAACTACATAAAAGAACTCACTATACTTATCTTAATCATCACTGACAGTGGGTCAACATTTTTTAGATTTTTTGTCCAAGTTGACCTTAAAAAGATGGATTCCTCTTTTGCCTCCTCTTCTTCCTCTGTGCATAGTGTTTGCTACAGGTTTTCATGTCCTTGGATGGCTCTGGCTAAAAGGTACAGAAAACAACAACATCATAAATCAGATGTTTTTATAGTTGTTCCAATAGAGACACTAGTGAAAAGTGAAAAGCCGTCATAGACAGGTGGGCGATGCAACTTGTTTAAATATGGGGCATTTTTGGATATTCATAATGTCTCATTATTCATTTTTTTTTACTCAGTAGTGGTAGAAAAAAGTTGTGCAACAAATTTAATCAAAAGAGCCAGAGAAGTTCAAACCCTGACTCCCTTTTTAACCTTCTCAAAGCTGACCAATCACAGCGTGAGATGGGTGTGAATGCCAGACTGCCAGTTTTGGAAAGTCACAGAAATTGTTAGAGACATTCCTCTTCTCCCCTTCAGTCCAACACTGGAAATGTGTGGTGGTGTCAGGGGTTTTTTAAGTTATCTGACCATCTGACTAGCAGTCCTGATGAAGCATGCTGGCAGCTTGAGCATGCTGATTCGTAGGAAAGTGTTATTTCATCTCATCTCAGCTGTCCGCCTCCAGACCAGCATTTTTAACAAATTCTACTTTGCTAATTTTGCATTTTTTTTCCCCACAAGTTCCACAAGGATTTCAGAGGGGTCAAGTGGATCATTTACAGTGTGACGTTTTTATAGCACTTATGTTGACTTAATTCTAGTCTGAGGTTTAAGGTCAAAATGCGTTGCCTCTTCATTACTGAAGACACAACCTTCTTGCAATGTGAACAGGATGATGCCTGTTATATATCTGTCTTTTTTTTTAGCCTAGCAGGAGACCCTGAATGCAATCTTGCATATTTATCACTGAACACTAGAGAAGGACTGCATGGGGAGTTTGCTCACACCAGCAGGGACTCTGGAGACCAAAGAGGAACTTCTATATTCTTTAAGAACTCCTTCCTTTGGTGATAAGCACAAGGCCTAACTGCTGTTTTTTTTTTTTTTACAATTTCTGTCACGATTTTGACCTACAAAGCACCAATACTCCAGAACTACAATATTATGACTTGGCTTGAACATGAACTACTCTCTCTGATAAGGCTGTGCATGACCCTTTATATTTATTGTCATTAGTTTGTGTATTTGAGTTAGCTGTTTTCTTCTGTTCTGGTTTGTTCTAATAGAGCTACTGGGCGACAGGAGTTGTGTATTTTGAAGCTGAAGGCTGAGTTTAGCTGCAGAGTTCCTCAAAGTGGAAAAGGAACAGAGATTTGGCGTGAACATTGTACCCAGCGGTGCTGTTCTCACCCGGCCGTAGATGAAGTGTCGACAACAACACATATTCTGTGAGTTCACTTATTGTACAAACGCTTGTGCTGGATGATGGTTTCTTTTTCTTTTTTCTCTGTTTTTTTGTGAAGAACTTACAATGAGTAAAAAGGGGAAATCATCCTGTGGGAAGAGTGTTTCATGGGAAAAGACAAAGAGATGAGATTGTGCGGGAAGTGAATGTGTTTTTCTGACCACACTGAGAGGGTCTTTCCAATATTGGGTAGTAAAGTAGAGGAGTTTGGTGTGTCAGGATGGCTTGAGGCCTAAATATGGGGACTTTTACCCTTGTGTGTAATTTAAATCAATACACATGAGCTTACTAACTGTGTCTGCCTGATGTGATTTGTGATGTGATTTTTTTTCAGGTAGGTCAAAGTAAAAGCATCAATTATGCTTCTTACTGTTAAACTATTCAGGACAAGATTATTCTACTCTTGTGAATCTTGTTGTTTCACATGCGCAGTCTTTAAAATCCTGCAGTTGTTTACTTCTGGTTTTGACATCCAAGTTAAACTGGATCCTATCTGATGAACTTTTTAAAAATAGCGTTATCTTTTGCACTCTGCCTGCCCTTTACCTCAGTCTTTGGGACTGTCAGCATTAACTGCTGTTGGTCTCTGGGTCGTAGCTGTAGACATTATTCACACAACCAGTGATGTTCCTCCACATGAAGTTTAAGTAAAGCCGGGCCTGTTGATGGAGATCCTCACAGTCTCTGACACTGTTTTTGCTTGATGGGTCAGGATACCATAAATACCCATGTAACATTAATCACAAAAAATGTGCAACTCAGGTGCTTCTGATGATCAGGTGATGAAACATGGAAAAATTACTTTTAAAGGTTATACCTTGCACCTGCCACATGCATATTACTGCGCAGCGCTCTGTTTGTGTGCAACAGATACAGTCTCAGAAAGTTCAATCACACCATGTACAAAAATGAATGCTTAAATGAGTCAAAAACCCAAAGACTGATGTCAAGAGTGGCCAATGGCATTTTTATATGGAAAAAAAAATTAAAATGATGAAATGTGGTGATATGAGGTTTCCACCCGACAACAACGCCATGTTGCTGTCAACAGCAACTGCTGGATGTCAGTGTTTCAGAATGTTGACATATGAGATTTTGTAATTAAACTTCTCACTTGAGGTTTTTTAGAGACAGCACTTCGGATGACAAAGTCCACTGGTGTTCATTGTTGACTAGTCAGGAGGTTGTCAGGGAACACAAAAGATTAAAAAGCGAACTGGGACATGACCATAATTGATTCCTGATGAGATCATAAAATCAAAGAGACACATCACTCAGTGTGTGACTTTGGCTGTCACCACTGTTTGTTACTTGTTTTCCTGAGAAAAGGCTTTGTCCGTGCCTTGAATCCTCAGTAAATACCAGGAAACACAGGCAGCGCAGCCACTTCCACAGCAGTTACTGAGCCAATTATGACATTCTACAGTAAATGAATGTGGTTCAGAGCAGAGGTTAGGTAAACATTTTATATGCTGAAGTTGTTGTTGACTGATTTGTCACTGACACACATGTGGGCAGTTTATGCTACTTCTGCTGTTATAAAATACAGATGGGACTTACAGTGTTGTCTATGGGGTTTTTAGGCAACAGAGAAAAAAAACAGGGCCGTTTTGTGGTGTGGTTACCACTATGGAGTCAACCCTCAATCCAGGAGTGTGAATCACTTTCTTAATTAGAGAATGTAATCTAAACCACATGTAAACAATTAGCCTTCAGGATAGCAGGGTTGTTCCTGTGTGTGAGTGTGTGTGTGCATGTGTGTATGTGAGTGTACAGAGTGGGAATGCTGCACTTTCCCAGACCTCGAGTGTAACAGTGTGTAGCAGAGAAAGTCCACACAAAATTGAAAGCTTGATTAATAACTACTGGACACACACTCACACACATACTCACTACACTGCAGTACACTGATCTGCTCCTCCAGGGTCAGGTCACAGTGGCAGAGGGCTATGTAAGCCAGTTCAGGCTTCCTCTCCCCAGCAATGCTTTCCTGCTTCTACACAGGCTCTCTCAAACCAGATGAGCTATATAATCTCTTCAGCATGTTCTGGGTCTACCTGGGGGTCTCCAACCGGTCGGACATGCCAGAGCACCTCCAAGGGAAGGCGCACAGGAGGCATCCTGGTCAGACGCCTGAGCCACCTCAACCGGCCCATTGAGACACAAAGGAGCCGCAACTGCACCGTTTTTTTTGTTTTTTTTTTAACAATCTTGGCCACACAAATGAATGTTATGGGCATTGTTTGTTTCTTCTGAACTGTAATTGAACAAGCCAGAGCAGCTCGCCGGTTATTGTCAGAGACACAAAAATCCAGCATCATAAAACAGCTCCCGTACCAAAATACACAGCCCTTTAAAAGCAACAAATTCTTGAGCAGGAATGATACATACTTCAAAGTTTGGAGCAAACAGTTGCAGGAGCCAAAAAATACTTTCATTGCCAGACTCTCACTGATATCGAGTGTGAAATATTTTAAGCCTGTGTGTGTGTGGCTTAAAGTGTTTTTCGAACAGAACCCAAAAGAAATAAACATTACAATCAGCAGTAAGAACTGATTAATGACTATGTCTTATCCAACTGTGTAACCAGACTATATTATTTCTTTTAAAAAGCACAGCGTCTGCAGCAGTTGACAGAAGTTGTAACTGTGAGCAGAGAAATGTGGAGCAATTTCACAGCCAGTTCTGGATGTGTTTGAAAGATTTTTGTCGGTAAACACAAATAAAGATCTGGCAAAAGATCTGTCAGAAAGACTATTGCTTTGCATGCTCAGGTTCAGACCTGTAGCTAATTCTCTAAGTATCTGCCATTCACTCCTCCATGCATGCTCGCTCAGTCTGGGGCTGTCAAATGGGTTATCAGCTGTTCCTGTTAGCTGGTCACACATGTCCAATAGCACAGTGACACACCTACATTGTTAGCCAATCATCTTGCTTTTGTCTTTTTTTTGTTTTAAATTCTCTCTGTACCTCTTAATTCATTCATGCTCCCCCTGATGTGCGTCCCTCCGTCTCCCCCTCGCAACCAGTCCTCCAGTGTCTCAACTCAATCGGGGGGGTTATGCTGCTTAAAGACTTTTTGATGAAATTTAATTACTACTAGTGGTGGGACTCGATTAAAATTTTTAATCGCGTTAATTATAGGGTCTGTAATTAATTAATCGAAATTAATC
>JAQMCX010000057.1:15319084-15341421 GCA_029814765.1 Acanthurus leucopareius | reverse complement strand
CGTTAAAATCTTTATCGCGTTAAAATCTTTATAATTAATTGATCGAAATTAACGCGTTAAAGTCCCGGCCCTAATTACTACATGTCATGTAAAATGATAAAAAAAATATTTTACTAATTATTTTCCTCTCCTGAATAAATGACATCACAACAGGCCAACCACAGTAAAAGTAACAGACCACTGGCTCAAAACCTCCCTTCCTGCTTTTCAAAGTGAGGACTAGCCAAATCTGCTCCTCGGGGAATAATGGCCAACGGCTGATTTAGGTGAATCATGCTGTTTTGTTTCAATTAAAATATTTTTTCAATATCATCAGCCCCTTATTGTGCTTCACAAAGCAAAGCGCAGTAATGGAGAGCTTTAGACTTCACAGGAAGCATAGCTCTTGAATAAGGAAATCCCTCTTTGTGCCAAGACTTGTGGCTCTGACCACACTCTCTTTGTAACTAGCTATCCTTATTTGTTTCTTTCTCCATCTCTTTTTTCTGTCTTCTTCTATAATTATCCCTCATTTATTCTCACTATCTCATTGTCCTTCTTTGAGTCTGTTTTTGGATTTTCCTTCCACTGATCCTTCTTTACTTTTACTCTCCATCCCTCCAAGGCCTCCAAACCCTCTAATCCCTGTATTTTTTCACCACATAGTGATAAACCAGAGGATGCAATTAAGTGAGAATGCGTGTGCGTGTGTGTGCACTTTTGTTTTTGTGCATGATTACTTTTTGTGTCCCATGTGTTTGTGAGGTTGTCTACTGTATGTGTGCACGTCCAAGGTTTGTTTCTATGTTTGGGTGTGTGTGTGAGCATGGGTGTGTGTATGTGTGTGTGTGTGTGTATGTGTAAGAGCAAACCTCTCCCACTAAATGCTTTGTGGTCTGAAGTTTGGAAGGAAGAGTCAAGGAAAAGTGGAGGAGAGGAAAAAATTTGCCGTCCAAAAGATGTTACTCCCTTGTTGTTGATAAGAAACATCACTGTTGCTTTGGCAGTTTCCATTTAGCTTAAATATTTAAATGATTTTGCACTGATTTTTTATTTATTTATTTTTTTAGACATCAATAATTATTCATTAGTTTGTTACATTGCTTACAGGTGTAATGTTGCATAAGTGTAATTTAGCCATCCTACAAATGCAAAGCAATATGCGGCAAAAACTTTTTTTTTCATTGTGTTTAATACTTGGGGCATTACATACTGTATATATTATAAAATACTTAAATAAAGAGGCAAGGGTTGTAAAGATTGGCCTAAATGTTGCATAAACAAATGTAGACACAGCTGCATTTATCAGAAAAAGCGTTCCTAAAAGTCAAAGTGCCATTTCACTTGAAAATTATTTTACATAACACACAAAAATAAATAAATGTTATATTTTACTTCTGAAACTATTTCTCAAATGATCTCGTAACACTGAACGTGTCCAAAATATGATACAAACAGTAATTACATGGTTTTAAATTCCAAGCTGCGAGGCATACAGGAATGCAGTACTCTGTTAAGTGTTGTTTGATGTTATGACAAGTTACTGATAAGACTCTATACACAAGCATGTGTGTGTGTGTGTGTGTGTGTGTGTTTGTGTGTCAATGTGAGAGAGGGAGAAAGAGAGTAGAAAAAGAGTCTATGTGTTGTTTAAACAACCTCGCTGCTCTGTATGTATCAGTATGTTGGGTCTGTGCCGTGCTCATCTTCTAGTGTGAGTAGGTGCATACTGGCACATGAGATACTTTACACAGTCAGTACTTTAGTGTTGGTAACGACCTGCAGCCCAACAATCAGGATCTTCTTCAGTGGTCAGTGCTGGTTTGGAAATGATGAAACTGTCAGTGGTCTGTGTGTTTGCAGCTGTGTTCAGCTACATTTCTGCCTCTCCCGAAGTCTGCAGCAATACCCTGCTACCTGGAGCTAAAGGTAAAGTGTATCCAAAAATATGTTGAATCTATGTGTGTGTTTATGTGTGTGTGTGTGTGTGTGTGTGAGAGAGAGAGAGAGAGAGAGAGAGAGAGAGAGAGAGGGAGAGGTTGTGTGTTTGTGTTTAAATCTGACGATACAGTACTTTAATATTTTGTCAAATATCCTGTTAATCACAAAAATATATCTGATGCTTTACATCAAATTTAAAGCATCAGAAATGTAAAAATGTAACTTAGGATTGCAAAGATTTTTCCTTTAGGGAAAACCTGTGACAGGAAAAGGTTCAGAGCAAACAAGTGATCAAAGACCCTCTTTGTATGGAGGAGGAATAATTGTACTTATATAAGTACATACTCATATATACTTAGACAAATCTGGCTCCTTAGCTGATCACAGTCATCACTATTGTTTGTTCAGACTGAGATAAGGCAAATAAAGTTTATGACCTCATAGTAAATGTAAAGAATGGAAGGTAAATGTCCTCCCAATGTAAATATCTGCATAGGCGTCATATAAAAACGCTTTAGTGGAAAATTCAGAGAAAACACCCCTAAAATGCTTCAGGGTTTACAGAGCTGATGATAAAGGTACCAAGCATGTAATGTCCTGCAGTTTATGAGCTTGCTGTCTGCTACCCCATAGTCTTTTGGAGGGACTGCCTCCCCATGTGTGTGTTTTCCATTTTACAACATCTAGTAGCTTGTTCCCCTGCTGATTCAGACAGACAGACAGACCTAATAAAGTACACAGTTAAGCTATGCACCGGTTTTTTTCAGCTCCATTCACGTTACTGAAAAACATGCTTTTAGCTCCTGCATAAAACAAAAGAGACTTGACTTGAGGAGACGACATGCAGAAACTAGAGACCGGAGGTCTGACAAGTGAAAATAAAAAACAGAAGATCATTAATGTTAAAGAGGCCTGATTTGATTATTGTTCTTGAGCATAAAAACAAATATTAGCTTCATTCCCATGGACAATATTGTTTTAGTCTCCGAGCACCAAAGTCGAGTGGTGGCATGAGGAAAGTGAAGAGGCAACAGTAACTTGATAAGCACACAATAGGAAGTGAGTTTTGTTAGCTATCCACAGTGACCTTTCTGTAAGAAAGTCCCATTGTGACAGCGCATATTTAGACAGCTGCCACTAAAATGAACTGATTATTTATACAAGATTCATCCAAGATATGACTGACCAGTCTGTCTCTCTGAGTGTGTGTATTCTCACGTCTACCCATTTGAGTTGGTGTCAGATGTGCGTTTTTCTGTGTTTCATGCCCTGAAAAAAAAATACCACAGAACTGGTCTTCTTTATTTTAACATTAAAACAAAAACTAGCTTTTATTGCATTTACTGGTACTGTGACTTCAACATTTTTACGGTCGTTTAATTTTTTACTGAGACAAAAGAAAAACACTTGTCACAGGAAACACTCTAAATTTGATTTTTAGTCACAAGAAGTGATCCAATTGCCTGCTAACATATTAAATCATGACCAGATTATACTGCATATGACCTGGGAAATCTCTCTGTGATTTGAGCCTAATCACACAAGTGAAGCATGTTAGTAATTTTCCTGTAAATAGCTCAATTTCAGTAGGCTATTCCAGAGCTGGAAATAATGATATAAAAGCAGAAATACTTGAAATTGCACTGATTAAGGTTTCTTCAAAATGAATTTTCCACTAAGTAGTCTTCCAGGTTAAAAGAAGTGGTTCGTTATAATCGTTCATTTCAAAGCCCAGTGCTTAAAAAGGTATAAAGAGCAGTTGGCATCAACTGGGGCAAAACAGCTCTGAAGGAGACTCAAGATGTCTTGCCAAGAGCTCTTTGAGCAGTGGACCCACCAGAAATGTCTCTCCTACACCTCATTTTTTGTTTTCCACTCAAAAGCTTAGCTAATCCTAGAGGCTAAAATTGGATGCTCATCTTGACTCCGTTTCCTTCAGGTAAAAATAAAAAAAAATCTTAAATACTGGCATTATTATTGATTCACATTTCATCTTTAACAGCCAGACAAAGCCAATAACTCAGTTCAAAATATAGTAGGACTTCAAGAGTGCATGTCCAAACCGGATTTAGAAGGTCATTCTCTCATATTTAATTTCTTTTTCAGCAGGTTAGACCTATGATTTTCTAAGTTTTTGGCCCTGGCCTCATTGAGAGCCTCCAAGGCTACCGGGAGGGTCTCAATCAACTGGAGGTGAAAGAGGAAAAATGCTTTAAAGTAACACTGAACAAAAAATAAGATGTCAGTATTAAGCTGGATCTGTACCTACCACAAAGCTGCTCTCCCTCTAGAATTTAGCTAGCAAAGCTGCTTGCTAACATCTAGCTAGCTAGTGCTAGTTCACAAAAAAAAAAATTTTTTGAAAAGAAGTAATCTAAGGAGAACATCAACAGTACAGCTGACAAAAGCTCAGCCAAAAAAAAAATCCAAAAATTTTTCAAGAAAAATCCAAGTAAAACTTTAAAGTATAAGGCAGAATACATAAAATTTGGAAATAACACAACATGCTCTCTCTTTTTTTTAAAAGGTATTTGATGTAGCATTTCAAGCTATTGTTATTTAGGAGCTTGGCATGGAAAACTATGGGAATCTCTGGGTCGGACTACTGTGATGGCTTCTTCTCAGGCCTCTCCATGAAAATACTGAGTCATTTTCACCTCTTTCAGATCACTGCTGATAGAGTTCTCACAAAGTCTAACAAAGCTGAACACAGGAAGCCAACTCTCAGGCCTCAGCACTGCTTTCCAGTCAGTCGTTCACTTGACTTCATGCTACTGCGAGTTGTCGATAAATCACTGAAATGATTTTGGGCTGAAATACATTTCTGATTTCTGCCATATGAACCCCAAGACATCTCAGGCTATCTGAAACAGATCTGCTAACTGTTCCTGGAGTTGGAACAGGACACAGTGAAGTTGCTTTCAGTTTTTATGTCGTCCACTGTTACAATAAACTGCCAGAGGATTTCAAATTTGTCTGAATTGTAACTACTTTCAAGAACACGCCAAAGACAGTTAAGTTGATTATAGCCTTAAACTGAAACTGTGTTCTGTGCTTGGATTTCAATTTTTATGCTACAAAATACGATAAAAAATCTGCTATATCAAAATCCCACTTGTCTTTTACTGTCTCTCTTTTTTTTATTGCAGGAGACCAAGGTGAGGTTGGAGAGGAGGGAGATCAGGGAAAAGTTGGGAAGGACGGACCACCAGGACTTCCAGGTATCCACCATTCATTCTCATCTATTATATATTTTGTATAAAGTGGAGGAAAATGAGTTTTTCTGTGTAAAATGGAGACAAAAGCAACAAAAGACAATTACTGTCATACTCACAATAGACACTTGATGTAGCAGAAGCAGATGTATAGTCTTTCTATCCCACAAATTCCTCTCCTTATCAAAGCTTAATGCCTATGTTATCAAAAATGTAACTCAGCTGCTGACAGGTGGATAGTCAGATGTGTTATGCTCTGAGCTGCTAATGTAGCTTTGAGCCGCTAGCCTCGAGCAGTGATATGCAGCAGGCAACAGAGATCTGGGAAGCTCACTGGTCTCTAACTCCACACAGCCACTTCTCTTTTCCATTTTCAAACTAGCAGATTTGAAAATGAAAAATAAATTAAATGAACTTGTAGCCCCAGTGTGTTGCTAACTCATGTGTAATATGCTCATACAATTATAATAATACAGTATAGTATTATTATAATTGTATGACTACTCCAGTAGACCTGTACATAATATGACATTTCCCTTTAAGGCCAACATAAAGTCAAAATTAGAGAAGTTTGGTTTATTATTAAACTGTAGTTGCATATGATGCAGTGGACAAATATTAACATATTCACAGTTTGTCAAAGTTTGACTTTAGTCATTTGTAAGTCAAAGTTGTCCTTTACATGGCCGCTGTAACCAGACGGACAAGCCTGTCTTACTTTCTGTACTGTGAGCACAGGAGCCTGTGTGACTTTGGCCTGCTGCACTTTTTTCCTTTTTTTCCTACTTCGATCAACTTTTTTTCCTTCTATATAGTAGATTTAAAAGGCCAGTGACTGACAGACAGACAGACAGACAGGCAGACCTGCACCTCTATGGGGGAAGCCAACATGTTAATGGCTGCTAAGGCATCCAGCTTTGACATATTTGTTCCAACCGGGCTGGTAAAAGAGCTGGCCACATCATATACACTGCACACACACGCACAAACATGCTATACGCACACAAAGCATGCAGCGTAAAGACACAAGAAGGCAGATGTAGACATAAAAACACAGTGTACATACTGTATATACATGGACACACACTGTGTATGAGGTAAAGCGCTGGCTGGTTCCTGGCTGCCCTCTGCTTTCCGCAGATGTTTGTTTTATTCAACAACTTTACACAGAGGTCATCACGCACACATGCATTCATGCACACACTTTACAACAACAGACACACACACTCCTCGCATCAGACTGTGTGAGAGACACATGCCAGGAATGATTGAGTCTTTTCCAGAAGTGTAAAGAAGAAAGAAAGTATATATACGTGAACTTTTCTCAACTTTTCAACTCGGCCGTTTTTTTTTTCAACCGTATAGCAAACCCAATCATTATGGTTTTACTGTGTGTATGCTCACTGTAGGAATAAACGCAAGTTCCTACTTTATGATGACTTTGTAAGTAAGTCAACAGCTCAACAGATGACGCATGTATTCCCTGTCTTAATTTAAGCCTTTTTACAGGAAACAGTTGCTTAATTTTGGAAGGTTAAAAGGGAATACATGACTGTGAATGCTCTGGAGGGCAACAAAAACAATTTGTAGCACCAAAGTTTATTGACGTCAACAAAAAAAAGTTGTGCTTGTTTACTGCTCTCATATGTGTTAATTGTGTTTTACTTGTTACTGGTAAAGATGAGGTGAGAATTTCAGTGCTACAGACATTGGATTTTGGTGTCTGCCAGTAGTTTTATTTCTTATGAAGGACCTGTTGGAATTAATATTATGTTATGGAAAAACTGACCCAGTGCTTTTAATTCAAGCCACTAAGCTCTCTGTCCTTCATCCTCTAAGCTGTGAAAAGCAGAAATACCACCATTCATATTAGCTTATTTCAACAGAGCAAACAGTGTGTCATGAATGATCTGATCTAAGATTTGCCTAGCATTTTAATCTCTTCCATTTTTGTCATTTTAAGCCTTGAAAACATTCAGTCCGTTAAAGCCGGTATGAACGTTTTTGAAACAGTTTAACAGCTTTGAAATGGAGGAAGAAAAGTGTGGGCTTCACCTCTGTTACCCTTCAGCAGCTGGAGAATCTAGACGTTACACCAGTTGGAGGGTTTGGCCATTAAAAGGGCGACTGCAGTGATAGGAAAGATTGTTATCTGGACGTTTAGATAGACCGTTTAACTGGTGAGCATAAGCATTGGGAAAACAACATTCATCCACTCGTATAGACACTGAAGTAATGACATGAGTCTAACAGATATAATTTCCTCATATAGCAAAAGAAAAACCTATAATCACTTTCTGCAACCAGTTCTCTGGTCAGTGTTATCAAAATATTTACTGTGCGATGCTACTTCATAGGCATTCACACTGAAAATTATACAAAAATTAAATACAGACTATAGTGAGAGAGCGGCATTTCCCATAGACCAGAGCTTTACAGAGTCTAGCAGACCTCACACAATCCATAAGACCTCACACCTTTCGTCAACACTACTCACAAATCATCGAGTAGAAAATCAACATGAGAAAAGTGGGAACTGGGAAAGCGCAGAGAGAAGCTGGCTGTGTGCGTGTATGCATGTGTGTGTGGCCAATCTGTTGAAGAGCAATAGGCCTCTCCTATGCGTCACTTAGTGTTTCAAACACCATCAATTTCCAGTTGAATAGTTTCCTGAGGAAATACTCGTTCTAGTGCTGGCAGGAGGCCTCAGTCTGCTCTGTAGCTTTCTCACACATGCACACATACACACACATGAACACACACATACACTTACACACACACACACGCAGACATGTACACATTCTCTCTCTTTCACTCTGATATTGTCTGGCGTCTCACTCTTTTATTGTAACATCCAAAATCCGACATCTTCTCTTTCTACACAGACCAAGCAGCGAGATTGTGGAGTGAAAGAGGAAAGTAATCAGATTACAGGGAAGGAATGTAACCTGTTAAAAAATAACAATCAACAATCACTAGATGCTTAAAAATTTACAGAATACAACTCAAATCTTCATCCATTTAACAGAACAAAAAATAATTGATTGCAAACATGTGAGGAATAAAATTACATTAATAGTAATAATGATAATAATAATAATAATAATCAAATAATGAATAATAGTCTATCATGTTCCACCTCAGCTAAACCTTTTCAAACAATACCCACCTTTTCATGCCTTCACTCTGCAAACTTCAGATAGTGCCAGAAATAAATCAGCAATTTTTAATCTAATTTATTTATTGGCACACTAACTACAACAACAGCAGCATCAGTTTAGGATCCCAATGAAGCAGTGATTATTGGAAAAAAAATCTGGGCTTGCAGAGAAAATCTTGAGAAGATTAGCTGGGAGCATGCAATTACATTTGTTTGGCCTGAAAGCAACGAAATAATCAGGATAAAATGATTTAAGCCATGTTGAACCTTAATTATAGAAAGTGGAACAATGAGGTTATCTTAAAAACAGGGATGTCTCTTGTACTTATTTTCTGCACAGTGTTACACATTGTGTATACTACCATTTATGTGTTTCATGCAAAGTGTGTTAGATTGGAGATTCAGAATTTCAAACTGATGTCATGATATTCTTCATCTCAAACACATCCACTCCTGTCTTCATATTCTCTCTCCTCCTATCCTCTGTCTTTCTTTCCTTTCCTCCACAGGAGCACCAGGAGATATGGGCCTCAAAGGAGAGGTGGGCCACACAGGGAAGATGGGGCCTATGGGAGAGACAGGTATGAAACAAAAGAAATTAAGTTTAATCTAAATTGCATGTTCATATATTTATGTGTGTGTGTGTGTTTTCTGTTTCTGTCTCTCCCTCACTAATCCTCCCTCTTTTTCTATAAAGTCAACTAGTTAACCCGATAGTCTTCCACAATGTAAAGAAATGCCTCATCAATTTCTTTTTGCTTTGTAATATCAAAACATTGTATACAGAACAATAGACAGAAACCATACAGACAAGTGCATTACACGGAAAGTTTCCAACGCTTGAATCCGTTTTAAATGACAAAATAAAAGAAAGATAACTCTAAAACAAAAAGTATAAAAATGTGTCCTTGTTCTCGTATAATAAAACTTTCTCAGTTGCCAAGAACAGGTGGCAAAAAAAAAGTAAGAGTAAAAGAGAAACGATAAAAGCAGGAAAAGTAAAAGTAAAATGAAGCTGCTGGCATTCAACAGGACCTTCCTGACTTTATACTGTAATTGAAAGAAATATAGTTTCCTGAACTCCTCCTTAGCTTGGACAGCAGCTCCATAACCACAGACTCAACACATCAAAAGAGGTAGAATGGACATTTCTATGCACAGCAGCAGAAATAATTAGTCCCGAGACTAATGCACACAAGTGGGAACTGCTTTAAACCAATTGCAGTTCTTTTTTTAAATGTATGTATTCCTTCCCACATCTTTCATGTTTTAAGTTATCACATCCCAAGATGGAAGAAAGCATAATCCTGTAATATGAAGTCATGCTATTACAATGCCCAGGGTGGCTGAAACAATTTAAACCTTTGTTTTTTCCTTTTATGAGCAGTCATGTTCTCCTGCATTTCTCGGCATTCACTTTTCTCAGTATTCATTATGTTTATTCCACATGCAGGAAAGTGGCTGTGCATCAGCCATCTCAGACAAAGGAGTGAGGTCACAGGTTTGGATTTTCCTTCATCCTGAGTGCCTGGAGCTCGTAAAACACCTGAAGAAAAACACATTTTTTTTCAGGGGAAATGCTGGCTTTGATTGAATTTTAAGCCAAATTGAATTAACCGCGTTAGAGAATTTCTATAATAAAACAAAAATGTGTTCATTTCCATGTCTACATTAGCAAAATTAGTGTTATTACACATGAGATACTATCTTTGGATCTACAATAACTCCATGCATACTGTATGTCTGCTAATTATTGGAGCATATTGCATTTTGTTTGAACAAAAGAACAACTTACTATGGGTATAAAGTCTTGTATGAAGAAAATGAATTCATGTGGAAGAATCACAGAACTTCTATAGAAGCAACGGGATAGTAAGACTGAAACCAGAGATATTAATCATTTACTTATTCAGTACAGTTGACACTCTTTCTGAGCTTAAACTGTAACTGATAATTCCATGCAAATCACAAACACTCTCAGGCTTGTCAAATTGCACAATATGTACATAATATGTGATACTGTTCTGCTTCTTCCTCATTTAAAACCTATTGTGATGTTTGTCCTGCAGCCTACTTCCCCAAAATTTGTAACCGTCGGTTCATTTCCTTAGTAGAGTAAAAATTAATATGTTCTGGATTATATTTACACACCAAAGGTATCATTTATCCACATCTTTACATTTTTTTATAAAAATGTATGTTGTCATGTTGAAGTCTATTTGGAATAATTAAATCTAGGTTACATATGGTTAGAATTTGACCTGAGTGAATTCATACCTGTATGCAGCAACCTCATTTACAGTGTTTTATGTATAATACAGCCATCTAGTGGTAGTATTTGGTAGCTACATCACTATGTTATATTTGGGCAATTTACAGAAAGCCAGACCCCCCATGACCCTGTTAAGAATAATGTTAAAGATAATGAATGAATGACTGAATTAAAAGTAAGAAAAAGCAAATTGCTGGGATCATTGATGACATAATTGTAAGACTTGACTCACATGTGATTCCTGTTTCTCTGTAGGTGACACAGGTGACACAGGTTTGGAGGGTCCCTCAGGTTTAAAGGGAAAACCAGGTAAGTATGCCATTAACATGGAGAGCTAACTTTTCTTTTGTCCTCCAGCAGCCAAGACAGAAAATGTGCCAGTATTTTTAACAGAGAGTCTTGTGTTTTACTTGCTAAGAACCAGCCTTAAAACAAGCAAGAGGAAAAGATGGCTGCACTACAGGCCTGGCAGAGCAGTAGCAGCAATGATATAAAGTGTGCATATCATAAAAACCAGAGAGAGCTCTGCAAATAATCCGCTGATGGTACTAACTTTATTTAAATAACCCAAGGCAGGGGTGGAGGAGGTTTTTGCCCGGGAACAGTGAATGCTTTTCTGTAAGGAATGACTGTGGATAAACTCTGAAAGGGCTATCAAACTGAAGAACAAAGAAAGCATAGTGGTGCTTTACTGTTAAGTCTCATACTGTGGTATTGTTTTGTCCCAATCGCAGTGTAAGAGGTGCTGTGTTATCACATCCTGTGCAGCCTGAAATCACATGCTGACCCCTGTTTAATCCATCAGGCACAACATGTGACTGTGGCAGGTACAGGAAGGTGGTTGGACAACTGGATGTCAATGTAGGAAAGCTGAGGAACGCCGTAAAGTTTGTGAAGAATGGTGAGTGCTGAATGAGTGTAAATGCCTGCAGTTTAGCAGGCACTGCAGTGTGAAGTGACAGTAAACAAGCTGAATATACTTAAGAGTGTGTAAAGCCTGCAGCTTTAAAAATAGAGGAATATTTTCAGAATTAAACCTAACTACTATGTTGAGTCTCTTTTTGGATAAATGCTTTTGCAGGCCATCTTTTCTTGATCATACCTCCCCTTAAGATGTCATTTTTAATGCGAAAAAAAAATCAGGCTACATATCTGTAGTTTTAAAGCATATTTGGTATTTCTCAGTCTTAAACTGAAACAAAATATAGTTGGAAAACTGAAAATATACCAATTCCTTATTTGTCTTTTGTTCACTTATAAGAACAAATAACAGTATTTTATAGTGTTCATAACTGTTAACTGCAGGTTTGTAATTTGATGAACTAGTTGAGCTGCCATAAAGATACAATAGATATACATCCTTATTTTTATTCATAATACCTGAACAATTATGTGGCTGAACTTGTTGCATTTGCACAATGTATCCTGTGCCCTTGTCCTGTGCAGTCATCTTAGGGCTGAAGGAAACAGAGGAGAGGTACTACCTGCTGGTGAAGGAGTCCAAGAGGTTTGGGGAAGCATCGATGAACTGCAAGCTAAGAGGAGGAAACCTGGCCATGCCGAAAACCAGAGAAACCAACCTTCTAATGGCAGAATATGTCAGTCAGGCCGGACTGACAAGAGTTTATATGGGAGTGCAGGCTCAAAGCAAGGACACAGTGAGTGATACACATCAGGACATAGTGTTCCCTCTTGTAAATAATTTTCTAATTATTTGACCATTATGTTTTTCTGATTTTTTTTGTTGTTTTGTTGTTTTTTGTTTTTTAAATCAGGATGGAACAAGCAGCTATGTTTATGCAGACTCCAGTCCTCTACAGGGGTTTGCGGCTTGGAGCCCCGACCAGGAGCTACAGTCAAGAGTATCTCCTACCACAAACTCAAGCTGCGTGGAGCTGCTTAGCACTGGAACGTGGAGTCATGTGGAGTGTGAAGCCACCATGTTTTTCATCTGTGAGTTTCCAAAGAGCAGGAGAAGAGGAGGAAGAGCAGGACAAGGGAGGGGGACATCATCATGAATCAATGAGACATTCAGACTCGTATGCATTCAATGTATCAAAAAAAAAAAATGAAAAGGAAAAATAAAATGTGCCTGCATAATCTGGAAATGTTTCTTTCCTTAAAGAACACCATCGCAATGATTTCCACAATACTGTTACAAAAAGTCTGTATTAACATCAGATAATGTCCAATTAATTTTTGACTGTTTTGCTCAGAAAAATATTTGTACCCAGAAAAATTACAGCATCCTATCATGCTAAACTAATACAATGAGAACTGCAACTTAACACCTACTTAACCCTATTATGTCAGTGTTCACTGTTAGCATGTAGCCTGCCAACATTAGCATTTAGCTCAAAGCCTTGCTGTGCTGTAGACAGCATTTTACAAAGTTTAGAAGTATTTCCTGATGTGACAACGCACAAAGTTGTGCTATTTTTTAAGATCAGTATGTCTGATTGCATTTTTACTATTCTACAGTGCTAGAAAGATCTCTTCTAAGCAGGCCAGCAGCTGCTAGGGGCCATACCAAGCCTTTATTGTTTTGAGGCTAATTCATTATCATCAGCCATCCACAATGATTCCTTCCACCCTCTACTACAAAACAGACAGAGTTCAGGGGGCACCATGTAATGCTTCAAAATGTGAGAAATTTTTCATATATTTGGTTTTCAAGAGTTAAACTTAATTCACATTTTATTCCAAGTAATTGATTTTGCTTCTTTACCCCACTTCTCAATCAGATGATAAAGGTATCGTTCCTCTTTTTGCTGCTCATGCTGTTTCCTGTGGTCACGTGTTTAGTTAAAGGGTAAGAGGCTTAGGGTAGTGGTTGACCTCTAGTAGTTGAAGTAAACATAAAGCTTTTTCACACTGATGTTTTGTAGTTTAGCATCATATTTTAGCAAAAAAAAGTATCAAAATCCATGAAATATTTAAGCTGGCATTAAAATTGCATTAGGTCTCACAAAAACATGTAAGATTGTTTCATTTTGTTTGTTAGGGTTAGGGTTTGTTTGACTAAACAATTCAGTGTCTGAACTTCCCATGTTACTGTGCTGTCTTTGCGGGTTTGTAGTTGCTTTTGTTATTGCATGGTTGTCATGAATTAAATATGGGGGATTATTGTACCTCCTGCCATTCACGTTAAAAGTTAAAGACCATCCTTGAACCAAGTGTCACCATCTATATAAGACCTCCTTTGGTCACATGAAGATCCTTAAGCCAGCTCGATTTAATAAAGGATGCTATTAACCGATAAATAATTCACTGAGGCATCATCATTTAATTTTTTTTTTTTAATTTTTTCATTTCCCTTTTTTTTTGCTATTTGCCGGGAATTTAACCAATGCCCTTTGAGCTACTTTGCCCTGCATTTGGCCTTGTATAACCTGCATGGTCACAAGCAATCAAGGCTACTTACAGACACTAGCTAGGTCTCCCAATCCAAATCATGTCTATATAAAATGTAGTTTGATGACATTGCAAAGTGAAATCATCTGATTTGTTATTCTATCATTAAACAGCCAACATTGCAGATGAAATTTCTGACAGACTCTGGCAAAAATGTTTGCAGACGAGGTGATGTATTAAATTTTTATTTAGTCATGTTTACTCGCTCCTGAACAAGTAGTAGCCTGGAAGTTAGTGACAGGAGACAAAATGAAACTCAATATTACCTTGAATAATTTTATGTATTTCTCTAAGTTGGAACATTGTTAGAAACATTTGGGATAATGTAAGTACACACATGGGGTTACACGTATTATCAAAATATATAATAGAGCTTGACAATGGAAAGTGGAAGGAAATGTTACATAATGTGCTACATAAGGTCACAACTGGACTCAAGTTCTGATACTTAAATCTGAAAAGGCTGTTTTTTTTAGTTAGGATTGTTACATAAGATCCATTCCTGAAAACAGCACGTTCTCACACTTCACATCTATAAGCTGGCATCCTCTTATTTTCTACAGGAAGTTCAAGCACAAAATTTTGCTGACTGTAATCTTACTTTACTGAAAGCTCAGCATTTAATCCTGATGCAAACACAAGACCAAAACTAAAATAAATCACAATTTAAAAAATACACTGTTATACTGCAGCTCAATCACACATGTACAGCTGTAAGGTATAACTGATAAATGTGGAAGAATCTGCAAAAGAATGTTGACTAATGCTGAACAGTTTGTTTGGAGAAGTACATGCAATGCTACAACTATTAGTCATTTCCAGAGATCTCAGAGTGACTGAAAAGGCTCATGGTGGGCATCATGACTTCAGCCTAAGGGGTTGTCTTTTCCAACCCAAACGCTTCCTCCCTACACTTTGTTGCAGTGTCAGCATATCATTGGACCTGAGAAAAACAATTTGATGCAGCTGAGCAAAGAGTTCTGAAGTGAAGACTGAGAGTGTGAAGGGCACTGAACACAAATCTGACATGTCACTGGCATTTCACAGCAAATCAGGGGAGGTTGAAGGTGATGGCTGGACTCTGATGGCTCCTGACAGCAAACCAAGGTACGGGTGGCGAGCTCAAAGCTCAGGTAAGAATGCACGCCAAACCATATTTCAGCCATACAGAATAACATTTACTTGAACTGAAATATTAGCTGTGGTAATTATAAGAAGTCTGTCATGTGCTGATAAAAGCAATATAAGGACAGAGAGTATCTTAGCACTCTTAATTAAAGAATTTAGGGACATTTTACACATACATTTCTTGTTTGAGGTTTTCACTGCCTTACAGTATGAAATTTTGTGCTTCAGTGTGTTGGATTGCAGCTGCTGCAGCGTGTCTGGGGCTTCTGCTGCTGACTGTGATCTTGGTGGCCAACAGTAAGTGCAAGAATGCCTCAACAATTACTGTAAATACACATTATAAACCTCACTGTTAATCTATTTACAAGAAACCACAGATGGTTATTGAGTCTAAGGGAGCTTTTAAAATCTGATTTGTAGAGACAAATCAGGTCTAATATGTCCAATAACTGTAACTTCGTTGTGTAAACATAATTTAAAAAAAAAGGTTTTACTAAGTTTATCTCTGCATTTGACTGATCACTTGATAATTTTGACTATTTTTATTGATTGGTTTATTTGCAGATACCGGTGCAATCAGCCAATGGGACAAAAAGTATGAAACCATGATTGATGAAATCACCAAAGGTAGAGAGAATCTGAAAGATGAACGAAACGAACTGCTTTCCCATCTCAACAACCTGACAAGTAGGATGGATGCTCTTCAAAACCAATATAAAGTTCTGGCTATGAGTCGAAATAACTCCCAACAGGAGGTTAAAAAGAGCACTGGTAAGAAATAAAGACCTATGTAGGCAAGAAATAGAATCTTGCTTATTTTGGATTCACTGCTGTGGAAAAGAATTTCACTTACATTATTAAACATGAAAGACTTGGGCGAACCATAAAATATATGTTTTACTGCATTTAACACAAAGAGTGGTCTTTCTCATCAGCAATAAATGTACAAGTTTTGATTAATTCTGTCTGTTTAATGTTAAACATAAGTGTTGAGTACACCTGTGACTTTCTGCAGACAATACAAAGATCATGTACTCAAAATAGCAACTCCTCAAGTCCTTGAGTCTTTTTCCACCAGGGGTGACAGTTTAATCTTTCAAACTGTTAAATTCTAACTATCTACAATACTCTGCATAGCTGCGGGGGAATAATTTAACTAAGTGCAGGCTCACTGCATAGTACTGGAGCTTTGAGTCTTTAACACACTGAAGCTTGATTACTTTGAGAACGAAACTGGATATTATAGCAGATAATTATTCTAATGCACAAGCTGCAAATAACATGATTCTCTGAAACCTGCTAGCAATAGCTGTAATATCTGCTGACAAAATCAATGGGAACAGAGTAGAAATAGAAAATCTGTTCATCTCTGTCTACAATCAAAGACTAAGATTAAAAAAAAAAAAATTGAAATTTTAACAGATATGCCGTCCTATCCCGATTGTGTATGTACTTTGCTGCAAACTGAAAGCTTGACAGTTTATTGACAGGAACTGGGGGGAGGAGGGGCTTCACTCTTAAAGCAGGCAAGAAGATCAGCAAAGCCAGGAGCCTATTTTGTGTGGTTTTAAATAATTTCATTTAGTGATCAATATGGGGACCTAGAATCACAAATCTCATTCCCTGTTGGTCCCTAAATCTTAGCTATGGTTTTAAAATCAGAGTGACTGATATACAACTGTTCTTTGTCTAGCGACTACATGCAAACAAGGATGGCTACGGTTCCAGAACAGCTGCTACTATATTACTAATGAGGGAGATACAAAAACATGGGAAGACAGCAGAATATACTGTAAAGCCAGAGGAGCGGACCTAGTGACTTTGAACTCAAAGGCTGAGCTGGATTTCGTCAAGAGAACTTACGTGTTATGGATTGGTCTGTACCGCGGGGAGGAAACAAATCAGTGGAAGTGGGTGGATGGAACTAACCTGACAGGTTCAGGGTTTTGGAAAAGAGGGGAGCCCAATAACTCAGATGGGCATGAGGACTGTGTGGAAATTGCATCAGGCAGATGGAATGATGCTTCTTGTGATGCAAGATTTTCATGGGTGTGTGAGGTATAAGGTCCTACAGGCCTTATTATTGGTTTTGTCTATCCATTGATGTCTTTAAGGTCGCCCCTCTTGAAATATACAAGGTAAAAGATGATATGATGATAACTGTTCCTTTTTGTCATTTTTTTTTTAAATTTCATAGTTTCATATGCAAAAAACTTTTACTTCAAAGTGTATTTTTCTTATTCCTTTAATGAAATTTTGAAAAAAAACTAAAATTGCCTGAAGGTTATCAATTCATTAGAAAAATTATACTAAATAAGTCTTTCTTTAATTTTCACAAGATCACTTATTAATATTTTGTTTCTGATTTATCAGTAATTGCTGTATAATTATGATGTTTCCCACTGCTTAAATAAAAAAAACTTAAATGGACAAAAGAATATTTTGTTGACTAATTGTACTTTTCACAGTTTCATTATTTTAATCTCACCGATTTAGACATTAATTGCATTGAATAAAGAGTCTAGTCTGGGAGGAGATTGATCTTCCACTTCCTAGTCTTCCCTTGAATATGTTGCTGCCTCCAGACTCTAAGTGGGACATTTTGTTTCTGAATAGAGTCAAATACATGCTTCTCACATTTTACTTTACCTCACTTATTTCTTTAAGGAGGGGGGGGGGGGGGGATCCAATTCAGCATTGTTCATCTTATAAACAATTTTATATCATGTTAAACTATACAGAGTCTTATAGAGGCACTGGTCCAGAGGTATTCAGGCTCTTTAATGAGGTTTTAGTGCTGACAGAAAAACGTAAAACTACTCTGCAATAAGTTGGAGTGCTGTGTTAAAAAAGGTTACAGTATGTTTAATTAGGTAAATGTACTTGTAATCAATGCAGAAAAATGTCCCCCATAACTGTTATACTACTTTATTAGTAGATTATTACTACTAATGCACTAAAGTAAAAGTAGAATTTTGTTGTAGTTGGATGATGTGGAGTTCTCATCTGTTTTCAAAAGATTATTGATATTTTTTATCATTGATTAATATAATTATTTTCTCCAATAATTTACCTGTTATTCTGTCGATGAAAAGTATGAAAGAGTGAAACGAGGCCTTATAATTTACCTTAATTATAAAGAGACACTTTTTTGTTTTGTCCAAACCTTAAAAAGTATTTTTAAAACAATTAAAATATTTGAAAGGAAAAAATAAATTTTCATACATCAGAATCCAGAACTATGAAATATTTCTGCATGAAAAATGATTTTATCAAAATAGTTGCACATTTTTTGTTAATGACTAATTGATTAATCGACCGGTTGTTACAGCTGTACTTTTACCTGCTGTCGAAAATTTATTCTATAACAAAACATTATATTTTATAAGTTCTTTGAATGTTCTACATTTGTAGGACTAAAGTAGCAGTTACTTTACAGTTAGTAATAGCAGGAAACTTCCTGGAAAACATAAATGGTCCTCTTTTGAGCCAATGCTTGGTTTGTTCTCTCTGGGCTACTGTAGAAAGATGGCAGGCTCCGTGAAAGAGGATCCACCAATCCATCCATGGGACCCACTCCCAGTGCCGCTGTAAGGAGCTCATTCTAAATTCATTAAAACACAAAAATTCCTATTTTGAGTTGAAAACTCTCATGAAAACTTTTTTTTAAAATTAATTTAATACTCTTTTTCTACCGCACCCAAAGTAACAAATAGAAGCTCCTGAGTCCTACACACCAAACTTTAAAGTACAAAACTTGAGTTAAGTACTTGGTGTTACTCTATCAGTGTCCGGGCGGTCATATTGATACTGAACTGCCGGCCACACTAAACTGGTCTTGGCCAAGTGCCTTTTCTGAGGTTAAATCAACAATGGTTCACATAAACCATGTCTTAGCTAAACATTAACTGTTGGCTCACCATAAGTAACTGTCCAACCTACTGATGTACTGACACAGTAATTTAACTTGACCATTGAGGCTCTTTTCTATAAAAATTACCCTCAAACTTGTGATGCTTCACTTCTGTGTTTTAGTTCATAAACTGCAAATGTTTCTAAGCCTGTTTGAAAATCACTTCTCTGCTCTCTTCAGCTGTTACTCTGACCCTTAAACCAATATTTACTTTTCAAACTTCTTTGCTCTAGCACCAGGAAGGTTAATCAGTAGACACCATTGTTTCTTAGCTCGCATTTCTTTTCTAAACAGTGAATCGACTGGGGTCTAGTCAGGACTCCAACTATCGGATTTTTACTCTCACTTAAGTTTCTTTGCTGCTGGTGACTCTTCACATGCAGGTGCCGCGCGCGCACACACACACACCCACATACACACCCACACACACATGCACTCACTCACTCACTCACTCACTCACGCACTCACACACACGAAAACAAACTCCAAGATTGATGCCTTCAGTTTCTGTTGGAATTTGGAAATTTACAGAATGCATACATAATTTTAAAATGTGAATATTTATAAAGTTATGAAGAATTGAAATTTAGGGTGGAGAGAGAATAAGCCATGTAAACAACTGCAGCAGGAAAGAGTGATTCCTATATGGTGTCATCCGTCACTGTTAACACACCCTTTTATGCCTGTTATGACATACTTGATTTACCACCTTACCAAAGTCTAATGCAGATAACAGATTTATTTTTGCCATAATCAGGTTCAATAGCATATTACAACCATAAAGAACCATTACATAGATACGTGGGTTGTTTCAGCTGCCACATTGAAAATGCGTGGGGTTCTCGTTTATTATAGGTTAAGAAGATATAGCTTTCTTCTCAGTAAATCGATTAAAACTTAGTTGTAATTCATTCACACCTTTATTGCCTTGATCTTGCCATGTTGCTTAAATAAGTTTCATTACTAAATTTCTGTTGTTTTATAATGAACAGTGTTGTTTGTCCTTGAATTAAATCTGTCGTTTAATCTTTTTGGCCCCCTTTCTGAATAAAACAACCACCAATTTGTCACTATTGCTGACACCGACATATAAGCTATCACAAACTTGAAAGGCCTATCTGGATGTACAAACTTCCGTGAGACCCTTGAATGCAGCATAGGTTTCCAGGGAGTGGCCCCTGCACCTGTCCGACCTGTTTAGGGGACACATGACTCCGGAGGAATTTCTCCCGCTGCTCCCGTCCTTTGTTTAACGGAGACTCTTGTAGTGGGAGACGGAGGGTGAGAGCCAGAAGAGAGGGGGAGATAGAGAGAAGAGAGAGGGAGACACAGAGATGTCGGAACCAGCCTCCAACATTAGTACCGCTGCCACCGCGATCCCAGCGCCGATCATTTCCCTACCTGTGGGACTGGATGTGTTGAGAACTTTCTCTGGAGCCCTTATTTGTGTAGAAATAGTAAGTGTCGCTTTGTTAAAGGTTATTGATGCCTCTCATCTGTATGTTATTCTCTTCGGTGTGTGTGAGTGTGTTTGTGAGTGTGTGTGTGGTAAAAATACTCTACATAACCTGCAGTTATTATTCTTGATGAATAATAGATGACCTGGTTAGTCAGACTTTAAACAGCAGACAGAGACACGGGCTTTCCTCTGCGGTGTGCGCTGGCGTCTCTGTGTTCAAACGTTGCTAACACACACACTCACACACACACACCGTCCATTGATTGCCCGAGGCTGAGTTTATTGCTTAGGTTTGACAGCCAACAACAAGGGCAAACGTCGCCTCGAGCGATGTCGCCAGGTCAAAACACCTGTTTCTTAGAGACGTGGAGAGCTTTAGAGTAGGCCTGTGAAACACTTAGTTTATTAAGAGCATCATCTTTGTTAATAATATTAAATCAGCCTCTTTTTTTAACATGCTTCCACAAGTTTCATGTTTATTTGACCATTTATGTGTAGGCCTGCTTGCAGTTAAAGGCCTGTATGGAAAGGCCCTCAGATGAACACAGGGCCAGTTAAAAGTTGTGGCTCTAATCAGCATGTGTTTGGTTTTAAGACCTATCACAACATGTTATAGCAGTTATTTTACACCTGTAACAGCTCATTTATGGTTTCATAGAAGTTCCATACCACCTTCTGTTTGTGTTTGAATCAATTGTGCTGCATTAATTTGCCCCTTGGTCAAATTTACAAGGTATGAGACACAACTCTGCTTTGCATTCTATCATCGAACACCGTGTATTCTATCAATACAGCCTCACTATCAAAGTGTCGCCTGCTTTAACAGTTGTTTTACACAGAGGAGCAGTCGGTTGCTTCGTGGTAAAATTGATGTGAGTATGTGAGCAACAATTAAAGATAATGGAAGTACATGATGAAGAAATGTTCCAATGAGTTCCAGTCAGTAAGGTTTAAGGTTTTAGATTTGCCAAAGTGAATGCACTGGTCAGAAAGAACTACAATAACCACACCAGCAAATATTTCTAGAATAGCTACAGCTGATGTCATCCTAGTGTGTCAAACACTGTCTGTATCTTTACAAATAGTTATGAAGTACTTCATGCATCCAAGCAGTCTTGAGGATCAAGGAGCAGAGCTGAAAAAATGGACTGCATCTGTCCCTAATATGGGTTTCTGTGACTGTCCCCAGTTATTTGGTGCTCTAGTATGGATCCTGGTGGCCTCCTCCAACGTGCCTGTGCCTCTCCTGCAAGGATGGGTGATGTTTGTTTCCGTCACCGCCTTCTTCCTCTCCTTCGCCTACCTCACATTTGTCATCACTGGCCTGGTTGACCGCATCAACACTGACTGGAACTTTGTGGTAAGCTGTGGTTAAGTGAGCTGATCAGTGTGTCACTCATCTGTCTGTCCAGCTTCCAGTCCATTTATTCATCTTTCCATCAAACTGGCCAGCTAGATGTGCACAGCTTTCTGTCTGTCTGTCTGTCTGTCTGTCTGTCTGTCTGTCTTTCTGTCTGTCTCTCTGTCTCTCTGTCTTTCTGTCTGTCTGTCTGTCTGTCTGGATAGTGTGCTTTCTTTCTGTCGTCTAGGGAGGACATGACATGCAATCAAAATGTTTCAGATTTTCTGTTTAAGATATGAACTAATGATACTTTATTATTTATCATTACATCGTAGAATTTCTTTGCCCGTTTTAAGCTCCCTTGTTGATTTTAAAATACCACAGTATAACATAAAATATTACCGTATTTTCCGCACTATAAGGCGCACCTAAAAGCTTTTAATTTTCTCAAAAACCGACAGTGCGCCTTATAATCCGATGCGCCTTATATATGGATCAATATTGGATAATTATG
>JAQMCX010000057.1:15302484-15318984 GCA_029814765.1 Acanthurus leucopareius | reverse complement strand
AGTTTTAAAATAGGCCATTCATTGAAGGTGCGCCTTATAATCCGATGCGCCTTATAGTGCGGAAAATACGGTATTCAAAGGTGCTGCATGTGGCATTTTGGTAACAATTGCAGCAGAACGTCTTGAAAATTCTTATGACTTTGGATAATTTGACATGCATCATGAGTACGGTTAAAAAATGTATGTGTGTATTTGATCAAATTTGCTACAAATCATATGAATATATGTTATTGGGAAGATCACATAAAGTGCAGTGTTTCCAATGTACAGGTCCCATATGTTCTAGTAGTTAGGATTCCTGCTTTTCAACAGGTTGGTCCTAGTTAAACTGCCAAAATGGAAATAGCTTCAACATTCACGCATCAACATTTATTGAATTGCCATACACTCTTGTACTTTCATAGCACAGTTTTAGCCAGAATTCAGCCCTTCGCATAGAGAGTGCTGTATTAATATGTCCTTTTGAACTATGACTGGTACTAAAAGGTTACATAAATCACCTTTTTAAAAGAAAGTTTAGCTGTATGAAAAGCAGCAGCCCACAAGGTTTCCACAGAGAGCCTTTAAGATGGCTGTCAGTGTTTGATAAGTTGTTAGGGCAGCAGCTGTTGTTTGGTGCATGGAGGTGAGAGAGCTGGTTCAATGGTAACCCTGAATGATGGTCTCGTGGCAGTGGCAGTATTTCAGGTTAGCTTGTGCTGTGGAGTGTCAAAATATCAAACAGCTACTGCTCTATGGAAACTGGAAGCCAGCTGACTTATTTGCACCAAAACACATTACTGCATACAACTGCTTTCCACTCTGTTTAGATTTTTTTTACCGTATCACTTTTATATTATTCCTTTTAATGTAAATGAAAATGGAAAAAAAAGTAAATCCATTTTAAGTCAACAGGATAGCTGAAAAAGATTGCATGTTAAGTAAAATTCTTAACTTGTTATTATGTAATCACAATGAGGAAGAAAAAGAAAGCTCCCTTGTGATTTTAACCTCCAATACATGACATTTATACAAGTGCAGGCTGAGTGAAAACGTCAAAAGATGCATGTTTATACTATTAGATTACTCACAACATCATTTGTAAAATCTTACAGGGAGTAGTTATGTCTTTTACACATCAGAACAGTGTGTGTTTGTGCATTGTTGTAAAAGTAAATCTTTTTTTAGCCAAACATTAAAAATCTTCTATGGGAAGAGTATGTTATGTCTCTGAAAAAGACACTAAATCCCAATAACAAGCCCACAATATTTGCATTTTTACCATCTAGCACAACCTTTGTGTCAGTAGCAGTTTATTGCAGACTCTAACTATATTTAACTTAACAGTTTCTTTGTTATAATGCTCCATGAACAGGGCAAGGTGGATCATTTATTTGTTTGCTGTCTTGTGTCGTGTCGACTATGAAAAGCTTTATGTTGGAATAAGCAGTTACACTTCCTTATCTTTAATGATTCAAACATTTCATAACAACCTGCCCACAGACCACAAAGTTACTTCAATTCACATAAATCATTGTTTTGAAGGCAGCTCGAAAGACTGTTTAAGTTTCAAAAACAATGACTTTTTAGCTTTTTTATGACAGTGGAACTTGTGCAATTTGGGCATTAAGTTAATGTCAATTGCCAGAGAAAGGCTGCTCTTTTTTAAGATGTTGCACCAAAATGCAAATATTAGCCTTTGAACTGTTTTTAAAAGTTGATTCAGAACTGAAAACAAGATCTCTTAAAAAAGTGCCACTTCTTTAGTGGCTTGTTATCAGAGCTAGTTGGGTCAGCACTAAGTAAAATAGAGTTGCAACAATTAGGAGATTGAGTGATAACATAAACAACAGAAAATTAATCAGCAACTATCTTGATGATCTAGTAATGTTTTTTTGGGCACATATGTTAAACATTCCAGTTTCTTACTGAGTTTCTTCACCTTGTCTTGCATTACATAAAAATAAGTTCTCTTTGGGTTTTGTACTGTTGGTCAGAGCTAGAATTATAAATACATCACCTTTGGCTTTATTATGATTTGGTAAGCTGGTGTTTCATTGTCCAACTGGTTAATCGATACTCTTCAGTTCAGTCAATAAAGAAATCAATTGTAATAATTTGTTAACAACTTATAGTGGTTAGTTTCAGTGAAATTGCATTGGTAAGAGCTATTGCATATGTAAGCTAGCTGTAAGCGTGTTAATGCCCTTTAGCATCTGACACAATTACAGGGTCATTTGTGTCCTGGTTTGAGTTTGTTATGACACAGAAATGACATCTTATCAATTTTCTCCTCTTATCATTTGCTATTGAGATTTCAAGTGTAATTCCAAATGTATCAAATGTCAAACATCTCCATTACATGTTCACATAGAAATGAAATGGTGATTGTTTGATTGATGGTTTCACACTTTTGGTCTGTGTGAAGCGCAGTGTGTCTGAGACTGGGCTTCTTGTTGTATGTGAACAGGAGGTATGGCTGAGGATGCATACATATCAGTCCAGCACAGGAGGCACTTTGTGCTTCAGTGGAAATCTGGTTTCCTTCCTAGTTTCCTGAAATGTGTGATGTAACAGTGAGTTTAGCTACAGTAAGTCCAGTTACTGCGCTTCATACATTATCAGTAACCCATTATCTCCATGTTTCTGTGGAGTATAACATATAAAAACGATAAAAAACCAAACATGAAATCACTATTAAAAGACAGTCTTTTCACCTTGGAGAGCATTTTCTATTAGTGCCAAGGTATGAGAAAAAATATTTAGCATCTATATTGTGATAAAAAGAGTTAGACCCTGTGCCATATTTCTCTTTAGTGGGGTTAGTCTGGTCTCTCAGACAGAGCCAGCCTTGCCCCAGGCTCCAGGCCCTGCTCCCAGGAGTGGCTGGGCGTGTGGGGTTGTTTGTTTTCGGCCGAACAATGAGTGACATGGATGATGAGCTCACACTGAAACACCACAATGGCCTGCCTGTAGTCACTCCAGCCTCACAGAGTCGGCAACACAAACTCTCATTAACCTTCTTTACTCTCTGACACGCCTAGTCTGTCTTCTTTCCGCCATTCTTCCCCCGTATCTTTAATCTCTAATCGTGTGTCTTTCTTTCTCTTTTATGTTTTCATTCTTGTTCATTTTTTTATTTGAATATTTTGTAGGAATTCACATTATTTATTAGAATCAATGCAATAAAGATTGACAGAGGTAAATTCATCTTAATGGCTATTTAATGACTATAATGAAATTGTAGCCATTAAATACAGTTTACAATATTAAGCCAAATTGTTTTCGTTGACTTAACAAAGACATCCTCTTAAGACTCTGATACATAAATGGTGATTAATGTGAAAGGTTGATTTTTTGACAGATAGCCTGGTTTTTTGCATGAATGCTGAAGTGCAGGTAACTGCAGTGAGCCGTGCAGCTGCTGCCTGATAACTACCCCACAGGATAAAACCCACATGTGGTTTTCAGTGTTTGCTCTCAACTCTTCTATAGTGGAATTCTACTGTTGTTCAGCAAGTTTACAACAACAACAAATTGTCGCCTTGCGTCTGTTGTTGTTTAGACTTGAAACCTGAAACTCTTGAACTTATTTTAATTTCTAATGCATTCTCTCTTCTTTTTCCCAGGACGTGTTTTACCATTTCATAGCTTTCCTTTTCTACTTTGGTGCCTTTGTGTTGGAGGCAGCTACTACAGCAGCTAATGGAGGAGCCAATATCATGCAAACGGCTAACGGCACTGAAACGCTCCTGTGCATAACCTATCCTCGTGGAAATATATTCACAGTCATGACTGAGAGGCAATACAGTATTAATGTGGCAGCCACGGTGAGTAATGTCAATGTTTTTTCATTTAAGTTAGCAAAAATGTGGACAGTGCGTGCATCATTTTACAAAGCTTACATAAAATGATTTTAACCAACTGCTAGATTGTGGGAGTTCATGATTAAATAATTAATATTTATAATAATAAAAGTAAAACTAGACCTGATATCAGGCCTACTACAAGCTCTCACTAACAAATTGTGTGAGACAAACACCTTTGTTATCACATTACCATGTACAAAGTGACCCCCCCCCCCGCTGACTAAAGGTCAATCCTGGTCTCTTTGGATCAAAAGTATTGCATGCACCTTTTGATAACACAGAAAGAGTTCCATGTCACCATAAATGAACATATTTTTGTGTATGAGTGTGGTGTCCTGCTATCAGCTAGTACTATTGGGTCATAAAACAATACAATAAAATAGCAAGTGCCAGCTAACTCCGTGACAGAAACACAGAAGGTTATCTTACATGTCAGCTCATAATATATGTGTGAAAGGTTCACAAACCCTTTATTAGTGCAAGACTGGTATATCGTCTGACCGATTTATCAGCCTCCATCGGTTTATCACGGGCCTGTCACTGATATATTGGCACGTTTTCCAATATGCACTGATAGAAAAAGACTTATTTTACAGCACATAAAATGCAGAGGACAATGCTTATAGTGATTTAAAAATGGTTTAATGTAGTGTGAGTATTGATATTTATTTTTTTTTAGGCTGTTTTAATTAATTTATTTTAACATTCTTGTATAACAATGTTAAATATTTTTTAATAAAATAAGTATGTAAGTGAGTATAAGTATAAATCTAGTATTGGTTGGGCCTTACCCCTGATTTATGCTGACCTGAAATATTATAAAAGATTTTACTCTCAGTAAGTTATTATTTTGGTGAATTGCCATGCAAAATACCAAATATTTGCTAATTAGGAATAAAAGTGCTTCACTCACTGTGTTTTTCTTAGCTTTATATCGTGTTTTTTCGCTGTTATTTGGAATAATCAAGCCACTTGTAACTATAATGGACGTACTTATTTTAGACTCAGTATTAAATTAAAAAAGTTTACTATTATAAAAGACAATGACTGAACTTGTTTTTAGTGACGCCATGTTGTTGAATTTGACTGTTAATGTTTTTCTGACGACTCGACTTTGCTGTCTTTTTTTTGTCACAGATATTTGCATTTATGGTGACGGTATGTTACGGCTGCAGTATGGTGATGGGCTTCAAGAGGTGGAGGAATTAACCAAGAAAACCAGTGCAAACTAGTTTTGTAACTGCTCCACCACTTCAACATGTATTTAAAAAGTCCTCTCCATGCAGTGCACTTCTGTTCATTTCAGTGAAAACAATTTTGTCAAAAATTCTGGACAGTAATATTCCCCGGAAATAATTTTTTTTTGAGAAACCAACATGATGGTTTGAGGTGGTTCAGTCTAGGCTTGAAGGTGGTTTGAGAACAAGGTTAAAGAATAGCATTTTAAGTTTATGTCCAGTTAGCAACCTCTGAATCTGACTCCTTTGCTGCCCAAATATCACACAACATTTTGAGGTTTTACATGGTCATTTTGCAAGATGTGAATGACATTTCTGACAGTTTTGTTTTCCCTTACTTTGGGATTCCTACAAATATTGCCCCATTTCCTTAGTGACATCCTCAACTGAAGGGTGTGTTTCCTTTTCTGATACCACAAAAGCATGTGTTTGCATGCTTTCCAGCAGAGCATTGAAGTGATGGAGCGATTTGCTTGAAAAACTCTAACAAGCAATGTGATCGTTTTCACTGTTCATTTACGGTGGTGCTAAGTAGCTGTAAACTCACCATAGATTTAACACAACTATTGTAACATTTTCATGTGGCCACTATTTAAACGTGAATTGATCTGAAGTTTGAATCTGAATGTTAAAGTTTCTTGTTGTGAGCACTTTTTTGTCAAATTTCTCAGTACATCCAGTATAACTGTTTATCACAACATTGTAGATAAGCTACATTCTCAGTTAACATTTGATATTTTATTATTGTAACTTTGTAAGTGCTGTCCCATGTGACTAACTCAAATGACTTACTGTATTGATAATATCATTTGATTAATGCCTGGGTTAAATGAACCCATCATTCTGATGAGTTCTACTACAAACTAATCATTTAATCTAACCATCAATAAATAGGCTTTTTATAACTAACATATCTTACAAATAGTAATTTTTACTCGTGGATTATTTAAGTGTGTAGAGTTTTAGTGTTTGACCCTTTTAATAAATGTGTTGATTATTTCAAATCAATAACTTTCATTTGCTACACAATTTATTAGTTATATTTACTGTATATTTTGTTTGCAGTAGTATGTTAAATGTTATAGTAATTAAAAATTTTCAATGAAGATTTATTTTTTGGCACATGCTTTTTCAACAATTTAATGCATATTAGAACTAAGAATTAAATATTTTGATGAAAAAAGAAGTCTCTTGTGTCTGTATCATTACAGGGTGTTGTTGTCTACCACAGTGACTTTTTTGAAGCGACCCCTAGGAGGCACTAAAGTCAGTAAATGTCAAGTGTAAATGGCAAGCACAGGAAGTGTGCAGTGATGTACTGATTGTGTCACCCCCACACCCCCGCCCCCCCCAAAAAACAAAAACAAAACAAAACAAGAAACCTTATGTTCAATAGTCCAAAGGTTTTTTGTAGCAAGATTTTTTTTTACATTCTATACATGTTGTAGGGTAAAGAAAAGGTCATTTTGAAGTGGTTCAAAAGAAAGTTTTAGTTTTTACCAATTTTCATGCAAAAATATTAAACGTGTTTTTAAGTAATGAACATCATTCATCCACTTTATCTTTCCTTGTATGTGTGTTGTTTTTTAGCTGTGTTCTAGAATCACAAAGACCTCTTGAGATGTGCCTAATGGATAATTTTGTCATGTGAAGTATTGATGTCTGGATTAAACTGTGCTATGAAGGTACAACAGTGTGCAACAGCAGAATGGATTTTGACTTTAAGACATGCAAATTTTTTCAGAGCGGGTTTGAACTCAGGCCATCTGGATGACCATGAATCCCGACCACAAGACCATATGGGACCCTACATCATAAACACTGTACTTCATGTTATCAAACATCAATTGGGATTTGTTCAAATGATTCGTAGAGGCTCTGACAGCAATTTTTAGAGATTGTTAAAAGAAGGGTTATGTAGTTGGTGCTAAAATATTACACATAGCACCTTTAAGATTTCAGACTGTAGCAAAACATTTGTGGGAAGTTAGAGGAAGTTGTGAGGAGACCATGCATATGATATGACACAACTTTTGGGAATACACTGTGTCCTTTTACCAGATGCTGGTGCTTGTAAGAGTTCTGCCATAACTACTTTTGACAGTTATGGTTTGGCTTTTTTCACTGTCTTTGTAATTCATAGAGATATTGCCCCATTTCCTGAGTCACATCCTCATCGAAAGGCATATTTCCCATTTCCAGTGCCACAAAAATCTGTATCGTGGGTCTTGCGTAACAAAGCATTATGTGATCAAATTTGTTTGAAAGACTCCCAGGCAACATGATGATTTTCACTGTCCTACAGTAACCCTGTGGCTGAGGAGCTGTAAACAAACTATAGATTTATCACAGCTGTTGTTGCACTTTCACAGTCACTTTTACTTGATCTGATATTTGAATTTCAAAGTTTTGATTTCTGATTTTTCCCATTTTGTGTGAAATATTCGCAGTACATCACGAATTGAGAAGTGAAATTTAAATGAAAACTATTAAAAATTGCTGTTATCAGCTACTATTTTTCAAACAGTGCCCCTTTTCTACTGATGGATCATTACAGTTTATATAATGGTATGTTTTAAGCATTCGACCCTTATTGTACTGTTGCTGATGCTTTGTAAAATTGCTCAAATTGTGATTTGTCTCACTTACTCCATAATGGCATCAAGCTACCAAGGTGGTATTAATTTAAAGTTGTTTTTTAATAAAGCTTTGTTTGTTTGTGACACCTGCTGTCTTGACATAATTAAATAAATTTTAGATTTTAGAAAAATACATTTTTGATGAAAAAACTCTTGAGTCTTTATCATTACCCTGTTATAGTGTCCATTGTTGTCTGCCACAGTGTCTTCTTCGATGCTACCACTGAGAGACGCCAAAGGCAGAAAATCTCAAGTCCTACACATAGTGGCTTTATGAGATCACAAAGGTAAGTGCACAGGACAAAAATAGTCATAATTTAAGTAAACAATGCCCCTAAAATTAACCAACCCCTTGTGTCTTGCTGCTGAAACCTTGGTTGATAGTCTGGCTCTGATTCATAAAAGCCCTGCCTCTCAAACTTTTAACTTTACTGACAATATCCCCAGCCAAAAGTCTGTCAGTCTAGCTGTTGTCAAATAATTTTAAGTTTAGGAAGGGCGGGAAAAGGAATGGCTCAACCACCCAACCGGTCACGTCTTCACTAGCTATGCATCTATTTAGGATTTAAGTATTTCACAAGGTCTACAGACTTTCTACACAAAAAAAATGCTGCTTGAGCAATTGAAGAGTGAAGTGTTAAATTAATTGTGCTTTTAACTGTATCCCCTTATGCATGCAGCATACAAATGAAAATCAGTTTTGATGTATTTTTTTTTCTTTTCTTTTCTGGTGATTCTATTAATTTTACCGAACACAAACTCAATTTTTAGTATATATTTTATAAAAGTTACAGGGCATAGGCTAATAAATTGACTTAAGGGTCTCCAAGACTGCTATAGCTAAATTTCACAGAAAAGGTCGGTGTTACTACAACACGGAGTTTATCAGTGGCCTTGAGCTGTATAGATATGATTTTATTGAAACAGTGACCATAATTCGTTAACTGTTATACAGTTATAAAACATCATATTCCATTAAACTCCCTGCAGTTTTTATGTTGCAATTTATACTTTCAACACTAGATGTCTCCCGTCATCCATATGTGCTCAACTTTTCATTACTATCCAGTGTCAGGACATAAGCAGAAAAGCGTCGGCGTGATTAAAAGGAGTTGGTGACAAATATGATCCTTCTATTAAGCATCCTTAACGCTTATAAAGTCCAACTAATTCGGGGGGTGGGGTTGGGGGGTAATCCTTGCCAAAGTAATTTTTGATCATTTAGACTGGTCTGTCTATTCAGCAGTCAGGCGAGCTTTTCATAAGGTAAAGCGCTGCCAAACGAGGACGTCGACCAACTCTAGCACAAATGTTTACCTCTGCCGCGCCTCACCACTCACCTCTGCAAACTCTGCATCTCCCATCACTATGCAGTCAAATAAAACAGAATAAAACCGGAAAAAGTCGCGGGTTTCCTTCACAATAAAAACAACAGACTCTATGAGAAAAAAAAATGGTTCAAGCATACCTCATTTTCATGTGTTATTTAGGACTTGCGAAGTGTTGTGTTCACATGATGTAACCTACACACTCTTGCAGGTTAAAATCTTTTCCAAATGTTAAACTTGTCTGAAAACTTCTGTTGGAAAAGTCTTTTTTTTTTGTTAAACAAGAATCAGGGGACAAAGTCAGGGAAGTAAGAAGCTGTTCTGAGCAGTACCTCTGAAAGTAAAAGAAGAAAAGCAGCTGGGAAGCGGTGATGCAGGGGCCAGGAGGCACCAATGAGCAATGACAATGAGCGGTGGTGAAAATGGCTGTGTCTCAGCGCCCCTGAATAGTAATTTAAACAAGTTGATGAAGGAACTAAATTAGTTTGAAAACTTAAATGAAGACTGCATGGCTGATATGTTAACAAGTGGGCTTGCCCTTGTTCTATTGCTCATTCTTCTTTGCTCATGTGTCAAATGTGTCTACATGTCCTCAGCATGCTTTGCATAAGGTTCAACTTACAGGTTAATTTTTTCACCAAATGTAGGCTACATGTAAACTTGTCTGAAAACTTCCATTTCTATTGAAGAGTTGGTGAAGGATTTTTTTTATGTTAAACAAGACATTATGGCACGAATTTATCGCAAAAAGCGACTGTTTTGTGCAGTGCTAGAGGCTCTTTTTTACAATATGGAGTGCTGGAGTCCTTGACTCTGGTTTGAGTCTCAGGTCAGTCTGAAGAGCGGCTGTTTTGTTAAATCTTTGTTTATTTCATTAGTTGTACCTCATTTATCACCATTTTAAATCACGGAGAATAATTACATTTCATTATAATTCTAATCCTTGTCTGTTCCTGTTGTCTTAGACTTATACATGCTCAAAAATGTCCGTTTTTGATACGTGATGGAAGCACATTTTTGATTTATTCAGAGTCAAATCTATTATGACAATCAATTCAGTTTTAATTGTTTCGCTTCAGTACGCCCTCAATCATTACTATTACTCCTGGTTGTTGTTTTTGGATGTTATCTGTCAAAACATCACTGGAGCTCCCTGTAGTGTGTATATTTTCTCTTTTTTTCACCCTCTTTCTTTCTTTCTTTCTTTTTTTTTTTTTTTTTTTTTTTTACAAAATGTACTTTCTTTATCATTCTCCTACACATGGATTCATGTGTAAAATCCATGTGTAGGAGAACACGGATTCACGGGGATTTGCACTTTTTAAGAGCTTTCATTAATTTATTTATCAGTTATCTTATTTTGGTGAAAAATAATGTACCGGAAACACATTCTTCTTAACTATGGCGGCCTTGACGCTTGTTTCTTGTCTCGCTTTTTTCCCTCGCACTCACAGTTGGGAGGGTAGTAAGTAAACCGAGCGTCGGTATCCAACGTTAACGTTACCTGTAAAGATAAGAAAAAAGGTCACGAACCAAGTGTAGTTGACTAGTTTTTGGTTTCGACAAGCAAACTGCAAAAGATTTCCTCACGGTCCAGCCATGGGTATGAGTGGTGCGGCGTGGAGGGGAGAGGGGGATTTAAATTTCTCTTTAGTCTCCTCAGCTTTTGATTTGAAGTGAACGGTGCACCGGAGCAGAACCCAGCTGTGTTTCTTCAACGAAACACGTTAGACGGAGAGAAGAGTTTGTCTTCGTCGGTTTCAGACAGTGTTGTTTCTTCACACACGGGTTTGTTCGATTTTGTTCATTTTTCTTGGAGTTTTCAGTTTTTTTTCCTCGAGAGCCGAGGTGGCGAACTGAAAGCGACTCACGGAGTCGGGACTGACCACTGGAGTTGGTCCTGAAAATGGAGGCTGTTATCGAGAAGGAATGCAGCGCGCTTGGAGGACTCTTCCAAACTGTTATCGGAGACATGAAAGTAAGAAAAATACACTTTACAACACAGATATCACACATTAGGGCCACCAAGCGAGGCCCCTATACTCACTTTCCCAGCAAGTTAACATCCCAAGCATCAGTTTAAATGTTAGCTAACGTGAGTTGTTAACGTTAATTCATGTGTCCTTTAACAGATAAACAAGTTGAGGTTTCGTTAAGCTAACCCACGGTAATGTGACATCAGTCAACCTCAGGCAAAGTCAACTGAAACCCACACCAAACGAACCTTAAGCTCATGTTTATTTAGAGGTCCAGCAAATAGAAAAATTAAGGTTTAGTAAATGTATAATAGTCAAGGTGTTAACTCCAACTGTTTATGGCAGCTAGTATGTTTATAGCCTTACTATAATGTTATATTAACCTATGTTAGTTCTGGTTTTGCGGTAGCAAAGTGCCAGTATTGTATTGGACTTCACTTTGCTGCATTGTCCTCCGTTTTAATCCATTGGAAAAACAAATACATTTATATTTATTAATAAATTTGATATTCATTTGTTCCAGTTTGAAGTGGGGCAGCAGCCAAAATTGGATAAAAGCTAAATAGGGCAATCACCAGTCTCCAAACTAGGGCATCTTATGTTGATGATATTTTTTACATCTTGGCCGATGAGACAATTAGCTGATTTCCCAGCTGTTGTACTTGCCTGAAGGAATGCCGAGAATTTAGCTGTCAGGGCAGAAAATTACCCGCAGGGTCTTGAAGGCTTTGAAATGTGTAGGTCAAATGGCCAGTCATCGGGTCATCTGGAGTCAAAAAGTTTGTTATGAGTACTGTCCAGACTTTCAGCACTTCTCAGCATCCCATGACCCACTTGAGTAGGTAGTTCATGGTTGCCCTGTCTCTGAACTGTCAGGTAACTACGCCACCAGATATCACCTGGGAGATTATGCAAATACTTAGAGTATTTTGTCTTTTTATTAGACATTCAAATTCACACTGTTGCCTTATCTTTTTTCAGCTACAGATGGGTTTGTGAAAAAAAAAAAGTGACAGCTCACTTTGATATTTAATCCAGGCTGTCAACAAGAAGAGTAGGAAAGGAAAGGACATTTGCCATGGCGTTGGAGTGTGAGATATCTGCACTGAGGCAGGCAGAGCTTAGTTTCATCATCGGTAAAAGATGGACTGAGCAAGCAGAGAGAAAGGATCAGAGGCATGTTGATTGAAGACATACTCATATATATTGTCACATTGTAGTGTGATGTACATATTTTCAAATTCAATTTTTCGTTTTCTTCTTATCACTCCTGGTGCAACTGCAATATAGCACAATTCCCCCTTGGGGATCGATTAGGTATTTCTTATTCTGACTGATGAAAAGAGGGCAGTGATTGAAAGGAACAATAAGTTATGTAAGGGTTGAGTTGGTTGTTTGGTGCAATGTTTGACATCATAACATGACATTCCTCAGGCTCTCGACAGTAGTAGCACATTAGTGATAAACATGACCTCACGCTATAATCGCTACCCTATCTTGTGCTGTGTTACTACCATGTTAGCCTCTTCTTTTTCATTGCACTGGGCCACTTGTTCTAGCTGTAATGGTTTTGATGAAAGACACTTCAACTATTTTCAGCCCAGGACCTGAATTAGGTAAATTTAGAGTCCCATCGGGAACTATGCTCATTACATGATAGTATTAGAGCTCTTGTTGTGTAAGGATCTTTCCAAAAGAGGCCTGTGACCCATTTTGCAATCTAACAGGACATGTCAGTGAGTCTGTTCTCCCATTAAGAGATGTAGAATCAAATAATTATTAATTATTAAACAAAATAGGAGTGAAATTAAAATGCAGTTGTTTAGAAATGTGGAAATAATTTGTAATGACAATTTATTCTGTATCAAGACCAAACCTCAAGCTCTTCAAAAAAATACAATGCTTCATAACGATTTATTTATCCTACCCTTAGATCAAATGGCAATTAGATGGAAAATCATTTTTGAATGACATATTAAGCTATCACATACAGAAAATCTAAGTTGGTTGGTTCTGATTTGCCTGCAGGTGAGGCGAGGCATCACTGTGGTCTTATGTTGGTTGAACTTTTATGTAACTATGGGAATAGTCAAATCTGTTCAGACGATTGTGTCATTTTTGTTTGTGTCTGTTTTTTTCCCACAGAGCAGCTACCCTATTTGGGAGGACTTTATCACCAAGGCCGGCAAACTGCAGTCGCAGCTCAGGTGAGAGCTGTGTGTTTGTGTGTTTTATTGTTAAAGAAAAATAAACTGTTTCAATTGAAAAAAATTAAAATAGGAGGACTCGATATTTTCACTTTTGTCATTTAGTTCCTCCAGTTATTATAGTAATACACAAATGTCAGGACTGGTTTTAGACTTCACTTGGGCTTTTACATTACATGTCAGTGTTGGTTCCTTCAGAAAAAGTTGTAGTGGTCACATGTCCTTAAACTAACAAATAATGACAGTTTACATAAAGCTTAATGTCCCAATAATGTCTCCATGGGGCATTATGTGTCCTCACCTTCCCTTGTAGGCTACTTTAAGCCTGATTTAATTTGTATTTCTTATATTGTAAATTTAGACACCTTCTGCCAAAATTGTTTGATCCTCTGCGAACAATGGATGCCAATTCCTGCCACCTCTCTTAGTTGGTTTTGAGTAGCCACGTGTCAGGAGACAAACAACTTATGACTGCTGAAATAAAAGATCATTGTTCAGCAAGTACTGTCAAAAAGGATGTCCTGTGGTTGTAATTATTCTTTGATTTACAATGCATGTCAGTTCTCTGGCCATTTAAGTGTCCACGTGTCCTGAGACAGACTAATACTGACAGTTGTACAAAGGCTTAGGGATTTAACAATACTTAACAGGGGCCACACACTGTCCCATTCCTCTATTTTCTCAGTATTGAGGCTGATTATGAGTGATATGTTATTCAAGTGTCTCCATCATTCAGGGGTTAAATATGTGACCCTGCAATGTTTACACTCAGGAGAGTATTTGTACCCTTGTTGCGAAAGACTGTTTTTTGGGGTGATAGAATATGTGTGTGCTTGCTAGCGTGCGTGTGTGCGTGTTAGTATGGATATGAGGTCCATGATAAATAAAAGAAAAAAACTACCACTTATTATAAAGGTTAAAAAAAAGCTAGCCATAGCCAGTTATAGGGTTTGCACTTCAACCAATATTTTTATGTCAGAAAGTATAAAAATTTGATTATACTTTGACATATTACTTTAAAGCATTTCCAAGATCCACTCACTGTAATGCCAGCATTGGCCAATTAATGCTTACAGAAAGATAAATTGACTAATGCTGATATAGATACTCTTCTTAACAGAATAAGTTGAATATCATTTCTAGAAAGATGACCACATTTCAGTGTTTTAGAGTAGCTGTTGCCAATTGAGATGGGCCTACGCCCTACTCTAGGCTGCGGTGGTTGTGGTTGTGGAATATTGTTGGCTGCAGCAATGCACTTGTTGATGGAGAGCTAATAAGAGTGTGCTATTTAGCTTTGCTCATCGCAATCTACAAATAAGGCTTTTTCTGTCTGCTTTAAAGCCTGTCTCTGGCCCCTAGAAATTTGACCAAACTAGCCCTTTTTGACTAAAGTATAACCCCCCACCCAAGGACCTCTGTAATCTGTTCAGGAGCTGGGCTACATAGAAGGACACACACACACACACACACACACACACACACACACACACACACACAAACACACACAAACACAAACTGAGTAAAATACAAACACACCCACCCTCTCTTTGGCCTGGATAAGTGACTAGCCAGCAGTGGCAGCAGCATATGTCTGTGTATAATGACGTCCTAAAGCAGACTCCTCTGTAATTTAGACCCTCTGCTCCCCTCTCACAAAGCAACTAGGAAATCAACCAATTACAGTGTTGAGGTTGTTCTGTCATATTTCTGGTCCAAATATGGGTTTTTTTCCTACCCCTTCTGGTTTTAAGTAGTCATCACATATACGCACACACATATACATGCGTGCACACAGAGCAGAACTTCAAGGAAAGAAGGTGGATTGGGATATAGGATGGCTGATTTCTAATCACAGTTGTCTTTTAACATGTCAGTATTCGGTTTATTTGGTGGATCGTGGTTGATGCAGCTGTTTCAGAGCTAGGCTTACATGTGGGCCTCCCTTTCCCTGGTTCTTTTTGTGAAGAAACAGTCAACCTAAAAAAATTAAATGCAGTTCTTGAAGTGTATATGAAATTTTAAAAATTCTTTGTTACTTATTTGAGTTCAAAAAAGGAACCCTCAAATTCCATTGTCACACTTAACAACAACGCTTACTAACAACCATTGAGCTACTTGTTTGAGGGAGAGAGGACATAGGGAAACATGTTTCTGGCACTGTGACAGACACTGTGATGCAAAACTACATGTAGTTGTTCATTCATCTTCGTTGAAGCAGTGCTTGAATAGGGTTCAGTTGGCATTGAGCTTGAAAAAGAGACTGATGTGAGAGATATAAAAGTTACTGTCAAAAAATTATCACTGGCTTTGAAGCTGCTTTCCAATGTTCCCTGTTCTCTCTATCGCAGTCCTGATGTTGAACTTAACACACTGGCAAATAAACAAAGTGACAAACTTGTCCACTGGTAGTTGCAAGGCAGCTAAACTAGCAAGTTTACTTGTGTTTAAAAAACCTGCATACACAGGCTAATTTTAGTGTAAAAATAGGTGTATATTTAGAAAGAAAATGGACAAAGAAAATAAAAATCAATCAATTGATCAAAAGACAGGTAAATACAGTACAAACATATATTCATATATATAAAAAAAACAGCTTAAAGCACATTCATAGTACTATATCTGTCACAATTGTTGTTATGTTATGCTTTAAACTAGTGAAGTTACAGCCCTAAAAATTTCTATGATTCAGATTTACTACAGTGTTATTCTAGTTTCATTTAAACTAAGAATAGACGGGGGTAGCAGTGCTGAATGTATCATTGTCAGAAAGAGCAGGCTGCTGAACTGTGATAGGGTCTAGGGGGAGTTTAGATTGGCTTGGGCAAGGCTTTGCGGTACAGATATGTTATAGTCGTTTGTCTTGACTCCAAGATAGTGGCGTTTGCAGATTTTAAGGCCAGTGGTAGCAGGCAGGTCATTGTGAAAGTACTGTGCAGTACTTAAGGCTTGTAACAGCAATGTTGTTTTATTTTCTTTTTATTCTGCTACCAAAGTCTTGAGGCATTTTTGCTGACTGTCAGAACTGAATTTAAATTATTTATTTTATATATGTATATAACAAAACATTATCACTGACTTTGAAGCTGCTGTCCAATGTTCCCTGTTCTCTCTATCGCAGTCCCGATGTTGAACTTAACACACTGGCAAAAAAAAAAAACAAAATGACAAACTTGTCCACTGGTAGTTGGAAGGCAGTTAAACTAGCAAGTTTACTTGTGCTTAAAAAACCTACATACACAGGCTAATTTTAGTGTAAAGAAA
>JAQMCX010000057.1:15280168-15302384 GCA_029814765.1 Acanthurus leucopareius | reverse complement strand
ATATATATATATATATATATATATAAACAAATAATATTTATTTATTTGTTAAGAAATTATCTAATTTTACTGTTGGTTGATCCAGAAAATATTTGGATTTCAGATTTTCAGAAACCTAATTCAGGTTCTGGGCTGAATGAAAAACTATTAGTTTTCCACTTTTCAGATGCTTTTTTTTGCTGAAATGAGCTAAAAGCAGTAAATGGATTAACCAGTAGTACTAAGTTGTTTGACATTTTTCTTGTAAAAGCATTGCAAAGATTACCATGAATGACCATTGGTAGTAATAGTAAACTACTGGACATTGCACGTCACTGGACTGGAGCCACTGATACTAAAAGATGATTTCGATTAAGACCACTCTCTCTTTCTCTTTCTCACAAATCTGTTTTGGATTAATAATTATAAACTTGACATGTCTTTGCTACATGTACATGTTAAATATGGTCCTTAGACCAATGTGTACATGGTATAAATTAGAGTAGGCAGTCATCATTCGTAGGTTGCTCCTTTACCCGCACTGTGCTTTAAATAGAAAGGAATCTGTGTGTGCCTGCACATATGTTTCTTTTTCCATGATCAGGACACACCCTTAGATCTTTTGGTCAGCTCTACAACATTTATTAACCAAAGTAACATGGAGTTTTTTGAGTGATAAAGGATATGATTGTTTGATCACTGACTCAATTCCAAGACTTGTCTGTAGCTTGAAATGTAAAGAATATCGAAATCTAAAGTATGCATGAGAGTTGTCTATCAGTTGATTTGTTCACCTTTTCTGTCAGACAAGTTGGAGATGCCTCTTAGATGTCAGCTGTTGCTCAATTAAACAGTTAACTTAAACGGTGTGTGGACCAGCAAGATAAGACTGTGTCTAGTTACAGTGAAAGCATCAGGAATATACTGTAAACACTGGTAACTTTTAGTTAGTTTTAGTTTTAGTTTTAGTTTACTCTTAAGTCTATTTTTATCTCTCACCCCTGTGAGTTAGCTTAGAATGCACAACACATTGGCTCTTTGGTTTGCACTGGTCCTGGGTCAGAACCCCAAGGTTCTCCTGTTTACTCCCACTCAGTGATGATGCCTGTTACTTGTTACATTTTGTTTGGAAATTTCAACTGGAACCCCCTGAATTGGGATTTCAGGATCACAAAGTTGGAAGAACCTCACCGATCAAGATGTCAAAAAACGGCTATGACTGCATTAACAGTAGTGAAAGCACTAGGAATGTACTGTGTATTAGAGCTTCTGTCTTATTTGTGTCTTATTTAATCAGCCATTCACAGTGCTGTCCAACTTCCATCTGTAGACATGTTACTAAGGTGTTTGCTTACAGACAATACCATGCTATGTATTGTTATCAACTAATATCACCAACAATGGCTAATATGGATAGAGGAAACCTCACTGTAAAAAAATAGATTACTATGCTGGAAAACAAAAGATTAAAAACACTTTTGTTCCATTTGCAAGTCAAATTTGAGTCACCACCAACCTGTTTTCTGGTATTGTTTTGCTCAGTTGTGAAAGCTACCTGTTTGAACTGTTTATGAAAACCCAAAGATCTTGTTGTTATGGCTTATTGTTGACCAGTGGAAGATAACCAGTGCTTACATATCAAGGTACTCAGGGTTTGAACAAACATGTTTTATGCCAAGCATCCCTTGAAAATTTTCCACTCAATTGTGATTATGTTTTATTTGTCATGCGCAACAGATAAGTACACTTGTCTCTATTGAGTAGATCAAATAGCCCATACATGTATGTGCACTGAGAGCCTTTTGCCTCCATGCCTGTGACTTTAATCATGGGAGGTTTGTTGTTTCTGAAGTGGATGAGTCAGTATTTGCCAGTTCACCAGTCAGCTGGCCCGCCAATAGGGCAGCTTGTTGCCAGCTAGCTAAGTCAGTCCGGCAGCCAGACAAGCAATACATAAATAGGAATACCAGCAAGATGATGTCTGTTATGAGTAAAACAAAGAGTAATCTTACACCAAGCTTCCACTATTTTCTGTGTTGGATACGATTCTGTTCTTTCTTCAGCACTTTATGCATCAGCAGTATTTAATTATATAATTTGTAAATACTTGGTAAACTGCGCAAATTGACAAAGAAACAGGTTTGAGTTGTGAACTTGCCACCAGCTCCTTTTCAGTTAAATTGCTGCAAAAGGTGGTCTCACATTGATCCTTTCATTGACCTGTAAGTGTGGCACACTCAGCTCTAGGCCTGCTCTGCTGAGCTGGACAGATTCCAGCAGTCTCTAAGTAATCACATACACATTCCTCACACAGCAGGGCACGTTTAAGTTTTAACTTACACAGAGTTCAGACAGCCACCATCATACATGATTTTATTTTCAAATTATCAGGGTTAATAAAAGCTTCATAGTTTAAAGCATAGCACACATGTATGCACATAGGCACATTAAACATGCAAAAACAATTCTGTACCTTTTTAGTAAACTTATCATTTTTGTAAGTTAAGTGTGATTATAATTATTTTGTTTTGTTTTGATTTGTTTTACTAAATTTCTCTGCCCCTTTCTCCTAGGGCGACAGTGGTTGCTGTGTCTGCTTTCCTCGATGCCTTTCAGAAAGTGGCCGACCTGGCTACCAACTCGAGAGGTAGGAATATGCACACAAATTCAGGGGCCTGTGTACTAAGTGAGTACTTTAATCGCAAACTTATTACTCATTACCTATTACTCTCTTTAAGGAGTCAGTGTCACTTCAGTACAGTGCAGGACGGCTCTAGCACAGTACTGACAGGGTTAAATTGCTTAACTGTTAAACAGTATGTGGGTCTGGGCACCTATGTGTCAGTGTGTTTGTCTGAGTAGCCCTACTGTGCAAGGCCAGTCTTTCACTCTACTGTGCAGAGACGTTCGGTGGGTTGTTTGCTTTATCGTATAGGTAGTAAATCCGTCAGTATGCTGTTTGAAGCTCTGCAGCTAGCTTTGTCTTCGACCTCTACCCCCTTTCCCCCATTTCCTGCCCCCCAGCCCCCACTACACTCCACCTCTGTTACATCTGGACTGTGGTAGAATCTGCTTCAACTCTGTATGTGTATGAGAAGGAAAGAGAGAGTGAGAGATCTCATCCCTCCTTAGCTATGACACCTACAGCCCTGCTCCATACTATTAATAGGAACGGAGACAGACACACACATTTATCACCTCCCTCACTGCAGAGAGCAAGAGAGAGGGAGGGTTTAGAGCTGGATGGAGGTGGGGGAGTACAGGGAGTCATCATACTTGCTCTCACTATGTCTGTCTCTCCTACTCTTTCTTTTTCTTTCTCTAACACACGTAAAGTATAAATATTTGCCCTTAAGAAGTTACTTTCAGTCAGCTAAAGAATGTTGTGTCATCTTTTATCTGCTCTTTTATTACTTTTTCTGCCCATTCTCTATATGTTTTGTCTTGTGTTAGCAGTATCACATTACACCCTGATTTTTTTGTGCTTTGTTGTTCAGGCTTCACTTCATGCTTGAGCTCTTCAGTATAGAGGCAAGCATTAATAATGAGTTATAATGCACCAACGCTGCCTACCTCTCTGCTGTCTGTATCACAGGTAGATAACCATATGATAGTCTACAACAGTATTCTAAGGAGACTTGATTACCAACATTAGAGACCAAACTTACTATCAAGGGTACAGTTTTATGTGTGCTCATTCTTAAAGATTTCTATAAAAACATATATATGCGATAAGTACACCACCAGTTTTGTTATCACTTATGCCAGTTAGCCTCTCATTTTGTTTTAAAAAGTTGCGAGAGGGCCTAGAGTGAGTCTAAATGTAAGTTTTTCTCATTATCTCGAAAATCAACTTATTTTAAAGAAGCTAACCATACGGTCTTTGTGGTTAATGTTTTTTTGAAGCCCACAGGCACAAGGAATTGGATAGATTTTTAGGTCAGCCCTAACAACAGCCCATAATATCTGTTTGGGGGAAAGTCTTTTCAAAACCTGGATCTCTTGGGTATAATTTGCTGAGGACTCATTTGTCACCAACCAGACTGCTCTGTTTAAATCCACTGAATCTACTGTCATGTACATGTAATGGATCTTTAAAAGTGCTGTGGGTAGTAGCGCTGTTGCTTGATGCTTGTTATGTGTGTGTGTGCTTGTTACAGTAGTTTTGATGTTAAAGAGCCTGTATTGGTTTGTGTCTAAATCGGATTAAGAACAGACTTATTGTTCGGCAAAATAAATACCCATAGATTGCTGAGGCCCCTTTATAAAAAGATGATGATTTCTCTCATTTTTTCTCGATATCTCCCACAGTTTTCTTCTCTCCTCCCTGGGTCCTAACATGCTTGTTATAACTATCCCCATGGTAATATGGTTTATAGAAGTCACATGTTTACAGATCAAAGGTGTGTTTGTGTGCATTTTTTATGTCCTTAAAACCACACAACACAGTAGAACCAGCCAGCTGTTCATTTAATAATAGTTAAACCTCTTTAATATAAAAATTAGGGCTGGGACTTTATTGCGTTAATTACGATGAATTAATTACAGAAAAATAACGCGACAAAAAAAAAAAACACATTTAATCGCAATTTTTCTTTTGCACTGCAGACAGTGCAGAACGTTTCTTATTGCACTAGTTCCCAGCGTAGCTCAGTTGGTAGGGTGGCCGTCCCATGTGCGGAAGCTTCGTTCTCCACGCGAGTTCGACCCTGGCTCCAATCATTTGTCGTGTGTATATAAAATATTTAAAAAAAAAAAAAAAAAGACAATGCTGGGTTTGTTGGGTGGAAATCTGGATGTGTGCACAAATTGTCCTGGAAAGAATTTGCCTATCCGGAGCTCTTCGAACCTCCACTACCCCTCAATGCCAAACATGTTGCAGCTAGCACAGACAACAAAATGACATAAAATTTTGCTTCTTGTGTCAAATATTGATATGTGATTAATTGAGATTAATTAATTACAAAGCCTCTAATTAATTAGATTATTTTTTTTAATCTAGTCACACCTCTAATAATAGTGATAATAACCATACAGGCAAAGACATGAACTTTGCCAAAGATTTGACAGCGCACACAGTGAAGGACATTAAATCTTCTACATAAGCTTTCAGCTACCTTTGTAAACAGTTGTACCGTTGTATAGTGGTGCAGATACTGGCAATAACAGCAGCTCATAAAAATTCAAGGGTCGATTAGTACACTCAGCACACTTGGATATTTGACAGTTGTTATGTTTATAGGTGTAGATGAAAGTTTCTCTGGGACTCTTTTATCACTGTGTTATCACTAAAGCAACGTGATCACAAGATTAAAAAACACATTAACAGAAAGGAGCATTTTTCAAAAACTTGAACTTTGGAGCACAACTCTTTTGTTCACGAATTTTTTAAAAATACTTCTATGTAAAATGTGCACATCAAACATGCTTCAAGGCTTTTTTTTAAATAACAAAAGACCTGACAATGCCCAGTTCACGGTGTCTCTAATACAGATTGAGATTTTGAACTGTTTGAACTTTTTTTTCACAATTATGATTCAGGTAAGCTCAAAGATGAAGACGCACATAAGATGTTTCAATTTCAGTCCCACAATACATTTTCAGTCCTCAGTACCCTATAGATGACTTCTGGAAAATAAGGGGTTTTAGCAGAAGAAACCCATGGATATACATTATTACATATTGAAACAAAATTACCCTTTCCAATAAACCTCAACGATTTTATTAAGTTCGGGCTATTAAGAGACACTAAAATAACAGGAAAACACCTTATGCACAGATGTTGATCCTTTACGAAAAATGCAGTGCTCTGTGTGCTTTGCTCCATTTTACTTTGTCTTGATTTGCTCTATATAATAGATAGCTAACCAGACATAACCACAACAATCTTAGTATTATTGGCAGTGGTTTTTGATAAGAAAATGTCCGTTGACTTATGGTGAAAAACATGTCTCACCAATAGAACTGTAGTTTTTTTTTTTATGTAAAACACTATATGGTTGAGAAACTACCTTCAAGTGTTAACACCAGTAAATGCTCATTGCATGACCTAATCACTGCGGTGAAGTAAAACTCTTTGACTAAGTTTTGGAAACGGTTCAGTGAAAGACTGAAGCTTTTAATAATTATCAGCTGCTGCATGGTGTTTGCGTTTCTGCATTTGTTTGAGTTACTTATTTAAACTGATTTATGAGAGCCAGATGTCTTCATAAAGATGGAAAGAGAAGGGAAACATGCAGAAAAAAGAAAAGAAAGATTAAGATTCAAGGATTAATGAGTACTGCCAAAGTAAACTCAAAATGAGAGACCTGCATATAAAAGAAAAGTAAAGTCCAGCTTACCAGTGTACAGTTGAGTGAAATAAAATAACTGGAATGCCAAGTGGAGAAAGTTTGAATAAAAGAATGAAAGACCGACTTAAGTCTTCAGACAAAGCCTTTCTTTCTCTCTGTTGTGCTCTATTATTCAGAGTCTATTGGAGCTGATAGCAGACACAGACACACAAGAAAGAGCAGATCTGATTGCATGTAAAAAGTACAGTGTGTGACATGTAATTGCCACATAACAGAGAGCTACTCGCTCAGAGACAAACACTTAAGATGCTACTACGCTGACAGACTTTTAAATGTGTATATTCACAACCACAGGCAAAGACAACGGATTAGCTGAAGCCAGCTGTTTCTCTGTACTGTGCTTTGTTCTTTTCAGATTTGGACTTTCTTTAAGCACAAAAAGCTCACTTTCCTTTGTTGTCCTCGTCTGATAAAGTACACTGAAGTATGCTTTGGCATCTCCCTGCTGCTCCAATTTTTGCTTGTTTTCTAGCTGCATTGAGCACTGTATATTTTCATGTATATTATATTTTTCTCAAAATAAAATTGCCCTTTTATTTAATTCAAGTCTTTTCCCTGTGTACATTTTCATCCAGCTGTTTGTTCACTGTCTTTTTCTTTAGTCTTTGCAGCTTTGTTTATCTTAGCAGTAGGTGCTGAGTATGGACAGCTAAGCTTTGGCATGTATTTTCAAAATGGAACAGAATTTCCTTCGTCTTGGTCTAAAACTCTTGGTGACAGACTTGTTTATTAGCAATGTGTTTTCTAAAAGTGACCTGGACACACTTTCAATACTAGTTAATCATTAAAGAAGCTGTAAAACAGAGAAATGTTTGTTATGTTTATTGTTGTTTTATTTTGATGTTGTTCCAGTAAATTTCAGACTTAGGGTGTTCAAAGCTGTCTTGCCTTGTAGTAATCCTGGTGACAGAAGACTGCACATCCACATCCTTAATAGTGTGAATCAATCATATACTGAGAAACATAAGGGAATGAGGAATTTTTGTTTGTCTCATTTTTTTCGCTCCTAAGTCTGTCATACTCTGTACCCCCTGTTACTCCTTTCCTCTCATTCTTCCTCATTTTCTATCAGTGGCAGCTTTTCCTTCCCTCTCTTTCTATGTTATGTATTTCCTTTTCTGCCTCTCGTTTCTGCCCCTGTAACGTTCTCAATTTGCTCTTACATCTTTTATATCTATGAACCTTAAACCTGCCCACAAAGGTGAAAATAACACATGCAGACATTGCCCTGTATTCTTTTACTGTTGGCACAAACACATACCAAGACACACACATCACGCAGCCACTGAATTGCTTCTGCCTTGAAGCAATGTGACTGTTTGCTTTAGTAGCTCTAATTGTTCTATTTGATTTAAACTCATGTGATCAAAAAACATCAGTGATCAAACATGTTTTGGGTTATACTGGATAAAAGCATTCACACATTACACCTTACAGAGAGGTCTTTAGGAGGCTGACAAACATGGTATAACCAAGTGATGTATGAATTTGCTAAAAGAAAAATGTGATACACCAGGAACAGGGCAAGGAATCTTAAGTTTTTTCACAATTTAATCAGCTTTCAATTAACAGTGCTATGATTTGATCACAAAACTATTCCTGCTCCAGATGAGCATTACTATCCTGGGTAGGTTTGGTTTGATTCTCAAATAGAAACAACACATTTAAAAATTATGCATTTACCTTCATTTTGTACATTTAACAAGCAGAATCTGAGCAAAGTATAACAGTAGCTGTAGTCCTGGTGCACTGTTAAGAGCTTTAATCATAGGAAATAAAGATGTTTTCAACAGAGTGCACAAACAAGGATCATATTGATCACATTGCATTCTGTCAATAATCTCCTTATCTTGTTATCACCTCACCAGTTAAGTGACTTTACTGTGGAGTTCCAATTAAGTTATTTTTTGGAGTAGTGCTTAGCTATTTGTGATAGAGTCATGATGTGTTTAATGTACAGCTACTTTTCTACACCCCTACTAGGTGACTGAGCAGTTTCAAAACATATTAAGATGCAAGTATTTGATATATAACTGTCATTCTACAGTACTCCATCTTTCCTGCAAGTTATTTTAGTGGCAGTATTATTGATATGAGAAATTTTTGTCGAATACTAAGTCATTGAAAATGTTTTCAATATTTTTCCATATTCATTTTAACAATTTTTTGACTGTTTGCTGATAAAACCACGTGATCTACTAGACTGGTCATTGGTGAAGAATGAGACAAAGCTCTGTGAAGCTCTGTTCATGAATAGAGAGAGATTAAGAGGGATCGGACAGAAGAAGAGAGATGGCAAAAGAACAATCCTTTCTCTTGTTTTATTGAGCACCAGTTCATTTTCCATGCATATTCCATCTTCCCCTCTGTTTTGTACCAAATTATAGTTTCATCATAGTTTCCTTCTCTGAGTAATTTGGCTAATGTTTCTGTTTGAGTGTCTTTTTTAGTTTGTGTGCATGTGTGTGTGAGTGTGTTTCTTTTCATATAATATACCAGTGCTACTTTGTGATATTTCATTGACCAAGTGAGTGCAATAGAGACAGAGTCGGTGAGTAGTGGGATTTCTTCAGAGTCAGCCACGATGAAACAGCTGACAGCAACCACACTGCATGGGGAGATGATGTCATTCCGTACAACAGACCAGACAAGAAGAGAAGACGAGAAGATTTTAAAAATAACACAGCAATACAGTTTTGAATCTTTCCAAGAACTACATATTGTGGCTCTAAAAAAGATAAATAAGTTATTAGAAATTATTTTGTAGTCCAAATTTGGTCAAATTAGTGGCATTTATGACCTACCTTTAAGATTCACATGTTACTGGTATGCAGTCAGGGATGTCTGCACACTAGCTGAAAAACTGCTAACCATCCTGACAGCCTCATTAGGTTTACATAGAGCAAGTTTTACCAGTTTTAAGACATAATTAGATGGTTTGTTTGAGTCTTCCTGTGACTCATTTGAAATGCTCGAGTCTGACATTGAAAACCACTTGTAAAAAAAAACTTTCAGTTGAGTTAAGTCCTTGTTAAGTCGACAGCTTGTACTCATGTAATACATAGTACACAATTAACATTAGTGACCTTAAAAAATGTTAGTGACACATTATGATAATTGGTAAATTACATATCTGGCACTTTCTTCATGTTCAACTACAGCAGTTTCACGCACAGGCAATACAGGATTTTTCAAACCACCATGGCATAATAGTTTTTTCAAGGTTTATAAATAACCAAGCCTGCGTCACATGTTGTTGGCAGCTGTCAGTACACTGTTTGTACATGTAGAGTGAGTATTTGTGTGTACATATGCTGTATGTCATTATGTCACAGTGTGTCTATTTGTGCATGTGTGTGTATTAATCCCACTGGCTCTGTTTGCAGCTCTAGTGTTGAGTCTGTTTGGACACGTCTGACTCTGTGGGGATGAAATAGACACCTGCCAAAAAGTTTGCATGTAGAAGCTTGTCAGATCTGTTTGGATCTAAAATAATTATAATGTTGTACAAACATGTTTTTAGAGTCATTTACTACTTAAATGCTCCTCTCACCTAGCCAGTTATTCAGATTGTTTTGAGCAAGCACAATCAATTATTCAACAGCCCATATTACAAGAATTATGTATACTGTGAGTACTGTTAAGTATTGCTATCATCATAGCTGTATGGTCCACAGTAATTCTCTTTTGAAAGAAATTTTCACAATAATCTATGTTACCTTTTGTTGACAAGTCAGACATCTAGTTGCTGTTGTTAAGCCTGTAAAACTACAATAAACCAGTCCTTACACACTTCCCGTCTGTTTGAAGCAATGCTGGCTATTGTTGTCATAATTCCATTCCTTTTGCTATGATTACATAATTGCTGTTATCAAGTTGTATTTCTCTTCCATACCACTGTATCAGACGTTCCTGCAGTGGTTTCACTTTACATGAGTTACAGAGGGACAGTGGCAGCCACCTTTTGATTTGGACCAGCAGTAATAAACATAGCATCACTCAAACATGATGTTTACTTTTACTGTTTATGTGAAGCAGCCCAGTATATCTGAATAAGTAGCAGTACTTGGATTTTTGGTCTCACTGAAGATTGGATTGAGATGCTTAAGATGTTTCAAAGGACTGGGTCTTCAGTGCAAAGTGAGCCAAAAAGGAAAGGTTGTTGCTTTGATCCCCGGCTCCTTCATCCTCACATGTTGAGCTGTCTGTAGGAATGTTGCTGAATGTCAAATTGCTTGCAAGGGGTATGTATCCTACCCTGATGATTGAGTTGGCACTCTGTTTGTCAGTAGTGTATGGATTTATTTGTAAGTGGGTGAATTTAGACCTGGATCAGATTAGCAGAAAAAACCCTATAAAAATGCAGTCCATTTCTTTAACCAGAATGAATATGTCTACCAGGAATGTTGTAGTCATAACTAAAATTGGTGATGCGTTTTAATACAAATAAGTAACCTCACAAAATAAACCAGTGCTGATTTCACTGTACTTGTATACTAGTTGATATTCCCTTGCGAAGGGCCCTGGTTCTTCTTTTTTTGCCAGCTTGGTTCTAGTTGTGACAAAGTAGCTGTTCTACATCTTTATGACCTCTGAGCGCTGCCTAGCAGTAGCGTCAGCCTATTGTCTAACCTCTTCCATTAACATCATTGCTGTACCTCCTTATGGAATAACTTAGTTCCACTGAGGCCCTTGTGTGCCCACAATGAGTTCAGCAACTGAAAATAGGTTTCACCCTAGAGAGGTGCATGCTCTGCCTTTTGAGCTATCTGCAGTGTTGTTTTAATGCATTTTTACATATAATGTCTCTGAAACAGACAAACAACAATTGATAAACTACACAACAGCATATTACAGTTAGATTGTATGCATTCTTGCTCCTGCTTTGTTGCTGTGCTTAGCAAATATTTGGGGTAAGTGGGGCCGTAAACCCCAGATGTCTCTAAAGGCTTACCTTCTACTATTTCTAGTCATCTGTTAATGCACTTGGTGCCACTGCTAATGCAAAGCAGAAGCTTTTAAAACTGTTCTTTGTTATCTATGCCTGTCACTATAACTAGCATAGAGGACATATTAGCATTTTACCACTCTTTTTAAAATGTTCAGTCTTAGTTACCCATGTTACTGTTGCAAAATGCCTCAAAAAAGTTGTGCTTAATTAATATGTACATGAAAGCTAACAGGTACTTGGAATCAGTGTGGTTCAAAAATTTAAATGGGAGATAAAAGATTATTAATAGGTGTGTGCACTTGATGCTATAGATCTATGTAGTCTTTTAGTCTGAGTGAGTGAGAGGAGCCAAAACGCTGCTCATTAGTATTATCAAACAGAATGATGACAAATGATCTGTGTGTTTTGAATGTAAAGTAAGTATACACTTGAGAATTTAACAGACCATTTTGCTTTTTAAGCTAATGATTATTGATCTAGTTGTAATATAAAGCAGATTTACTTTATTTTACAGGCTCTAAGATAAAAGTGACATTTTCTGTTAAATAATCAGAGATATGATGGCTCTCTAAACCTGACCTAAGTGCACTGAACTTGAGAGGGCAAAATTTGGTCTAATTCTGTTTCAGTCTGCTTTCTGCACTCTGGCATGGACTCACCCCCATACAGCTCTGTGAAAAAAAAATCTGGCCCTTCCCTTTTTGCAGATCTCAGTCCATGGCTTGGCCTTTGTTACAGGGCAGCCCTAGATCCTGAACCAACCCACTGTCTCAATGCCCTCTCTGAAAGGGCTCTGTCCTCTTTTTTCCAGTTTCAGGCCAAAACCAGCAGGGGCGTATACATTTCCTGTCCTCTGTCCTGCCCAGACCTAGATCCCATCCCCTGAATGATCTCTATGCCTCTCAATATACCCTCTGTTCTCTTTTAACCCTGACCCATCCTGGAAGGCTCACCAGTCGCTGGACCCAGCAGTTAACTCAGTTAATGGGTCAAATACACAGACTCATGCACTGACTCACTGACTAATTGAAGTTGGCACACCTTTGTTTGTATATGCACAGCATATGTAATGATTCAATCATATAAACTAAATGCAGGAATAAATCTCTGTCTTTTCAGACAACAGATTGTGCAGGGTGATTTAGTGCAGTTGTAGAATCACTTGCTTTACATTTTAGTATGCACAATAAAATTATTAATATACAAAAAAAATTTGGCAAAATCAGGCTTAGGCTCCAAAATGTCCTTGTGGGGTTAAAGACGAGTGTTTATGTGTGTGTGTGTATATCTGTGTCTGTGTGTATATTTGTATTTGTACGTGTGGAACAGAGGACACTCTCTTTCCAAGTGAGAGGCAGAATGTGTATGTTTCTGAGGAGGGGAGGAGGCCAAACCCAGAGGAGAATAGGCCAAACACCTTTGAGTGTTTCTGAGCCAAAAAAGGAAGCAGAGAATTCTTTGTGTGCTTGACTATGCGTGCATTCAGTGTGTGTCCACAAAAGTGTTTGTGGGTTAGTAGTGTTTGCTCTCTGTTTTTGTATAAACACAAACCCGGTTAGACCAGTGAACTTTGTATTAGGAACATCTGACATGCATGGAAAGCCTAATTCAAAACACATTTGGTTAGCAAATGAGCTTCATGCCTATATCTGTCTGAGCATTTGAAGTTCACCTCCAGACGTGCTTTAGAGTATTCTACCATGACTTATATTTTATTAAACATGTCTTTTTTATTCCATGTGCTCAGTTTAAATAACTCTGTAAAAGTATTAAAAAGCTCATCAACTCTTCGAGAAATTCTGGACTATAAATCACAGGCCATGTGCTCTGTCCACCATAGCTTCTTAGGCTAGGATGACATGTGGAAGAGCAGTGCATATCAAGATGGCTGGTGCTAGCATTAGAGGAAACATTGGTGAGACTGAGCCGTACATATTAGGGCCTCAGATTAGAAGTCTGTTGTGCAAGGAACGAGTAACGTGTATCAGAATGGTATGTGCAGGTAAAATATTTCACTTCTTTATGCTATTTGTTAGCTTGTAACTGGCGGTGCACGACTCTGTGTTAGTGGCTGAGAAACTCAGAATGTCTTCTATGCTGTTACAGTAATGTTTTATTTTGATGTTAACCACTTAATATAAAGTGAAAATAAATCCCTTTGCTGATAACATCTCTTCTGCCTGCATGTGTGTTCCTGAGAAACCGACGGCAACCAAGCCAATCTGCTCCATGTCTGGACAAGAGTTTCCTTCAAACACACAGATGTTATTGTGTGCATGCGTGTAATTGCATCTGTCTGGAGTGCGTATGTTAATGTATAAGTGTTCACTAATTTGTTTACCTTAAAGCACTGGTCCATATTGGTCCATTTGCTTCTAGCTCACAAGTGTATGTGTTGTGGCTATGTAAGCAAATTTTACACTTCTCCCTTTTTAAAAGTTAACGTTAAACACTTTACCCTCATTTCAGTAGCCAGGCTATGACCCAACACAGTCTCCTTTTTGCAGTACTGGCATGCACACACTTTAAGACTCACATCGGATTTCACAGAGATGTTTAAGCGTACACTCAGAACACAGCCATCTAAGGCCCAGGTTTAAGCCCAAATACTGTGTGATTCAGAGGTAGTTAATTTTTCCCTAATGAGAACTTTGTGCCTAAAATCTAAGGCTCTAAAACCACTTATTATGTAATTTGACAAAGTCCCTACACTGTAGTAGAAAGAAGACGGACATGAAAATAAAAAGTTTCAGTATCACACAGCCGCCACAGATGCCAGGAAAGGAGGTTTGCTAGCTTCTTTCTCATTTTCTTATGATAAGTATTTCATTACTTTCAAAAGAGGCAAAGTCATTTGCCTGTGTTCCTTGCTTTTACATATTTGTCTCACTTCCTCACCTTCATTTTATCTTTTTTAATTCACTCTGGTTCTTCATGTCCTTTTCTCCTCTGCAACTACACTCTCACCTCCTGTGTATGTCCAGGCTGTTGAGGCCAGGTGTATACACAGCCGGTCTGTGACAGCAACACCAAACCACGTTCTGTTTGCCATCAGGAACTTTCTGCGTAGCTGAAACTCCCCTCAAGGACAGAGAGAGAGATGGGCAGATGGAGGGTAGAGACAGAGGAGATAAAGAGCAAGTTTTCTTTAGGAGGTACTAGAGATTAAGGTTGTTTGTGTCCTCAAATTGTCTAGAATTTGATGTGTCATACTTGAGAATAGATTGTAGCAGCAACACATTTGCATAAATACTCAAAGTTAGCTGTGGATGCACAGTGGGATACCATCATCAGCTAGTTGCTGTGTAACCGGGCAGGTGAGCCATCTGTTGCAGGCTGACCATTGAAGGTGAACTTTGAGGAAGTGTTAACTCATGCATTCCTCCCCAGTCACTGGAAAAAAAACCTTAATCTTTTGAAATAGGGTGAGGCCACGTCATATTGTGAATTAAGTCGTCACATATGTCTGTATGTAGTCATTTTAAACTAAAAGTTTTCTGAGTTTGGTAAAATTATGATGTCATTGCATGTGTTGTAAAATTTGATTAACAAGCATGTGAAATGCCGTTCTTGAACCAGTTTTAATAGGTATCAGTTAATCATCCAGTGCTAGGTATAATGCAGCAATTGTACTGTTTGATAGATGGTTAAATAATGGTTGGGTTCAGTCCATTCAACTTACTCAGTCAGCGGGTTGACTCTGTGAGCTTTTAGTGTTTGAATTGTTCCCTATCATCCCATAGACACTTAGTAAAACACTCTGAATGAATGATGTGTTTGTGTGAAGAGCCAGAATATGTGTGTGAGCGTGGGCGGGTGGCTGGATGGATGTGGGGTGACACTTGGGTAGAAAATGCCCCCTAACTAACTCTTAGATAGTATAAGGGGCTCTTACATACACAAGCACACATGAACACATATATATGCATGCAAAGGCTCCGACACACACAAAGTAGATGTAATCTGGTGGTCATTATTGCAAACAAGGCAGTGTTGTGTTGTACTGACTAACAGTTCAGTCTCTCTTGTGTGTGTCTGGTTTAAATTATCACCAGTATCTCACAGACTAGAGGCCTCTCAGTCTTTCTCCGCACAGGGAAAGAAAAGGTCACAGTCACATTTTAGAGCAAAATTCAGTCTGTCGAATTGGATTTGCCTGTTCAATGTAAAGATCTGACTTTGTCTTCCTGCTCAGTTCATACACTTAACTCTTTTATCAGTTGACATTAGTCTAATGTTTTACCCTTAAGGCTCAACTTTAGTGCCTTTCTCTGTTATTTGTGATGAGAAAACATAAGATTTCCACAAATTTAGAAAGTAAGTGTGCGTCATGCTCCTGGTTCACTAAAAAACCAAGCGTTCCATGGAATGTCTCTCCAGACAGGTTGCTAACAGTGCTTTGAGCTCCAGAGTTAGTCACAGTATGACGCAGGATGTCACACAAAACTATCATGCTACAGTTTGTGGTCATTTGAGACCCAGTTCATAAAAGTTACAGCCTGCCATTTTGTGCTTCTGCATTGCTCTATGTACAAGGACACAGCCAAAAAACTAAAATGTGCTTATTTTGACTGACAAAACACAAGTTGACTTGGGATCTTTTCAAATGATAATTTAAATCACCTTCTTGGGGTAGTCCTAGCACATTCATATACTAAGTGCAGAGAGAACTCTGTTTAGTTTTCATCTTTATTTATGTATTTATAAATAAGTGAGAAAGGGGCAGGGATATATAAGTTTTACTTCCACCTACTCCTTTTCGGACACTAATTTTTGGTTGTTTTTCTTTCTGCTTTTAAATGTATTTCTGTATGTTCGAAATAAAAAAAATCAATTCAATTCAATTCAAAGAAGCCAAACATTGGAAATATTTATGATGGTCTGTATAATTTCAAGTAAGTGTCAAATTAGACTAGAACCTGATCGTCGTTGCTTTTATGTGTCTGTGAATTATAATACAGGCAGCTGTCTTGTTTCAGTTGTTTCTGTTCTGGCTGTTGTCTTTTCCATTAAGATTATTTTGTATATTGATGAAGAGCATTGTGGGAATTGTACTGTTGTCTTACATAATTTCCTCCCCTTTGCAAAAAACAAAAAATAAAACAAAAAAATAATCAAACGACAAAAAGTGTCAATTGTCATGGCTGAGTAACATATGTTCTATCCCTATTGTATTTTGCCTTGGCAGACAGGATCATATGTGATTCTTAGTCAGGCTATCTGTATTTTGGCAATAGTAAAGAGGACTTTGCATGCAGTGTGTATTTGGTGTGCATTATATATAGATGCATTTTATATGCGTGTGTGCCTACCAATTTAGCTACCAGATGTTTCCTTATACAGTATTACAAGTACTCATAGTCATTTCTAAAGAATAATACTTTTGCTGATCAAATGATGTACATCTGAATAAATATATTTAAATGGAACTTCACCCCATTTCCCTTTGACTCACACACAAGCAAGAATAATATACTGTAAGGCTATTCCTTTTACATACTCATTTTAAAGCCATTTATGGTTTTTGTTAAAAATCTTCAAAATGTCGCTTCCAGGTAAACCTCTTGCAAAAGCCTCTAAATGGGGTATTGATGGTATTGAACCCTTACACCCTGCTTTAGGCTTTCTAAGAGTATGTGTCAATGAGATCTAAATTCTCTGTATGTAAGAAATATGCCTTCTCCACCCTCCTCCTTACTTGAATTACCTGTTTTTTTCTGTATGATTTACAAATGCATGTTGTAACTTGGGTCTGTGACTTGAATGTAGCATGGCAAACATGACTCAGGCCTTTGTTTATTGAGTTGTTGTTGCATTCAGTTATTGCAGTGAAAATATGAACCTCTGTCCTCTTGTCTGTGAATGATTAACTGCGACATCAGACTTTTTGCACGTTCTGGCAGTATGCTGACGTGACATTGGTCTACACACCAGACTGGTTCCAGTTGTGCAATAAATTAAAAAAAAAAAAAAAATGCTGTAACATTGGGCATTATGGTGATTGGGTTTTTTTATTGGTTGATTGTATTAAGTAGCAGTGGCCATTGATGCTGGTTCTCAGTACTGCATACCTCAAATAATGATGGCAATACTCGAACAAAATAGGCAATGAATTTAGTTCACTGGTAGAGGTCCCAGTAAATCCTTTCTGTCTATCTGTCTCTGAAATGTGTGTCAGACCAGACAGGGAGATTAAAGAAAAGTGGGGCACCAGAGCCTGAAAAAGAGCAAGAGTGTGGGCTCTGGGGTAATCCATCCTCTCTCTCTCTCTCTCTGTCTCCCTCTATCTGTGTCTCTCTCTGTCTCCCTCTCTCCCTCTATCTGTGTCTCTCTCTGTCTCCCTCTCTCCCTCTATCTGTGTCTCTCTCTGTCTCCCTCTCTCGTTGTCTTTCACTCTTTTTACCTCTCTTTGGTCATCTTATGATATGCTTAAATCCTCTCCTTGGTGGCTTGAATTTGTTAGATTTTGCAGACTTATCTGCTATGTAGTTTGTTACGTATGTAGTTTGAAACATATGCAAGCAAAGACTATTAGTGAAGTAAAGCCTTGAATTGTGGATGTTTTGTACATAAGCTTAGAGGTTATTTGTTGGCACAACATTTGGTACCTTTAATGCTGATCAGGCAGAAATCTAATGACACTTGTTGTGACTTGTTTTGCAGTCCACCAACCATGGATTTTATCAATCAAAAATTGCCTGTATTTTGACAGTCACAAGAGATGGGGCTTTCTTGCCTAAACATTTTCTTCATTCTAGCCAAGCTCGAAGAACTGGCTGTGTCACTAAACAAACAGTTATCAAGACCAAGTGATGAATAGATGTTTACTACCTGGAACAGTGTGTGGGAAACATTAAGACGACATGGATAACGAGACCATACAGGCTTTATCTTGCTGAAATGAGTGATTTTTGCCATTTATGATATATTCTGTTTTCTATCATTGTTGGAGAACTGATTTCTATTGAGACAACACTTTGACACATTTCCCACCATTGCATCAGTAGACATCCGTCTAAATGCTGTATGTCCATCACGTACTTTCCCTTGGGACATTCTACATTTCTCTTTGAACATGTATTTTGTCTCAACTCTGACCGCTCATTGAACTGGCTAACTGCTTATTGACTGGATTAACTCAGGCACCATGTTAACACCATGGTACTACATTCACAGAGACATAAGAAATGAGGGGAGTAGAGGACTAAGTCAGTACAGAAAGAGACAAGAAAGAGAGAGAACTTTACTGAGCACAGAAAGATTAGAGTGCATGATAGAGAACTAGATCAGAGAGAGAACAGCTCAAAAGAAGAAATCAAAGGAATACAGTAGAATAAAGGGGATGGGGAGGGGGGATTTCCATGACCTACATTTGCATTGCAGTACGCAGCCAAAGCCAACATCTGCAGTTGTAACATTGCACTGTATGAGTGCAGTAAGCCAGTTAGCATAAATTAGCATATCATGTCTGCCTGGAGACTGTTTGCTAGCTTAGGATTTCTGTCTAGAGACCACCCTCATACTTTTCTCTTTTACTCCTCTTGTAAAGCACATGAACTGTCGAGCTCATGCCACCATACTTTACTCCTCTACTCAACAGTTTGTCTCCAGGCAAACCTTAGTTTGTCTCCAGGCAAACATGTCATGCTGCTTGATATCTCTGACAGGAATGTGACTGTAACCCATACTGTAGATATCAGTGGACATGAAGCATCTTCTGTGTAGTAATGTTGCCATCCTCATTTAGTTCTTGTTTTGGGGGACTGACTTGACCAGTCAAGAGCTTTCCAATGATATCCTATGCTTGAGCACTGTGACAGTATATCACGGGTGACAATAGAAATGTGACTCACTATAGATTGGTTCCTATTGTTTCAAGATTATCATAAAACAAGGCAATTCTCATGTGATCTTGTGATCTTGCAATCACAGCTACAAGTCAACCTTATGTAGTCACCAGCACTGCTATACCTTGGCCTTAAACTCAGGAACTTTTTTATGCAACAGCTTTTGTTCTTACAGTGTGTATGTGAATATCCTCTGAAAACCCTTAAAATGTTTTTCTTTCACCTTAAGAATACTGATACAGATATAGGAATTTCGGAATTTATTTTGATTTGGACTCCTTAATACATACTGGCTGTTTTGTTTAGGTGACAGATATCAGATGTTGAGCACAGTTGCAATGGCAATGTATTAAACTAATGGAAATCGCTTTTTCTCTGCAGATGAGGATGGGATGTGCAGCAAATGTCTACAGTGAAAAATAACTCACACAGCACACTTCAGAGTGTGACAAAAAATAGGCATTTTTAGACAAGAGTCATGCTTTATTGTTATCTTAATTGGTTCCCATCCATTGCTTTAGCATCCATTTTTGCCACAGTGCTGTGGTCGACAACCATTGTAAAAAAATTGGAAGAATAACAGAGGAGGGAGGTAGAGAAACACTTACTTGGCAAGCATCCAAATGAGAAAGAGAGAGACTCAAAGAGCAATGAGAGCATTTGTCAGATATGTTTTCTTGTTTACCTGCGGCCTCAACCCCTCATTAGCATTCACACCGCAGAACCACACCAAGGTGGCATAGTAGAAAAAAACTCCACCTTGTTTTCCATACTCTTTCCTCTCCGCTTAAACTTTTTCTCTTCTCACCTCTATCTACGTCTCAAATAACAAAAGTTCAACTTGTATCTCCCTTCCCGTGTTCCCTATTTACTTGCAGTTATTCTTTCCCACTTTTCATGACACATTAGTTATTATGCAAACTCTAATTAGTGTCACGTTAGCACTTTACAGCATTCATTTGCATTCAAGCTTAATTGCAACTATAGCACACTGTCATACTGTTATAAGCTACAGCTCTGTTTAGTGTATATCTGTCCAAAATTCTTCTTTTGAAAGCACATCTCTAAATCATTGGTAGCTGTCATGGATCTTTTGCTGTGTGTACATTCCAAAGCAACTGTGAAATGATTGTATAGATCAGAGGAGCCCAAGGAGGAGACAAAAAGGGTAAGAAAGGAAAATTGATTTAAAGACAGATATAGGATCGGATGAAATGAGAACAGTAGGGGCTAGAGAAAAAGGACAAACAAGATCAAGGCTGAAAGGAACGGAAAAATAGAGGCACCAAAGAAGGAGGAGAGGAGATTGGGGAAGATGCATCCCTTAAGAGAAGAGAGCAATGCAAAGGAGAAAGGGTAATTGGAGTTTTAAGCATTACTATTCGGGATACACTTCACTGCATTGCAGTGGCATAATGACACACATTTACAGCTACAGTTAACAGTGATTGTCATTTGTTTTTCTGACAGATTTTGAATATCTTTGTGGAAATGCAGTCAGTATTACAACCCATTACAACCCTAACCCATGTTAATGAATACTGTTACTAGGCCACATCTAGCATAAAAACGCTCAGATGTCAGCCTTCAATTGTTTCGGGACTTCATTTGACTATCATGCAAACCCCTGACACAAACCTTATCCACCACCCAGTCTGTCAGAACTCAGTGAATACTGAACTATGAAGTAAGACAAAGAGCAGTTAAAATTTACATTAGTTACTGCTGTCCTTATTACTATAAATGTCTTTATATAATACTTTAGAGCTCTGCACTGGTTAAAAGTTGCAACCCTTTCCCAACCTTTCCCGTGGTGTTAAAGCCCTAGCGAGGCCCCAACCCCACAAAGTCTGCAAAACTGTAACTTGAGTCTGACCCACACTGAGACAGACACCATTTGGACTCCCTTTACTTTGTGATGCTTCTGATACATGCAATGAGACACACCCTTACACTCTCACAAAAACACAAGCTACTACTGAAAAATAAATTTATGACAGGCCTCAATTGTAATTAGCATTGCCTAGACAGTCATGCCCAGAATTAATACCAGCTGTCTATTACAGAGAATCATAATGCAGTAGAGAACACATGATACAGCAGCTTCAAAGAAGTAAATAAAGATTTGTAGCCTAACGTGATGAATTGGCTTGTTGCTTGTATCAGTAATCAAATCAAAACTCTTTCAATGTACCTTTTTTCCTGGAGGGTAAACCTTAAACCTTAGACTAGAGGCTAGAATAGTAAAGTCAGATTTTACCATAAAGGTCTTGCATTTTAAGATACAAAGAACTGAAAAGAAAAAAAATAGTTGATAGACAGTAGCACCAATGTTATTACCATTGGTATGTTCATATCTGTTATTGCCAGTAAACAGCTGTACTGTTCATTTCTTTTTTAAGTTCTTCTACCTCTAAGGCATAGAACTCAAGCCAATGTGAAAGTATAAACTTCAGTTCTTTGAATGAGCCACTTAAGACAACAAAAGCAAGTCAATTCGCATAGTGCCCCGTATTAAAAAGGCCCAACTTTACAGCAGAAATAAACATCTATTCAGCCAAGGAAAAAAATGTTTTTAGTCTCTAGTTTCGTTGTTCTTAACCACTGTGCAGGGATTGAATTTTTATTAATATCACTCTTTTAAATTATATTTAAAGCTATGCATTAATAAGGGTGTCGATGCATGAGTGACAGCAGCTGCTAGCTGTCTGCTGGGCATCACACAGTCATTGACAGTAACGCTGTCATCCTGAGCTCCAACCTTTCATGCAAGTATGGTCACTTTAGGTTCCAAAAAAAAATAAGATAGCAATGGCTAAAATTCCAGTCTTGAAGTTTCAGAATAGTAGTCAACAAAGCAGCTGATGACATTGCAGTGGCTTCATCCTCTATTTATTATAAAATCTATGGTTGGGAGTTCAGTCAGAGAGTCCAGAGCTTTTGTGTGTCAGCACTGGGTGCACTGCAGCAGGTGTTGGTGTGTGTGTGTGATTTTGCTCACCGACAGATTTGCATGTGGTAGTGCCTGTTGAGGCTAGACTTTCTGACTGGTTGTGTTTGTGTGTGTGTGTGTGTGTGTGTGTGTG
>JAQMCX010000057.1:15215530-15280068 GCA_029814765.1 Acanthurus leucopareius | reverse complement strand
GTGTGTGTGTGTGTGTGTGTGTGTGTGTGTGTGTGTGTGTGTGTGTGTGTGTGTGTGTGTGTGCGTGCGTGCGTGTGCGTTTGTGTGTGCGTTTGTGTGTGTATGCGTGTGTGCATGTGTGTTAGTGTGTGCGTGGGTGAGAATACAGGGTAAGATGGACAAGCTGACTTTCTGTCAGCAGCTATTGATGAATTAAGAGGTGGGCTTGGTTCCCAAGGAGGCCAGGGTAGCTATTAGAGCAGGCTATTATAAGCCCTTGACCTTGGAGACCATGCAAACTGCTGTCCACTCACTTCTCCTTACTCAACCTCCATACCAAGTACGATATTACACAGTGTATCTGCTTTGGAAAAGTATAACAGTATGCTACAGTGTAGTTATATGTTTATATATTTTGAGATACTTTTTTAATGGATTCATTTCTATATTCTTTCACCTTTTTCCAGCTCCCTCAGAACCCACATTAAATAAAACTTTTCACAATCAGCCACTTGCTTTATTTTTTGTAAAAAATATTATTATAGACTTACAGTGGGCTACCAGACTGACAGCAGAAATATAAATCAATGAATGAAACACTAGCCTGTATCTGTGCTATGTGGGTGGCTCCATCTGGGCATGCCAAATGTTCAGCTCAGAATGTGTGTATGTTTGTGAGAGTGTGTGTGTGAGAAAGACATCATAAATGTCTGCAAAAAAAAAAAAAATCGGATTCGAGCATTTCTAACATTGACAAAATAATGATTATCATAAAAATTATATTTAACGCATAAAGTATATTTGTGTATTTGAGTGTATATGTATTTTTCTGAATCTGTTTTCAGACACCTAAAGAGTATGACAAGAGTATTACAACTGCAATTCCTGCACCTAAGACTGTTACTGAAAGTAATACGATATTATGGGTAATTACAAGTTAATGATTACAAAGAAAGCTGACAAGATAAACACAAACACATGTTACTGACAACTGAATGGTGTAATCAGCTATATAAGCTAGAGGCAACAAAAATTTTTTTAACACTATGCTCACATAGCATGTAGCCATGTGAAAGTGCATCAACATTTTCAAAACACTAGTGCTCATTTTATTGTGCAAAAATAGCTTTGTCAGACTGAAGGCCACATGAAGCAAAAAAGAAGAGTTTTTAAATTTAGCCGCCGTAGTACAGGGATAACCCTAGTGATTTATCCATCTCTGTAATTAGCTAGTGAACAGATCGCCTAACCTCTGTCCAGCTGGTTTAGAGCATGTGTGTGTATCCAGCTGTATAGTCTTTAGTCTCTTATCAGTGTAACCACTGGCCTGTAGTCAACAGCCACCATCTGGTGCCCATGCAGATTTGGTTTTAGCTAGCAAGCCTCTCTGATCCTCATGTCCAAAGTACACAGGCCAAATTGCTCTTTTTCTCCATCCTCTTCGCCCTTCTTGGTCATAAGTGTTTCTCCTCCTTCCCTCTTTTTTCGCCTACAGCTACTTTCTTTATGAATATTGAGATAAGCTTTGTAGCATTTACTGATCGGATCATTCCCTCCCTACCTGTCTTTTTTCTCCTCTCTAATTCACATCTTTATATCAGCCTTCCCACTATCCCTAAATGACAAGCTGAGATCTGTGTGAAGATGAAGACCGACTTAGGGTTTACCACATTTTCTTATGTGGGTTTTCTGGAAATAAACCGTGGATCTGATTTTAAAAAAGGACAAACCAAAGGATCTACAGTCCATCTGCATGAGCACCTTTAGATGCATTTATCATCTCAATACTTGAATGTGGAATTCAAATACAGCAGGTTTAAAGATAGGTTTAAAGAATCACAGTGAAGTAACAATTTTAGGCAGGATAGTGGGCAGTTTTGAACATATAAAAAGGGATAAAAGGGAGAGTCAGTAATCATTTACTATCAAAACCTTGAGCACTGATTATAGTATAACAATTATTTTGAGAAGTGAATGACTGTTACTGCTGCATGTAAATTAAAAACTCTTTATTACTGAAATTAAGTAGGAACTTATGAACAAAAACAGCTTAATATTTTCTGTGTGAGTCTCTGTTATTTTAAGGTCGTAGGACAAATCCTTTTTGTTATAACAATATTTCCCTCTTTAAACTAATGGTAAGGTTTACTGTTTACGTGTGTTTTCACATTGGTCGCCTATGTTAAGTCAGATGTTGTAATGTACTGGTGTTCCTGTTATAAAGCCTCTTTTCAAAAAACTACAAGGTCTGAGTAGGTATGTCAATCTGCAAAAACTGGTATACTCAAATTTTACTGCTGAGAAGAGAATGGCTCGCATAGCTTGCTGCCTTTTGAGAACATCGTCTTGCAAACTTATTTAGCATGAGTTTATCATAAGATAAGGCAAAAAAAGTTAATTAATGGTCTCACACAAAATGTTTGGCACTGCAAATTGACAGTTGTTGTTTTACATTTTGTTTTCAATACACTAATAAATCAGCCTTTTTAGTGTACTGTCCTTTCAAAGACCTGTCTTTCTAATTTTTGAGTAGAAAATGCATGAACACATACACACTTACACAGAGGCAAAGTAAGATACACTCTGTGTCAGCAGAGTGTGACATTCCAAGGAACAGTCTGAAAGGGGGTTGAAGACAGAGACAGACTTGGCAACTTGACATAAAATGCAATGCTATCTCTCACTGTCATACACACACAGACACACACACACACTGACAGAAAGCTATCACTCCATCACAAATATCCCTAGTTCCTTTGGTCACTTAAAAATCAGACACCAAGACACGAAGATTTGTTAGAAATATATGTAAAATAGTCCACTCTCATTGTTATTGACACATTATGACAATTTTTTTTGTTTAAACAACTTTCATTAAATTGTTGATTTAAATTGCTTGAGGGTAGTGAGAGAATTAACAAGTGGATGTAATACATACATATATACTGTACATTTGAAAGACACTGCAGTTACAGTACTGTGGGACACTTTTGGTGTTTTTACAAACTAAATTATGCACTTGTTGAAATACTCCAAAAAAATTCAGTGATGCTTTGACCAAATTTGCTTACTTTTTGGCATTGCTACTACTTCCTACTTGTTCAGTGGGTTTTAAAAAACTTATTCTGTTTACCATCACTTATACAGACAGACCAAAGAGCAGAGCTTATACAGTAATGTCCATAAATGTATGTGTGTGTTTTGGACTGGTTAAGTGTTAGTGGTGCGAGGATAATTACAAGCTTTTGAAACAATCATGTCACACAGCAGCTATTTCTACTGACAGCCAGCTATGCAGCTACACTCACACAAAGCAGTGGTCTGGCCTGGCAGTAAAGCAATTGAAGATTGTGTGTGTGTGGTAGACAGCTGGAGCTGCCAATGCAGCTATTTCTATCCAGAGGTCACTTAGTGCTAGACAGAGTAGACGATGTGTGTTAGCAGCCACTTTATCCTGAGAGCAACAAAACTACTATCCACCAACAGGGCAGATTGGCCTGATATCTACCAGCATCCTAACCCTAATAACCTCCAATGAATGCAAATGTGTGACCTTGTAATGGGGGATATTGTTAAAAAAGATATCATGGTTTATAACGTAATTTTTCACAACATAATTATATCACAGTATGTGCTGTCCACCCTTCTTGATACCAGAGGCCATCAGTCACAGTAAATATGGCAGAATAAAAAAGGGTTTTACACCTGTGACACTATTTGAACCAAAGTCAAATTGTAGCACACTCATACAATACGCACACATACATGTACAGTATCCACATCAACTGGCAGTCATAGCAAAGGCCACATTGACTAGGTACCTACTATGAGAGGGAGAAACAAATATGTCTCTCGCACACACTAAATATGCAATATTGTTGAACTGTTTAATTAAGTTTTTAAATATGATCATGATTGTCATGTTGCTGTGGGGCAAACAGTTTGAGTTGCAAGGCTCAGTTACTTGGAATTTGCCTGTTAATGCTCGTGGCATGGGAGGTGTTATTTCATCATGCACATGTCTTGAGCAATACTAAAATCTGCAAATTTCTATTGTAAGTTAGCAGTACCCTCTCTAAAATATATCCTCTATAAAGAAAATGTGCCTTAGGAATAAGGGAATAGCAATAATCTCACAAAATCTGGCTTGAATTTGAGCGACATTTTAGTCATTTTAAAACACCCGGACCTGTTTATACAGCCAAGAGCAGATTTAAGTTTTCTTATATGCCTCATATCAAATCCAGGAGTGTGGGTGGGGTAGTGGCAAATGAATAATAATCTGTAACCAAACTCTTCCCTTGACAGCATGGGCTAGAACTCTACGGTATTATTCTAATGAAATAAAAATGTTTGTCAGCCATGTGACCTCCCTGTGGCACTGTGGCACTGTGGCATCTATCAGCCACACCCTCCATAAAAACCAGCAGTCGTAGTAAGGGAGATGTGGGCAGATAGATGGATACGATGACTAAACAAGTAAATGCAGGAATGAATGAGAATTATAGTGTTGTATAACAGAAAGGTCTTTCAAGGCATGTAGTAGCCACACCCTGTGCAAAAACAACCACGCACACAGTAAAAGAGGAATGGATGAATGAATGGACAGGGAAAAAAATTTGAGGTCATAATGGTCTCGGTGTTGCTGACTTTATATTGTATATTGTTGAGAGATATGAAAAGTTGAAATTTACAGTCAAGCATTATTTTATTGTCTGTCACCATTTATCTTTTTGTGTAACAGTTTGTCTCTGAATCCCCCAGCCTTACACTGGGGAGTCAAAAGCACAGTAAGCTAATATATGTCTTTTAGAAGAGTGGGGTGTATGTAGATTGTCTGAAAACCTGCTCTTAGACAAACCCTTGTTCAGAAATACACACAGCAACTGGAACTAAATTATGCTTTTTCATGGTTAAGAGACAAGGGCAGATATTTTTTAATTTGGATATATGATTGTTTATTCTGATAAACATGCACAGCTAAGTAAAAGGAAGAAGAAGCAGAGGTGATTCAGCACAAAAATTGTACTTTTGCTATACAGATGTGAGATTTTATCACTGTGATTTTGCTTTGGCCTGATGCACATTTCTTTTCTATAATGATTTGAGTTGAATTGCCACTCAGACCATTTGAAAACCACATTTTGGACATTTGTGTCAGTTAAGCACTTTTTCTTCTAATTTTCTTTGGGATTTCCTTTTTTTCTTCTGCCCAACACCCCATGGGTGAGTGTTTTATGCCAAACCAGCAGCCTCTTGAATTCTACTAATGGAATAAAATCCGAGTTTGAGTGGGTTTGAGTGAGTGACAGCTCTGTGTGTTTGTCTCTGCATGCAGCAAGGACAGTGATGACAGCAGAATGGCTTGCTCTGTTGGAGGGGATTCACACTTCATATCAGATCACCACAACCAAGCTGTCTCTGACACGCACACGCAAACACCCACACACATTCACACATACACACACACACAAATACATAGACAACCATGCATGCACAAACTGAGAGAGTAACGTTCTGGTTCTGATACAGAGAACAGAATGTCACAAGAACTCAACATAGTTTCATACAAGATCTCCCTGCCTCCACTTTCTCTTCCTCACACACAGACATACACACAGTCACACAGACACACACAAACACAAAGTAGTCCTTCAGCCCCACAGAGAACCAGCTAGTCATACTGAGAAGCCAGACAATACTTGTGTCAATCAACGTCAAGTCCCTGCTTAGCTGTCCAGCCTGAGGCCTTCCAGTGGACAGCTAGTTAGTCTATGTGAAGGAAGCTGACAGTAGCCTCAAGCACTTTTTCAAGGCTCAAGCTCTAACTTCCAATTACTTCTCTAGACTCGAATATGTGGGCAATTCTTAACTCAGTGTTTCCTGCTGATTCCCACAATTTTCAGCCACAGTGGAGAGAGTTGGGTCAGTGAGTGTTTGTTTAAGTTATTTAACTCTAAAAGTCAGGTCACCTTTTTTAAGCAGCAAAATGACTCTCAATTAAATATAAAGTAATTTGATTAATTACATGAACTGTTATTGTTACTCATGCACTATTAAAGATGTACAGTAACCTACAAGCATTACCATAAATTGTGGTCAAAGAAGTTCAGTTTCATATTCTTACAAAGGAAATTATTGCATTTTCAGTTTAAATTTGAAATCAAATTTGTTGCAGATGTCAAATGTTTTAATGGCATATCACTGCAGGCAATTAATTGCAAAAACAGTCAATGGCTAAAACAAATATGATATGATCATATTTCTGTTTATTTTCACTTTTCATGGACATCACTCAATATAAGGTAAAAAATGTTTGTTACCATATAATTCCATTGGAAACTTGCTCTCTAGCCTTCCTCTCTGGCCCAATCTGTCTCTTACCCTCCTATAATTGTCAAAATTGTTCATTCAGAGACTGTTTTATGTGTTTTATTTCCCAGTAAGTTGTGGTCATAGTGATTCATATCTGGAATTTGGTAGTTTAGATAGATGGATAATTTTAGCAATTATCACATGTACTTTTGTCAACCATTATTTTTCTTTTTATATCTTTCAGGTGGGACCAGGGACATTGGATCAGCATTGACCAGGATGTGTATGAGACATCGCAGCATAGAGTCTAAACTCAAACAGTTCTCTATGTAGGTAACACTGCACATTGGTGCACTTTTTGACCCTTTCTTCGCCTCACCTAAACCACAGTACTGTTGACATTTACAAATGTACTGGACTTGATGTACACCTTGTGCAAGTTAACTGGGATGTAAGAGGGTTTGGGTGATAGTGGGGATACAATTGGGGTTCAGATGTCAAACCCCACCACAGTGGTTTGGTTGTGTTTAAAATGAATATTAAACAGAGGTTCATATGTCCAACAAAACATCCCCTTGACACACTACAACCCTGCCAATTTCAACTAATGCAGCATTTGCTTATAACATGAATTTAAAGTACCGACAAAAAATGTCAGCGCTTCACATTTCAAACTTTTAAAGATAAACATCTGATTAAGTTTATTTCCTTTAGCAGTGTTTCCTATATCAGTAACTCCCACTTAGTGTACTTTGAACCAAGGTGTTTCCCTAAGAGTGAAACTTCAATAAAATGACCTGTAATTGAGTTGTTATCACACCATATTCTCCATGTCTTGATATTTTTATTGTGTGGGTGAGAACACCCTTTTTATCCTGGAATGCAAGGAAAGAGACGAATTGTCAGGCAACACAAGCATCTGTAACGTTTTTGTGTAGTCACACATACACACCACATCTCTCTCTCTCTCACACTTCTTCTCTCTTTCTCATTTACAACACACACTTATACACACACACACACACACACACACACACACTCACACACTATGAAGACAAGGGGCTCTCTCTAATTTCATGTGGCATTTCAGTAGAGATTCCACTTGGATCTCCATAGCAGGGGCAGTTCACAGGGGGGGCTTTGGTCACCACCCACCCACTGAGACTCACACACACACACACTTAAGAGAAATGTCTCCAATAGGGAGAAGTCTAATTTTAGTTTCATGCACTGAGTCTGCAGCTGCCTACCTCTCATACCCTCAGCCTCTTAAACACCCTCACAAATACATCACAAATGCAAGACAGGCCCAGTTGGTGAATGATTGACAGACATGACTGCATAAGCGTCTTACTTCCTCCTGTGACACACCAATCAGACATAAGCAGACTTTTCTTCTCTCAGCCTCTGTTTTTCTTTCTTTTCTTCTGTCTGTTAATGATTCACAGTCAAGACTATGCAGTGTGGAGACAGAAAGACAAACAAGATGTAATGATTTTAATGTCTGATGGTCTGTCTGCTGCCGTATAACAAGGTGACAGATATACTGACAAATCCTGTAGAGCAGGTTTGTGAAACATAAAATGAAACATTCACAAGTCAGTGATTGGTAAATTTCATTTTCTTTATGTTTATTATGTGCTTGGAAACAGATTTTCAGACATATGGTGTGTCAGCAAAACTCAATTTGGACACACATTATCAATGAAAAATACCAGACGAAGCAGTTAATTGAATTGGACATTAGATTTTAACAGGTTTCTCTTGAATATGTACCTTATGAAGAGTTTATCAAGTTGAGCTGACCTCAGATTAGAATTAAGTATCTTGTTGTTTTCACAGGGCCTTCTTGGAGAGTCTAATCAACCCTTTACAAGAACAGATGGAGGAGTGGAAAAGAGGAGTCAACACTTTGGACAAAGACCACTCCAAAGGTAGGACAAACAAATGTGTCACACATAAGATTATAACAAGACATGCCAATCCAGAAAGTGCTTTGACATCCTCAGCATTTTAGAGCAATGTTAATTGCCATGTTTTTATGATGTTGCAATTTAATCATTTAATCCTCATTTAATCTCCATTAATATTGCATTAATTACGAAGTGCATTAAATCAGTACCTGAAAGCTAAGTTTCCATACATTTGGTTGACTGATTTAACCTAATCTGTTTATTTCAGAGTATAAAAGAGCCCGGCAGGAAATAAAGAAAAAGTCCTCAGACACACTGAAACTTCAGAAGAAAGCAAAGAAAGGTAAAATACACATTCATTTTTTTTTTTACCACCAAAGCTTAGGTAAATGGACAAAAAACACTGCTAGATTAACTGCTAAGTGCAGGTAATCTGATCATAGTGTAGACAAATCTTGTACAAACAATCTTGTACCTACTAAAAGTTTTGGCACAGAGCATGACAACCAAAAGAACGTCACAACATTATCTTCATTGTGCGGACATAAAAAATTGAAGCTTTTACGCCTTTCATACTAAAAGATTAACTATTTATATGTCTCTCAAGCAAAATAAGCAAAGGCTTGGCTTTTGAATTTCAGTGAGTGTTTTTCCCATAGTTGCTATGTTTCTGCTAGTACCAGCCAGACCTAAAAACAGATGTGGTTTTTATTGACCTCCATGGGAATTTTTATCTCCATCATTTTCTCTTGGATGCCAATTCAGCTAAAAATAGAAAGCTGTGGTCTGCCTGGTGTGTCAGATATTATGTATTAGGGCTGGAGAAACAAAAGCAACATCCACTTGTGGATGTGTTTTAATAATACTTTGATAATAATGATGACACTTAACTTCTCCAAATGCAATAATTTGTTTTTCTTAAGGAATTTGTACCAAGGCTTTGTTAGTATTTCAGTTTAAATTTAAAACACCACTTTCAGCAAGAGGTCAATATTTATGACTAAAGAAAAACCAGATTATTGAAATCATACTTGTGAAAGAACATGTAAGCTTTTATTTGAAATAGAAAAATGGAAAATTGTCTATCTTGTACACATTATGTTTTCATCAGACAGCAGTGATGTGTACAGAAGAAATTTGTCCTCACTGATTAGTCTTGTGCAGATCTAGTAAGGCTAAACATTACCTTACTTGGTAAACACTCTCTGAGAGGGCAGAAGCTTTTTCCATCTGCAGTTCTCTTGGCTCAGGTTCTACATACACAGTTACCTACCTAGAGAAAAAATACCATACACATAAAAGGAATTAGAGGAATATGCTTTTGCATAGTATATTTTGGGATATTGATAGTTGCAGGTTTGAATCAGTCTACATTCCTTAAGCCTACAGATGTTTAGAAAAATGTACAGGAGAAAAAGATCAATGGTTCCTCCTACTATGACATGAAAAACGTATGCTGCTCATGGTGATCATTACTAGTACTGCTACAAAAACACATTTTATACTTCCCTTCAGCTACTTGCAAAGTTTTGACTTTCATTAAAACACTTTTAGTATAATTTTAAGACAGACCAAACTATAACTTGTACTGTTGCTCATTTTTTTTACTCTACAAAATATGTCAAGCAAAGAAGTTGTTCATTTAAAGAGATTGTCTTGATGAATTTAAACTCACTATCCACTGAACCACCAGCATCCTAATGAGAAAGGAAGCTATACCCATCAAGTCATTTTCCAGATGCTTGATCTGTTTGTAGTGTAGATGCAGAAACATAACATCATACTGTTGGTATCAGCTTGAAACTGATTTTTGCATTTGTTTCTGAGTTGAAAATGTAACAATACATATACTTGCCATTTAGTGCAAGGATCAAAGGATCAACAGAATTTATTTAAGTATTTTGGTCACTTTTTTCCCTAAGGATTTCATTTCATGTAGTGAGGCATTTACTCGGTACCACTTGCATTTGTACTAAGATTCAGGCATACAAAAAACTATATATGTGTATCAATACTGTCTGGGACTGTGGGAAACACATATGATAATAGTATTGCTTAAAGAAAACTTATGGGTGCATCTTTTGGCCTTACATTTGTCTAACAGTGCTACAGTGCATAACAGGCATCTAGATACACAACACTGCACCTTTTAGTGGTGAATTAGTCGTAAACACTGGCACTCTTTCAGTTGACTTGGATCTTTTTCCTCTCCCTGTTTCCATGTGATTCCGATACCATCCTCCTCCAAACGCTGCACTGCAGCTGATAATCTAGGTAAGTCAGTCTGTGGAATAGACACTCTGTCCACGTTGTTGCTTACGTTGGTCCATGCTGACAAGTTTCTGTTTCTTTGCTGTGTTCACACTCACAGACACCTAGTTTTTGTCTTTAGCCAAACTGAAAAAAAAAACATTTGAAGAGAGGATTGCTAAAAAGTTCTCTTATTAAATTTCTTGAATGCCTATTGATTAGCGTTTTTTTGACTCTATATATAAAATTTAAAAAATTAAATAAGAGCAGGTAATTCAGAAACTTTTTTACTTAACGTATAAATACAGCTATATGTCTTTTAATGTTGTGTGCACCTATCACAACAATTGTAACATCGGGTCATTGTAAATTGAGGGATGCAAAACACTTACACTGTTGCTGACAGGGAACAAATAGAAAAATATTCTTGTCTTGGTTTACTGTAATTGGAAATTCATTTTGCTTGGGAGGCGCCTTTCAATAATATGGGGATTCCTCCCATGGCATAAGTAAAGTACAACCTTACATAACTGCACCCATAATGGTTCGCCCAAAATGTCTATAAACCTGATGACCTCTGTATCACAAAGTCATACCACCTAAAAGCACAACACTGCATCCACACACAGAAATAACACTCCATCTGTCTGCTTGTGTTTTATATGGGTCTTGTGAGCGTGTTTTTCTGACCTGAGACCCCAGCCTTGCTAAGAAACAACCTGTGACTGCAACCTAATGCAATCATTGGTCATGTGAAAGCTGGAGCAGCTAATCTCATTTCTCTGTGTGTGCGCATGTATCCACATGTGTCAGACTATGCAGACCCCCTCTGTGTTTATCATGGTTTAGTTGAGTTTACTAAAAAAAAAAAAAAACCTGTAGGGAAGGGTGGGTTTAAGTTTTTAACTCAAAACTAGACAAAACAAATCTATAACTGTTATACTGTACAACATGGAAACACCCACACAAGGAAAAAAAACACACTGATGTTACAGTCAACCAAAACACCACAGCAGGCCAAGTACACCCCCTCGTGGTAACAGCATTACCTTATGGCATTGGCCTCCCCCACAGGACAATATGCCCCGCCACACCCCAAAAACTGTTCAGGGATTGCCTGAGGCACATGACATAGAACTCCACAGAACCTGACCCCCACACTCCCCACATTACAATCTCATCTTCTATGGGATGGGCTGGAACACGTCTGTTCAATGGAGGCCCTACCTCACACAAGAGGAACCCAAACAACATTAAGCAGGTGGTTTTAATGTTGTGGCTAATCAGTATGGATCATCACTCAGTCACCCTGGGGGTGTAAAACAGCTAGACAGTAAAATATTGTATCAGAAGGGAGTGTAAGTACAATTGAACACTGAAAAAGATTGTACAGAGTGTATCAGTGTAGCTTTATTTGCAGTGAAGTTTGTGCCCACTGACCTTCACTGAACCTCAGTGTTTGTCTGTGGTTAAGGAGAAGGAGGAAGTAGCAATCTGGACAATGTCATTCACATAGTTGCATATGCATAGATGAACAAGTTTTGGCATAGATAGTGGGAATGTGGATAAACCCAGGAAAACACTTGTAGCAGAATCGTAAGTTCAGCAGTAACAATCCTTCTGCTTCCCACTCGTTCACATCTCATGCCAGGATGTGCCTGTATTGTCTCATCAAACTGTCCCTGTGAGTGTTGGAGCAACCCTCCCCATCCCTGCAATTCCATGTTTTACATCAACACTACAAACTAATGACAAGACTTTTTGTTTAAAACTAGAAATAGTTCTTATTCTGATTTTTGTCTTTTGAAAGTAGTTTGTAGTATTTACCGTTATTGTGGTCAGTTTCCACAGTAGTGTTAGGAGGATCATAAGTAAATGCATGTTTGGAATTCATGACCTCTTGACTTATAAAGGGCTTAACTTAATATATATTTGGAAATCTATTTGCTCGCATCTGGAAATGAAATGACTGAAATGATTAAAACTTTTGCATGTAAGAAAAGTAAATTGAGGGATAAGGTGCTTCTGATGGATAAACCTTGAACAGAGGTAAATTAGAGGTAATGTGACACTGATTGTGATAATAGTAAGAACTCCTCAAGATACTTATGCACTACCAAAACAGGAGCAAAGAAAATATTTGGCTTTCCAACTGTCTCAGACAAAGTACCTCAACTTAACAGAAACATCTTTCCAAAACCACTGCGGTTATGTTTATAATACAGTCTGCCAAGTCTTGAACTGGTGGGAGACAACCAGAATGCTGTATGCTCCCTGGTTTCCCTGCATGCCAATGAGACACCACAGTATCTCTGGCTCGGGACGTGAAAAGCTGCTTTTCTACACTGAGGCCAACTAAGGCTTCAAGTTCAAAATGTTTTTTGTTCAACTTGAAACAGAGTTAAAGAAAACACAGCTGTGGTGTGACAAAAATGTTTCACTTGACTATTACATCAGGGTCTGTTTATTAAAAGCATCTTTTGTTGTCTTGGCAGGTATTGAGCATTTTTCAGTGAGTAGTTAAAATTCTGTTGCTTCAAACTGCAAGCATTTTATTTTGTTCAAGCACTTGATGCATGATATTTAGCTTTACTTTTAAATAATGATTGACCAGATGCTTGTAACTTCTGATTAAAACATTATATAAAATGTCAGCGCAGCTTACAAGTCATTTCCTTGGCAATAAGATGGAAAAAGACTTATTTTCCCCAGAGTTAAATGATAATGAGTTTTGTCCTGCAGTGGAAACCAGACAAATGAATGAGGCCTGTTTAGCCCTTTCAGGCACAGCCACACTGCCAGTTCTACACAAAACTTTCTACAGTGTAATTGTATACTTGTCTGCTCACAAGGTGGCCTTTGGATCCATATAGGACTGAAAATACATTCTGCAGTTTGGAATTGAATTCTGTCAAAGTCTCAGCAGTGAAATGTAGAAGAAATTCATAAATTAGTCTCAATTCTCTCATTACGGACACAAAACCAAGCTTGGTAATGACTTCCATATATACTAAAATTCAGCTTGTCTTTTGTCATCAGCTAACAAGCTGTGAGTAGTGTAACAAGTAGTAATAAGTAGTGTCTGCACAGGACTCATTTTATTTTGTGGTGTAAGTATACATTTAAAGCTGCAGCGATACTATAAATTTTGGTCCTTTGCATTATCCTTAAAGAACTTTAACCACTTACATTCTTTAGAGTTAAATCTGACGTCTTCAGCTATTATTAACAATTGCACTGCCCTTCAGTGATCAACTCATTTTGCCATTTCTAATTAATGTCAGCTATTATGATGAAAGTAGGCACATAATGACAGTAAGAGTCTCATTTTAGTGCTTTTCCATCAAGTAAGTATTCATGTGTGTCTTTGAGGCCATTGTTAACTGTCGTTTTAATTGTGGTCTACTCAACTGACAGAGAGAGAGAAAGCAGTAGAAACAGTGCTTCCCACATGCTGTATCATGAACTGTATAATGTGTAGACTGTACTGGCATGTTGGAGTTGAAAGGGCTGATGCTTTTTCCTCAACATAAGACACACATCCCTATGTTTTACATTTGAGGTGAGGATGATTTGCCTGTGTAACTCTATCTGTGTCCCTGTACTTCTGAATTGCATGATACATTGCCTCACATCAAATGTCAAGGAAAGACGCCAGTTTGTTATCTTTTTCCAGACACAAGAGCAGGCAGACAGACCACAGAGCTGTTCATTGTGGGTTTAACCTTGATGTATCAAAGTCAAGATTGTGTGTGTGTGTGTTTGTGTGTGTGGTGTGCATATGTTTGTGTACAAGTCTAGTTTGAGTGGTTAGATAATGCCTTTGGGGCCCACTGTATGTCATCTAGGTTAGTCGCCAGCCTTCCTGCCTCTGTAGAGAACTCAAGAGGGCTTGATTTGGCTCAGGATGTCCTCTCTCACAATCACAGACACAGACATGCATGCAGCCATGCACACCTAGACACCTAGAGTTCTGAATAAATGCATGACCTAGGCATTGTCATTGCTCCAACTATACCTGGATTTACATATGCATATTCAAATCTATTTGCAGAAAGCACATTGACCAAATGGTCTTGGTAAGTTTAAGTGTTTGATAGAATGATCAGCAAAACTCGCTTTCAGCTCTCTTGGAACAGTAAATTGACGTTTCCTCTAACAAGCACCAGTAGGGGTAGTATTAATAACCCTCTTGCCACCTCTGATCAAGAGACATGAAGCATTTCATAACACTAGTGGCCCTTCATGTGGAGATAATAACCAAAAAGGAATGGAGACAGTCAAATGCTAGCACTGAAGATAGCCATGTCTGCAGTTAAAAGAAAGATAACATGTAGAGTGGTGGTAACAGTCCGAGCCAACACCAAGGAGAAGTGATGAAAACGTAAAACACCAAATGTTCTTTCATCACTGTGTTATCACATTGCTTGTGATTATTTATGTGCATTAGCATAACTCCAACAATGTGTCATGAAGGGAGGTGAAGTGGTGAATACTATCACAGTGCCTTATTTTTAAAACATTGTGAAATAGTAAACACAACCGTTATGTTTCCCTGTGAGTTATCCCTTTTATTATAATGTAATGTAATTATGTATTTATTCTTTCTGTGTGTGCATTTGTCCATTTTGTTTCCAAGGTCGTGGTGATATTCAACCCCAGTTGGACAGCGCCATGCAGGATGTCAGTGATAAATACATTCTGCTGGAGGAGACAGAGAAGCAGGCCCTGAGGAAGGCTCTTATAGAGGACAGACAGAGATTCTGCTGTTTTGTTGCTATGCTGCGGCCTGTGGTGGTAAGTTCAGTGTGGGAGAAAAGAGAGGTGTCAGAAAACTCAGAGAACAACAGAGTCACTTCACTTTATAGTGTCTTTGCTTTTGTTTTAATCTCTGAGACTACACACCTTTACATGTTCAATGTCAATGCCCTCTTTAAAATGTTTTCTGTAGGATGAAGAGATTTCTATGTTGGGAGAAGTCACCCATCTGCAGACCATCTCTGATGACCTCAAAGCCCTGACCTCTGATCCACACAAGCTTCCCCCTGCTAGTGAACAGGTGAGGAAAATTATCCAAGATAGACGTCCTGTGAAACAACTAACCTCTATCTCACATTGCATCCCTTTTTGGTCATGTAGGGCTTTATTTATTTAGTTATTATTGTAAGTGTTGCAGTCCTTATATAAAAATACAGCTTTGTTTCTTGTCTGTCCTCATCATAAGTGTAATAGGTATGACTAAGTGTGACTAATGTTTTCCTCCTTCTTAGGTGATCTTGGACCTGAAGGGCTCAGACTATGGTTGGTCTTATCAAACGCCACCCTCTTCCCCCAGCACCACTATGTCTAGGAAGTCTAGCATGTGCAGGTAGGCTCTCACAGTCAGTCACAAGACTGGTGGCCACAAACATGTCAAAGAGAGTACACACTAATGTACTTAATCCATAAAACCTTTTTGAGATCTGATTTAAAATGATCTACCAGATGAGTTGAGATGAAAATGCATACAACATCAATATTTGAGTGATTTAGAGATTATATCATAGTATAACATGTAAACAAACATGATCTGCTTTATGGGCAGCTCTGTCCTGAAGACCTCATCAATAAATATAAAGGTTTTTGGGATTCAGACTACATTTATGTAATGAATTGAGCAACAAGGACACGAAGAAATTCTTTGTGCTGCCTAATCTATTCCTGCCACCCAGTGGTCAATATGAGCTGGAGTAGATTAGCCTTCTCTTTGCAACTGAAAGTTGTTCCATCGATTCATCTCACTGAGAAATACAGCCTAAGAGGACCTACATTGTCTACAAGAAAGTGCTAGGTTATCTCTTAATATCAATGTCTGGTAAAAAAAATAAATAAATAATGACAATAAAAAAAGCTTAAGTTTTAAAATTGGAGAACATTTAAAGAATTGACAAAAAATGCACTTTTTGCATTTGCTGTTCAGACCATGTCTTCCACCTTCTGTCCTCCCTGCTTTTTGTGTGTCTCTCAATGACTTTTCCTGCACTGTTCTGGTTTAAAGAAAAATGTTTTTGCCTGGGTTGTGTATTGCTTTGCATTTGCTATGCAAAAATCTGGAAATATCAATTTTGGGATTGTGGGTTTTTGGTGACTAAATCAAAGCCTCAAATTACCTATTATGTTATAATGAGAATGTTTAAAGGTCTTCCGGGCTGTGATAACATTTAAGCCTGCTATAATGGAGCAATTTCAATTCCGAAGCAAGTTTTTGCCTTGATCCTTACATTAGTGATTGTTAAAACTGTCTTATTATGTTTTTAAAGAATCACCTATGAATTCACTAGTCATGTGAGGCAGCTGCTTTTAGGAATTTAATGGTTTTCAATTTATAACTATCACAAAGTTTTAGCAATGGTAGCTTTAACTTAAATGATTTTGCCTTGTTCTTGTGCACTTAATTGTTACCTTATACCAGAGTTGATTTTTTCATTGTGTAGCATTTGCAACATACTATTTTAATTATCTGCTTCAGGTGTTCAAATTGTTGACTTCAAGTCAATTCACTCAGTAATTAGACATAGTGTTGATACTGTTTTTGCTTTTCATTATTGTTTTGTGTGAATAGTTTAAAAAGCTGCCTCAAAGGTGAAAATCTTATGATTTTCTGCTTGTAATTGTTGTGATTATGATATCACACCTCTTAATGTTGGGGGTTTTTTATGTTGTTTTGACTGGATTGGCTTCAGTCACTGCCTGCTGCATCGTGGTGTGCTGTGTTAATTGTTTTCCATCCTGTCTCCTCCACATTACCCCAATCCTCTGCCTTCATTCCCTTATTATTCCTTTTATGTCGTTCTTATCCAACCTTTCTTCCATGTCTTTGGGTGCACTTAATTCTCTTTACCCCCGCCTGTCATTGCCAAACTTCTTCCTCTGGTCCTCCCATCATCCCTTACCCTTTCCCCTTTCACAGTAGTCTGAACAGCGTTAACAGTAGTGACTCCAGGGGATCCAGTGGCTCTCACTCTCATTCTCCTTCCTCCTCTTCTTCCTCCTCTTCCTCACATCACCTCTTCCACCACTATCACCCCCGCCATCGGTACCGCAGCTCCACGCTACCCCAGCAGGCCCCAGCTCGACTCTCTAGCATCTCCTCCCACGACTCGGGCTTCATTTCCTCATCACACGACCAATACACATCGTCCAAATCATCCTCGCCCATGCCAGCTGAAACAAAGGTAAGAAAAAACCCTCAGCTACCCACACTTAACCATAATTTTGGCTCTTAGTATGTACACATGGTTGAAACGGACTATAAAACCACATATGCTCTATGATTTACAAGTCATTGTTGTCAGAGACAGAGAGAAAACCCCAAATCAGCGATCCACACAAGTATTTTCTCACACATCTCTCTAACCACTAAGAGAGGCAGTTAGCTGGCAGCAGTAAGTGTATGTGATCATAGTGAAGTCATTCCACTGCTATTATTATACCATAAATGCACAGGAAATTAGTCTGCCTCCATTCTAGCTCAGGGCAAAACAGGTCAGCTCTATCATGCTATTATAGATCCGACCGCTGTGACAGACTGTGGTTTCGTTAAACTTGCAGAGGCTTGAGCACACAGCATGTTGTATTTTCATTAAATGTATCACAGGAAAATGACATGTTACAGTGTCAACAGTATGTTTTATGGCTCTAAGCGCAAGGCTTTATCATCAGGTCTCACTCTGTCAGTTTTATCTAACCATCTGACACAGGGTTTCAGATAATTACCTATGTGATAAGTCCAGAGGATTGTCAGCATGATTTTTGTGGAGAGATCAACCATGAGAGCGGCTGCACTGGATGACATTTTGTCAGCATGCCAGCAACCAAGGCTCCCCAGTCCAGAACACATTGGTACAGTTAGGCTCCAAGTTTTTATGAAGCAGTGAGGGTGGTTTGGCAAGTCCTGAGTCAACCCATTCACTGTGCAGTCCAGGAATCAGCCCTTGTCATTGCCTCATTCTTGGTGTCGTTACCGTAGTTGGAGAAAGAGAACAGTCTCATGGCTAAATAAGGCTCACAGGGGTTTATTTCTTAACCAAGTGCCAATAAGACAGAGCCTCAGCTTACACTTGACATGGATGTTTTAAATTTCAATTCATTTTCAGTACCCACTTCTATGTAGGGTGATGTTCTATAGCTGACCTCAGTCCTTAATCTCTTTCTGAAGGGAAGCATGCAGAAAGATTATTGCAATGGATTGTAAGCATGGATTAAGTATTATATTATAATGGTAAACCAGGGCTGTAACTGCCAATAGATTCCTTTTGAAATATCAGGAAACAAACATGTTGAGTTTGTACTTTCAACATCCTAAAGAAGAAATTTCCCTTTAACAAGGCTTTAACACTGCTGATGTCCATGCAGTTATTTACTGATATGACTCCCAGTGCATCATCTCTGCAGCCTCTATGGTCACTTGACTGGGCTCACTCACTAACTGCTGAGAATTGTGAAAAGGTTGCCTCTGCTCTCTAACAAACTGCTTCTCTCTGTCTACTTGCTGACATGTTTGTCTTTGCAATTCTTTCCCTCTGTACATGTCCGTCTGTCTCAATTTCCCCTAACCCCTCCTCCCCTCTCCTTCTGCTCTTGTCTCACTGCCCGCTTACTGCTGCCCTAGCTGTCCCAGCCTTGTGCCAGTTCCAGGTCCTCTGAGGTGTCAGAGACAGGGCAGATTCACAGTGACTGCAGTTCCCCCTCTTCTTTAGCTGCTGCTACTGCACCTCAGCATGCTACTGACAAGGTGAAACACACTCATCCTCATCCACCCTGAACCCATCCCCCTTTTCTCATTAATGTCTGTGTTGTACCAGCCTCCTGCACACTATGTCTTCTTCATACTAAACTTCAAACTTGGATTTACATGGTATTGAGTCCCTGAGTTTATCACAGAAGTGTTAAAGGAACATCCAAACTCCCCAGCTTGTGCATCCATTTCTCCATTTTTCATATAGTTCTTATTATCCTGTGTTGAGGTGATATACATTCTTTGTTTTTTTTTGTTCCTTTGAATGATTTCTCCTATGTCATGTGGTCTGTTTTGTTTATGTTTTCCATTGTTTCAGTTATTTATCCCATGGCGTGGTCTTTTTTTTTTCTTTTGTCTTTTTCTGTTATCATCCCTGCTCCCACCAACACACACATCCAGATGCTCAACGGTTTTGACCACTACAGTCCTGCCAATTCCCCCTACCTTCATAGCAACGGGGGGAGTTTGGGATCAGGGTCAGGCACTGCCTTCCCCTTCTTCCCCACTTCCTCATCGTCATCCTCCACCTCCTCCTCTTGTCCCACCCGTTCATGGTCCCGTCCCGCCTCTGCCTTGCTGCCAGACTTCCCTCACTACTGCACCTTGGGCCCCATGGTGCCTTCATCACGAGTCCCCAGCTGGAAGGTTTGTTCATCACCTCGGTCATGATGATCAACTTTGTCCCATCTTCCCTGTGTGCCTCTGTCTGCTGCTGATTGTTTAATTATGTTAATAGACTTTATAGAAATGTGAAGTAGCAAAATGTCTTTCTTTACAGGACTGGGCTAAGCCTGGCCCTTATGACCAGCCAATGGTTAACACACTGAGGAGGAAGAAAGATAAGGAGACCCCAGCTGTAGTGAATGCTAATGGTAGTGTGAGTAATGACAGCAGCCTGGCCTTGACCTCGACGGCGGCACCAGCTCCAGCCACACTACAAACATCAGCATCAGTGGAGGAGAAAAACAGGACTGTTGCTGCACCTCTCAAGGTCACTTTATGTCTCATACTGTTTGTGTTTTCTATGACTTTGTTTAATGTAATGAACACAGCTACTTTTAATGTAGTCAGTTTGGCTTTCAGGCAGACATTCATTTTTTGTTTGATTGTGTACTCAGTCAGTTGATTAGTCTTTTTTGTTATTTACAGCAAAAATTTACTTTTTGTTTTCCCTCTTCTATTACGCTCATATTGAGTCTGTATTATTACCCTTGAATCCTTTGGTAGGATTAATAAATCACTTAAAAGAAGAGTAACTTGCAAGAGGTTTGCCATTAGCCTTAATGCTTCTACAGGGTCTCTTTAATTGTTGATTCATCTGTTTATAATTTTTGCTGGTTTATGTAATGAGATGCAAAGCAGCTCCATATGTTTTCTGTAGACCTTTGTGCTTCTACACTCTAAACTTTGTACTTACAAACATTAGTTCTTCGTTGCAGCTGTTTGCAAATTACCTCAAAAATATCAAAGTTGCCCATTGTTTTAATTACCTTTTAATTCTAACAATTTTGAACAAAACACATTAACATATTTTAGTCTATATTTAATGCCAGCTGTGTTGTTAAAGTTTCAGGCGACCTCACATTCAACTTTGAGCAAGCAGATGTTTTTGCAGTCATGGCATTCAAACTGCATGAATGAGCCTCCCGCCACTAATGCTACAATCTAATAACTTTAATGAGTTGTACATAATGCTTTTAATGACTATAATGTACTGTACCTGGTTGTATTCAGACAGTCAGACTTTCAGAGCTGTTTACCAAATGTTTTTGACACTGGATGATTGCTTCAGGCTGGTGATATTGAGGCCCATGAGGAACTGGCTTTGGCCTTATCCAGAGGTCTGGAGTTGGACACCCAGAGGTCCAGTAGAGACTCCATCCAATGTTCCAGTGGCTACAGCACGCAGACCAACACACCCTGTTGCTCTGAAGACACAATACCTTCACAAGGTAACACATTCTCTCTACTAGAGTTAGCTACCAAGCTCTTTCTACTCTATCCTCCAGTAGTATAATATACAATAACTCCTGGTTGCATTGCAATTTCAACCTCTCTCTTCGTTCTCTATAGTATCAGACTATGACTACTTCTCAATGGCTGGAGATCAGGAGCCTGAGCAGCAGCAGTTGGACTTCGACAAGTCCTCCACCATCCCCAGAAACAGTGACATAGGTCAGTCCTACCGACTCATGTTCCAGAGCAAACGGCCAGCTTCAACAGCTGGCCTGCCCAGCACACAGGCTCCTTACCCTGGACAGGGTGCCTACCCTGCAGGGCCCTATCCTTCTACACCTATCCACTCTGGGGCTTATCCTTCGACCCCTACAGGTACAGACTGCTCTGGTAGTGACACAGTCAGAAATGTACACTTCAATCTCTCCAATTTTTTTTCTTTTTGATATATTTTTGTAAGGTGTAATTTTGGTTTATGTCAGTGCCATGAAATGTACTTTTCTAGAGGTAAAAAAATGAGTTTCTTAGTGGCTTAAATCACTTGTGTTCTGCCATTGCAGGCTCAGGTCAGGCTCTTTATTCTGGATCATATTCTACAGGCCACGGTCCAGTTATCATCACCCCTGGGGTTGCCACAATCCGCCGCACCCCGTCCTCAAAGCCCTCTGCCCGCCGTTCAAGCTCAGTTACTGGCACAGGCCCCATCCCTATTCGTACACCTGTCATCCCAGTCAAAATCCCTACGGTGCCCGATATGTCAGGAGCAGTTAATGGGAGCAGGAGTGCAGAGGAGATGGGAGGAGGAGGGGCAGAAGAGAACCCAGATTCCCCAACATTTGCTGGAGGAGGAGATGCTGGCACGCTGGCCATGGCATCCTGGAGTGGTCAGGCTACAACAAATCCTCCCACCGTACCCCTGCCCAACCAGCAGCATCTTCAGAACGAGAAAGGATTGGAAGGAGAAGGAGAGGAGGCAGGAGAAGGGGGAGAAGGCAACATGCTGGTGGCCATTCGCAAGGGGGTCAAGCTCAAGAGAACCCTCACCAACGACCGCTCTGCACCACGCATCGCATGAAGAAACGTCACGAGAAACATATGAGCTTATGTCTTAGAAGTGAGGCCTGCCCTCCATTGTATTTGTAAATGAGGTCGAAGGCTTTGCCAATAGGGTGGTGAGGGACAGAATCAAAAGATATATTTCGTTAGCATGAAAAATCATTTTCACCTGTTTTCTGTTCTGTTTCGTATCCTGTAAAAACCCTCTTTTTAGAATCCCTCACTGCAGAAACCATCTGTAATGATTCAGAGATGAAAATAAATAGACAATATGTAAGGCCAGGTTTGTAAACATTTGTTAACATAATAACTGGTCGCCTGGTGGTACATCCTTGAATAGGCTGAGTACTTTACGAGCCTGTACGAGAACAAGGACAAGACCTAATTTCTTACATAAGTCCTCAGCTGAAGGTTTTTGGCCTGAGCACTGACATGTTTTTTTTGTAAATCTGAGCCCACAGCTGTGTATTGAAAAACATGAGGGTGTTTTATGTAGCATTACACCGCAATATGTTCATTTCTTTAAGAGGACAGTAAAGATTAGTCATGCATCCAGCATTCTCCCTGAAGCAGAGGGTTGGACCAGAACAATGTGTTCGCTTTCTCTCGGTGTAAAAAACACTGTGTATTATATGTAAACACTCATTGTTTAGGGATTGCATCGGACCATCATGGGATGAATAAGCACTCCAGCTGCCAAGCGATTTGGCAGAAGGAGTGCAAGAACCAATGCAAGTACATCACAGCAACAAGAGAACAATGTTCAGGTGCGCTGGGAATTCAGCTGGTTACCTTTCAATGGCACCATTTTGGCGTCCCCTGAATTGCATTGACTGCTTCCTTGGATGGACGCCCTGATGGCTGTAGGAGGGTGCTGTGCTGTAAAAGCTGTCTTCAACTCACAGTTAAGACATCTGACAAAATGAGATGTTCACAGAGTGGGCGAGAGGCAGAAGTGAGACCAACCTAAAGCAAATGACCTGACTTTGCGTTAAAGTCAAAGTTGAAGGGGACTACAGTGTGACTAAAGTGTCACATGGATGATGCCGTGACTTTAAGAGACTCTAGAAGTTACGTCCTGGTTTGTTTTTGTTGATTTAGTATTTACATGATGTGTAAATAATTATTGCACGATTCAGTCGCTGAGGAGTGTGTTGACACTTCTCTCTCTGTACTTTTGCTATATTTCCTTATGTTCCTCTGCAGTGCCATGATCATTAAAGGGACAATCGAGGGGTTTTTAAGGTGAGGTTGTATGAGGCACTTGGTATAGTCAGTGTTATTACCGACAGTAGATGGTGGTCTGCTTGCCCCCTGCTTGAAGAAGTAGTGGGAGCATCTGTTTGAGTAGCAGTGCAATGCATTGTTGTGGATGGGGGAAGCAGCACGACACATTTAACCAGTGTAAAAAAATCTAAAAGACAGTTTAAGTGCAAAATTTTGAATATTTTCAAACTCAACCTTGTTTTCGAAACAGCCCTTTCCAATGGGATACCAAAGTCATTTTATCACACTTTAAAGTCACCAGACTACTTTGACAAAAGCACTAATTTTACCTTGCAGATGACAGACGTGGCAGGTCAGTCCCTGCCTTGGTCGTATGACTTTGGTGAATAAGGTGTGTGCACTTTTCTGCTGTCCCTTTCAACACTGGTTCATTGCTTAGCATACTACACCAGCTGTTCCTAAAAAACTGGGGACATGCTGACAACCAATGACTGGAGGTAATACACTGACAATAGATAAGTAGCTCATAAAGCCCCATTTCAAAAAACCTGAATTATCCCAAATTTCACATCTTTGAACAGGATTTCATATAATTAATATCATACCCCTGAGCCTTTGGATGGAAATTGGTATAATTTTTAATATTTTCTCCCAGTATGAATCTCATTTAATCAACAATATCTCCATGCTGAGCTTTGTAAATCTTCTCAGTGGTTTGTGTTTATATATTAGTCCTTATATATTAGCCCCCTCTTTTTTGTAGCATTTAATAGCCATATTATACACTGCTGTGCATCAAATGCTCATAACATTACTAATAAATGTCAAGTACAGCTGTGACAGGGCAAAATTCTGCATTAATTCAAATTTATATATACATTATTAAACATTTTACAGAGGTTAAGGAGGAAAAACATTTTTGAAGTTTTGAAAGTAATGAGTAGAGAGGCTAAATTGGTAATACCAAACTGTTTTTACTGTTATGTCTGGTTGCTGTTATATTGAACTCTTTGTTGGCTTTCAGACCCAGAAAACGTGCATGCTCATGTCCTTTTTCATGCCCATGCTTTTTTTTATAGCATCAAATGTGACAAGTCAAGCACATTCAGATTTTTCTATAAATTAATTAATTAAGAAATACAGCATGTCACCATAGGTACATTTTAAAATATTCAGTTTTTATGTGGACAATAAGATGTTTTGAAGATATGAGGCTTTTCCTCTGCAGCATTGTCAGACTCTAGGCTAAAAATGTGTCATTTTCCTGAGTTGCAGTCTGTAATTTTGTTTTAATTTCAGTTCAAGCACTGTGAGACCATGGCTACTACAAGATGTATGAAACTGTAAATGATATTTAGCTGTACAAGTTAGTCCAGTAACTCACGCATATTAATTTATTTTCTTTTCATTCTTAAATTTTTTTTTCTTAACCTATTTTTATACTTATATATATATGTATAAAATATCTGACTAATAGTTTTTTTTCCTCTATCTGTGCATGTGCTGTCTGATTATGTATTATTTTGTCAGTGACATGTTCATGACTGTCCTGCTACCGTTCATTACGTCCCTTATTTCACTCACACACACATGCATTGATTTAATTTTAATTATTATAACAAAGTGTGTTTCTCTGACTTCCAGCAGCCAACCGAAGTCAAAGACATGTTGAGAAAAGTTTTAAAAGTTCAGTTTTATAATGGAGGGGCTTGCGTCAGTATTATGGGTTCAGATTTGGGGGTGAATGGATATTTGCATAATGCAGAGCTGATGGCAGCATGAAAACTCCTTACTGTTCCCTTAGAAAGATTTAAATTTAGATGTCTATTCCACATTTATTTAAAACTGATTTCAGGTAAAATGTCGATGAGCAGTTTGTCTGATATCTTCTTAGATTTGAACAAAATGGCTTACTGCCCACAATGTCTGTCTAATCTGACCTGAGTTTCCCCAACACATCTTTGCAATAAAATCCAGTCTGTTTGTTTTTTTAACAGAATCTTCTGTATTGAATTGAAAAGAAAAGAACAATAAGAAGGGATGACAGAAACAAAGATATCACCTTTTTGCTAAATTAAACTGTTAGTGTGAAGAATGCACCACAAACCGCTCGCATTCAAAATAACCCTGTACTGTTTGATTTCAACAGAGCAGAGATAATTTTACTGCCTCGATGGTTTGGGAAACCTAGTATTTAAATTGTTTGATGATGTTCATGTTTTGTTCTGTTTTGTGGCCGTCCACTTGTCTTAAGCTTGTATTATAAAACAGTAATTTCCATATTTAAATTGCTAGCATAAAATATATATTATATCAGAGTTTCAAAATGTCAGTATATCCTATGAATAAGAAGTTTATAGTTTGTGAGGGTTTGAAAGGACAAATAAAACTGGTCTCTAGTTTAGTTTTTAGCTTATTTTTCCTTCCGAGGAGAGTTGACCTCTCTGTCTGTCCCTGTACAGTCCAACAGGCTATGCTGCAGTTTGTTTCAGAAAGTAAAGATTGTTATTTTTTGTTCAATGACAGCTTTAGCGTATAATAAAAATATAAATTTTGCTTTGGCTCACTGACTTCTAGAATGTGCATGTGTGCTCCTCTGTGCATCAAGACTATGAAACACATCATTCACTTCTTTCAGTCCCAAAACATCTCTAGCTCAGCTCTTTTCTCACACTTATTACTGAACCTCTAAGTAAATCAACAAAAAAAATCTCACTTAAATGTCCATTTGATACATTTTTTGGTAATTTCTTCATTCTTGACCTTGAAAACAGCAACTGAAACTCAGGTTAGATTTTTGTTCATATTTCCCTCTCATATTGTAACTGCACAATGAGGAGAGTGTATTTATTCGTCTATCATATGATATGTTGACATATGCAAGTTAAAACAGAGCTGAAAAGTAAGAATATCTCAAAATTCTTTCACTTTTTGATCAAAATGTAAAACAGATCAAGTGCCTGTTTCCGACCACTGGGGGGCGCTCTTGTCTTGGCTTTTTAAAACCCAAAGCTGGTTTAGAGTTTTTTAGGTGTAGGCTATAACGCATCACTCCTCCCGTCATTAGAGCCCTGGAAACACTTGTCTAATCAATGAAAGTAAAACAACCAAAACAATAAATCCTCCACTCTCACACAGAGAGTCATGAAATAAATAAGGCAATAAGTGAGGGAGGCGGCAGATGGAGAGCAAAACAAACATTCCTCTCTTGTTCCTCAAGTGCGGGCTTCCTCCTCGAAACAAATAACTTCCACATGGTGTCATGTTTTCTTGGGGTGTGGACTGTAGTCCGGTTGAATAGCTCAAATGCCCCACGTGCATAATTGTAGAGGGAGGGATGGGCACACACCCATTAAACATCAGACACATACACTCCTTTTACCAATCCTGCAAGAGACTCTCTATAATAACCAGCATAGTGCTGTATGATAAACGTAGCTGTGATGCTCTTTAGTTCTTATCACCATGAACAGCACAAGAAGCTTCTTCAACATTGGTCCATTATTAATAAAAGTAGACTTACAGTTTAATAAAACTCAGTAAAACATCAAAATGAAGTAAGTTCAAATTGATGCTCTTAAATGAATGACTTAACGATCTGATTTGTTCATAGCAAAATGTGACCACAGTCGGTTAACCGGATGCTTTATAATATTTTGATATAGACGCCAACACGTATATGAATTACATCTTATTACAGCTTATTTCTCACACGATTAATTCAATATGCAGGGTAAATGCATACATTTTAGTTAGGAAAGACGTAGTAGTATAATAGGAATACAACTGAGCGTCCATTGTGGCTGTGTGCTGAATGTGCGTACGCGTGGCGCTGCCGTCACAGTTACGCACGGAGCGGAGCAGCGCTGTCATTGGGAAATATTTTCGGGGCTTGTGGAGCCCTCCCATCCGCCTCACACCATCCTGTCAGCCAGAGGTTACAGCAGCCCGGATGAAGCTCGCAGAAATGTGATTTTGTAGTAATATCACAGCCAGTAAGGGGTTTGAAGTCGCTCGAGGCTGTGTGAAGGATCTCGCAGTCGGTGGATAAAGGAACATCGCCGGTCGAGCAGCTTCTGTACCGTCAAGGTTTCTCGTGGAGGTTGTCGGACGGGACAGCGGAGCATCGACCGAGGTGCGTCCGATAAGTCAACTTGCAGTTTGATTTGTGTGCAACTGTCACATCTTTTCCAACTCCTTGTTATTTGAAAACCAGGCTTGAATCAGCATGTTCCTCTGTGGTGTGTTGCTGTTATTGTCAGGCTCGTGTTTTGCCCTTAAATAACCCAGCCTCCGTCCAGATGGAGGATGTGTGGGGTGTAATTATGCGATCGTTGCAACGATTAAGTCAAATTACAATAAATTTACCATGTAAAGCGACATGCCTTTGTGTGTGAGTGTAGACTCGGAGTGGTAACCAGGCCTGTTTTACTGTCCTCCGCTGTTCTCCATCAGATTCCCGGCTCATTGCTCTTCCCCCATCCCAGAGATGCTGCCCTGTCTGAGGAGAGTAGGCCTTCTGCGGCCCGCCCTCTCTCTGAGAGCCGGGAGTGGGTTGGCCACAACCGGATCCAGCAACAACCAAGCCCTGGTCCCAGCATCACAGACACGGTTCGGCTCGGAGCCCCCCCTGTTCACGCTGGTGCAGCGGTGTAACCTGGGCACACATCCGCTGAAGGAGCCCGTGGAGCCCCTCAACTCGCCCCGCGGGGCTAAGGAGTTTATTTATAGCCTTCATCCGTCTGAGCGCACCTGTCTGCTGCGGGAGCTGCACAAGTTCGAGTCCATAGCCATTGCCCAAGGTAGGTGATGTACTATAGCACAAACATAAAGTTGCATGCAGCAGGGAAATCTGCTGAAATGCAGCCATAAGCCATACAAGTAATGAGTACTCTCCAATATGAATTATGACATTTTTATCTGGTCATAACTGGACCTTTCAGCCAGAGATTCTTGAAATATCCTTTTTGAAATAATGTGTAATATTTAGAAATACGTGCTTTGCTTTCCCCTCATACTCAGTTCAATCAGTTCATTTACCTTTACATAAGCTAAGGTTTAAGTCTGCTGCATCAGGTAACAGGCTGTAATCTGATGAGGTAACCTATAGAGTGATTAATGTGTTGGTAATGTAATTTAAATCTCCTTATATATCATCAATAAATATCCTAAAAATTTAAATGTTGCAGTTGGTAGACACATTACATTTTTTTCAAAACATTACATCACTCCATGGAGAAGGACAGCTAATTCCCAGAGTGCTTTTCTGCAGCTGACCCTGAACTCTGACCTCTGACCTGCTTGTGAGCAGGGAGAATCAATTGACAACAGCCATTGCTGTAACTCTCACTGGTATCCACATTCACAGTTACTCCGCACACACACATTACTCATACAGGAATTCAGTCAGGAGAAGAGTCTCCTGACACACTGACATTCAAATACAACATCAGATCATTTTCACGTGCATGCTGATGTGTCGGACCATGACGCTGGTTTGGTGTCCTCACATCAAAGGATGAAAGAGGATCATTTCAGACTCTTTTTGTTATTTCTCCCGTTGCATCCAAAGACTTACAAGGCAGGTGTACCAAAACCTCCAACTTGCTTGTGGCTGTAAATATGAAAGTAATGGCATGTTAATTTAGTAAAACCTCTCATAAAAACATCAATAAATACCACTTTAAATAGGGTAAAACACTCAGCACACAAAGGTTTTTATGTTCTATTAACCCAGCACCAGATAGCCTGTTTTCTTACTATCTGTGTTTCCGTTTTTTAGCAAAACTCTTCACATTTTTTTCCAAAACTTATTCATCATCCAAACTCACAGTAATATTACACTACATCAGATGTACCAATGTACATGAATTCGGTCTCTGTCTGATGTTAGCTGCAGAGGGGGGTCATATTCATTTGAGATCATTCTGGCATTCCTGTCCTGCTCAGTTCCTATCAAATGCATTTGGTTTGTATTTTGTCTGCAGTAGCATTAAAGTTTCTCCAGCACAAAATGCAGTTACAGTGGAAGGCTTTTCAGTCCGCTGCATGAGAGCAGGGCTGAGGCATTAGATGGGTTTCATTAACCATAAGAATGAGATTATGAGAGTACGGTGGATGGTCCCACAGATGGAGAGAAAACGAAAGAAGGCGATGGGTCAATCAATATCGAGCTGCAAGGGAACAGAGGGAGGAAACGAGGAGAGACATGAGCGATGATACAGGCGCTGTACAGTGTGCGAGGTTATCTCTACGAGTGAGCTGCTCTTTTTTTCTCTCTGGCAATAAAATACAGAGAGTGTACTTAAAAATAGATGCTCATCATTTTGCTTCATCTCTGCCACATTGACTGATATTGGATTTGAAAGAATGCTACAATTGAAAAATAAGGATATGGTTGAAACTTAATCAAAGCTCTTTCCCCTTTGTCAGTGAAAATATTGCTATAATATGAGATCCAGATCAGTGAGCTGTAGAAATGTGGAGAAAAGATGAAGCACTGTTGCATTTTCAGTGGAGCCTTATTTACTCCACTGTCTCTTGATGGATAAATGATTCCCTGTAGTGAAGCTAAAAATATCAAATAATCCCCGAAATCTCTCGGTTCTTCCGCACTAAGATTTTGTAGCTTATATCTTTACTATAACTTCCTATTAGTTATTTAGTAATTACTAAACCATCAGCTGCTGGACTCGGTGAGCTGCACACCAGACTCCTTTAAATCAAACAGTGGATAGACTGCTGGATGGTGAACGTACATGCATCTTTTGCTATAAGTAGTTTCATGTCTGCACTGTTTGCTTTCAGCATAAATTGCCAGAGACAGTCATTTTTAATGGAAGCAAAGCTCTGACGTTATGGATTGTAAAGTTTTTAAACTTGTTTGGTTTGCAGTGTAAAATTTCAGCTCCCCAAAACTGAAAGAGGAACATTACTTTCTCACCAAGAAGACAGATTCCTTAAGTTTGTTTTGCTTTTTTGCTTTTTTGCTTTTTACCTCATCCAAGGAGTTTATTTTTGGGGAGGAAAAACCCAAAGAAGTGTTGAATTATTTTTCTCTTTGCTGGTATCATAATTCACTTTCTATACCATGAATAAAACTGCAGGATGGAAGCGTTCTGTGGTTGGCTACAGCATGTTGGATGGCATTGATTCTTTATATTTTAGATTGAGGCATAGCAGTCAGTCAGCTTTCTCCATTTACACTGAAACAAGTCAGCGATGCCTCTGCTGACTGACAGCGTTTTTAGTGGTTATAGTAGTAATTTCAGCTGTGATGAGAGTGCCAAGAGATGGAAGAGAAGGCTGTGAAGATAGTGTGAAGATGGTGTGAAGAAGACAGTCAGTTTTCATTTTTCCTAACAGATAAGCAGTGCAGTTATTGCATGTTGTATGCATGGTACATGTTGTTTAGTGTTCATACTTTTATCGACAGTTGTTTTCAATAAAAATAAACGGTTTCTTCTGGGAATGTGATTGTTCCCACAATGCAGAGAGAAAAGTAACTTCTCTTATATTAAAAAAGACCCAAAAACCCTCAGCTTGTCAATCACCTGATTTGAAATGCCTCTCCCATCTTCATCCCCTCTCACCATCCGGACTCTGGGGAATTGTCTGCCGTCTCGTCTTTATGAAGCATGTCAGTAATATCCTCGGTGCCCGCCGGTTCTAATAGTACATCATTATTTTCTTGTCGGTTGTGGCTGATTGCTTCCTTACCACATGCTGCGAGCCTTCCCCCTGTGCGACACAAATACTCGGCAATATCAACAGTGAGCAAACAGCATGAAATCCCTCATGAGCCTCGTGGTGGAGGGTTTCATTCAGGCGGCAACCTCCGGAGCTGAAAAATGAAGTCAACACAAGAGGGGCCAGGACTCCTCCAAAGGCCACTTACAACTTACTCTTAAAGCAATTCAGTCCTCACAGACCCCTTTATTAAATATTTTTAGAATTCAACCCCTCCATAAAATCTTAGCTAAAGATGGAGGATAGTATGAACTAGTGTGCTGAGGTGACAATACACAGAGAGGAGCCACTTTCCTCCGCTCTCACCTATGGGTCCCGCTTGGCTGACGCCTGCTGACGTCCTCACCTTCACGCTATAAAAAAACCCTCGGGGGTCGTCTTACCTGCTGTACATGCAGGCTGCAGATAAGCTGAATCAGTGATTGCTACACTGACTGACTCTCTCTCTCTACTTTAGTGGCTGAGGGATTGATTTTTTTTTTTTTTGACAGGCTTCTCAGCATCCATCATCATCTCCCTAAGAGCTGCAGGACACCTGAGGCAAAGCCCATTGTTCCCTGACATTTATATGCAGGTTCATTGAAAGGAGAAGAGGCTGGATGTCTGCTGGTGGTTGAAGTTCATTGTCTTATCTCAGTTTTCAGGGTTAAAGGAGTCTAACGCAATATGTGCAGCCACAGCATTCATCTAAAGTTTGGATTATGCTTGTAAATTTAAGTTACATATAATGTAATTTTCTGTGAAACCCTGCAGATTGTAGTCTTGTAGTAAAATTCACGCAAACAAGCCACAAGCACAACTCTGACACATTTCGTTTTGAAATAAAAAAATTTGAGTAAACCTGCTTATTTACACATTGTGCAGACACACAGTAAGACTAGGAATTATTTCAAGTTTTGTTTTTAGTTACTTTTAAAATAAAGCTCCAATATTTCTTCTAGCTTTAGCTCTGATTTTGGTCTCCACCACATCATGGAGGCGATATCTGACTTATAGGTTTCCAAAGGAGTCACAATGTTCACCAGCTGCTTGCTGACCTCTCTGGCTGCTGTTTGGTGCAGAGCAGGTTGTGCAGAGCTGAAAAACTGCAAACAATCGCAGGAAACAGTAAAACAGCAACATCATAAAACCAAACCATCAGCTGAAAGACAGTAAAACACTCTGTAAGGCTGAGAAGAACTGCACAGTCAGAAGAAAACCTTCTGTTTGTCACCACACAAAATATCATTCAAGTCTGATCTATAGATGTCCACTATGCATTTTAAAGGCAGAATGTGAGCAGACAAGATACTCTTTCAACTGGTTTGTTTGGGTGAAGACAAGAGACAGAGTCAGAAAGAGGTGTGTTAAAATAAAGGTCAGATGGCAAATTGACCTTCTTGGGGAGATTTATGGTCCACTTTAGAGGACCTCTTGAAGCAGAGTTCATGCACCGTTCTCTGAGATATTAGAGGAGAGAAACATCTGGAGAAGAGTTTGAGAAAGTAGTGATAAGACAGAGGTGAGATGGGGACAGTGATGGTCAGGCTGGCTGAAGGCAGAGATGTTTAGAGAAGGGAAGTAAGCAGACAGAAAGGGAAATGATTGAGAGGAGTGGAGTGAAAACAATAAGGGAGTTAACTCTAATAACATCGTAAGGTGACTCACAGCTACTAAATATTCCTGTAGGACGACTGGGTCAATATGTTTAGTTTGTCTCAAGTCAGAAAAATCAGTTCATGAAAGCAAAGCAAAAGTGATGTTTCATAGAAACTGAATCACCCACCAGGGACATTTTTTTGGATTTATTTTTTACCTGTTAAATGTTTTGACCTGAGGATGAAAGCACAGCTAAAAACCTTTAACACTGATCTTGATTATATGCTATTGTCATGTGTGAGATCTCAGTAATTGGATAGACTTCAAGTCTTTTATTTTGTAATTTTAATTCACACAGTCATTTCATAGCAAAGGTATTATTAAATAGGACAAAATTCAAATCACCAAATAACACTTGGACTGAGAGATTCATATCAAACTAAGAAACGATAAATTATTGAGAGAATATCGTGGTGATCGTTTAAATCTGATTGTGATGGTGAAGGAGCCTCACTGTGCTGCTGACGGTGGAGATATTATCTTCTGATTTATTTGATAAACATCTTTTTCACTGAGTTTCATTTCTATTTAAAATCACTAAGTTTAACACAAAGTCTGTCTGGTAACTTTATAACATTTGTTAAAAAATAAGCAATAAGCTGCGAAATGTCGGATAAAAACACAGCTTAAAATTGCCTTCTGGTTTAATATTGTGATCAAATGGGTGTCAGGATCCAGGCTCCACTCCCCCCCTCCTCGTCAGGGGTTATTGGGTGCACCTGTGATGTTCTCCCTCAGCTGATGGCGATCATGGCGGCTGTGAGGAGGTTATATAAGGAGGTTGGTGCCTGCCGGCTCAGTTGGTTGTGTGTCTCCAGAGAGTTGAAGCCATCAGTTCTCTGTCTGTGTTTTTGTGTGATTGTGTATTTGAGTTGAGTTTGTTGGAGGTGTTTCTTCTCTTTATCTTAAACCTTTTATTTCCTCTTTCAGCCAACCTCCATCCCATATCACATCCTCCTCTGACTCCTTCAGTCCCAGTGGCTCTTTAACTTTGATTTCTTTTGATTTGGGTCCAATTCTTTTGTTGGTCTGTCACTTTGATAGAATTTCTTGGTGGCTGTAGGGAGTAATAATTCTAAAACAACCTTTCTGAGGGGCCTGTTTTTTTTTGCTTTGATTGTTTTTGTGTGGGTGCAACCCCACCTCCATGCAGCCTTCCATCTTTTGTGTTTAGAGAATTGTATGACTGAGAACTACAAACACTTCTGACCTGCTGAGAGTTGCTGAAGACCAAAAAATGCTGTTACCATCTCTTGTAATCTGGTCACAAAAATCTGAAAAATGTAACAGGTTTGAAAGCATAGGCAAGATGATATTTATCTCTGTACAGCCTACAAACTGTACAAAAGAAAGTTATTCAATTTTTTTGATACAGCTACTTTGGTGCCAGTTGAGAAAAAAATTTCACACAAGTTTTAATTTGAATCTGTGTCCCGCAGGAGTAAATGCTGACCTGACAGATGCTTTGTGTGGAAAAAATCTTTCTCACATCTCTCAGACGGGGGCCACACTATATCTTTGCCTTTAAAGGCATATTGTTCAGTAACATGAGTCATACTCAGGTTTCTCCAAAACAGAGTGAAAGGAAGCAAAGATTTGGAGGAGATTGAAATCTAAGATTCAGTAGATAAATGAATGAATAAGCAACCACGGATCCTTCTGTTCAGCCCGGCTCTCACTGACCATCGGTGCTTGTTTACTGCTGATTCAGTGACAACCAGAGCTCTAACAATGCTTTCCCTGAAGTCCGCTGGCGAAAAAGAAAATGGGAGAGGAGACAAGATGGAAGTAATTTTGCTTCAAGGCCAAGAGGACAGAGAAGAACTATAAAGGGCAAGATAGTAGAAGATGCAAAAGAGTAGAGAGAGCAGGAAGAAGAAACTGTCTGTGAATTTGTGAGGGTGTTTTTTTGTTTGTTTTTCACCTCAGTGACCCTTGAGGCTGCGGTACAAAATCCTACAGAATAACCAGTCTCCCATTTATTTAGAATTTTTAAATTCCTCCTCATCATCATAATGTCCTCTTGAACCATGACCACATTCAGCAGGCATGAAAGCTTTCATCTTCTTCTCTCGAGTTTGTCAATTTTAGAAGGGAGGCCTAATATTCTCTCTGCTCAATAAATTGCATTCACAGTGCCTGGTGTTATTTGATTCCACCTTTTATGTCGAAAGAGGAAGCCAGATCCTCTCACAGCCTTTCAGATTACAGCCTTCTCGCCTAAAAATACGGGACAAAGGAGAGCACCTTATCATTTCTCTATTCTGCCGAGGCAGCGTTATTCTGATGCTAATTCACACCCACCGCTGCACAGCGGCAGTCCATGGTGGCATTTAACCCGCTGTGACCCACACAAACATCAAATGATTCCCTTGTGTCTGGTTTAAAAAAAGAAGAGAGAAAGGGAGGCATTATCGCTGTTAAACATTTGCGAGTCAGTGTTACGTCGCTGCCATCATGCCGATGTTTTGACATCCTGCTGAATTACTTCAGCTAATAACATGCCAGACGATCAGTTCTATTGCCGCTCAGTGGATGAGGTTGCTGTGAAGTTTGCTGGTAATTTGTGTAGAGAAAACAGCACCATTCATCACACAGACTGTAAAAACATGGCATGTGTGTTTATTGAGAGCGGTCTGCTGCCAGCAAAGGAGCTGCAGCCATTAATTACTAATCAGTCTCATTGTGCCAAGAAGATTTCAGGTGCTTTTTCAATGGAAACTTGCAAACTACAGTTGGAGCCAAACTTTTTCGGCTTCTGACTTTCCTAAAAATACAAGTTGTAGGCTACCTGCTTGAAAAGAAAAGCTGATGAGGGGATTATTCATATAAATTATTATTAATTTATTTAAAGTTAACCCTGTCAGATTAGTCATAGACAGACAGATTACCACTCACTCTTTGTCCTCCTTTTCCTGTTGCTACACCTTGCTTTGCAGTTTAGCATATGATGTCAACAACGGGGAGACCTTTTTACTTGTAAATAAGTAGAAATTTGTCAAACATTTTTTCCTCAGACAGTGGCAAACAAAAGCACTCCTCCAACTTTCAGGGAGTGACTAATTTGATGACTGAAATGACTCTTAGTGGCAGATTTTACCAGTTGTAGCAAGCCAGTTAATTAAGCTCCAAAACTGATTAAAATTGCAGTTTCTGACATGTTTTTTATGGATGTGTTTTTAAAATGACAGCTCAGTCTGATAGGTCTTAAACATATATATATATATATATATATATATTTGCTGGCTACATCCATGAAATATTGTGCTAACAGACTGAGGCTAAAGCTAACAGGTCCAAGGCAAAACGTCAGCATCCTCATGTGGATGCTCCACATGAAAGACTTGAAAAATATTGCCATGTAGCATTATGTCATTATTCATTTCATTTCAGTTTAACATTTTCAGTTTGGCATATTTTGCTGCCTTGCTGAGGTTACTTAGCAAAGCCAGCCAGGGGCTTTCATGTTTACTTTTTAGCTTAGTAGGCTATAACTTCTATATTCATTTATTAAGATACTGCAAAAAAGGGTTTTGAGTCAGGACTGATTAATTATGATAATGCTTCTTGACCCTTTGTTATAGTGGCATACTGCAAGTGGGAAGCATGCTAGCCAGGTAAGCCAGTGTTTGCAACTTAAAGCTGCTAAACATGCCGTTAATCCATTTTTTCATGTCTTTTCTCATGTTTATTTCGTTTTGAAAAACTGAATAAGACACAACTTGTCAAACTGTCAATCAAATGAGAGTCCTAAGACCACCACTGAAACATGTTGTGATGTCACACTTATCTACCCAAATCATCTTTATCCTTAAATGGAAAAATACTTTATTTCAACATATTGCTTAGAATTATTTTTTCCTTTTCCCTATTTTAATTTTTATGTAAGACAATACACAAGGCCAACTTTAATTGGAAAGAATAAATATTAAATGGGGCCCAGTATGAGAGATTGTCTTCCAGTTGGCAATCTTGTACCAATTAAAACGTTTTTATTCAGATGAAATGAAATTGAGGGGGGAAATCATTGCATATGGCTCTTCTTTCATGTGACACTCAGACAGATGGATGGAGGCATGAATCAAATTACACAGGCTCCACATAAGGCACTTTAATAATGTTATGCACAGCGGGATGTGTTTGATATTCAGGGCGGTGTTTGTTTTTGAGCCTGTCTGTGTGATCATGGGGTCATGAGCTTCAGAGCATCAGAGGCCGGATGGATCATTTTATGTTTCTTTTTTTTTTTTTTTGTCATGAGACAAGTTGACCTCCAAAGACAACACACACTCACTTTCTGTCACCTCCAAACTGTTTTCTCCTTTTTTTTATGCTGTTGTCTGCTCACTCACTGTTTTTTTCCTTTCATCCTTCCATCTCTCAAATCTCTACCTATTTTTTCTTTTTTTTTTTTTTTTTACATATAAATGATAGGAACCAGAACACTCTAAACATCACACCTCCCTGTTTTCTCCTTGGTTTGTACCTGGGCCCCTTGGAGGCTTCTGATCTTGCTACACAGTCACCCTGCCTGCTGATATCACTGCAGCACCATGGAGCTACAGTCAGCACTTCATAGTAGATATTAAGGTATCATTCGCTCTGGGCCCGTATCTGCTGCTTTGTCTACTTTAAGGTTTCACTCTGCACCATACTAAGTTGCATATCTTACTGACAACTTGGCTTTTTCTTGTAAGCAGCATGATAGCAAACAGTTCCATACACATCCAGCAATTTCAGAGCAAATCAAGCTTTCATTTGAACTTGTTTGTCTCTGCCTGATCAGTGAACAAAAAGTATTCTCTCTGCTTTTAGCTCTTCTGGCCTCCACCCAATCATGAAGTGAATGCTCCACCATGTTTACAAGCTAGATGCTTACATTGTCTGCTGTTTGATGCTTCAACTTACAGTCAGTTTATTTTAACTTATTCCTGCTAAAAGCTGCTCACTGTGTCTGAAAACAATGCTGCAAATAAAGCAGTGACAGTGAACCAAACAGAAAAGCTGTGAGCCATAAAACCAAAGTAATGAAAACTAGAAGAAGTTCTAAAGCTCCGCAGAGCTGAGAACAGCAGAATCAGGTGATAAGTTTTCCCAGGTGACTGCATTTGCATAGCTTAGTAATTTGACCAATTGTTAGTATAAAAATATTTATTAGCACAGCTCTCAGCTCTCTTTACTTAATGTTTTTTTTTAATTTATTGTATCTAGCCCTGTGTTATTGTTTAGTAGGTTTTTTTTAATTGCTGCTACAGCAGAGCCAGCAGCCCCTCAGGATGAATAAAAGTCTTGGACTTGAAGTCATTGTAAGTAAGCAAAGCAACGTTGAAAATTATCTCTTTAAATCAGACCACCGGTACTCAGTCAGCACTCAGGGACTTAAAAGGCCCTTCACTCATTTTTTCTTGCTGATCAGAGACCCTGATGAGTGGATGTGTGCCAACCACTAAAGCAATGCTGTGCCAGTGTGATACACACCGGTCAGATTGGGAAAACAGAATGTGATACCCAAAGTCAGTGCAAAAATAACGGTGTATGCAGACAGTGCAGCATGTAGGATGTAGCATACCAGCAGTAAGTAAGGTCACATGACTGACACTTGAAAAATTACAGCACTGGCTTTGAAAATAATTACAATAGTTGAACAGAAGTTGTTTGAAAACGGAGCTTAATCTTGTACAACCAGCCTGCAGCAAGTAGCTCTCTCACAGCCTCCTGCCGCTCCACCCGCAGCTTAGACAGATTCATCAGAGTTTGTGCCTCTGCTGCACCAAGCAATTCCCCTGCCCTCCCTACTGTACAGCAGCAACATGCAGCACAGGGCACAGCCGACGTAAGAGCCACACTAAGCCAGAGCAATGAAAGAGAATTGTGAAAAATGGTTTTTACACACCGACAGAGGTTCTGTAATGAGCCCAAACAAGTGAAAACACCTGTGTGCATGTTCCTCTGTGCAACACTGGGTTAGATGTTGTCTAATCAGAAACTAATTGACATCTAGGAGGCCAGATGCTTTCAATTAGCTGCATCTAACATGCTTGCAGGAATGAAAACCAGCTCACGTTTGTAGCCAGAGAGGACTGATAACAGTTACAGTGAACTTGGAGGCAGCTGTGGGATTCGAACCCTGCGGTAGCAAAAATGTTGTGAGCGTTTTGTGTAAAACAGGCAGTGAGGCGGTGTGTATCATCACCTTCATCATGGAGTGATGAGTGTGGGATGAAAACATGGTGGTGTTGTTATTATTCTGCCACGTTATCATTTGTCTTAACCATTCATGTAAAATGCATTTCTCCGGGGGTGTTATCTCTGTGTGATGTTACTGATGCGCGGGGAGAGGCATGTAAAAACATCTATAGCCTGAGCCTCAGTAATTGCAGCCCACTGCTCAGTATTTCCCGTTTCCTCTTCCCTTTGTTTTGTTGTTTCTTCTTGCTGTAAGACGAACAGAAAAACAAGGCTACCTTCCTCTTTGCTTCCCATCTCTTGTGGTTTTCTGTTTGTCAGGAGACATTGTCAAGAGTTTCTGTCTGTTTGAGCATCTTGTTTCAGGCTCTCCATCGTAGCTTTAATTGGCTCAGGTATTTATCTGTCTGTCTTATTGAGTTCATGGAGCTCACAGGGAAAAAAAAGTACTCACTGAAATTTTAACTAGGCTGTTAAGCTTCAGTGTGTGTGGTGTCATGCTCCAGTGCTTTGTTTTTTTCTTCTCACAGGTATATTCTGACTGGCTTATTTTTGCAGCTACTCATTATTTTCCCTCAGGGGACAGAAACATGGGGAAGGGAGGAGAGAGCCTTGAAGGACAGAAATAAACAGGCTTTCCTTCAAATGAGCTTTTATGTGCAAATCTGAAGCTTAAGGGAGACTCAGTCATTTTTCCAAACGTAATTAAAATCAGATACAGAACACCCACCTATGATTACTTTGTACTTTCCAAAATATATTTAATGCAAGCTTAAAGTTAAGTCTCACTTCCATTCTTGGACAAATTGATGTCAAACTCAAATTTTTCCAAACTTCTCGCTTTCAAAAAGCAATTTTTCCTACAAATCTTTTCCTTTTTCATGCTTAGTAATGACTGTCCCGTCCATTGTGGCCCACATTCTGTGTGCTGTGTAATTTCCTCTTTTCCGTGTCATAAATCATACAAAAACAGCAGTGCTCTTGATAAATCGCTCAAGTCTTCCATTGTTCCTCTTCGGCTGAGCTCCATTAATCACACACACACACACACACACAGACGCACACCAGTATATGCAGATACAAAATGCACATAAGGTGGTATGGATATATATGTAGATAAGCACATTCATTCATTCACATCATGAGCCTTTATGCAACATATGTGTTGTATCAAACACTCCTATAATGAGAGAAGCTCTCAGTGTGACGATGGAGAAACTCAGAAATCAATGGAATCCGGAGGGAAAAAGCTGTTTCCTGCTTCACATATTTGCCACATTAAGCTCAAGACACACAGAGGCAGTCACCCATACACACACACACACACACACACACACACACATTTACTGAAACTGCATTGTACGGTCGCACAGTCCAGTGATGAAGTATGCCGCTTTATTTTCCTGGTTTCCACCCCTGCACCACCAACGGCTGCATCCACAGAAAATCTCATTGCCTCTCATTTATGATTTTTATTGAGGCAACTGAATGGACTGACAGACATTTATTCATCATATCTAAGTTTTGCTGGAAAAGATCTTTGCTTTTTGGGTTCTTACGGATTCCAATTTACAAAAACTCTGTTCACACTTTCATTTCATGCTGTACTGGCACCAGGAGACGGAGTGTGGAACAAACCGTTTGGCACTGCAAAACAGAGACGGCAAAGTGTGACTTTTATCTCCCGTTTAAACAACCAGAGAGAGAGAGCTGGAGTGCTGATGGCTGCCTCCTCAAACACAGACAGTTCGAGAGCAGCAAGCAGCTGAAGAGGGAATAAAAACAAAGTGAAATCAAACGTTTCAGAGAAAAACACAAACCAACGAGTACACAAATATAAATGTTTCTGCAGATTCCTGTTGAGATTGTAGTAAGTGTTCTCTGGCTGAGAGACCACACGTGAGAAAATTACCTTTTATCAATCCGAGTGTAATGTTCAGGCTGTTAGATAAAGCACATGAACAGTCAGATGAACAAATTAAATGTGATATGACATGGCAAGACTTTGTAAGTGGTTACATTTGCTGAATGAGTTATAGACATTTTTTTTGCCGGTATGACAGTATGGTAGCTGATGGCAGCTGGTCAGACGGTCTGCCACCTCGGCACAGACTGTAATATCTCACTAACTATGATATTCACTGCCATGAAACTTGGCACATGCATATTTTTGTCTCCCTGGAATAAATTATAATAAATTGTAAATTTAAGTCATTAAAATTTTGGTTTGTGGCCAGAAACTGTAAAATGATATTCCTATTAGAGTCTAGGTTTCTTGTTTTCTCTGCAGCCTTTTCTGCTTTTTTCCTGTTTGAGCATTATAGAAGCTGAGCTGGCAATTCTAAAAAAAAAAGAAAAAAAAAGAAAAAAGATGACTACTTGGGTGCAAATTCAGAAGGTTCGTTGCTCTTGTTGTTCAGGAAGCAGATGTTATGCAGAGTGTCATGTCAGGGACTTAATGTCAGAGAATGTGAGTGAAATACAAACCTCAGCTGTGGTCACTGTTTTTCAAAATAATTCAACCCTTTTTTTCCCTTTAAGAACTTCACCTGGACTCAGATTAAAACATCATGAGGTCAAGGAAAGATGTGAAGGAGAATTTATTCAGGAAAATACAACTGGTGATGCTGAGAGAATGTGAACGCGCTCACACAAAGCCATGTATTTATGCAACTGTTGTTGAATAAAGTGTTGCTTTAAATGCTGCTGCTCCTGCTGGGAAATGTCCTTTTCTTTCATACAGAAAGCTCCGGTGAACAGAATGCTAAAGGACATAAGAAAGGAGGAACTGATGCACCTTTTTCTGAACATTTTTAGAATTTTAACCAGCTTTTATCTTGTTTGTCACTTAGATTTTTTATTTCGCTCAGTTAGGAACCTTCACAAGTAAAAAAGACTAAAAGACTTCAACTGAAACTTTTACTTGTACTTTGCAAATTAGCCAAAACACAGACATATGTTCACCTGGTAACATTTACCCTGTTCAAATAAGACTTTGGTCTTGTTGTTTTGTTTCTTCTTGAGTCAAAATGCTGCTGAATGCAGTCTGTGTGTTTGTCTTTTCATCATCAGCTGCTCTAAGGCGTTCGACCACCAGTTAATAGGCTTGTGAAAGGATTTGTCACTTGTGGGTAGAAAATGCTTCGGGTATTTTCAAAGCTGACTTGCAGATTAAGAGTTAAGATGTGTGCTGACATCTTGTGTTTTCTGTTTATCTGTAAACACAGTCCATCAGATCCCTACAGGTGATTCTGAAGAAAAGCAGGTTTGAGACAGATGGAACATGGCTGCTTTGCTCTTTCTTCATGCTCGTGATTAGCTTCTTATCACAGCTCATTAAATGTCTTTACCTCCTCTGTCTGTTGGGAGTGATTTCACTTGAGACAGCAGCTCCGGGGGTTTGAAGACACCAAGCAATCAATACTTTGTATCAGAGGAGTTCTGGGGGAAATAGACGACCATGTCGCTATCACAGTTCTTGTAAATGGCTCCTTGAAGCCCAACAGATTGGAAGAGAAAAAAACTTCAGGGATTCATTTCTGGATAATGACTTTTTTCATATGACAATTGATGAGACTGTGACTCAGCTACATTGTCAGTTGACCTCCATTCATTTGAAGTGATGGGGAAATAAAGCAGGAACTTGTTTCTAATTTCAGCCACAGTGATGCATGATGATGTGTGTCACATCTGGTCTGGTTAAGTTCAGAGACCAAAACCACTTGGTGAGTGTTAGAAAAAAAATCGCATTTTTTTTCTTAATGTACCTGATTCTGTCACCAGAAACATGGCTGCTAAATGTCCCAATGTTCCCTGGATAGAAAAGACTGGTTTTGTTCTCCAGAAAAACTGCTGAAAAATCTGCAACGCCTCTCTAAAAATACCTGTTTTCAGAAACGCAGCTGGAAAATCTCCTTTTGTCTCCTCAGAAAACACCAGGTTTTTCTCACCACAGAGCTGCTTTATAATATCCTGACTGTGCAAACTGTCGACCTTGATGTGGTATCAAACACTGGTCTGTTGCTCGGCAGCCTTCACACCACCACCACCACCACCACCCTCCCCTCCAGCATAATGGTGAGAGGATTCAGCTCACAACAACATTAATCTGAATTACTTCACGTAGATATGAGCTGTTGAGACTCCGTCAGCTGTCAGCCTGTGATAGCTCAGACATATAGAGAGAAAGAAGCATCATGATGTTGTTTACAGTTCATCCCCTTTGAATCACTGAACGACTAAAGTGACTCACACATTTAGGTGAAATTCATCATGAAGATCATCAGGACTCAACATAAAGAAGAAGTAGAAAACTCAATTGTTAAACTTTTCAGTGTAAATAGTTGTCAGTTTGTTGGAGGTGACTGCAATTCCAATTAAAAAAAAAGGAAACAAACCAAAATAATGACATGAGCTTATATATAATAAACTCTGGGTCAACCTGAAAGAGAAAAAGATTGTTGTTGACCCTGAGCTGTCAGTGGTTGATTGACAAATAATCTCATTTTCCAAACTTTGTTATGACAGCTAAGAATAACTGGGCATCAACTGTTTATATGAGCAAGTTTCAGTGAGAAAAGCTGTGTGGGTAATGCATCAGCACACCAGCAGCGTCAGTTCACAAATGAGCACCAGTGGATCATTGAGAGCCTTTTAATTAAACCATAAAACGACCCCTGAACGAGTGATAAGCAGCAAGAAATGTGTTCTGGTTCTTAATTGTCGGTGCCATCCATCTTCTGTGGGAAGGAGCTTCATCTCTTAGCAGCTTATGCTTTTGTGGCTGAGAGGATTTTTCAAAACCTCCGTAATAAGATAAAACCTTTAACAATATTCAAAAGGCAATAGATCTGTGTGTGTGTATGAACTGTCAGTGTTGAACACACACAGTGTTTGTGTGTGTGTGTGTGTGTGTCTTGGTGAGTGTGTCAGCAGTATTTTAAGTTGAGCGTTGATGAAAGGGCCGTGGTTGAGATGAATGATTGCCTGTAGTTGTGTCAGCATATGAGATGGGGGTGAACTGAGCCGACAGTTTGAGGCTTGTAATGTGACACCGAGGCCGGGTAGAAAGGGAGGAGGTGAGAGAGAGATGGAAACGAGCGAGGACAACAGACAGGAAGAGAGGAAGACAGTCACGTGTTTTTTGTTTTGTGTATTTCAGTTTGTGACGTTACAGCCGGAATTTTGATGCTATGATGTGGACAAACTGTCAGGTGTCAATGCAAAGTATCCATGAAATGTTTCTAATGTCATATGTTAAAGAAGATGTTGAAGGTAACTGCAGTTACAATTAAAATGCAAGTGTATTTATAACATGATTACAATGTCACAATTTAAAGAAGATGATAAAAAAATCACCTCATATTCTGTTAATAGAGTTTTATTTGAGGGCAAGCTGCTAGCTGTTATACTCAGTTTATTAGTACTAAAATCTACTCCAGCTTGGTTTGCCCCGCTGTAGTGCAAAAACATCTGACAGTGATGAGACAGACCTCATCATATGGAGTACCGTTTCCACCAGCCTCTGTAAAATAAATCCAATTACACAGAGGCTGCACAGGAAACAATCTCGCTCCTTTCTCTCCAGCCTTTGGACCAATGTAATTATCTGTTGATTTACAGCAGAGATCCTGTGTTGTGTTCAAGTGCCACATCCAGCCTGACACTTGTTTTATTACGCAACCTCTCATGCAGATGGATGTTACACCTTTTAAAATTGATGGCTTTTCTTTAACTGTAGAGTCATATTGTAGAGAAATTATGACCGGATATCAGCAAAGTCATTTTATTTTTAGATGGTCTTATCCTTTTTGATTCTGTTGATATAAAGGCAGGAAACAAGTGTCTATTAAACCATTTATCCCTTCCTCCCTCTGTGTGTCTGTTTGTCACCACACACACACACACACACACACACACACACACACACACACACACTCAGAAAGTCTAATTATAATCAGTGTGTCAGCAGGCCTCCTTAGAGGTTTGATTGTCAGCAGAATCATAATTTTTGACGTCACTTTCATCCTTGTCTGCGTCCCGCTCAGGGGAGGTGGCAGCATGGGAGATGCTCTTTTCTCCTCTTCCTCTCTCTGACTCCCTTTCATGACTCATTGTCAACGATTTGCTCTCTCTCTCTCTCTCTCTCTCTTTCTCCACCTCCTCTCTGCTGTATCCATAAGGTCGGGACTGATAGGCTTTGCCATTTAGGAACTTTCTGACATTTCAGCTGACTTTTTCGCCTCCATGGGAAACAGGTCATAGAATGCAGATGCTTTATCACTCATTTGCTCTTTTTCTCTTCTTTTCTTTTCCAGGGCAGCTGGACATTGCACCACCAACTGCAGCACAGTTAAGATATGGTAAGAAGTCCTCCTGATGTACAGTAACATGTGCTCTGTCTGGACAGCTAATGGCCTCTAATGGCCTCCACCCTTTACTTTTAATATATGGTTTAAGTTATTCTTACAGGCTTTAACTTTTGTACTTTAAAGTTTCCTTTGGTTTATTAATACCTGAAAAATCACTTAAATTGATTTAAAAAAAACAGACAATTAAAATGAGTATGTAAAATGCATAAACAGAAAAGAAAGCCAACATATCTTCGTTAAAACAAAACTGAATAAATGCACGAGATAGAGAGAAAGACGGCCACGAAGGAAATAAGGTCAACATTAATATTTAAATGGGTTTTACTTGCAGTTTGAAGCTATTTGTATTTGATGTGAGTTGCTAAAAGTTTCTGGTCTCTAATAAAGGGGTCTTATAGATCATTTCTTACTATAAAAAGAAGGTCATACATTCACACCAATGTAATCCATCCACACACACTGAACTAAAAGCATGTGGGGGCATCGTCACTGACTGACCTGACCTCAGATTACTCCTGCTGGTTAACCCAGGAGAGTTCACACCAGCTTGTTTGTCTTTCTCTCTCTCAGTATTCACACCACAGAGAGATCTTTGTGATTGAGCAGAAAGAGAAAAAAATCATGTGAGAAATCTTTCCCCCAGAGCTGCTCAGCTGTGTGATCTTTAGTGTAGAGCCAAAGCAGGACCGTCATTTCAGCACCAGCAGAGAAACACTGAGTGAAACTCTTAAAAGAAACATCGACTCAGCCGGCTGTCACTGGATCAGCTGCATCAAACACAACACTGGTGATTTTCCTCGAGCAGAGAGTCAGCTCTTTCTTTGAGTGTCTGGCTGCTTTGCTTTTCTTCCAACAGCAGATCCGCATGCCAAAAGCTGCTGGGAGAGAAAAATACTGTATCTGTATCAGATCTGTTGAACTTTTCAGAGCTGAAACTTTGACACAGTAATCGTGGAATAAACTTGATAAGTGACTGAGTCATGAAATCCTTTGTAAAGTTTTTTTTTTCCCCTGAAGTTTGCCAAATTATCTTAGTCATGGTGATGTTTTTTTTCCACTGAACCAAAAATTCTTCATTTTGTCGTGGCAATTTTTTGCTAAACAAGATTTGTGAGAATAAGAACTGAGCTCAGCAGAAATCTGTCACTTAAGACCCTTTATAAATATATGTAAATGGGTTCAGCCACCATAAGGAGGAAGAAGCAAAGGTAAACAGCATTTTACACTTATTCATACAGTGGAATGACTTTGTCCATCCTGTGTTGGCACAAAAAGTGCAGCCTCACAGTCTGTAGTCTTACAGTGGTCGAGCTGTTCTTCAGTCAGTTTGCTCCCAGGCAGAGTTTTCCAATAACAACTATACAGAAAGAAAACTGTCTTTGGGCAGATTAATGATCACTAAATATCACAACCACGTGGAAGAATAACTATAACCCCGCAGAATAAAGAAAATTATGTTTCTAATTAGGTCAACACACACATAGTCATACAACATGATCATACAGGGAAACAGCATCCTTGTTGAGTACATACATTTCTCTCAGTGATGCTTTTAATATGAACTTATTAAAGAAAATTTGACCCATTTAACTCTGAAGCCTCAAAGTTTGAGCTATGACTCTAAAACAATTTTGGAATTCCCTCTCTGGAGCTCTGAATTTATGTTTTAAGAAAGACTGGATCGATTCATTAACAGACTCATGCAATGGCCTCTAGTCTCAGTTTATACCAAATGAGCAAAGTGTGGATCAGTGGTGGCAGAGAGGGAAACATCATCAGTTGTCTGTGAAGAGGAAAACCAATAAAACTAATCTGATCTGTTGCGTAATCAAAATGTTGCTTTATTTGTTAAAATTTTCTCACTAACACTGAAAAATATTTCCCAAAAGCTCTAGAAATATTTTTTATTAACAAAGTCCGTCAAAAACTGTTGGAACTGCTGCGCAATAATCAGAGCCAGTTTTAATTTCCTCCTCTGAGCTGTTTCATATTTGATTAAAACACAGATATTTCATCCAGATTTGATGCGTAAAACTGGTTAATGTAGCCTGGAACAGCTGAGTCCAGGGAACATAGACAGTACTCAATGGGAAATTAAAATTGGAGACCTGACTGTCACCAACATAAAATCTTTATGGGGTTTATGGTTTGTTGCTTGGCTTTAAAACACATAGACAAGTTAATTGTCACCAAATTGAATTGGTCACTGATGCTTTAAACAGAAGGAAACTCAGGAGACAAGAGGCAAAAGGTCCACAAACGTCAGACTTTATCTGCAAAGCCCTCACCCACTGCTGTGAGGGAGACTTGTATGATTTTATCCCTATTTTGTTGTTTTTTTCTGCAAACATTCAAACCAAACACCAGGATTAGACTCAGCAGCTCTCTGTTTTACGAGATGGAGTGCTCTTCACAATCCAATCACAGTTTTCCCCGATGTTGCATCAAACTAAAGCCTGTATTTAAGATGTGAGCGAGTCGGTGTTTTGTGTGCGGAGGCTCAAACGGCGGGTTTGAACATTAATTTGTCGTGTCTGAGAGCCACAGCAGAATAAGAGTTCGATAGATGAAATGACTGTTGTTCAGTAATGATTATGTTTCAAGCAAACACTTTTCTGCAGGTCAGGCACTTGAACTGCACTGAAGTTCGACTAGAATACACCAGACTTTCCCCGTCTGCTGGGTGACATTTAAAATACATTTTCACAGCACTAACAGTTTATTACACTTTATATATAACACACAACACACACACAGTGATGTCTTTATGCACATTAGGCATCCTCGGTGTAGAAATATTTTCATTCTGATAGCTTTTTCAGTCCTGAAGTGAAGCTGCTTGATATGGAGAGCATTATTTACACCAAAGGTGAAGGTTGCCACTCAGATTTTTTTTTTCTCGTTAGATTAAAGCCATTCCAGTTTAGAAAGTACTTTATCACTGCTGCCCTGTGAGGTGGACTGTCGTACCAATGGCTCTTAGCTTCATATACCCACGACGTTGTGAAATTGGAGAATAAATATAACTCCCTAATGATAGATATGGAGATTTTATAATTTCAAGTGGCATAATCTTAATTTTAAACTGAAACAATTGGTCTAATTCTACACAGCATTAAATTCTTACTTGTTGTATTGAAAATACAGAGTCAAGTTAAATCTGCACTATCTAATGTGTTATAGCAACATATATTAAAACATGAATGAATAAATAACTAGAGCTACTCTCAACCTTCAGTATATTTCAAGCATGTTACAACAGCAGAACTATTGTTTCAATTATGCATCTGTGCCAGTGACAGCTGAGGTCAGGGACATTAGATTCTCTGGAACACAATGTCCCAAAAATACCTCAAGGGAAATTTTCTAAATTTATTGTGGACTAAAGGATGAACTGATTAGAATCTGGTGGTCGAAGGTCAAAGTCACTATTGGCTAACAAAGCGCATTAGAATTGAATTCAAGAATTATATGGTAAAAAAAATTAAGTATGACAAATTTTATCACAAAAGTCTGATAGTATAAAATGATGAAGTTGTGACATTTTATGTCCAAACAGATCGAACCTCAACTTCACTACATTGTGATGTAGTCACAAACACTTTCCTGGCCGTCATTCAACCTCATAACTCCGGAACAGAAGGGAATGTGACCATGTTTCACATTGGGTCTCATATTTAATAGGTGATAGATTTGAAGCATTATAACCATCACAGGATACATGTGTGATTGTGGTGCTGACATTAATGTAAACTGCAACATGACTTGTTCACAGAAACAGAAAGTTTTTACTGCATAAAGTTGTTTTATGTTTTCTCCTCTTTGTTTGACTTAATTCTGTTAAAGCTCTTCTCTGCAAGTCTTAGTTGTGTCCATTAATTATTTATTTATAATGTAGACTCAAAAATGACCGACACACTTCCTGTTTACTTTGTCTGTGAGTGATGTTTGCTTGTGTCTGTTATTTTTACAGTTCTGCTGCACAACGCACTCCCTTTCATTGGCTTTGGATTCCTCGACAACTGCATCATGATCGTTGCTGTAAGTCTGTCAGCTTCTTTTAGTGATGAGCTTCTCTGCAGCTCAGCGGGTGTTTGGGTTTAATCAGTGTTCGGAGTCTGATACCCAAAGGAGGGAACTGTGCATAAAGAAGATGAAAAAATATGGGAGGAAGCTTAAGAAGAAAGGAAAGCTAGAAAAATATGATATTTGTGTTTAATGATTGGATTTATCTCCCAGTGTATTTCCTGTTCGCTCTCAGTCATTTTCTGTCTCTCATCTCTTTATATCTCAGAGTTCTTCCCTTTCTCTTTTTCTCTGCAACAACAAGTTCTTTCATATAATGAAATCTAAACCAAGCAGAACTGAGAAGCTCTACTGAAAGTGGGCTCAAACAGCAGGGTTTTTTTTTTATATCTGGTCAATTCTCATGAATGCCTCTACAGGGAGATGGAAATAAAAAGAGTAAAGAAGAAAATGCATAAGAGAATCATACAAAAGAGATTTAACCTAGAAAGAACATGAATGAAATTACATATTTTTGCAACAAAAACAATGAACTAAAACAAGAAAAGGAATATGGAGATATTTATAGAATATTTAAACCAGAGCGCATTTTTTTTTTTGCTATCTGCAGAAAAATATCAAAAAAATATTGTCTCTGAAAGAGTGTGAAAATTGAAATCAATAAGTAATCTCATTCTAGGCTGCATTCAGATATTCTGTGAAAAGTTTGTGCATTTGGTAACATTATATGTTTTAAAGTATGGCACTGCACACACCCTGCAAAAGTCTGTTGAGGAGAAAAAGTAAGAAAAGAAAGAAAACAAGTGTCAGTATCAGTTTCTCCACAGTGGAGATGGGTAGCATGGAGTCCTAAACCTCATGTTAGACGAGCTCATTATTATTTAATACTCTGAGTCATTAAGCTGGTAAATAAACCTTTAAACGAGATTTATCACGACAGTCTGAAAAGTCTTGACTCCTGCAGCCTCACACATACTCGTCTATCTGGGCCTCTTAACTATAGTTTTCTTTGCATCATTGTAGGCTACTTGCATTCTCTGTAGGCTTGCTGTTTTGCAATTTGACCACAAGCAGGCAGTACAGAACGGTGTCTAATATGCTTTGAATGAAGCCATTTACACTGTAAAAGCATTGTGCTTGCATAAGAGAACAGTGGCTTCAGCATACAGCATGTGACACTGACTATGAATGTTTCATTACACTTATTTGTTCAGTAATAAATATTCATGGTATTTTACCTTCATCAATAGTATTCAACAATTTAAAACGGAAAAATCTGAACATTTTTCCTCATTAGTTCTACAGACCAAGGCCACACTGTTACATATTTCATGTATTTGATGTCATGTTGCACTTCATACACAAAACACGTAGTAAAGAGCTGCTGGAGATCAGCTAAAGACCATGAAATCATCAGCATATACTGCGGTCTTAAAGAGGTCACGGTCGAAAATATTGCAGTAGCCTTTTGGATTAAGTCAAAAAGTAAATAGGAGAGGAACCCAGAGTAAACACCGTGAGACATTAACACTGAATAATCTGTCATTCTTATGGATTATATATATATATAAAATTAATAATTAATTTGTAGTCCAGAACTGATGATGCTAAAAAGATGTAAAGTTACCCCTAATTTCATCAGCTCTCTCTGAACATAATTTAGAAAACATGAACAGATGCATTGCTTGTGAGTTAAAACACACACTGGCTTGATGATGTCTGAACTTTGTACTATAGAATGATGCACTGACTTATCCTGTCTCACTCTGTGTGTGTCTATGTGTGTGTGTGTCTCGCAGGGCACACAGATTGAGTTATCCATCGGTGTGATCCTCGGAATATCAACTATGGCTGGTAAGAGAATGCCACAGTGCTAAAGTAACTTAAAATCTAATAAGAAAATATTTATCTTTTTTTATAACAGGAGGCTTTTTCAGGTTCAGTGTTGACAGAAATCACAGTCTCACCACTGCAGTGACACCAATCCAGAGACACTAAAGTGAGAAAACTTGAGAGAGAAACAGACAGAGAGTGAGAGACACTGGCTGACCTAGAAAATAACTTCATAAATAGAATCAGTGTGTTTATAAGCAGTTTGAATGGTTGTAGTTATATACACTTAGCCAAAAGAAGCACATTTACATTTTATTGTTATCACTTATTCCTACCCAGTGTGTCTGGTGAATGCAGTGAGGCTATTATGCAACATCACACTGGAGCTGCAGCACTCAGTCGATCAATCAAACATTCAAACAAAAGAAAAGCAGTTGCCAACAATTTGATCATTTGATAAAAGTTTGATGACTGTTGATATGTACATATCTAATGGAGGTACACATAACAATTAGAAACAATTGCTTAAATGGAAGGTTCATTTGAAAAAACGTGTTGGCTTAATTGTGCCCATGAGGTTATATTGATTAAACTGGCATCGTGTTCAATAAAATATCCCTTTTTTTTTAAAAGAAAATCAATTAAACAGACGCCTCATTCATTGTAAGAATGGTGTTTATCTGTTTTTTTGCAAATGATCTCTTCATTTGTCTTCTGGTAAACCAACACCATCACTCAGCTGGGACTGGAATGAATAACGGAAACGCAGCCACTATTAGCGAATTCCCACTTTATTTCTTCTCTTCCATCTTTGTCTCCGTCCTTTGTTGTGACTGGTGTCTGGAAAATAAGTTAAAAAGCAGCTGACATTACTGCTTCTATGCTGCCTAATCTCCAAGTCAACGTTTCCTTCTCTGCTTCTGTTGTTGCTGCTGGTGACAACAATGTGTTTGTTTTCAGCTTTAAAAGCAGATTATTTCATGTTTAACTACAGAGATCTTTGAAACTTGACCAATGCAGACTAAAGCAAGGACAGTCTGATATTTCAGGTCTGTCTTGTAAAGAGGAGGGGTTTGAAGCATAACTTTGAGATGCTTAATGTGTCAGATGAGCTCTGTTCTTGATTGCTTTTGTACATTTACAATTCAAATCAGTTCAATTTAGAAATACGCATTCGTGTTCATTTTGTTCATTTTCTGATGAAACGTTTGCAGTGAATGAATGAGTGGAATTTTGATTAAGTCAATTTCAGGCCTGGTGGGATTTTTTTGGACAAGAGGGTAATCAGGTTGCTAACTGAGTCAGAGCCTGTTATCTCTGAGTGAGATTTTTCAAATCCTGGTTTCAAAGTGAACCTAAGCTGAAGAAATCCCCTGATAATAAGAGATTTGAAAAAAAAGGTAGAGAAATTCCAGCACAGAAGAAGCTTCTGTTCTTTCCTGAAGCAAAAAACCTCGGCTGATTTTCTACCTGTCAGACTCCTTTTTCTCAGCAGTGGCACAGTTTCTCATTCCTGCAACATTTGAGATGTTTCAGGGTCTGGAAATAAATATGCTGCTATCCATCCCCGTCCAGGGTGATTTAGCACGAGTATCAAGTCTGAAGTCAAGTCCACTCATCACACCTTTACTGGCAAACAAATGTTGCTCAGCTGGCTGAGTTGAGATAATTACAGAAATTAAACAAAGCTAATGGTGTGGAAAAAATTTCAAATAGGATTAAATCCATTAAAATTACAACTAAGGTGATTAACACACAAATCCACACAAAATCACCGTGCTCTGCAGAGACCTGCCCCAAAGACACATGCCCTTCCTGTTCACAGCCCATTTATCCCCCATTAGACATGCAGACAGCATCTCTGATTTGCTGCAGGTCTAGAAAGTTTAAGGAGGTTTCTGTGGAAGGTGAAGATATCCATCATAAAGAAACCATGCAAGAATGGAAGCAGAAGAATGGAGAGAGAAATCTAAATCAATCTGCATCGGCTAAATGGTCTAATATTCATTTAATTTTACCCAGGAGTTAAAAATGTGCCCACAAATTATGTAAACTGCTCTAGTGCTCTTTCATTCCTGCTCAAACTGTGACTGTATCTGTAATGTGGAGATAATGTACATCTTTAAAACCGCTTCAGAATCACTTATTTTGTGTGAGAATGTGGCTGCACCTCACCAACCTGTGGAGGTGGACTCCATCAGACGCAGAGCACAGTGGGAAGCACAGAGAGCAGTGGGTTAATGGTAGATGGCTGACCTTGGCTTATATGTAATTACATTTGAGTCTGAAGGGCTCTCCATTACATCTGCCCCCACAGCTGTACATGCAGAGGTAATATGTATGATAATGGCACATTGTTACATTACTACATACTGCATTATCTTTATTCAATAACCTTTATTTTTTCAAACAAAGTTTTACTTAATAATCACTTGAAGTTAACACAAATGTGTGTTTGCACAAAGCAAATGTTTTACCTCTGTGTGAAAGGAGATGTGATTTCTCTTCTTTTGAGAATATGAAGTAGAAAATTTGACTCATATTGGCCTTTTTTTCTTTAAATTCAGAAATATGTAGATATTAATGCGAAAAAATGTATCTAAATCTGCAGCCAGACAGTCAGCTATATAGTTAGAAAGAAATGCTGTGACAGTGATGCAACATTTTTCAGATATAATTAAATCATTAATTATTTTTCCTTGTAGCACAGTACTGCAAAAAAAAATTATTTGTCATCTATCACCTCATTCAAAAAAGAAGTTACCACAATGAGGATAATTCAATAAAAGGTGTAGCCCTTACATCATTAAATTGTGAAAACAATGATTTATACATATATCTAAGTATTTTCTTAAAAAGGGAGAGCATTTTTTGCACTTACCACTGCAACGACTTACCGTCACACTCGGATCCTGCCCACCGCAAACAATCTTCAACCTGTTAAAAAACACCAGAACAACCTCCTCATTTAGTGCAAATTTCCATTGTGTGTTTTGTCACTGAGTGAGAAGAATTATAAACTTGCTCCCTCTCCAAAGAGCTCCACGCAGAGCATCGAGCTGACGTGCTTGATTGGAGCCAGATCCAGACGAAGCAGCAGCTCATAAACATTGATGCTTTGTTCCAGCAGGCGGGCGCGTCTTCCCTCAACAAGGTCAGGGTCATGGGCCTGCTGAGACTCGCAGTAAACAACACCTCCCTGAATCTCGGCACACACGGACTTCGCTAATTACAGTGCGGCTCTAAAAGGTCTTATCTGAATCCCTCTGTGCTCATTAACGTGGGTGCAGGTCCCGTGGGTGTTTTGTTCAGAAGCACGAGAACAGTTTGTCAGTGGGCACCGAGTTTTGTTTTGAGTACATTGTATGTTGTTGTCAGCCTTGTTGCTACAGTAGCAGAAAGTCAATCCAATTGAAGCGCTCAAGACCTCCTGCCAGAGTTAGATTGTGCCTTAGCAGAGACAGAACTGCTGCTTTGTTTCCATCCCCCCGGAGGGCCACTGTGCCACTGCGGCAGCTGCAGTAATATTCTGAACTCAGGGTCATAGACAACGGGGAGAACGAGGACGAAGCATAGATTAAGTCTTCCTTTGGAGAGCCACTACTACAGTTGCAAACAATCAGAACAAGTTTCTGGATATATGCAGGAGTAATGACTTACCACTCTGCTCTTTGTCTTAGTTTCATCAGTCATTTCAACATGCCCTCATCCTCTCCTCCTCAGGCTCTCTGTGAAATGCTGCTCCACTCTATTTATGTGGAGTTATTAAGCTCAGGGAGCGAGTCCACAGCCACACAGGCTTCAGCAGTGCTGCCTCGCTAATTAGCCCAGAATGCATTGCGGTTGTCAATCATATCCTGTGCAAAAACCCACATTGTTATAGAAATAAATATTAGTATTTAGTTACCACTAAAAAATAATTTACCAATCCATATTTGCCGTGGCTTTTTCATTTGGAAAAGAATTATGTTAATTATGGGGCTAAATATTGTGCTTTCTGGCAAACTTGCTTTTCTTGCTCGGCTTCTGTCCTCAGCAATGCAAATGACCACACAAGTAACACACACTGTATTATCATTAAGTACCACAGGGACGTAGAGGAAGGCAGGAAAAAATAATTGAAGGGTTTGTCTCGCTCCAGCACCTCATTCCTAGTTACAGATACATATTTTAATAAAGTTGTGCCACCTCAGTCTTCTAAAATCTCCTGCCTCCTTTTTTGAGACTATGTATACAGATATGAGAATATATCTGATGTACATTTACTTTAAAGTACCAGAGTGTAGAAATAAGTGACATCTAGGATGAGGTTGCAGATCGAGCGACATGCCTCTGAGTGATAGATGGAAAAATGTGTCATATTTTCTGTTTCATAAATTGAAAAACTCCAGACAAACACATTTCTCGTCTTGTGCCCTTTGGCTGTCGTCGACACAAAACTTCAATTTCCTAACTCATTTTTTAATCATGTCTTTTTCTTGTCTCACATTTTCCGCAGCTGCTGCCCTTGGCAACCTGGTGTCTGATTTGGCAGGACTAGGGTAAGAGAATTCACACATACACACATCAACACACATCAACACACACACACCAACACACTCAAACTTTGGACATTGTTCTGTTTCTGCAACTCATGACAGACTGTAGGACAGAAATTAAAACGTTTCAGAGTAAATAGCCTCATTCCAAATGATGAAATGATGGTGATGAAAAACTGTGGTGATATGTCAGCATGTAACCCATTACACAGATCACTCATACAGTGTTATTTTTGAATCTGGTGTCCACAAATTATAATATATCAAGTTCATTTTCAAGCGTCAGTATAAAATAAGTGGTTAACCATCGCTCTCCACTTCTCTAAGTCATGACTAAGTTATTAAATTGTTTCATATTGAACGTAATTATTGAATTTCGCCTGTAGGAAGATAAGCATGAGCGCCAAGGGAGAGGGAAAGATAAAGCCACTAGGGGTTTGTCTCCCAGAGGAGACGATACTGCAGGTGTGCACAGCATAAAAAGGAATATTAGCATGAATAAGACATGCTCCTTAATAAAATATATCAAACATGACAGTCTGACCAAGGTGTGTCCAAATGAAGTGGAGAGTATGCAGCCTGACCACTGATGAGTTATTCATAATGATCGATGAGGAGCTTACAGCCTAAAAGAATGCATTAATGTGTCAGGGATCTTTCAAATAATAGCCACGTCATTGGTTCAAGTATCTGCTTCATGACTGTTCTGCACCTCGGAGCCTCAGTGGCCACAGAGACCTTAATCTGCGTCTTCCTAACCTGCCTCATTGACTTAACCAACCATTATACTTAAAGCAATAGAAGAGGCCTCCAGCTATGTGGCATCAGCGGCGTGTTATTTGCATCTCAGTGACTGTTAATGATGTAATAGATTATTACTTTAACTCAACTTGTTCTTATTTTAATAGAGAGTTAGTCAGCTGAACAGACATTACAATGCAGACAGACAGGTAGAGAGACACTTACAGAGACCGTGCAGGTGCCTTTACACTGTTACAGTGTGATGGATTAGCTCAGTTGCTCTGGCTTTCTGTAAACGCTCTCAGTAGACACATACACACTAAACTCAGTGTTTCTGTATTTTCCACTCAATCATAATTGGAAAGTAGAGCCCTTGTGGCCACTTTGTCAAGGTGAGACTCGATTGGACCAGACAAGATATGGCCTTTTTAACTTATTTTGATGGATTTTTCGCCAGCTAGGGTGAAGGCTGTTTGTCTGTTATGCGAGAGTCTCAGAGGAGTTTTTGCAGGCGTCCTTCACTGCAACATTTACATTAGAGTTCATTTAATTTCAAGGAGAATATAGTTATGGAAAAAAAATGCCCTGTGCTGTATATTACTCAGGGAGTTAGTGGCACTAAAGAAGCATTTGAGAGCTGAGAAGGAGGCTCAGAAGACTTTTTGTTAGAGTTGTGAGTCAGAGCTGAACTCCAGCTGACAGATGAGCAGACCCCAGATGCCTCTTTAATGCAGACTTGTTTCAGTTTTGGTTTTTAGTTTGCTCAGACTCACACTGCCCGAATTCCAAGTGGACCATCTAAATGGTATATAGCTATTTGGATCACCATTAATGTGCATTAATTACTTGTACAATACCATTCAAACAGTTAAAAATCTAAAGATATTAAGTTTCCTGTTTGAATAGAAAGACCAGTAAATATTTAATTTGATAAGATAAAACCAGTGAACGTATGGCCTCTGTGCCTCTTAAATTATTAAACAGAAAAGCAGCTGAAGCTTTGTTCTCTTTGTACTTTATGTACTCTCTGATGTTCTCAACCTATTTAATGTCTTTGCTAACAGCAAATGTAAAGATGCCTGAATTGCGAGTTTGTCCTTGTGTCTGTACATTTGCATATTTTGGAGGTTTTGTCCTTGTTCTCTGTTTGGATTACATCCGCACTCCTAACAAACCTCACTGCAGTTCACTCGGAAGAGAATCAAGATGCCAGTTTTTAGGCTGCTTGGATCATTTGTGCTCACCTGATTAAAGGAGCCAAATTAAAAGCTATAGAGGTTCATTAATATGCTGTTAATATGCTTAATGTGAACATCAGCTACCTTTAATTTGACTTTGCTTGAAAGACTCAGAGATAATTAATTTGTAAGAGAACCTTCTTTTTGGTTCATTGAATCAAAAGGTTTAAGCAGTTTCAGTAAGGAAACCCTGCAGCATATCTGTCAGTCTTGTACTTTGGATGAGAGTGTGGATTAAACATCACATAAATATCTGCTGTCCTTTTGTTAAAGTAAGCAGAGCTGCTGGTGATACACAGATATTATTTGACAACTTATGGATTTCAGTTGGTGGTTTTGACTTGTTCTGGAGACTGACTTGTCAAATAAATCGCCTACACCACTGAATTTTTTTTACGTCTAAAGATGTAAAGCAACATATTTTCAGCCACATTAAAATTGCAATCAGTTGCTTTGTGGAATGCAATTGAATGTAATTTCTGCCTGTGTAATTAAAGTTGAGAATGACTCAATGAATCAGAGGAGGGTGTCACACAGGTTAGTGTACACATTAGCCTGCTGATTTGCGAGCGCTTCCTGTGAGCGTCGAAGGCACAAGCCTCTCTGTGTCAGGGGGCTTTTCACAGGCGTGTAATTAAACAGCACCAAAGGATCTAGCTGTCACTACAGGATGTTCCTCTACAATCTCTTTGGTCAATATTGTTGTAATTACATCGCACTGATTGTTTACAAATCCTCCCACTAAAAGTCTGTTTGCCAAAGAGACAGTGACTGAGCGCCGCTGCTGTCACTCTCTGCTCTTGTATGAAGTTTTCCATATGTGTCTCTGTGTGTGAGAGAGTGTTTGTTGATGCCTGTGGTGAGCAATCTGTCCAGAGATATCCGCATATGTTTATGTGTATAATTTTCATATTGGGTGAATTTGAAAGATTATTCTCTGTGCATGTGTGTGTGTGTTTTGCTGGATGTAAGAGATCAGCTGAATCATTGTAAAGTCTGTAATTCAGCTCATGACTCATTGTGACCATAAAGCCAGTTGTTACTGATGCTCCTGCGCAGCTTAGATGCTCTTTGTTTTCCTTATGGCCACAATGCCTCAGTGGCTTTCTGGGGCAGACGTGGCATCCAGGAAAGCATTACTGCATTCAGCCAAGTAAGAAAAAAACAGGAAGAGAACTTGGGAATCACTTTTGTGGGCAATATGGAATAAAATAAGGGTCCAAAATTTGATTCCCATCCTCCTCCTTGACTGTGACACATAACCCTGCAATGTTATGGCTGAATTTCTACCTTAGAACTCCCTCTTGCTGGGCTTTTTCTTCATAAATTTCAGGATTAACAGTAGTGTGATTCGTCTCTGATCCTCTCAGGGAAAATGAAGTTTTTCTTGCCTTCTTCAAAAAACTTTAAAAACCGGTTTCTGATACAAACAAGAGAAGAATTAGTGTTGTGCTGGAGGGTCCATCAGTGGGGCAGATGTATGTTTACATTTTGGCATAATCCCACTTAATCCTGTTGATAATGACACTCTAAGCTTGCTCCATCAATTTTAATATACACCATGTTTACTATTGACTGCAGCACATTTATTATGATAGTATTTTTATATACATCAAAGTTAATCTTTCTCACTGATTTATGATTCATGTCCTTGCCAACCGCAGCACCGCTCTCTGCATCAAACAGTGTCCCAGATATCACAAGTGTGCCTTTTGAACTGTTCGATGGTTATTTCTCAAACTTAAGGAAATGCTTTGACAATGATCCAGTGGTTTGTAAAAAGCTCCTGACATACACCTGGAACACACACATACACACCAACCCACCTCTCCTTGTCTACCAAACCATCTCTGGAATATGCTACCTGCTACTCATCACTCCCCTGACTCGACAGCTCCAGCTGCAGCTTATTTGTGTGTGCAGTGAACTGAGGATCCATTAGTGCCAGTGACTGAGCCAGGCATGAGCCAAGATATTGACCTGAATTCCTTCTCTCACGTTGGAGCTGCTTCACCTGAGCTGTATGTTGTTTTTTTTTTGCGCCAGCAGCCTCAGACATTAATATGACATGTGACAGAGAGGTAAAGCAGCTCTCTCCTCACTTTCAGTTTCACTTATTATTCTGGTCATTTCAATGTTACTGTGTTTGTAAATCTAAAACTGGTGTAACATGTACATCAAGGAGGCTGAAATTTGGTAAAGTATGTAACTGCCTCAGTCTTGTGTGCTTGCCAGAGTACACAGTTCACCATCTATAACATAAATCCAATTTTGTGCTCCTCATATCAAGTTACTCTGCTGGCAGCTTGCAGGTTTAAAATAATCAGAGCTTACAGAGAAAATAGAGTTCACTAGGTTTAATTTTTTTCAGTATCAGCTGCAGTTGTTGGAGAGTTAAATATTTACTCTCCCGCTCGGCACTAACAGACTTCTCAGCCTAGAGACTGATACCAATTATGTCAGTACAGTGTGTGATTTATGTTCATCCCCTTGTGCTGAACTCTTTTATGTTGCTACGTTGTTGCTACAAATTCCCAATTCGATTATAGATATCATTAAAGTTTATTTTAGTTATTAACTTATCTTATCTTATCTCATATTTGACCACAAATATGGCCAACAATAACAGTAATCCTTTATTTCTTAGGTTTTCTTTGACGCCCTGTTGTTCATGTTGGCAGAAAATATGTGACCTTTATCTCAGCTCTGGACAGGTTCAGCCATTTCATCACCCTCTCTGCTCCAGCAATTAGGATGATTCATTCCTAAAGTGAAAACTTTTATTTAAGCTAAATAAACAACTGATTTAATCTTATCAAAATAATTGTATGCAATGGTTTTATATCTACTATATAAGGTTTAGAGAATTAAGTGTTAGTGACTATTATTTAGTTTCACAGAGCTCATCGAGCCATCTGCATGCAGTGTTATTCAGTGTGCCATATCAGACAAAGGTTCATAAGTGAAGTGAAGTGAACAAAAACCAATAGTTGATGAATTACTAATGTTATTATTACTCAGTGAAAAACAGCCTTTATCAGCTGTGATCTGTCTTCCTTCTGTCATCTGTGTGAGACACTGAGGAGCTGGAGATGATTTCACTCAAACACACACTGGAGTCTCTTCTTCTTCTCAGTAAAGCTGGTATTTGACATCCTGTCAGGCTCATGACAGATGGCAGCAACAAGGAGCAGATTAGAACTTTCAGCTGCTGATTTATTTTGCTTCTCATTATTACCAATTACTCAAGACTTTTCCTTTGCTATGCTGAATATTTTCCCATGGATGGTTTGATAGATTGTGAAAAAAAGAGAAAAACATCTAAAGAGGCTGAATATGTGAAACTGGATAAAAAAAAACATGGCTGGTTTGTGCATGTTGTTTCCATAAGTAATAAACATTTTGTTTATAGGATCTTAATAACACTCTCTTTGTTTTTCTTTCACTACATTTTCTTAAAATCTGAAGCTTAGAGCGAAGGACTTAAGTGTGTTCTGTCTTCACACTGCGCACGTGCTTGAATACACATATGAAGTCTTTTTCTTACTGTTACTGATTCACATGTCTCTATTAACAAGATTTATGTCTCCCACATCCCTCTGCTGTGCGTTCACAGACTTTCTATCTTGAGAAATGTCAACATGAAATGAGGATTTAATTGCTCATTTGATAAGTGAAAGAGAAACTGATCATTCTCAGTTATTCCATTTCTCAAAGCACCTTTAATGGGTCACTGCTTAAAGTAATTCATTGTTACAACTCACTTTTATAGTATTTTGTAAAATGTAGTTCTTTCTCTCTGTTTCTTCCTTCTGTCTGGTTCTTTCCTCAGGCTGGCAGGTTACGTGGAGGCCTTGGCATCTCGGCTGGGAATGCAGATTCCTGACTTGAGCCCAAAACAGGCGGACATGTGGCAGACCAGAGTCAGCTCTCACTCGGTTGGTTTCATTACAAAAGCCACAACCCTTAGCCCTGATCCTGCTCTCTGTCTCTGACACTTTTAGTATAAACGCGTGTCTCTCATTTCAGTTGTCTTTGTGAAAGATAGTAAAATGTGTTAAACATGGACACACTCTGCATAACCCAACCCATAGCTTTCTAAAGAGCCTTGGTGAAGCTCAGTATGGTGGGCTTGTCTGTTATTATGTTTGCGGTGCCAGACTACGGTTAATTCATTGCTACATTTGAACAAAGAAATGGAGGATGGTTGGAGCCCAGGCTGGTCAAATAAAGCCTGAAAGTGTAAAATCTAACACTACTAAACCAGCTAGGCTAACAAGCATGCCTTTATGTGATGTTTAGTTTAACGTTTACTTTTCATAATGTTAGCTAACAACCATAGTGGACCTTCATTTACTTTCGTTCAAATGAGTAATCACTCTAATTTTATAACCCTTCTTTACCAGAGTTTGACATTACTGCCTGTGTTTAACGATTTTGGCTAGCAAACCTTTAACCACTGCTGGACATCTTGCTCAAAGGCTAACCTATATTTTTTGGTTGATGGCTAATAAAATAGTTAAGGAGCTAAGGAGCAATAACCTTCACTGTGAAGTGGGTGGATTAAAATATTTGGACCCATCCAAAGTTTTCATAAGTGTGGACTATGCTAATTTCTGCTAACATGTAATTGAAATAACTCTAAAAATTTCACTCATGGTAAAAATTGGAGCACAGACTTATATTATGTTCTCTTAGTAAAATTAACCTCTCAGAAAGTCACATTATTCATTGTATATTTGCATGAAAAGTTCTTTAAAAGGCTCTGATAACACAAATACAGCCATGAGGTCAAGTTCAGTGAGTGATTAGCTGAGCTGATGCCTAGCAGACAGCTAACAGCTAGCCGCCGCTAAAGGCCACATGCCTAATTGTGCAAAACTTTAGCCTTCATATCATCAAAATGAGTAAGTTGTACAAATATTCAACCTGTTCCATTGTCTTAAAGAGGAATTTAGTTTAAGAGTTTTTTGTGCTGTATTTATTTCTGCTGTAAGTCTGGGTATTTTAGTATGTGGCTAACTGAGGGATTGACTCACTTCAGAGGCTAGCCTCAAGTGTTCGATTTTAACACGTCATGTTGGCTCTAAGTGTCAGTCATACAGGTTTCCACTTGTGAAAGACAAAACAAAAGTGTAGACATGTAATATATGCTCAAAAATGAGAGAGGGTATTAATTAAACCCCTGCGAAGAGCATTTGAAAGATGACATTTGTAGTAATGCGTCGCTCTCATCAGAGCAGACAACAGAGACACAAGCCTCTGTGATGTGCCCTTTCTCTCACTTATTCATTGTGTGCAAGGAAATTAGACCTGATGATTTTTAATATGCTGTGACTGCTGAAGTGTGTAATGTAATTAACCTAATTAGGTTGAGTGATTACACTCAAAGGCTCTTGGCTGATTGCAAAAAGTCCCCTCAATGGTTTTGACAGATTGGGGAATGTCTGTTTTATTTTCTCGTAAACATGTACATATAAAGAACAGATGTCAACGTTTGATAGGAACTCAGTATCTAAAGTCAATCTTTCCTTGCAGTTATTGCCGCTTAAATCTTGCAGTGAGGAGGCTGGGCACTGCATGAAAAGATTTTGTAAAACAAGTGATGCAGAAGCTTGTTTGTTGGTGAATTTCTCAATATTGTTCTTAATACTCAAGCTAACCCTAACCGAAATACAATAAAATTAAAGCATTTAAATTTAAAAAAATAAATGAAATAAAATATATGACTTTTTTATGTGGATCATTTAAACCCTGTTCTCTTGAAGTGTATTCCTCAGTATTGTATTGTACCTCCACTTTCCTCTAGGGTAAAGCCATTGGCGTTGGCATCGGCTGTATCCTCGGCATGTTCCCTCTTCTGTTCTTCAAGGACGATGATGAGAAGAAGAATGAGGGCCAGAAGGAGGCGAAGGAGAAAACAGAACCACCACCTGCGCCACCAGAGAGCAGCAAAAACTGAAACTGTCAACTCGCTGGAATCACTATTAGGACTATCTATTAGAAGAACTATTAGAACTGGGGCTGATTGGCTGTGACTGGTGGACTGGAGTTTATGAAAGTGTCATAAAGCCCCATACAGTCTAATCACTTGGCAAGACCTGAACAAACTATCAAATGTATTCTGAAGAGGATTTTAGATTTTGTTTGATTATAGACTTTGAACTCAATCACAGGAACATGACCTGTTGTCAAGAGACGGTTGATTCATTTAACTGCTGCTACTTCAATGTCTTGTTTTGACCGACTGACACTGGCGGAAACTCATTTAGTTATAAGTTACCAGTAATCGAAAGGCAGCGAACTCCTTCTCTCTCTTCTGAGTCTGTTCGATATAAATCTCTGTCTGATGGCCGGCAAAGTGAATTGACAGTTTTAGGGCTCACTAAAATACCACAAAAAACTTTGGAACCAATGCAACAACAACAAAAAAAACAATTTATTAGTTCATTTTAAAAAAGGAAAGTATTCAGAGTATCTCACATTGCATTTTGACGATGAGGATTTCTTAAATATTATCAGAAAAGGCATGCAATTGACTTGATTTAGAAGTGTTAAAAAACATCTTTTGAAGAACTTCCTGTGTTTCCTCATCATGTCTTGATGGTGATAAGTCAACTAAAGAGCATCCGTTTTGCACATAATGATGCACTCTTCCACATCAAGTACATTACCGTATTTTCCGCACTATAAGGCGCATCGGATTATAAGGCGCACCTTCAATGAATGGCCTATTTTAAAAT
>JAQMCX010000057.1:15159835-15215430 GCA_029814765.1 Acanthurus leucopareius | reverse complement strand
TATAAGGCGCACTGTCGGTTTTTGAGAAAATTAAAGGCTTTTAGGTGCGCCTTATAGTGCGGAAAATACGGTATTCTTTAGTTTCAGATGCATGTCTGCCTTTTGATGATAAAGTCTTGATAAGACATGCTGCCTTCCTCACTTACACTCCATGACAGCCATGTTTGTCAAACAATGGTGAGAGTAGAGTTGGTTATATATGAAAGACATCTGTTTCTGCTTGTAATTTTTTAATGCTTTTTGTTGCTGATAAATTTATATAATATACTGGGATAATCAACCAAGGCAGTAATGTGCACAAAATCTTTCCCATGTATGCTGCCTGTACCCAAATATGTTCATTTCATTAGGGTCTGACCTTTTTGAAGAACAGTTTATTTTCCTCTTAGGAGTTGATGAGAAAGGAGACAAACACAGAGAGATAGAAGCTATGAAATACCAACACTGATATTCCAATTTGCACCAAATCTCTGGCTCCAGTTTCATATGAATAATCTCTACCAAAACTGCATCAAACCAGCTGCAGCTGCACTACAACAAGGCCTCTAGTCCAGTTTCCTATGGAGCCAGACAGTGACAGCCCAGTAGATCACAGGACATGAGATGGTTGTAACACTGTTTGTTACACATTTTCTGAAAAATCTGTAGCTGCTTTTTAACAGTAACACAACAGCAGCAGCTACATTTTTTTTCCATATACTCATAGATCAGCCTGAGATTGTCTCTACTCTGTTGCCCTCTGCTGGCAGAATTTTTGAGAAAATTGTAGGTTTAGCACAGTTTACACCTCAGACTGTCACACTTGTGGTCATAAATTATAACCGACTTGTTTTGTTGCTTGTTTAAACCCCTAAATGTTCACCTGCTGAGCTTTTCTGACTGTAATTTATCACTTTGTTGTCATTTTTTTTTACTCAGTGTTTATATTTTGAAAAGCAAAGTAGGTCACATGCACTATCTACCAACCAGTGAACACAGAGAAAGGATATATTCACAGGCTTTAACTCAGCTGTTACTGATTTCCTAGTTTATCTTTTTTTATCTGCAGAGCTGAAGACTGTTTATTTATGACGTTGAATCTGTTGATAAGAAAGGATGGAAGGGTTTTCCTCACAGAAAATGTATTTATTTTTGTTAGACTTGTATAAATGTATGCTCTCATTGTATATCGTATTTATTTCAAAGGTCAATGTTGAGAATGTCAGCACAAAAACAAAAACAACATTTTTTAATAGCATTCGTCAGCAGGAAGGACTCTATAACACAATGCTTTATGTTAAAGTCCATAACTACACCTACAAAGATGCTCTAAAGACTCATCATGTGTAAAAGATAGTTTAAGTTATTTATTATGTTGGTAACAGTAATCCTAAGAAGCGATATAATAAAGAAAATGTACAAAGAATTAAACACATTTATGTAGCTAGGATTTTTTGATCTGATTGCTTGATTTCCACCTTGCATGCACTGCTTACAAAAAACTCTACTGTACATGTTGACTTTGTAAAAATAATAAAACAGGTATGTTCTGAAATGATATGTATTGCAGCAGGATACGAATCCCTGGAGGTGATTAAGAACTCAGGACTCTGATTAAGAGGCTGGATTAACATGCAAAAGATCTGATTTTTGATAATTGTGATTAATATACATATAAATATTCTATGGCTGTCTAAACTGCAACAAAGCACATTAAATATTGTGTGTTTCCATTTCTAGACAGCCAAAGATGGATATGGATGATTGCAAATAGGATTGAGTGTTTTGGTACAGTCTTGCAGTGGCAGAGCCTTCTGCTGAGATGTGAACCGTGAGAAAACTGGGATGAGAAAACTACTTGAGAGGCAAAATGTGATGATGGTAATAGTCCACAGTAATAGTAGCAATTTGGCTCCTTTTGTTGGATCATTAAATTGCGTGTCAGTGCTTTAGTGCATAGTCAGTCATGGTAAGAAATTACTATCTCAGTGTCAAAATACTGTAATTTAGAGGGTATTATCTTTTTCTGAGAATCATGCTGCATCGCATTACTGAACTTATATGTGTTTGGAAGTTACACTGGCAGATGATACATAATCTTGAAATTTGTGTTCAAAAACATGGTGTTATGTTAGATCAAAGATAACAAAGCAAAAACAAAGCACATTAAATTGTTCTTCATGGGTTTTCTCTTCTCCTTGATGTTTGAAATAAAATGTGTAGTTTCAGAGAATTCAGAAATCTTCTTTAGTTGGAGAATTGAACAGGCAGGAGTCATAAGCCAGAGGTTTGCAACTACACAGTGCAGGTGTTACTAACCTACAGCTTGTGGGACATGGTCTAATATTTGTAGACCATAAAGCCCATCTGATTTGTCCCAATTAATCTTGGACATTCATAGTTCCCAATGATTTCTGATTTCTGTGGTGACTTCCTCCAGCACATTTCTTCTAGTGTGATACGAGCTGCATCTGCATAGAGAAAACTTACGCTGTAAGCTTTAACTTTCCAGGAATGAGGAAATACAGCCTGGGTTTCACAACAGCTGCAGCTATCATGGGAACTGACCCCCTTTTTATGGAATAGTGAAAAAGTCTTTAAGTGGCACAGTTTTCTGAGTAATCCATCACACTAAAACTAGAACATAATAACCACAAATAGTTCATGAATTTCAATAAATTTTACATAACTTCAAGACACAGATTTGATTTATTCTCTTTGCCCAGTTAAGTCATTTCTCAACCTTTAGCAGTGAGGGTAAATCAATTTAAAAGCAATGAGAAAAATTCCCATAATGAAGCTCAAATGTCTAAATCTTCCCATCTCCTTGTGACTTTTCAACAGGTTTCTATAAAGTCTGTGGGACATTATGGATCACTCTTATTTTGTCATATTTCATGGCGCATGACCTTCTTCTGCTGGTGCTATGCTTCTATGTTTAAAGTTTTTTACATGCATATTTACATTCAGTGTATGTTCTATACATATGTAAAAAAAAAAAAAAACAGCAAGAAATTAAAATGATCCCTTCAGATGAATATAATATAGAGAAAAAAAGATTAAAAAACAGATTTAAAAAGGCAGTTTTTGTGTCATGTTATGTTTTGGTTTGATTTTGTCTGCGTTGTTCAAGCTTTTATCAACTGGTTGCATTCACTTGGCCGAGTGTATACTTTCCCCATACACTCTGCATGATCCCACATGAAAGTTGGTTTATTACAAATTCAATTTATCTTTAACACATTTTGTGTGTGTAGAAATTGCATTTTTTGTGAGGCATTGGAGAAGTGTTAAGTATGGGCTTCTCCATAAATTCATTATAAATAATTTGCCTTATAATATTAGAAACAGAATGGCTTTTATAGGCATATAGGCATTTTAATAACATGCTTATTGTGTTATCACCACATTTGCTGTAGCTACTATAGCAACATGGATACACCCTTTGCAGAGATGATCAGAACTGAATTCAGGCAGCATGTTTTGAGACGCAAAAGTAAGAGCATGAATTTGCTTTCTATAGTCGCTAACAGTGAACACACTATCTTTTCATTATTACATCAAGCAGGAAGGAGATACGGCCTGTTTAGTTAAGAGCAAGAATCTAACAGAAATAAAATGAGCTTTGCTTTGTGTCTGCCTGCTTCAGCCCCAGAAAAACTATGAACTTACAGAGGCTGTGCAGAGACACTGATAGAATATGTCACTATGTTAAAAAGTCTGTAGGTTTTACTTCTGTGCATACACATTAGGTTTTAAATCACTTTTACCTACTCTTCTTCATCAAGATCCTCCACAAATCTACTTGTGTTTTTGTGCAAACAATTAAATAAAAAAAGATAACAATTTAAGAGCGCTATGTTCTCTTTAAAGACATAAAACAAAGCACAGTGTAGCACTGCAGCGACTTAAATAGATTTTGTTGCTGCCTGTTATCATCTTTGTCCCATTTTCTTCTTTCCTCCTGGCTGTCATTATTCTGTGAGCTCAGGCAGGAAGAAAACACAGTGAACACACAGGCGTATCGTCAGAGGGGAACATACAGGTAACCCAAGAGACTGAAAGGGAGGCAATTTAAGAATATCATTAGAGATTAAACACCGTGGGACAGGCGTCGCATAGAGAGGGTTTCACTTGATGGTGTAACAGAGGAGTAGAGTTCAGTGTAACAGGTGCAAACAAATACACCATATAAAAACTGACAAAGGTTTTTAGATTAGACAATGCAAAATGTGACCAATACAAACTTGTTTCATTGGAGCTTTATTTGTTATTCAAATGTTTTTAAACCACTCACTTTTTCCTCTACACCAACAATACTACGAGTGGAGCAACAGGGTAATAAAATCTCACAACACACTCTCAGTCAGTATTTTTTGATCACACATACATCAGAAAAAAACACACATACAAAAATATTTTAATAATCAGTATTAAGTCATAAAAATACTGTAGCTGCTCATTAATGACAACACATTCGTACTGTATACGTGCCACTTAGCGCTCATTTCCCTGCACTAATAATATTAGCAACATGCAGACATACAGTGCAAAAAACGTGTTATTCATACAAAAAAAAACAAGTTTTAGTGAATAAAGACTTTTTCTGACAAAAGCTTTCTATCTTTTTGCAAAGCTAGGCTTGGAAAAGGGTGTTTCTACTTTTCGGCACCTCTTTTGGGAGTTTAGGTGCAGTCAGCCTTTGATAGAAGCTGTCATGGGGACCAGCTGTTTTACTGTTAGCGTTTAGCTCCAGCACTTTCTCAAGTCTAAATTTTTAGCGTTATAGGCAATAAGCCTCCTGCAAAATAAGAAAAAATCTAGTATCCCCGGAGCAGTCTTTACTGAGGCTTCATTAACTCCAAGGGAAGTGCCTCTGTGCAGTTAAAAATTAAAATAATCAACAAAAAACATTAAATATTGCCATATTTGCTCCACCCAAACGTTAAAAGATTTGGCCAAAAAGAAATTTGTTCTAATTATCCAAGAGAAGAGAGTTTAAGCTGCATGTTCCACCCTTTATTTCCCTAAAAATCTTGAATATCTCCTTTGCAGTTTTTATTTAAGAATTATTAAATAAGCAGCAAAAAAGAAACATACATGTTCTTTGACTTTTCTTGTTTAAACAGGCTCGGTGGCTGTCAATTTTAAGAACTACTTGGTTGACTGAACATGTTAAGAGAGTTTATGCACATTTTTTCCAGTTCTACGTATGGGAGATTAAATTTCAAAGCAGGTATTAAATTAAATTTTTTAAGATTGTTTCTCCAACATGATTAAACAGATAAGATGCTAATATTGTGCTACAACCGAAAAAAAAGAAACTGCGTTTTCATCAGACAACCACTCAATGCACTTCAAGGGACAAACTCACATTTTCAGTGTAGTGTCATTTTTCTTTACAAGGCACTTTTGTATGACCAACAAAAATTTCCTTGCAGTGCAGCTTGATAGCCAATCTCAATATGACCAACTGTTAAAAGTAGGCAAAAGATAACATGCTAGCCTGCAGCAGATAGCACCATAAAAAAACAAACTCCACCACTTTTTTAAATCTCTCAGTGCTCCCAAAACTCTCATGAATAGTAGCTGCTAAATTAAAACAAAACAATAACAGAAGAACTCATTCTTTCAAAATGTGAATCCATCTTTTTTTTTTTTTCATTGTGCTTAGCTCAACGTTACTCATGGGATATCACTGTGTAATCCATCAACTTCAAATGTGCAAAAGTTAAAGTTAGTGAAGAGAAGAAACTGAATTTAGATCGGAAATCACAAAATAAGCTTTCAGTTCATTGTGGGCATGAAGCTGAATTGGGAGATGCTACAGCGTGACAGTTTCAGTCAGTCCAAACTGGCTTACCTTCATTACTTCATTCAGCAGAGATCAGATCATACAAGAAACCAGCAGATGTCACTGTTCAATCAAAGCTGCAGACACTGATAAGTTCTGGTAAAACAACAGTTTGTCTCTCACAAAGAACCACATAACGACCACATCATCCCGCTGCAACTGAGAAATGCATTTGATTTATGAACCATATTTATGGTCATATTTTCCATTCTTTGAATATGCAATGGTTTTGTCCCAAAGTAGAATTTCCAAATGTGTTTCCTATAGACTCACTGCACCTTTCGTTCACATACTCTATACCATGATAAGCGGTATCCAGCACCGTTTGTCTGGTAAATACTAACACACTAAGAACCATGTCTCTATTAAAATCCCTACAGCTTCTGCACAAACAGAGGAGTCCCGGGGAAAAAAGTCTGACTACTCTAAATTGTTGAAAAATCATGTGCTTTTACTTTCACCTCTGATAAATGTTAGCTCATATTGCACCATTTTCTCACTTGATACAACTGTGCAATGCAAAACCACTGAAGAAGAAGCTTGTGAAGTTGCATGATGTATCGTTTATCCTTTTGTTAGCTTTTTCTTTAACTTAGCAGGGGTGTAGTTAAAGCCTGTGATTATCTACAGAAACTATAATAAACTGTTTGCTTGTTCGAAAGAATAGTCAAGTTCTCCTCACCAGGAGGAGCTGCCATCCTGCCCTAAAAGACTTCATTAGTAATGGTTTCACTGGACAGTTTGAGAGCTGCGCCGTCTAATTGGTATTTCAAGAGTCTTTCCACCAAACCAGCACAAGCTAACAGTGGGGGAAATACCGACACAGGCCCCAGTTTTTCATGACAAGGTCCACACACACACACACACACACACAAACACACAAATGTATGTATATATAAACCAGGGCTGTCTCTCCTCTTGGTATGCTCTTTTGTTGTGGCCACACAAGGACAGCTTTTGTACTCCATCACACTGTGAGGGTCTCTCAGAGTATGTGCATATTTGTTTTCAGTGTCTTGTCTGTTTATGCATATGTGTGTGTGTGTGTGCTTGTGTGTGTGTGAGAGAGTGAGTGTCCTGGTATTTGTGTCCTGCTTATGAGCTGCTCTCCCACTGTGCTGGCTTGGATCCCACCGTTAGGCAGGGCGGCTCAGATAGAGGACAGGATAGAAAGTGAGCCTCCTTTTTCTCCTCACACTGTTGCATTGTTGTTGGAGCAGGCAGGCTGGTGTTGAGATGGGCTTTAAGGGGGAACAGTGGAGAGGAGAAGGGGCAGATGGAGGGGAAAGTGGAGGGAGGCCAGCGTCCTGGTGGTGGTGGTGATGGTGGTACCAGAGAAAACCTCTCACAGCTAATGTTTCTCTCTCTGATCTGCCTGCTTAGCTTATGTTTGTTGCATTCTCTTAAGACCTACAACATGGCAGAAAATCTTTCCCCATGTACATCCAGTGCCATAGGTTGAATCTTCTGTCGTATTGTACCATCAGAGTTTTTTGTCCTGACTTGTTTCTCTTTCCCCAAAAATAAATAACAAAATGTTTTTTTTGCCATTTCAGCTGAATGAATGCCCTTTAAGGATGTAAAGAAGGTGAGACGAGCCACGTGAGCCACCTGCAAATCCAAATCACCCTTAGCTCCCAGGGTGTTGGGGGAGCACTGTGGACTGAGGGCTTAGTAAAAGAACATGAGGAGGGTGTTTTTAGTCTTCTTTGTCATTGTTGTTGGAGTGAATGGGTTGACACTGGGCTGAGCCTGACGACGAGAAGGAGGAGGAGGAGGCGGAGGGAAACGTTTTAATGGAGGAAGAGGGCTCCCTGGGTTTGTGTTTCGGATGCAGGGCGATCGCAGCCAGAATGCTAATGATGTGCACGTGGAAGTACATAGACCTAGGGAAGAAAGGATGAAAACCAGAGTGCAACCTTTTATTAATGTACTGTAAGGGAAAATGCTGATCAGTAGGAAACTGTGAGAGAGCAGGCTGCACAACATGTAAAAAATTAAATGTGGAATATTTATTTTACTGTTTTTAAAAAAAGGACAGTTCTGAGGCTTAACTCTTCTTTTCCACCTTAACAAATATCATCAGCCAATACAAGGGGCATTGCCTGTGCACAGGCTCTTAAAGGGACAGTTAACCTCAAATTGAAACTTTGCTCTGGTGAGAGGTGCTTAGTTTTGACGTGTTTGCCTTCTCTTAAGTATAATGGAAATGGATAGGATTTGCCTTGTGCTGCTCAAAGCTTCAAGAAATACCTTATAAAAACTAAACAGGAAGGTCTCTTTCCAGAATTCAAGCTCTGGTTACTCGAGATAAACCACAGACCTTGCTTGCTTGAACTATTTTCTTTCTACTGAACTACACCCATCAAATGTAATGTCATGCAGAGGGAAGCACGCATGTAGTAATGAACATGAGGCTCGTGCTGCAGCACAACATTAATCAGCAGCCATACTGAGCAACACACAGATGCATTGATACTCATATCTCACGACTACATATAATAGACATCTTCTTTTATATGCACACACACAAAAAAAGACTGTACCTGCTACAGTAAGAGGTTTTTTGCTATTATGTTAACCTGAACAGCAAAAATAATTAAAAAAAAGAAAGCGCAATATGGGGCCCCTTACACTGTATTACAGACAGGGAATACAGTATACTTGTGCAAGGTGCATCAACAAAGAGAGGCATCTCCTTGTGGGTAAATGACAAAATGAATGTCATGTTGATACAAATATGGCAAGCTTGAATTAGACTTGAGTACAAGAGGACTACAGAGGGAAGTCACATACCTGTAATAAACTAAAGTTGGCTCTACCGCAAGAAGTAGAAAAGGCATGACAGTGTAGCAAATGGCTAACTGGGTGGCTGCCCAGGTTATGATGTCATAACCAAGTTTTAAGCCTCCGAAACCCAGGAAGTAGTGACGAATGGATTTCCGTATCTGGTGAATAGAGAAGGATAAACAGAGAGGTAAATCTGCACACCTGTAAAAAGAATCTTGTATTTAAGCTCTGGTGTGGTAATTTAAATTTATCAAACTGAGGAACATGACAAGACTTTATTACCTTCCTTTACATGCTGTCTGATTTTTTTTAAATTCATATGACTAAAGCTTCAATATTACTATATATTGCTGTTATATGAAAATATTTACTTTCATCAACAGATATATAACCAGATATATTTTGTGTTTTTCTCTGAAAACATCTCAACCAACCTACCTTTAAACACAGGAAACAGAAAAGCACCAAGACCACAGTTTTGGATTAAAAAGTCAATTATCAATGTGTCTTCTGATGGAAAAAAATTCTGTCAGTCAATTTCAGTATATTTGTCCGCAGTTATGATAAGAAGGTGCATTTGTTTTGTTTTCATTTAATGAAGCTATCAAAATTGTAGACTGTTCTTTTCCTTGTACACTCGAGAATTGGATTGAATTTGGAGAGGACACGAAGTACTCACGGCTCGTGCTGCCATGGTGATGGGGATGGCAGTGATGAAGGTAAAATAGTATCCAGGATAAACCCCATGCCACAGGGCAGACAGGATGAAGGTCAGTGCTAGCCTGTGCTTCGGTGCTCGGTCATAACACACCCTGAGGAGATGAGAGGAATCATACGTTTTCAAAAGAGTTTGCGAAATGTGAAGCTGAGTGAATGTTCACACTTGCAGCACTTACGTTTTGAGCCAAATTCCTGTTTGCATATTCCAGTTGTCTATAAATGTCTTGAAGCTGGTTGCGGTCTGGAAAAATGATCAATACAATTGTGGACTGTGTTTGAAATTTTCACAGGGTTGAGAGACTGTGTTCTGTTTTTTTGATTGTGTGAAACATTAAAGGTACCTCAATCCCCAGGATGTTTAAGTTGCAGATGAGGTCCCACGATGGCTTCCCATTTATATCCATCCCTGAGAAACCATAACCTGCAGCGTTGTTGACTGCATCAGCTGACAGGACAACGCAACAAGGACACAAAAGAAGAATATCACATAACTCCCAGCAATAACAATGCAGCTTGTGATCCCACCATATTACCAGCAGACAATTGGTTAACTACAATTGAAACACAGAAAAACACACAGATACACATAGTGCTGACCTAGTGTCCAGGCAAAGTAGAACTTGGGCCTTGCTGCTTGTATGGAGAAGAAGGCGTAGGTGAGTCTGGTGAGGAAGGGGGCGTGGTTGACAAAGTCGGGGTCTACGTTGTACGCTATTGGCAAGGACCGAGTCACGGTGAGGAAGAACAGCATACAGCCACAGCAGATCAACAGCTTCCGACAGACAGCGTCCTGCAGGGGAAACGGATGACTGCTGAGCAGTGATGAAAAGACACATTACAGATGGACGTGAAGACCATCGAACTATCAAAGCTGCTCAAGAAGCAGTCTCATTAAGACCAGAGGACATGAATCACCTTTAGAGCTAAGACTAAAACAATGACAGAGGTAGGACTGAAGATTTCTAGCTGCATGTTGGAAACACTGTTAACAGCATCTGTGGGTGAGAGATCGTTCGTCCTTGTTTCAGGTTTCAGGTAGCATACAGAATTTAACTTCAGACTGGTGACATTTTCTGACAAAACAGCAGAGCAAAGCAGTAAAAGTGGGCTCTGTCTTGCAAAACAACTCTGGATATGACTGGAGAAGCCCCAATGAATAAAAAAATTAACTAAAAAAGAACAACCAGCAACCACAGATACATTCCTGAACTTACCAGAGGTGATGGGTCCGGTGTCTTATCGTAGCCATTCTGCCCATTACATGTCCCAGAATGCTGCCTGAGCCTCCTGCTGATGTGTCTGCCCTCTATGAAGTCTATGTATTCCTTGTAGTTGCTGCATGGTCCCACCAAGATACTCAGGAAGTTCAGATTGTAACTCAGGTACTCAATGAGAGAAGGTTTCACACTGCAGAGAGAACAACAAGAGAAACATTAAGAACAAATCAAAGAACATTCTTTTTTCAGCATGACAGCAGTGCTCACTGCAGGTGAAAGAATCAGTGTTACTGGTTTATATGTGAGAAAAGCATGCTGTTTATCTTTGAATAAGATTACCAGTTTGAAAAGGGGTCCTTTAGGCCTAAAAGGAAGTCATTATTGTTTGGTAGACCAACTTTTACCCAAAATGAAACTTTCTGTAAACCACAGAAATAACTTTCAAATTTTACACATGGACAGTTCAAATATAGTGAATGGCTTAACTTTTTTTTTTTTTTGGCCCTCCAAATACAGTGGTGATGCAGCATTTTAAGAAACCAAGATTGCACATTGTGAACTGGTTATGAACTGTAACTTCAGGTAGCTCCAAATGCTGAAGAACCAGAAAGTCGAAAAGAAATCAGCTCAGTAAAGCAGCTGATCTTCTGTCTACACTGCTAGTTACACATGCACCAAGGTAGAATTCATAAAATCTGAGTAAAATCCAAACCTACGGGAAGTACGAGAAGTCCAAAAGTGGGCCAACAAACATGAGACAATCGCAAATTTAGAGCTGTTGGGTCATCGAACAGGAGCAGCACTATGTGTTATGAGTGTTTTATGACACATTTGAAAACCTATTTTAAAAAAAGCATGCATTGTACAGTGATAAATGTGGTTTTATTGATACACATGCATAACCATGTAATACTGTCCATGCAAAATGATGACTCTTTTCTAAGTTCCCAGCATGCTTTTCACATGAATAAGCTATTCACCATTATTGCATGTCCATGTCATTGTCCACCGAGGCTAGAGGAAAAGAAACAGTTATTTATTTTTTAAAATAAGATGTTAATTCAGATGCAACCCTCTGTGCATACACACTCTGTCAGTGACATTGTGCATGTACGCACGTCAAAGGTCAGGTTTAAAGAAAGTCAGCTGATTCATTTGAGAAAAAAGAAAGAAAGAGATTCAAATTAAAGACTTCCACTTAATCATCATTTACAGAGCATGTGCCCTGATTTTTTTCATGAGGGAAAATATGTTTTACAAACTGTATAAACTTACTTTATAGCCAGAAGCTTCTGCTCAGGTTTCAGCTGTTCAGATTTCTTAAACATACCTAAAAAACAAGAAATACAGACGTCACTTACCTGTCTGGAAACTTTCATTGATTAATGACTTTACATGTTATTGTGAAAGCATGTTGCCTTTATTGTTAACGATTTTACATGTCCAGTGCACAGTATATGTGTACAATTGCCTGTATTTATATATGTGTGTTTGTGTGTGTGCTTGTATGCAAATCCTCTCCTCTGCTTTACCATCATGGAGCTGGAAGGCCAGTGTGGTGATCTTCTGGGTTACTATCATTAGAGGCCTGAGCGTAAAAAAAAAAAGAGTTTTATTGTTTAACTGGTGTTACACATGGACTTTATGTTGAGTCTAACTCTCACAACACTTTACCACAGAATCTGCTGTCAGAAAGACATACTTAAAGGAAACAGATATATGGCAAGATAATAAGTAGTGACAATCTTTTTGCAGCTCAAAGCATTCTAGTGTTTTTTGCCTCACATAGTGTCTGGTGAAGGCTGGCAATGTGGACAAAGTTTCTGTTACAGTGATCATGTTTTTACAGTTGTAAAACTCATAAGCAGAGACCAACCAGACAGCATATTTTTCTAATCAGCAGTAGCATGTTCTACTTACTCACTGATACTATGACTGATTTAAAACAAAGCACATCCCAGGAAAATGCCTACTGAGCCTCTGTCTGAGGCTACAGAGTTCATTTATCCCAGTGAATCACTCTTTTATTTTGGTAGTGTCAAGTCAGGTCACCACTTGTTCCAATGCAGTTTATTCAAATCCCTGAATTTTCCTTTCATCACTGTTAAAACCAATTCAGCCTGACTTATTGTGTCAAGCTCACAGTGTTGGAAAGAAATTTATCAGCCATTAAAAACAAAAATAACACCTTCAATGCAATAAACTATAAAGTGTAATAACCTGCTGGCACCGTTAACACTGGCACTGCAGCAGTAAAATGTAAACAGAGAGCAGCACAAACAGTAGAGTAAGTGATTTGAAAAAATGTGACTCCTGTTTGGGATACAATTCCTTTACATAGTTTGAATTCCGGTTGGGTTAGCAAATTGATGGATTAAAAAACGTGCTGGAGGTGAGGTGAGGGTGGAGGCCACTGAGTCCTCCAGTACAGTAAGTCTCGACATTCCAGTTTCACACCCCCTCCCCTGGTTTCATTCACAGATAGAGACCTCTCTGTAGTCCCAAGAATGTGAGTCTGTGTGGACATAGGCACATATATACTACATCTCTAGCGCTCTGTCTTACTCACTCTCTCTCACACACACACAGACCCATGCGCAACGACACACACCCTTGTTTCAGTGTGTGAGTGGGCTGCATTGTGTGCACTGCATGGAAAAACCAAGGCAGTGGGGTTGGCCGAGCGGCTGGCAGTGCCAGCTCAATGAGAGCTGGCATTTCCAGAGTGTGCAACAGTCCACAACTGTAGCCAGCAGAGTCCTGTTTTTCCATGAGGACTCTCAATCTGGCAGTCTACACTGGATTTTGACCCAGTTTAGTTTCAGTTCTGCTGCCTTTCTTCCAAATTCAGAAAAGATCAGCTTACGGAAGTGCTCACTGACACATGTGAGCGGACTTTAAAGACAGGCTCTTGATTAGCTGCAGCATCCTCCAGATGTAGGAAATGTGCACAGCACAACACAAAGGAGTGCTCTTAAAAAAATAAGACCAATTTGTTTTAAATCTTAAGTTCTTCTTTTGGCACCAGATTACTTATGCATGTCACACACACACAGTATCAACACCATCTGGATTATTTACAAGCATGTATCTGTCCAATCTGAAGGCAGATGAAAAAACTGGATTTCTAATTCAATATATGACCTTACTAAAGGCTGACTCACAGGCCTGGCAGCTCTTCACCAAAGTCACGCGGAGCTCAGGCGACACTGCCAGCAAATTCATCCACACCAGAACTTGGCAAAAAAAAAAAAAAAGTTGCTGAACACAGGCGCCACCAAAGTCAGCTGTTACCTTTTTAAATGAACAACTGCAAACAGAAATTACTATCACCCACTTTATCTGGTATGAATGTTTCCAGTTTAAAAAAAAATAAAAAACAAAAAAAACACTGGTACCACCTCAGGTGTTATTCTACCAAAACTCACTTATCTACATCTCCGTGTTTGGTTAAATATTTGTCTGTTTTTTGTTAATCCAGGGAGGCCCAGGAGTTTCTAGGACATGTGCTCCACAATAACAACCAGTAGGTGTATGTTATGAAACGATCACCCTCTTTATCAAAGCAGCCGCATGTCATCATCGTGAAAGAAGCTCTGGAATGAAAGTGCTGTTGATGCCTGTAGGCAGACATTGATTTAAAAATAGTCCATTTCAATTACCTTATCTTAATCTACAAATGAATGACCAATGACATTATCACTGCTCATCTCCCCCCCTCTGCTTCCCCCAGCTTCTTCTTTTATGACTTGTATGTGATCCCGTCAAATAAAGAGGCAGGATTGTCTCTAACACAACAAAGTCACAGCTGACAGGATGCAGTGATCACCTCAACTGAACCTGGTTGGGGGTGTTGACTACGAACAGTCCACACTGCTGGTTTCTAATCAGTGGTGTAGTATTTACACAAGGCTGTGGCACTGGAGACTGCACAAGCAGGTACAACACAGTTTGGAAACATTCATTGATAACATTGAGAACTAGTCTTAAACTAATGACTAATGTGCTGTCAGCAACAAGGTGTGGCAAGACAGAGAGAGGAAAAAGGGTGAGACAACCACAAGTGGTTAAGTTTTTCCTTACCCAGAGAAGTCAGTAGAGAGTATCCCATAATCAAAGATGAAGACTCTACTCACTTGACACAATGTCAAGTATCCCATAGCCGTCACCATGGAATACCTGTATGTGAAGGCACGTACACAACTAAATCAGACAAAAGACATTTACAAAGTTCTGATGAAATAACTTTAATACATTATTAAGAATGCCAACAGCCCTGGGTCAGTTACTTATAGCTTGTGATGTCTTGGTTGATTAAGAATGTATTTTGCTATGTGCTCTGTCCAGGTCGTTAAAGCTATTAATAATAAGATATAAGCTAATAAATTTCCCTCCTGACAGAATTTGCTAATACACACACACACATAGCTTTGAGAGATTATTTGGTTTTTAATGACTAACTTAAAATATCCATGTGGAAATATATTGCATTACTTCTTCTTGCAAAAAATCATCTATACTCATCAATGTGCAATTTTGACATCACAATATAACAACATGCGATTTCATTTTTCATAATGTGCAATACCGAGGTGCAAATATAGGGGGTAAATATTTTTTAACTTTTTTTTTCTTTTAACCATTGAGTGTGTTTCTTATTCATACTGCCCGTTCATATTGCTTTATGGATGTTTTCTCTTGTACATACAATGCAAATTTCCCCTATGTGGGACTAATAAAGAATTATCGTATCTTATACTACTGTGCCAAATGTTGATATTTTTTCATTAGAAACACTGTACAATGGTTCAAACGGTGTGGGATGTATGATGTAGTTTAACCTGAGACAGACTTGAAAGTGTGTTTTGCTGCCACACGCACAAGACAATGCTGGTTTTATCTTGGTCTCCCAGCAGGTAATCCCTTCACTTGTGAATACCAGAGCCACCTAACCTAACCTCTTTCTGTTTTTGTTCCATTCATGAAGAGGAAATACTGACAAACTTAGGCCAAGTTGTTTCAAGCTACTTAACACACACAAAACCCAATATGAACCAACATTTAGGTACATTTACAAAGATACACAAATACACATGGGTGCAAAGAAGGGAAACAGGCAGTTAAAACTACACACTGCGCAGTCTGTTTGAACTGATACAGACTGGTCTGGCAGGCATGCTAAGCTGCCTTTCACCTGACGTGTTACGTTTGTTTCTTTCAGCAGCAGTATGTTAGCTCGGGCGGCATTTAACAGAAAAGATAAGGGGAGGGGCGGAGTTGCTTCACACTGCAGTTTGTGTCACAATATGTGAAGGAGTGAGAACGAGACCCAGCAATCTGTCCACTCCAAACATCTATGACTCAAATAGTTTCTGGACTGAACTTGTCTTACAAGTTTCACCAGAAAACAATAACTAGAATTGCACCAATATCATGCATATGACAGAGCTGTCATCCACCTGCTGGCATGATGACGGACAGACGGGTCAGTCTGGTCTAAGAGCAACATTTGTAACCACTTACTGATTATAAAATATAACAGGATTCATGTCTGTGACCAAACCAACAAGGCTAACAGACACTTACAGAGCACAGAATTCTGTGGTAACAGGTACTCAAACCTTTTCTTTACAGACATGTGGCACCAATTTATTAAACACATCATTAAATAATTAACTTGATTCTCTCTCATTTTAGTTACATATTAAATGTAACAAATTCCTACGCAGTTGAGTGCTATAAAAAGTTGTTAAACTATTATTCAATTCAATACTTTTTGAGTCTTATGTTCAAGCCATTCTTAAATTCAAAATAAACCATTTTCCAATCCAATATTTTTTTTCTTCCTATGTTAGGTTGGGCAATAATATGTTTGCTCTCCCTAAAGTAGCCTTATCTAAGACTTTTATGTGGATTTCCCTGTGAATTATGAAGACCAACACCTACCTGTGAACATTGTTGATATCAGCTTGGACAATAATCAGGTAGTTTGCAGCCACCACTATTAGGATATGAGCTGAGTACCTAAAGATAAGGACACGCATGGTAAGAAGGTGTGTATCAATACCATGATTTGAATAATAATGCAGGGTTCTTTATCTAAAACCAAAGCACATCTGAATGTCTGAGATGTGGTACAGTGTTTCAGTGCAGTCTAGACACATTTCCCCTGAAACCTGTTGCTATTAGATCAAATTCCATCACTCCACCACTCCTCTCTGTGCATTCTTAGTGTCAACAGCCTCATTGTCCTCCTGTAATCAGAAGCCTGCGGTGCTGTTAACAACACTGGACACTACACACTGGACATTTTGAGTGAAGAACGCAAGGGTCAACTGCTACGGATAGTAGTACATATTTTCACTCATTATACGTTGGCCATCAGCCATGTCACTGACTCAATGAAGGAAACAAGAGAAGCTCCAGTATTTGAATGAAAATGAAAGGACCACAGTATTATACAGTACCATCCAAAGCAGAAGATGAGAAAGGCGATGCCAAGGAGAGTGGCCACAATGTGCCGGACCAGGGGATTGGCATGGTAAGGACTGAGGTAGAGACGAAACCAGAAGGCAGCAGCCAAGGCGAAAAGCTGACACGCCAAAAAATTCACCTGTATAGGAGGGAGAGATACATTTAACAAATGATCTGCCTTTTTTAACAGCTGCAGACAAAAACAATATCTAAGATTCCTGTGTGGACATACGATGACAGCATGATGTGAGATTTTGTTTGTTGTTCCATCTTGTTTCATTATTCCCATTGAACTCTTATCACTTCTACAGGAATATTGTTGTGGTATTTATAAATGCAGAAGCCCAGAATATCAAGTACTTTACTCTAAATTTTAAGTAGATTACTTTTTAAACTTGGTCGTGTCCGTTTCCCACTTTCTGCTCAGTTTTGGACAAAAAAAATACACAGAAAGCCTCCAGTATATACAATAATGAACTGCAATGAGGGCGTCCATGACTGAGTGAAATCACTGCATGTCACTCAGTGTCATACCGCTATTTGACGATGAAATCGTGACACAGACTACTATATTTCAGACAACATCACAAGGGAAACAGTGCTTACTGACTCCGGTTTATGGACAGATACTCTTACCTGATCAAGAGGAAAGCCCGAGAATTCACTGACCGGCAGCAGCCACTTTGATCCGGTGGTACTAACGTTAAACGCAGTGTCCGCGCGCTCGCCCATCCTACGTGCTTTTTCGCATGCGACGCCTCAGTGATACCGGTTGACTTTTTCCCTCTTTTACGAGTTACCTATCCACTATTTTCTGTGACTAAGATACATTGCTGGCCGGCGCCCCCGTGACAAGTCAAACCAGTCCACAGGCTGATGAGACCAGGTACTGCAACTCCCTCCTCCTCCTCTTCGCCCTCAGTACCAGAGTTCAATCCGACTGTTTCACGGTGATAGACGGAAACTAAAATTGCCTTTCCTGTCATTTCTTTCAAAATAAAGATCTGGTTAACGACGCAAAACAAGGTTGAAGCATTATAATACAAACATAGAGCAAACACCAACATGCGTTCCTTTCTGCAGTCTCGTTTGAGTCCGTACTGTGATCGCACACCGGCCACTGCACAAGACTGCGCACTGAAATGGCTCATTCACAAATATGGATTTTGTGTCCTCCTTTGAAAACTTGAGTGCATGTCGTTCTTTTATTTTGAAAAGAAATAAGATGAAACGATGGTTAACATTATTAGAGAGAAACTTCTGTGAAAAATGTCTAACATGGTCAGGTGATAAATCTCTCCATCTCTCTGAGAACTCAAGTTGGCAAGTTAAATAATGTTGCAGAGGTTATGACTAAAGGCCATCTGTGAAAGCACTGAACTCTCTTTCCTCAGACATCTTGCTATGGCATTGCAAGGCTGAGAGATTTTTTGGATAAATATTTTTTATTTATTATGCTGTTAATGCTGTGACTCATTTTAAACATCCAAAATGTCAGGTTTGTGAGGGGCAAATGGCTTCTTGGTACTTTACACAGAATAAGTCCAAGAGTGACAGTTAAAGTAAGGCACCTATGAATAACATTCAACTGCACCAAATAATATGATTTTATTTTTTGTTGACGTGTTTTTTTTTGTTATTTATGTTTTTTATGCTTTTTTATTTGTTGTTATTGTTTTTCTTTTAAACAATTTGTTAATGGGTATAAGTTGAGATAGGACTAGAAATATTTTTTTATTTCATCCTGAACTCTTTTCAAGCATTAGTTGAACATGATTTGCATTGATTACTGGAAGTATACTAAAATTCTTATTTGTTTTGCTGGCTAAAAATTTTATTGTGTTAATTTAACTTGGTCAAATAAAATCTAATCTAAGCAAATCTCAGCTCTAACACTGAATGATAGAGTTTCCTACTTCATTTAATTCAGTATTAATTGATGCCTATTGAGTGAATTATTTCCTCCCTTTTGCCACTAAGTGCTGAGGTCACAAGACAGGATCAGCCCCAGAAGGTCCATGTTTAGGCCTCAGCATTCTCTCTTCATCCTGTATATTATACACAAATTCATAATTAAAAATGTGCAAATAGCATCTTTAAATTGCTGTTCATCAACATGGAAATGAATAAAGAAAACAACATCATAAAATGTTTTTTGTGAACCCAGAAAAACACATCATTTTCTTTTTCTGGACACATATTTTGTGTAAAAGACTTTTATAGCTGTTATATAAATTTGATAGAATAAAACTTTCAGTTCCCTCTGAAATGTAGCAAGCGGAAGTATGAGATAGTATGATGCGGAAATACTCAAGTTGAGCGCTACTACATCAAAACTGCACTCTAATACAGTACTTGAATAACTTAGTTGTGTCACTTAATGTTAAAATTGTTTTGGTAAAGATGGTGTACTTATATTAAGACAGTGACATATTTATGCAAACATATTATTATTTGTCTGTATATACTTAACTTTTAGTTACAATATAAAACATAGACTGGCATTAGATACAATTTCCATCAGGGCTAAGCTGTCCTTTTGAATGATGAGGTAATTTCTACTTTTTGTCAACTCATGCTTAAGCTCACGGATAGGCTTAAATGTGCTTTAAGTTCAAAAATGTGTATGACATATCTTGAAATTTATAAGCAAATATAAAAAACAAAGAGGGTCAGAACAAATAATTTAAAAAAATGCATAAATGAAAAAAAAAACACACTTTAAAGAAATAAGCCAGGAATTGCATTAAGGACTGCAAAGGATTTGGGTTGAAAAAAGGAGCAAGAAAACAAAAAAAACAAAAATGATAACAATATTAAATATTGGTAAAATAAATTCAGTCGCATTATAAATTTAACCAGCTTTTGTGATTGGATTTTACAGTTGTATTTAGCATAGTCCGTACTTTTCACTCAACTTTTTACCAACCGTATATTCACGCTTATCACCTTAGACGATGACGTCGGTGTAAGGACAGAGAGATGACCTTGACATTCTGACATTTACGCATCGCCCCCTATGGATCAATAATAATTAAAGAAGAGGACAGCCGAGGCTTTTGTGCAGTTTGTAATGCATTACCTATAGAGGTACAAAAGCTTTGCTCTTCAACTTTATCAGAACAAAATAGGCCTAGTTAATGGATCAGGTAACTTCAAAATGACGTGACCATTATTCAAATATGAAATGTAAAATATAGTAATAATAATATTACAGGGCAATGAACTGGTTCCGTTAACTTACTTTTTACCACTTCACTCTATCTACTCAGCACAATAAGTCACTTGCGCCACTTAGCGTCCTGTCAAGGAACACGCAAGGCGTGACAGATGACGCCGCCTGTTTACAACTGCCAATGAACACGTGGTGCTTCGAATCTTCAACTATCATTGGTCAAGACAACAGTAATATGGGCGGGGACTGTTCGCCGAATGACCAATAGCGTTTGGCATGTAAATTCCGTTTGAAACTTTCCCGGGAAATCTGAGTTTCGCGGGAGGGCTCTTGAGCGCGTAAACCGTATCCCTTCATTCATCAGGCCGTTTCCTGAAGCCATTTCTAGACGGGGGAAACGAGAGTTGCGCTACTTTTTAATCCGTTGCATCTGCCTAAATGCACATTCTTAAGGAAAAATACTTTACAAAAGTCGATAAATCAGACTCTAATCTTTACTTTGGTCTGAATATTTTTGTTATTATTGCGGAGGATTAGCAGCCATACGGGCCAGAAAGTACAGAGACAAGAAAGGGGTTACCCCGAATACGCAAGATGAGAAGAGGGATCTCCTCGGCTCCGGACAAAGTGATTTTAGCGGGGGTTGGGAGCTCTCCTCTGGACAATAATATAATTTTAACAACTCTATCGGATCGTTTAAACCCTGGTCAATCCAACGCTACGTTTATTCAAATAATAACCACCCCACCGCCTTGCAACGTTACACAGACATCAAATGTGTGTTTATCCGAACCTCAGATAAACAACATTTACACAACTCCACAACAAGCTGCTGCAAACGGAGCAGGACAACGACCCGCTCTGGGAAGACCGCCGGTAATCATCTATACAGCTCGTTTGAACATTTTGACATGCTACAACTAGCCTCAAACACGACAAAATGTTAGCTTGCTATGCTAGCCGAGCTTGTTGTTCGGGCAGCTAACGTTAGCTACTTAGCCAGGGCATTTCCACGGCTCAACCTAGCGAGGAAGCTAACTAACTACCGCTAGCTAAGTTACCCAAGTAGGTTGGTTAAGTGTTTTGTTGACTGCAGTGAAGCAAACGAAAAGTTTAAGTCAGTTTTGCGTTTACAGAATTGTACACTTGTCTTGTAATAGTGTGCTATGCTAACTTCATGGTGCTTTTGAGTCCGCTTCACCCTTGCAGCCAGATGGAAATATTGGTAAGAGATGAGTAACGTTAACGTTAGCGGTGGCCTAGTGGCTGCCGTTGGTGTCTTAATTTGGGGGTTGGGGGATTGTTAGGCTGCTTGGCTGCTCTCAGTTGGCTAATTTTTAGCTTTTAAACAAGGTACGAGTGGATAAACTTGCAAAGACTCGAGCTTAAACACAGTCAAAGCGTTACTGTAGTTTGAAACTACTCGATAAATATTTCTTCCAGTCGCCTCTGAACACATATTGTTAAGCCAACTTGGATGCACCTTGAAATGTGTTAGCTTTCAAGGCTAGCAGCAGTATTGATTGTTAGAGGACAACATAACTCGTTGTCGGACTTGAACTTAATTTTGCACAAGTGTTTCATGTCCTCTTTACTAAATAAAGTGATCATTATGCTGCCTCATGCCAAGTAAAGTGAAACTTGAGTTTGTTGTTTTAGTGCTGATTGCACGTTTCCTGTATTCTCAACCTGCACAAACCACACAAAATAGTTTCAGCTGCATTCAGGGTGTTGGTTTGTTCCTGGCTATTCATCTTTCATGAACTAAACCAGCCTCTGTATCTTAGGCTGTAGCCATGACCAGGCAGGGGGTGGGGGGGGGCTGCCTGCTGATATAAAATGGCTGACATTTTGACTGTCAACAGAGGGCATATTATTTCGATCTCAGACTTGGACTGGAATAAGTAACAAAGTATTGGATATGAGATTTGCAATACTTAAAGTACTTACAATATTTCTCGAGGGTCAACTGACTTACCCACCATTAAAGATTTAGAGGGAAATGCAGCAGACCTGCTCCCCAGTGCTGGTGTTGCTCAAAAACACTAATACAGGATGAATTCTTTCCAACACAGAGGTCCAAGGGTTCCCTAAATGAAGAGGCTACCCATTAAGCCACTAAGTTATGTCATGGTGATGATGGCTAGGACACCCTATTTAAAGGGATAACGAAACGTGTTGTCAAACATACAGCCTATCTACATTTTTTTAAAAACATGGTGTCCAATGCTTCAGTGGTGATGAAGCAGATATTCAAAATTTCTTTGATGAAGCTGTAGATTATGAACACGCTTGACCTAAGTAAGTCTACATCAGCAGTATGATAGAAGAAATTGATTGTGACAGGTTAGATATCGACAACCTGTAACTTGGAAGTTAAGAGAAATGTGACCATACATATATATTCTTATTCACAATAAGCTTCTAAGGTGCTGTTTGGAAATGACACTGGTGTAGATTAATAGTTGAATAGAGTACCGAAAATTACTCAATTTTTTTGAAGTTTCGGACATTAGACCTGGATCTTCCAATGGCAATATTTGAAGTGCATGTGATAGTTATGGTGCTATGTGGAGTATGTAAAAATGATTGTAGTGGTTTTCTTCAGAATTTTGTGGAGCAGCATGATCAAACCCATAGTTGTGATTCATTCTTAAGCTATGTGGGGTTGTCTTGGCCATTGAGCTCAGAATAGATGCCACCACCTTTGGTTTTTCACCACATCATTAGACCCAAGTTTCTCCATGATACATGATGAAAAACATCTTTTTCTTGGACCGTTTTATGGCTATTCCCCCGCAAACAATGTCCCCATATAAATCCTTTTTGTTACTGAAAGTAACAATATGTATTGTTGTCTTTCTTTGACTTTACAAGGGGTGTACATACTTTAGAACAATAACGTTAATAGAAACTGGGAAATGGTAAGATTAAAGTCATTGTATATTCAGCCTCAAGCATCATTTCACATGATTTCAAGGATGAGACGCCTGCCAAGCAACCAACATGCTAATATCAGTTGTTAACCTAACTTTTTGTTTCATAAAAGGCCAAAAGGCGGTTGGCGCTGGATGATTCAGACCACCAGTACCAGTCAGAACCGACCAGGACTCCAAGAGGCAGAGGAGCAACAGCCGCAGCCAATGGGACGAGGCTAAAGACACCCAGAAGTAAGCAGCAGAACGGTATAAGGGTTGCTCTACCATCTGTCTATATATGTAACATAGATATAATTATTAAGGGTTTAAGTACGGCTGGACTAAATGGACCAAAAAATCATACTTCAGTTTAGACTGAATGGAGATACACAGTGTACAGCATTTTTCTAGTGCAAAGCTGGCTAAATGTTCATTTAAATTAATCTAAGAAGATATCTAGTTTTTCATAATGATAGAGATATAGTATTGGTCATCTGCCAAAAAAAAAGAGTTGGGGGAAAAAAAGTTCAGCTGTTGATGGGAGTCATTTTTAATGTCCTTCATCTAAAAAAAAAAAAAAAAAAAAAAAAATCAAAAGCACATTTAAGTTTGATTCTCCCTCCCCTTTTTATTAACAGTACATTCACATTCATCTGTGTGTTTTAGTAGTAACATCAGAGCTTAATATTTTTAGACGCACCTTGTAAAGTTGGGCATTTAAAGCCAAAATACTAGTTGGTAGTCATTGGTAACTATTTGACCTGTACTTGAAAATAGAACATTTCAATTTTTATAATCCTTGAATTTCTATAAAGAAACTTAGTAAAGCTGAAATTCAGAACCTTTATACACACATTTTTTCAAAAAAAAAACAATAAATAAAATTCTCAAGCTATTTTACTTTTCTTGTCAATCTCTGCATGTGTCTCTCATTTAGTCTTCTGAAGAAGAATATAATTGGTCAGTGAAAAAAACAAACATCTGTATATGAATCAGTGATATACAGAATTTTCAGCAGTTTAATATTGTTGATTCCAGCCACTTGAGGGTGAGACAGGTAACATTATGGGGCTATGTGTTGTAAAATACATTAGCTGAGGAGAACTAATGCTATTAGCATAGAGCATTTAATATCGGAATATTACAAGCTGGTAAATATGGTAAATATGACTTAGTGTTTTATGTTAAAGGACTTAGTGGGTGATTGATGATGATTAAAGTTCAAGTTAACTTTAACTCGTTGGATCTGCAGTGTTGCTTGTGATCTTGCCTTCATGCAAATCACACATTCCCAGCTCATGATCACTGGCTGAATCATTTCCTGACTGATATATAAAAAAACCCTCTTGGTTTCAGCTTTCCCAGCACAATTCATGCTTCAGCTGTTAACACGAGTGTAGTCAAATGAGAAAATGTCACACCAGTTTCCCAAAATGACCACAAAGTTGAATCTTCATTTCTGTGACACTGACAGACACAAACTGAACTGATCGCTATTGGCTTTGCCCAGATAAGGTTTATTGCAGGGTTATTGTGTTGGATTGGATTAAAAGCACCTTTGCACTCATTACTAACATCTAATGATGAAGTGAGTGTTTGAGTCTTAAGCTGATGTTGACTTTTTTTACATCAAGAATGATCTCTTGGATGGCTCCCTGCTGCCATGTAAAACTTTTATACAGAAGTTTTTGTTTTTCTTTCCTTTCAAACCATCAGTAACAAGTACAATTGCTGAATTGCTTTGTCTTTTCATGATGTTTTTTTCTGTTCCTCTTTCTTTTCCCCTAACACAGCGCCCAAGTCTCCGCCGGAAAAGACACGGTACGACACCTCCTTGGGCCTATTAACAAAGAAATTTGTGGACCTTCTTGCTCAGTCTTCCGATGGCGTTTTGGACCTCAACCTTGCTGCTGAAACCTTACAGGTAATGTCAGACCCAAACCGGAAAAGGCTCATCAGACACTGAGTAAAATAAAAGGGGCGCTAGTTATAGAATGAAAAAGAAAAAGAAAACTTACCTAATGGTAGGTACCCTTTCCTTTAAATCCTGTCAAAGATGCTGATAAATCTAGTAAACAATACTACTACATGCACTTTCTTCCATTATAAAATGTATGGAAGAAAGTGCATAAGAAACATAAGAAACAAATATATCTGTTCAAAGTTTAGGATATTGGCATAAAGGATTGGTCTTTGCTTTTGTTGGTAATATGCATTTAAATGTCCCATGACATGTGGAAGTGATCAAAGCTGTATTCTCTACATTTAGGTGCAGAAGAGACGGCTGTATGACATCACCAATGTCCTCGAGGGAATTCATCTAATCAAAAAGAAATCTAAGAACAACATTCAGTGGATGTAAGTGGTCATTCTTTCTGACTCTTACTCTTGCTACTACTGCACTTGGATCCTCACTTGAATACTTGGTTTTCATCACTTTAAAAGTATAACCTGTCACATCTGTGGATTCAAACACCAACTAAAATTGGTACTCTTTGTGTAATGCATCCTATCATTAGGAAATTGAAGAGCTTTTTTTGCAAATATGTCTTTTGGTAAATACATGCTTGTGGATTCATTTATCTTTTCCTCATTTCTGTGTTTTGTACTGCATTTTCTTCTTTCGTCCTTGTTAGTGGTGATAATCTCCAGGCACCTCACAGCTCAGTTTGATTCAGATTTAAAATGGCTGTCATATGATAATCAAAAACGATTGAAGATGCAACTTGTTATCAAATTTTAAGTTGCATTAAGAGCATTAAGAAAACAGATTTTTCGCAGTTGAGAAATGCAGAGTCTTCTGCATTGCAATGCATCTGGAAGGTTATAGTCCTAATCCTTACTACTTCTATTTATACTCAGCTCTGCTTCTTTCTCTTCCTCTCTTGCAAAAGTTTACGCTTTTTTTCTCAGAGGTGGATCTCCAGACACTCTGACATAATCTGATCAAATGGCTGCACAGTTGATAAAACATTTGACTAGTTTATCTCCCAAAAACATTAACTAAGTGGTATTGTATTTGTGAGAAGTAATCAATTTTTCAGTTTGAAATCTTTTCAAAGTCTCTGAAAATCTTTCTAGGTTTATTTTGGCTTGGTGTAGCAGAAATCTCAAGAATGGTTTTGCCATGAAACAGCTTGTGTTTCTTGGCCTGTAGAGCATGAGAAAGCAGTTGGCTGCATGCAAAGCGTTGCCTCACCAAAGTGTGAGGGTACCTGACTGTGCAACAGTCTATGCTGCAAATTTACTTATGCCGTCTTTGTTTACTTACTTTACTTACTTTGTTTATTTACTTACTCGCTTACTTCTGGGTGTCTTTAGCCTTGTCCCCACAAGTGCATGTAGTTTAGGATCAGGCCTTAAGCACTAAGGTTACCATTTTAGGCCTCTGGATGCATTCAGTGAAACTGACTAGCAGTAATTTTCTGTTGTGTTTATGAGGGTATTGCTAAATAAATTCCTTATCAGTCATATCACTTGAAAATGTCTGTAGATGAAACTGTGCTTATCTTGTAAGAAATGACAGTCAGAGTCCATTAAACAGTCTAATTATGTTAAATCGCTCTTACCACAAGGAGGCCTATTATGATAACTGCTTTGAGAGACTATATTGGCCCTGAATTAATTGTAATAAACGATGTTGTCATTTTAAGACCATTTTATGCCACTGATATTATGATCAGTTACACCCTTTCAAAGAGCAATGAACTTTTAATTCTTAAGAATATTTAGACATTGCCAGAAGAGGCCAGGTCGATCACATTAGCTGTAAGCTACTTTCTCACGGTGTCTTCTATGTCCTCTCTTCTCACTGCACACCCATGAAATAAGCATAATTTTCCCCTCCCGAAGGTTCAGCAGTTAAATGAGAGAGACTAATTTGCACAGCTCACAGGCTAGCTGCTGCAACAGTTTTAAGCAAAGTCAAATCCACTTTTTAGTACCAGAATTTTACAGATTAAAACTCTGAGCACACCAGTACATGACTCTGGATCAGGGCAGAATGTGCTGTGACTCTAGATCAGATTAACAAGTGAGACCAGATGACCATCACACACTCCAACTTTAAAAGACTTGAACCAACTCTGCAAACTCTAATTTCAGTCAGTTTCACCTCAAAAACTCCTGTGCCCTTTTGCTGTCTTGTACAATGAAGGCTGCTCTCCACTGCTGAAGATATAACATCAACAACAACACAGTGGAGCACTCCTCTGCATTTTATTATTCTCATTTCAGGCAAGAGGCTTTAAGATGCTTTCAAATTAATTGATTAAATCATTCGGTTAGTAGGTACTCATTTTTATTATTGTATCGTGGCCCTTTGAATCTGAACTGAATCTAATAGTGAGGTGATCAGAGATTTAAATCCCCATCCAGAGCTTGTCTCTGAGCAGCAGTCTGCTGACAAATATAAATGTTATAAAAGTTTGAAACTTTTCGGTATAGCTCTAGTACAGAAACAGACATATATGTACAATTGGCTGTATCAAATGAATAAAAAATGATCAAGGTGTTGCTCATATGAGTCCATAACCCAACTATTGTGACAGGCCTAAAAGTCAATTGGACAAAACATTTAAAATAATCTGACCTCTTTCATTGTTGCAAATTGTACTACATTTGTACCTTTCATCCTAAACTTATAGATGCCTCCTGTATTTTTAGGTTAAAAGTATAACTAGGGAATAACTTAAGTTTTTGATGGTTTTTTGACCACAGTATCCTCTGTAGTATCTACTCTCATGAAAAATATCCCCAAAGATATACCAAAATACTGAAATATAAGCCTGTGTTATGACAACTCTCCAAAAATCGCAATTAAAGAAAACTGTGATCAAATAGCCTTTTTTGCAACAATATGTTTGAAAACATGAGCCAGAGGTAGTAGTACAGGATCAAATGAAGAGCCAGAGTCTTTGTTAAATCTGTTTTAATTCACTCTCTTCACTGCTCCTTCACTCACAGGGGCTGTAGTCTGCTGGAGGTAGAGGGGGCACTGAATCAGAGACAGAGACTGACGGCGGAAGTTTCTGCGCTGGGAGAAGAAGAGCAGAGACTGGAACAACTCATCCAGAGGTGCAGCTTGGACATGAGACACATGAGCGAGTTGCCAAGCAACCAGAAATATCCTTTTGTTGTTAGTTAACATGGCAGCCAAAAAAACCCCCCAAACAACAAAAAAACCAAAATAATTCCTAGCCGCTTCTAGTCTTAAAACTGTCTGTGTCAACTGTGTTACCATAATTCTGCAGGTTAATGTTGTGAAATTACTGGCAGTTTTGTTGGCATGCTTAAAATGAGTACTTGGATGAATACTCATAGTAAAGCAATTGTGATACCTCAACAGCGACCCACTGAAGTCAATTTTTAAAAAATAGCAAAACCAAGATAAACCTGTTGCACGTTGAACTGTTTTTTTTTTTCTTTACATTATGATACATAGCACCAGCATGTGTGGGTGCTTGTTATCACACTCACTTCAGCTGTTTGGAGGTTCGTCTTCATGTAGGAATAAGTTTCAGGCCTGACATTGTAGTATTATTTCTTTAACCCTTTGGTCTCCACATATGCCTATGTAACGTACCAAGACATCAAGCAGTTGGGAAACCTGAGAGACCAGACTGTAATTGTCGTCAAGGCGCCCACGGATACTAAACTAGAAGTGCCAGATCCTGATGAGGTACGTGCATGAGTACAGAAGTACGCACAAGCTTGATCTGTCATCGCTTTCCTGATGAAACTTCTGCTTCTTGCTCACTTATTACTCTGTGTATAACTTGTATTTCCCTTAAAGAAACAGTTGGACTTTTAGGGACATTGACTTCCTATTTTATTCGGAGTATGTTAGTGTGAATAATCAAGCCACAGGTCTGGAACAGGCCACTGTGGAAGAATAATACTATCTAAAAAGGTATTATGACAAATTGAGTGAATAGCTTCTCCCTGCTGACAGATTTTGTACCAAGCAGATTCATTTGTTCCTGAGCCAACTCGGTGTTAGATGCACATATTGATTTTAGTCTCTCTGAGTAAATGAAAAGCTGACAGCTTCACAAACCTTTTGCAGTTTGAAAACTTTGAAAAGCTGTTGTGTAGTGCTGTAAGAACGCTCCCGATTTGCTGAGCAATCTGTCAAACAGACACAGCATTTCTTCCAGCATTATAGTACCAGCTGTGGGGATAGCAAGTAGGTGAGGAGGGCTCATCTAGAGTTGGTGTTGCTTATATGTATTGGCAGGCATTTGTGGATGACATGTCAGTGACTGTCACCCACAACGATCATCCAGTGATTTATTGCATTAATTTGCACTGAGTTACCATATCAGTTTTTGTACACTATTACATGTACAGACTCAAGCACCTTTGGTGTCTTTTCCTTTTTTCAGAAATTTTACAAGTTCAAGGCATGTGAAATCTGAATCTTTAAATGGAGTCTTTCTATCCTTTTAATGGAGTTTTCTTTATGTGAACAAATTTGTTTCCTTTTACCAGAGTTTATCCATCCATCTGACCAGCACTAAGGGTCCCATTGAAGTCCTGCTGTGCCCTGACGAAGAGAATGACCCCAGAAGTCCCGTAAAAAATGGCAACATGGACATCAATGGGAACTCACCTTTCCTCAAAGTCCTTCAAGGTTTGTTAAAGATGGATGTGGGGTGCAGCATGGTTTTAACATAAAGGAGCCTTATTGCCTTGTATAGTTTATTGACTTAAATTTGACATGCTATTATTGTGGCCTAAATTTAAATCTCAAACAGTCCATTGACACCTAATGGTTGTCATGTGTTTGATTGCAAACAGCAGAAGGCTTTGGTCCACTTTCTAGATCAGAGGTCAAGGGATTGCTCAGCCATTACGTGTCATAATCTGTTCTGATACAAGTTTAATCAAAGACTGAGCAACATTGTCATTACTGCAGCTGTAAAAATGTATGAGCTGTTTTACATGTAATAACTAATGATTTGGTTCTCTGTCACAGATCCCAGCTGCACGACCACGTCTTCCAGCCCCTCCCTGGTTCCGCCCTCCTCTTCCTCAGCTGTCTCTGTCACAACACTCTCACCCATCTCGTCGCCTTACACCAGTCTTCTCCAGCAGACAGAAGACCAGATCCCCTCTTCCTTGGGCCCTTTCTTAAACCTTGGGCCTCCTCTTCTGGACCAAGATGACTACCTGTTAGGTTTGGGAGATGATCAGGGAATTAGCGACTTGTTTGACTCCTGTGACTTTGATAAAATGCCCTCTCTTGGCCTGGATGATCTCCTGTGCAGCTAGCATTAGGCAGTAGAAATTCAGATAATGTGCATGGAAGAGAGCCTGAGAATCAGTTGGATGCCTGTGACTGACTGTACTTAGTAGAAGCCAATTCTAAATAGAAGGAAATAAAACATTGAGGGCTTTTTCAGTCCCAATGGGACTTAATGCCATGTTCTTTCATGGAGTGAGAGACAAACGGTCTTGCATGATTTCACACAAAGACATGGCTGGTGAGTGTGAAGATGTATCCATTACTCTTTGTCTCAGGCTATGTAAGGCCTCCACAGTGTAGCTGGGTGTTGGGGGATATCTTAAAACCTTTGCCATCTGTTTGGTTCAGTAGAAATGGGGAGGGGAAGAAGATCCGCTTCTCTGTATGACACAAAGTTCACGTTACTGCACAGAGAGTCCAACAAAGACAGAACAGCCACAAGGAAAACAGCTCTGCACACTTTTGCATTAACACACATCATAAGGGATTAGGCTGGGTTTAGCAAAGATAAAAAAGCAAGTGTGTATGCACCCAAGATGCACAGATATGATTACCAAAAAACATCTGGATAATGCTCAAGAGTAGGAAATAGGGCCGGTTTAATTGGGTTGATTTAATTTGATCTTTTTTTAATAATCTGATATCGACTTGTAGAAACTCAAGATCAGTCTTTAAATATAAGTTTTTTTCCTCGGATGTCTGACAGGGTCTTATAATAAAACATGCCAAGTGCCAAATGTGGGTTGATTTTACGTTTGGCCAGCAGATCTTGAAAGGCTATCTGCCACGCCATGTTTTTACCAAAGTAGTCATGTTAGAAACTGGTATTAAAAGGACATTAAGGCTGTTACAAACAGGAAAGTTTTTTTAAGTACTAATTTTCCTACATAGACCTACATCTGTTAATACTTTCCTCATTTTTTCACCACAGCATCTTTAACAACAGATGTTAAAATCCTAATAATACCCAATTCTTGTCTACATAGGCAGATGTTAACAACAACTCCAGTGCCAGTTAAAGCAGGCTTAATGTGGAAATTGATCTTCCATAATGCACCAGGTTAGATAGTTTCTTGTACAACTTATTAGCTACATTAACCTAAAAATCCTCAGCATAATAAATATTGTTTTAAATAAATTGAAAATTCAGTTGGAACCTTGTGAATCAGAATCAGATTGATCTGGGAAATCAGTGGCAATACCCTGCCCTAGTTGCGAGGAGGAAAAGTGATTAAATCTTGACTGATCCTGCAAGTAGTGAATTTGACGAGACTGTAAATCTGTGTTTTGGCAGGGCAGCCACAAGGTTTATCCGTGTATTCCCAGTGATACATTTTCATTAGACATGTCCTAGAGTTGTGTTAATGCCAAGTGCTGTGGGGGCTGATGGGATTCTTAGTGATTGCCTTCTATTACACCAATAATTTGTGATTGAAGGCTCATACTGCTCACTGTTGAGAAGGCATTTTGTGTGTTCAAGTGCATAAAATTTTAGAAATAAAGATTTAAAAAAGAAAACAGGGCAATTTCTGGTGCACAGCATTTAAGACTTCAGTTATTTTACATTGAGATAGGCAGGCAGTGCCTTCTTAGTCACTTGTCAGGTTAATAATTGTGCTTTTGGGGCTAATAATCAAATATCACTAAGAGTATGAGTGTTTTTGTACATTTAAGAACTATTTAGATGCATTGAGATCTGCATGGAAGTTCATTTGCTGTTTTCAAGCGCACATGACATATCCATCCCATTTCAAGGGAAAATCTAAACTGGCAATTTAGATGATTGAGTGTTTTCTTAAATTGCTCTAAAAGATGACAGGTGCACACATGTTTTAAGTGTAAAAAGTATTTCCAGTGTGCTTTATCCCTTGTAATTTGTTTCTCCCACTAAGTCCTCCTCAAACTAAAAGCACATGATGCACCTGTTTAAATCTGGCCCTTTGCATATATTGCAACTCATACTGTTATTGATATTTCATGAATGCAGGGCATACAACTCCTCCTCCTTGCTGCTTTTTGCCTATCCCCTCCATCTCTATCAGCAGAGGTTGCTCTAACCAAACTTCCCCGAATGCCTTCTTTCTTAGACTGTGTGCTGTGAAATTATACTGTGGTTTAAGCTCATCTGAAAAATTTGACTTTGAACCACTTAACAGTGCACACTGCATAATCAGTGTGTGCTAAAGCAGTGTAGGAGACCAGATGGGCCACGTTTGTCTTTTTAGGTTTAATAAGAGTTGATTTTTAATGGATTTTAATACTGTAGAAATAGTTGATATCACAGTCATCTAAGCAACAAAGGGGCCAGATAGCCACTAATCTAGGATTCAGCATGTAATGAAGGGCTTATTTCCTCCAGGATATGTAAAAAAATAAAAAATAAAAAATAAAAAAAAGGGACAAAGACAAATATACCTGTTATGTAATTGGGTCAAATTCAGTGCAACAGAGCAACGTTTCATACCAGGTCTCTTTTTACTGTCATACCTTGTCAAGGGCCTATGAATCTTTAAACAGTGGTTAATCTAATGAACCCAGCTAGGGGACTTTTTGAACTGAGAGCTGTAGGAATGCGATTTATTTTGTCCTCTAGGTATTTTGACATTATTGCTGTTCAGTTCCAACAGCTTCTCCTGTTTGATCACGTCCCAGATAATAACAAAGCGTAAACATCTCGTCGGAAACCCTTGCTTTCACACCAGTGGAACCTGCTGTTGCAGGCAATTTTGCTGCTCTTAGTGTTAACTTTACCCTGACCTGATTGATGTGCGCTTGAATGATTGCACATGCAGCATGTGTGAGTTATGTCAAAGATCAAGCTTGCTCAAGAGTAAGCCTGCCATGTGTAAATTGATGTACAGTTTTCTAAATTTTTCAGTGCACAAGGTACTGTAGGCTACCTCCCACTTAATGTTGGACAGTAGTAATAGGGCATAGAGGTAAATGCCATAGTGTGTATGAGTTCTTGAAATTCCCTTTTGTCATAGAAATTACCCTTATATTACTTTGATTTAATGTTGGATTATTTGCACTTTTCTTTTTGATGAGTGCAAGATTCCATTGATATGAGTATGCCTTTGCTCTCAAACCAGTGACATGTATCTTAAATTTGAATATTGGGGTGCATTTATTCGATGGATAGAATGCGGACAAATAATTGCAATATTTTTTTTATTTTATTTTTTTTCCATAAGTTATTTAGTTTTTTTTCTTCATTGTTTTGACAAAATACAGATTATGTCTTAGACCTGAAAGTAGTAAACATTTATTAATGTGTGCATGCAGTCATTCATTCACAGTTAGCTTAGCCTATCTGCCTGTAACTAGTCACAAGAAGACATTGCTGTCCATTTACACCACTGCGCCAGGATGAATGATTTGTGTCCTGGTTTGCAGTGTGGAGAAGGCTTTGCTTCTGTGACATTGTAAGTTTTATTTTTGGAATTTTGTGAGGAGTGTGTCAAACTTTGTTTTTTGTTTTTATTTCCTTTACATCGTCGCCATTTTCATCAGTAGAGGATGACAGCCTGTTGAGACAGCAGAGCCCAATTGTTAACTTGAATATCATCCATCCAAAAATAGTCTCTTAGGCAGCATAATTTTGTTTAATTACTGCTGCTAACTGAGGTGAATGAAATTTGATAAAAATGCACAGAATTGCTTCTGATTCACAGAACACACTTTCCCTATAGGCATATTTATATCAGTGTATTTTATATGTATTTATGGAAATGTCAAGCTCAATATTTTTCCCCATTTTGTTCTCTAACCACAGTTGTGCTATTTTCTGTGATCATTAACATAGGTAATTATATTTTCCTTCATCAGTTTCAAGCGACCAGAATCTGGTCACAATATTTTATCCACTTTTACATGATAGAAGCATGATTTTTGGAAAGATTGTACCTTTCCATGGGTTTGTAATGGAGTGTGAAAGATTTTAATGCACTGCTCAAGCTAGTGTCATTGCCAGTGAGTCTGAAAATGTATTATGAGTGGCTCTCAAAGTTACAGCTCCTTGATTTCTAATGTGTGATTCTAATGTGTAATTAGACCTTACAGAAAGTTGTCATTAGGCTAAATGTGGTGTTAACTATAGTCAAAATTAAAACAGCACTGTTTTTCCTTGCTATTTTCCTATGGTTATTCTTAAGCTGTTACCAAATACAATATACTGATTCGTAAATGTTCTGTAAAGGCTATGTGAGAGGTTGACTATTTGAACTATTTGATAGGAAAGAATTGACTGTAAAATGATAATATTGCTGCCTGTTTTCACTAATGACAGAAAAAAAGAGCTGTAATATCAGATGACTTTTTTGCGATTTGAACGCATGGGTGAAAGTATCATTGTGTTGTTGAATGTTTAAGGTAAACTAATGTGCTGATTTTCTGATGTGTGCTCAGTTATGTAAGTTTCCTTAACACTGTTAAATGAGGAATTTGAGTCCTGTTTGTTTTTTTGGGGGGGGGGGGGATTTAAGGATTTTTTTTGTACTCTGGGTGTTTGTAATTGAAAATTTGAATAAAGGCAATATAAATATGGAAATCTGTCTGCATAATTTAAATAGAGACAGGAAACAAAGTCAGTATTTTTAATTATTCTAAAAGCGGATCTTTATTATATGCTGCGATTTAGTCGATCAGGAATGATGGTTCTTTCCCTCTCCTGATGTGTGAAAGCACGTGTCTTGTTTGTCTCTCTCTGCTTACCGTAACTACGCACAAGTATGGCGGACTGAGAGTTGTGACAACTGTTTTGATGGTGTAAAGACTCATTTTTTTCCGTTTCGACAGCATATTTTTCTTGGGATACATATATATCTGAACTAACAGCCACATTGCGACTCAGGTAAGAGATGTATGGAGTATCTAAAGGAGTCTCCCGTACCAAAACAAGGGGCACGTGGGTAGCAGCTAGTTATAGGCTAGCAAAGCTAATGGTTAGCTTTAACATGTAAGATAAATAAAATCTAACTGTAGCTTGTCAGCTGTCCGTCAAATTAAACAGTGTTACAGGTTTTTACTGTTTTTATTAGTCGACGTCAATGCTTGTCACCTAGTGTGCGTGATTAGGTTATAGGGGAAAATAAGAAAAGGGTACATCGGTTAGGTAGGTTAATTTGACTTTAACGGAGTTTATTTCTGTTGTTATACAATTAACAATTAACCCAAATTATGCCGATTCGTCGATGTTACTTCTAATGTTACTTCTGTTAAGTCAGTTTTTTATGTCATGTCCACAGCAGCAGCTAACGTTTACCCAGCTAGTCAGGATAATTAGTTATAGGTAACATTGGTCAGTTAGAAATGATTTTACATAAAGTTTAAACGACTGACCAAGGCGTAGTAATTCTAATATATACATGTAGTGTTACGTCTATGCTATTATTTCAGAGGGGAGACACAGCTGACCTTGATGACAAAATTCTCAGTACATGGGATAGCCTGATTAACCCAGGTGTGTTAGTACACACAGCTGCTCAGCTTTAATCAGCATGACGGTCTAATTTAATGGTAAATATTGGCAAAATATGCCCTGCAGTTTTGGTAGGATTATAAAAATGCAGCATCATGAATTCAACAGGTCGTTTGTTACAAAACTCTTCTGACACTACACTTCCCTACAATACATATTTGCTAAAAATCTGAATAGTGAAAAATGATCAAAAAGGTGCATAATGTATATTTTCCAGTGAGCAGATAAATTATTATTACAATATCAGCATTACTTATACTCACAGCTGGGAAACTCAACTTACATTTAGGAGGCTGCTGATTCTTAGTTGCATCTCTTCTGTACTGCATCATGTTACATCCTATTTTGATCAATAGCAATTAGTGAATTTGCAATCATTACCACTTTTGTACAAAATCAGCAAAAGAGAGAGAGAGTTCCTTGTAGCTATTTTAGACTATCATATTTAATACATACTGTGCCTTTTGAAATAACGGGGAACAATTTGCAAAGGCTTTTTTCAACTTCCATTTTTGGTAAAATGTGCATATTTTACTGCACACAGGTCTCAGTTATACAAGAGATAAACTCTTGAATAATACTCTGATTTCAGATCATCATGCCATCTTCCTGTGACTCCCTGATTGAAGACATTGAAGACATGGTGTCCTCTAGTGACCCCACTCCTCATGAGAGACAATCTGCTAGAAAGAGTATCATACCAAGGTCCAGGAAGAAAAAAGAACTGAGCCATGAGGAGCTCCAAGCAGACAGGTATGTCAGTGTTGGATACATTGGTACAGTAGGTAAAGAAGTGAGTTTATTGTGATATTGCTTCAGTACAATTACAATAGATCTGCCCTATGAATTACTTTTAAAATCAGGTTGATGAAATGGTGTTTAACACTGGATACATTCAGTTTTTCCCTGCTTAATCAAACTATGAAAGCAAAACTGTGAAAAACAGAATTTCCATTTTACTGTCACATGCAGCTTGTTGCACATTAAGTTTTTTTTATTTGCCGATAAAGGACAGTAAATTTGCTTTCACTTCTGAAGTTCAGCTCCCTTTATCCAGACCAAAGCAAAAAAATAATATATTTTGCCTATTAGTTCTGGCTCATTTCATGTCAACACACTTATTACAAATATATGTAAACATGAAACTGTAATAACTAACATGTTAATCATTTATCAGGCAGTTGAGGTAAATGTAATCCTGCATCATCAGAGATACATTTATCTGTAGGATAAAACCAAAGTCATAATGCATTAATAATTAACACTAATAACTGCTCCTTGTTTTCTTATTTAACTTATTTTGACACAGACATCTAGAGAAGAAATGATTGTTTGTCAGCAGTGTTAGTTGAGTTTACCACTGGGCCTCATATGTTATGAAAAGTGATAGATTAAACAGGACAAAACAAGACATTGTAGTAATACTACAGGGGTCTTTTACAGTGGTGTTTCATAATTTACTTTTTTTTTGATTGGAGAAGTTCAAAATTACAAGGGGATTGACACAAGATGAACACACCTGTTTTAATTCCTCCTTTTTAATTCCTCCTTTGTACTCTCATGGATAAAGGAAAAATCCCTGATATCATATTTGTTATTACATAATAATGTGATTTGTCTGCCTTGCCTTTACACTTCAAATGAAACCTCCTCCTAGTCTTCAAAGGCAGATTTGTCCCGCACCAGAGTTTAGTTGACAGCTTTTTACCTCAACCTAGAGTCAAGTTCAGTGTGAAGATGTCCTTGATGTGAGCCTTACTATATCTGAGCAAAGAACAGTGGCCAAACTTGACAGGTCTTTATTAGTTGATCTTTTGATTGACATTTTATGGCAGATTTATGTAAAAACATTAGTTTTAGATGTAGATTTTACCATTTGCTCACCTTTATGCATGCATCAATTTTGTAATTTAATAAAAAAAAAACATATTTCAGTGTTTTTATTGTTGTTTGTAGTGTGATCCCTGGCACCCAGAAAATCTGGATGAAAACGTGGGGCTGCAGTCATAACAACTCAGATGGAGAGTACATGGCCGGACAGCTGGCTGCAAGTGGATACAAGATGACCGGTAAGAGATTGTTTAATTGTGATGATTTGTATGAAGTTTATTGTCTGAAATCAGGAAATGAAACCCTAATACAAATAAAAATACACAAAAAATCCTGCTACCTATAGGTTTAATAAACATAATGCAGACAAATATGAATGGATGTTAAGGTAATTGATTGAAGAGGAGTATTGAATGACCAGTTGTTCCTTAATAATTTTTTATTCTGTCATGGCTGTCTATAGAACTGATGTCATTATTCTTATTAAACACAAGGGGGCAGGCTTGCTTTGTAGATCACTTCTGCCTAAGGTGTTTTTCTTGTAGGAGACTTCATTTGCTTTGAAATGAGCACTCACACTGTGTACTGTCCTTGAAAAACTTCATCAGCCAAGTATATTGAGTTAAAACAATTAATGGTGTCTGCTGATTTTTTATGAACCAGCTTGATTTTGTCCTTAACATCGGAGGAGAGTTTTTCAATTAATATATGTGTGTGGAATTGTAGTGAAAATTATAGTTTCCTCATCTGTGGTGTTGTGTGTGCATGAGTGTGTGTGTATGTGTGCGATCCCATGCTCATTATAATCAGTTAAGGTTAGATTACAATTAAAACTTTTTGGTCTGACTGTGGCATTGTGTATGATTTGTTGCATAGTCCTTAAAAATATACAGAATGAGTGTCTTTTTAAGGTATAACATGCCTTATGCCTTTTGTATGAGTGTCAGTATGTGTGTGTTGTTGGAGGCTATGAAAGAGACGGGGAGTGAGAGAGAGAGGAGCGATAATATTAACCCCTCAGGCGTTTCTCTCTCACCATGGGGTCTCCACAGCCTTTAAAAGGACATTAATCACACACTTCAAAAATGCAGATGTGCTCATTCACTCATACACACACACACACACACACACACAGGCACGAAGGCACGCACCACAGAGACAAAGACACGATCCATATTACTGATACTCATGAATACAGGGAAACAGTTTTCCACCTCATCTAGTAGTGTTGACCCTTGATCTATTCCACCTCTTTTCGTTTTTAACAGTTGTCTTTGTCGCTGAGGCTTGGCTCGGATACAACTCGTCTCTCTCTCACACTGTCTCTCATGCTTTGCTATCTCACATTTTCCCTCCAAAAGCATTTCCTGTGTGAAACCTTCCAGGCTTGATATTCAGTGTGCTAATGATCTTACTATGGATCTATTTTGTCTCTGCAATTTAGTGGAATGTGGCAGTTGTCTCTCAGGAAGTGAGTGTGATGAAAACCTGTTGTTTGTAGTTTCAAAGTTATTTTCTGTTCCCACTCTGATTTCTGTTTGAGAAATCTCCTGCTTTCTGAGAATCTGATTGCAGTATGTAGCTCCTCTAGTCATCTTAAGGTCCTCAGCAAAAACAGATGCATTTTAGGATGATGTAATATAATACACTCTCTGGTAATATGGTTAAAACTTGCTGTTAGGGATATTGAATGGATCTAAACTCTGTATCAGGTTTGTTTCTGTCTCCTTCTTTCTCCATTAAGTGTGACCATATAGTGACCACACAGGGATCTTGGTCCAGGAAAAGTGCTAACAAATATAACAGCTATTTAATTTAAAAGATTTCAGCTCTGTAGTTAGAATTACTGCCAAATAACTGTAGAAATGTCTGTGCTTACCGTTATTATTAGAGACAAATGAATTAATTTTGTTTGGGCATCATCGACTGCTGTTATCATTTGAGCTAAGGCACGCAACTTGGTGTGGGTATGTGTGTGAGACAGACACTCAAGACTACAACAGATAGATGGTAATGTAGATTTTTACAAGGATCTGAAGAAAATGGGTCACAGTTGTAATAGTTGAGTTGTTTTAATGGCTTTCAGCCTGCCTTTGCATATAATTTGCCCGACTACGTGCATTTGCATGAGGGTGTGATTGTGTTTCATGTTTTGTTGGATACTGATACTTCTAAAATTTGCAAGAGTGTACCTTATTGAAACTAGAGCTAGTTTTTATTTAGTTAATTTCTCTCCGAGTCTGCTTCAATGCGGTGCTGCAATGTCATGAGTGCCTAGCTGTGTGTGTGTATCTGTCTTTACACCTAATTTTATGCGGGTTGTGAGTAGAGTACAACAACATGACCACTGCTGAAACATATTTAAGTTACAGCTAGATATGTAGCTAGATCTATAAATGAAATTGTTATGTAGTGTTTTTGTGACTGTGTCTGACAGGTAACAAAGCAAAAAAGCCTTCATCAGTTACTTGCCACTTTATTTAAAATGGTTATTTGCCTCACTAAGTAGCTTTCTTATTGTCTTGTTTATTTCTCTCTGGCTCTTCTGACAATAAAGTAATTTAAGGGTTATGTCTCATTGTTAAAGCTTAAGGATAAGTTTGGTTTCTGTCTCCCTTTGCTCTTCTTATTGCTTTGTCTCCCTTTGTTTGCCTCACTGTCTCCTCTTTCCTCTCTTTTCTCCCTATTAACTTTTTTTTCCTACTCTTTACATCCCCCTCCCCTTTTTGAGTGTGCATGTCTTTGCTCGTTGTTTTTTACTGTGAGATTGTTTTAGAGAGAAATTGCCTGTCATGGCTAGAATCAGGGAAGATTACACTCGAGAAAGGCAGTGATTGTTTTGAATTTTATAGTATGGAATGCAATGCAGTTGTCTGGAATTGCATGAAATTGTTGGGAGTGCACTGGAGAGAGTGGAAAACTCTGGAATGACAAGGACGAAATTGGGTTCCTCAAGGATGTAGTGTCTAATCCTCGACCAGATTGAACATGAGAACTTGGAGTAGGTGGTACATTATAATTTTTGAGTCCGAATGATTTGTTCTTCTTGAGCAACTGTTCAAATTGATGACATCATGCAAATTTTAGACTGATACCTCCGTTTAGTGTCAATCTTTCTGATCTGCAATGTTGATCTACAGAGTAAATAAAAAGAATTTAAACAAAGACAGAGCTTCCACTGCTCGTAAAACATGACATCACCCTCTCTCCCTCCCTTTCATCTCTCCTGCCTGTTTTCTCTCCTTCACACCCCCTGCACTCTCCTGTCCCTCTTTCATCCCCTTTCTAACTCTTCTTGTCTCTCTAAACAATGACATCACCTGGTGTGAGACGTAGTAGCAATACTCATGTAGACCTCTAGGTGGCAACCTTGACTCATGGAAAGAGTTTTCTGTTGAAAGAAGAGATGTACCCTGCAATATCAGTATGAGGTCATCCTTCTAAAAAAAACATTGTCTGTATTTTCATTCATAGTTTTACAAAGTTGTAGCTTTTGGCTCTTTTAAGCTACTCATAATCTTATTTGACTAGTAATGATAAAAAATTGATGCCACCTCTTTGCTTCAACGTGAAATCAAAAGAATGTAACATTATAAGACATCATGTAGACTTTTATATAACAAGAGCCTTGTTGATTGAAGGTTAAAATAAAGTGGCTGTAGAGTGGTTTGTTTTGATACTGATACCTACATTAAAACTGCGTCTGATACTTCCTAACATACTAAATCTGGTATTGGTGATTACACAAGTTGCCTTCAAGTATTTCATTTTGGTTTTGCCTTTCTGCTCTCTGTTGTGACTCTTCTCCTCTGGACAGCATTGCATGGTGCGCACACCATTGTTTAAAATTAAAGGAAAAGAGTAGTGCCAGTACACTGTAACTCAACATTGGTATTGGATTTGCACTCTGTGTTGAAACTCATACAAAATCCAGGTAGGGAATCTGTAAAGGACAAATGACTAACAGGACATCTCTCAGTCATTTTACAGCATAAGATTGTAAAATGGAAAACAGCTGTAGTTCCCTTATCCTGTTACTAAACTATAAAACTATGTGAATGTAATAACAACTTAATAATGATAACTTGATAATGATAGCAATGAGATAAAAGAACATAATAATATGAGACAGGACTATTTTATCTTATTTAACGTTAAAGTTGATTGGACTTGCTAGTTGAGGGGTTGTAAGTAAGCATCCTGATAAGCTATTCTGTTATAAAACATATAAAATATATAAGAAGTAGTTGTTTTAAATAGTCTGAGAAAAAAAGTCTCTCCTTTCTCCTTTGGATTTTTCCACTGTTATGTTTTACCTCACTACTACTGAAACAGCAAACTGTGTTACTTCTCTATGCTTTCATTATCTCCCCTCTTCTCATGCTGCTTGTGTTTTTCTAGCTGGGATTACTGTGAGTTGTTGTTCCTCCATAAAACCAAAGAGGGCACTGTTTACCTATGATGCTGATAATACACAAATACAAATGTACCCCATTTGAGCAGCAGAGCGATGTGCCGAATAGTGACTTCATAGAAAGGCGTGTATGCTCACAGATGGGCTTGAGCACACAAACACACACATGCACGTACGTGCATGCATGCACGCACCAAAACACAGCCACAAACACACAACCACAAACACACACACACCCTTCATGGAAAGTCACACCAGGATGTTTTGATTGTTTTTGGCTGCTCTCCTCCCCTCTCAATCTCCTCTCTGCCAGCCAGCCCCACACACAGCACTTCAGTTATGATTTTACATACCGGTTAGGCAAAATTACTCCCTGGTACACAATGTCAGCCCAATCAGGCGTTCCCAGTTCCTGGTTTGGACACAGACGGTTGGAGGATATGAGTGTGAAAAGGGTGTGAGCTGTTCTGATAAAATGATACAAGCACTTATTGATCGGCAGGTGTTGCAGTGGATAGAAAATGCCAGAGGTTTCACATGCCGTGCAGTCTACTGCACCTTTTAGACAATGAACTGCTTTGAAATTATGATTGATAGGTAATTTAATGAAAATATTGCATCTTGTTTTATAAGAAAGCTTGATAGATCAAGAGTTATTATTGTGCTCGTATTGCTCAATGCATTACTTTTTTATGTATTTGAACCAGAGCTGGATGTATGAATATAGTGTGGCAAGAAGGAAAACATGGCATATTTGTAAATTTAATATAGACTTACTGCAACTTACTGTATATATCCCATACTCCATGTTATGTGACATTTTTATGCAATTAATGGATTTCCTTACCTACTACATTATTTAAATGCATATTCCAGGATATTTCTAATTGACAATAATACATTCTCAAGCTAAAATATTGACCAACAGCTCTGATTCACTTCATGCCGTATTTGTACTACGAGGACTTCTTCTGCTCTCTGTGATTGAATTACATCACTGTAGAGTATTCTCACTCTGAGTGTGTGTACCTCACATACATGCCTTCTCATTCATAAAACGAAGTCTGTGAGGATCTCCTGATTGGCTGACTGTGTGCTACGCAACATTACACGCCGCAATGTTATAACCAATGAAAACTTACAATGTTCTCTCTGACTCCACCTTTCCCCAATACACACACACACACATGCAGGATGGCACACGCAGTCAGCTCACACACACATTTGCTCTTCTTGCACACAGCTGCATACATGATGGGAATTACACGGAAAATGTGTGTGATAGTCAGTTCACTTTTCGACAGCTGTCATTCTGCAAGATGGGCTATATCACCTGGTGTGCGGAGGCGCGTGAGAAAGACTCCACACACTCGCTCTGTGTCTCCAGTGTCTCACAACAGTGTGTGTCTGACAGTCCTGCTTTGCTGATTGAGGGAAGCAAAGAGGTGAAAAAGCAAATGGGAAAGTGATGTAAGGACAAACGAGGGGAAGAGTCAGCAGGGATGGGAGGCTGGTGCTGGGATGAAGGGCACAGCCGACAGAGACAGATGCACTTGAAGCCAAAATCAGCCAAAGCTACTGTTGAAAAAAAAGGGAGGTGAACAGGGAAAGCAATGCACTGCCACTAGACTGGCAAATCTGTAGAAATGGGAAATAAAGAGATGGATAGGTAGAGGAAAAATAGAGTGGTAAAAGAAATGGTGACAGGAAAGATTTTAGATAAGAGAAGGTCAGTGAAGTGCAAGAGGATGTCAAGCAAATTGAGAAGCTGTAGTTGAAAGCAATGGATGTATATCAAATAATATAGCTGTGTGCAACTAGCCTGGAATTGATTTTTCTAATCAAGTATTTTGAAATAAAGATATTGCTATTACTGCATCTACAATTAAATTGGATATACTGAATATGTTGAACATAATACCCTGAAGTTCGAAGCAGACATACGACAAGTAGACAGACTGTTAATATGGAAATGTGAGTATGCAAATATTAGTATGATGACATGAGGATTAAATGAATTTGAATATAAGATGTTGCTCAGCAAAACAGTTGTTGTCATTTTAATGGGGCATTTGATATTCTACAAACTACTTAATTACATTTTGGTTTTAATATATCACTTGATATAATTTTTCAGAAGAGTTTAGTACGTTTCTAACTTGACAACACTGGTAATGATTACAGTTCCTGTCCCAAATGCAAAAAAACTCATAATTTCATTTATTTATATATGTGGCTGTTGCAGAGTAATACTGCAAAAATGATGATGGAATATCCTCCTCTGATCTCTGTAAAGCAGCATACACACACACACACAGACACACAGACACACAGACACACACATACACACACACACACACACACACACACACACACACACACATCCCCAAGAGTTTCCAAGGCTGTGAAATTGTCTGAAGTCCTACAAATAGACCCATGAGTCCAGGCAGTCAAGTGTAACCATTTAGAGGCCAGGAGATTAGAGTGATCCCAAGCCCCATGTGTGGACATATGTGTGTGTGTGCATGTGTGTGTGTGTTTTGGTGATCCTACAAGGTGACCCATATGTAGGTAGCACCCAGTAACCATTTGGAGACCATGGGATTAGGGACCCGACTATTTCTGCCTTAAGATTCCCATGAGGGAACTATGGATAAAGGAGAAGAAGCAAAGTGGGATAGCTCCAGGAAAGGAGGGATCACTTCTAAATCTAATTCATCGATTACTTTGAGGAAAAGAATTTTTAAAAGCACTGTTGACTGACCTTTTCAGTCAGGTTTTGTATGAGTAGTAAAAAAAAAACACAAAAAGTCTTGGATATGTATGTATCCCTTTTCGTATTTTTTGACTAAACAACCAAATGGCTAGTTGAGTTGAAGGTAAATAGTTAGTTGTCAAAACATCAGCATACCAATAAGTGACTGTAAGGGACTGCAGAAGGGAAACTGATTATTCTTGCTTTCCACTCATTTGTCCCTGGATAGAAAATCACCCCTGTTGCTGAAAATACTTTAAAATATGTGAGGTTTAGAAGCAAAGAAAGAGAATTACAGCTGATTGAGAGAGAGAGACTGCTCTTAGGTCATATGAGAAATAACACAAAATAGAACAAAATGATACCTAAAAGGGTGGTGATATCTCCTCTTTCAATGAGAGAAACCAAAGAGAAGCAGGATTGGTAGGAGAGAAAGGAATAATGGAAGTAAGAATCCCCATTCCAGTCTTCTGCTGTCCATTCGTTTGTTCACTTGTACTTTCATTTCTCTGATGAAGAAAGCTGGAGATAAATAAAGGAGAAGCTGGATAGAAGCTGCTTCCCACTGGAGTAAGGAAGGGTATTCTCTATTCCCAGCAGAAGTCAGTCAGCCAGTCAACCCCCTGTTATCCCAGGAATACTGCCTGCATTCCACAGGGATTGGGAATACCCTGTAGGGATATAATGGGAATATCATGGAGGGGATGTGAGTAATGGGATAAGGCAAGAGCCGAGGGAACAGGTTGGGTGTGGAGGGGGTTGAGGAAGGCAGGGTCGAGGAAACAAGGAGGATGTCTGGAAAGGGGATGAAGAGAGGAGCCAGGGTTTGCTCACATCCAGTGTTATGAGCCGGAATCAAAGCAGGGAGATGATGCTTTCTGGCAGAAGGGGTGACTTAATAACAAAAAAATAAAAGTAAATAGCTTCCACATTGACAGTTCAAATCTCAGACCAAAACATCCACACGGTGTTAGAGATTGAAGGAGTCTTGCTTCTCCTTCAGCAGGTTACATCAGGTGCCATTTAACAAAGCATTTAACCCCCCAGTGTCTCAACTTGAGCTGCTCAGTGGGCAACACAACACGCCTGTGGTTATGTAGGGCAGCTTCAAGTTGTGTGTATGTGGCAAACCTTTATTGCCCTATCTTACCAGTTCTCGTCTGTTAATATGAATAAAAACCATGTTTTCTTGGGCATCTGTGACTGATTGAACTGATTGAAGTTGGGACCTGTGCCAGGCGTAAACTTGGAGAGGATCATGAATTCGTGTGTGTGTTAGCTTGTGTGTGTCTGCCTGCTTCTGTCTCTAACTAATCATGCATACTGCTGGATCCATCACTGCATTTTTTGTGCAGGGTAATGACTGTGTACTCAAGAACCTCTCATGGTTGAGGTGATTAATATTTTTAGCAAAACCTGGGAATAATTTAATTTTGTCAGAGCACTTCTATTTTAACCAGTGTAGCTTCCCTAACAGGAGGCCCAGGAAACTCACAGAACATTGCAAGCATTGTTAATTATTTCAAGTAATGCTGCTCAGCCAACTGAATGGATAAACTCCAATAAGCTTAGTGAATTAGTACAGTGAGTGACAGTGACATCATATTGAACAGACTTCCAAAATAGCAAAATCTAGGTTAATGGACTAAAGATTCTTTGAGTTGCATATGTCAGGTTCTTTGCTTTGATGGAGGCAAAATGAGGACACTCATCAGCCTGTGCTTTTATTTTTTTCTCCATGGCCACTAATCATTGATTAGCAATTATATAACATGATTGTTTTGCCTACTTGTGTCTTCAAATGGTTTAAAAGCAACATTGTATTTTTATAGTATGCTGTTAATTTGGCAAAGACATTGAAAATGACCTTCACTGCCATTCAAATTAGAGGGGCTGTTCTCACCCAAATGGTGTGAGGGAATGCATCGTGCAATTTTAAAGTACTTGGATGGGCTGTTCTCACTTATAGATCAACCCAGTTCAAACTGACTGGATGTCTAATCAGCCAATAATTTGCACCTTTAGTGTGAACAAAAGGGTTTTTGGGCAGGTACAACAGACTGGGGAAATATTGCAGTATTGGATATTTTGGTCTTTAATTTGTTGACAATGAAAAATGTAAAATACCTTTCCATTTGTTTTTGTAAGGTATGTGACATTATAGTGGAGCCTAAATTTCTGCCAGTTAACACCCCTTCTTCATCCTAGCGCTATAACACTGCTTTGAAAGTTTGCCTGTCAGATATAAAACAGAGCAAACACCATATTAATAAAGGTCACTACAGCTCAAAATCCATTTTAAGCAAATAATTTAACAAAATAAAGTTCTCTCAATTCAAATTGTAAATACAATTACTTGTGTTCATTGATAAGTAAAGCTACGTTAGTGACTCACTTAACTTTCCTCTTTTGGAGGACAAACAGTACAATATTGTGTCAGACTCCTTGAGAGTGAGGCATAAAGACCACAGCGAGAGGATCTATATTATTTGACATTTGACAACTCATTGTCGCTTTCTCTGTTTTTGAATAATTAGCTTGTCTGTTATTTAACAGCTGAAAGAGACTTTTTAGTCTTTCTTACTTCCAATTCGTCCTCTCCTCTTTGTTTTCCCTGTCATCTTGACTCAACGAGGAAAACAAATGTAATTTCTCTCATGAAGAGGAAATGAAAGCTTGAAAGACGTTCGTAATTAATGTGGCATGCCAGGCTGTTGGTGTGGGCGGAGAGAGTGCGTGGGTGACATACGAATAAAAAGCAAAGAAACTGAGAGTTAGGCATTCAAGGACATGTAGTAAATGACTTTCCAAGGCCCCCTTTGAGGTTTTTCTATCTCCCTCTCTCTTTCTTTGGCCCTTTTTTGTGTTGTTTTGGAAGATAACCCCTGCTCCCTGTCTGAGTGTCCAATGTTCAGCCATCAGTGCCATTGCTCGCTGACCACTCACTGAGATGGAAAGCAGGGGTGACCTGTATCTTTGTGTGTGGATCCTCAAATGAGGCCACCTGCTGAATTGAAAGCACCGGCTACCTGTTAAAAAAAAGAGAGAAAACCGTGAGCATGAGTGTTTGTGTGTTTTATGAATTCATGGGTTTTGTGAGGACCAGTCACACAGTCAAACTGAGAAATAAGGGAATGCTTACATGGGTTAGAGAAGTGGTCCTCATAAGTACTTTAATATGATACGGTGTGTGTGTTTGAGCGTGTGTGCACTTCTGTCATTGTGGAAAATTAATTCTACATGTGTCTCTGTCTGATCTCTCCTTCATACATATAAATGAATCAGCTATGTGCTAGATTTCCATGTGAGAGCACAGATATTAGATAAAGTGGATTTAAAAGTTGCGGATGATTTGAGCAGTGGGTTTAATTTGAATCATCATTGGACAAAGTAACCTTGATCACCAAGCAGAAAAGATGACTTGACTGGAAGCATCAGCAGGACCTTGCTTGACCAGATGGAAACTACGAATGAATATAAGTAAATGTGTGTGTTTGTGTATGTGGGTGTGTGTGTGAGTGAGTGTGAGTATTTGGTCATCCACAGGTTAAAAGCCTAATGGCTTGTCTGCTATCCACTCTGCAAGGCAGGGTGTAGATAAGTAATAATTGAGCTTGGGTTTGTTTGAAGGGTTCTGTGTGTGTGCAAAGAAACTTTTGTCCACTTTCATTGAGTTTACAACTTCTAATGTGGTTCACTTGTATGTTCTTGCTTTGCTTCAATTGAATCTTTCTCTGCTCTATTATCTTGTGGTTATATTAGAAATACAGATCGTACAGGGGAAAGTTAACAACGTAAACACAGGCAATGTTTAGCCAGAAAAGGAATCAATACTTATGTATTGATTAAGCATTAAGTGTAGCCATGAGTCATTTTCTTGCTATCAGTGTGTCTGTTTGTGTTGGGAAATAATTTTTTTTAGGCACATTTGGTCCTTAAAAGATATTTTGTTGCAGTTTTTTGACCAATCCTGTAGGAACCAAACTAGGCTGGTGGAATTTCAGCCCAAAATAAGTGAATAAGGTCAATCTAAGGTAAACTGGTTATTTATTTATTTTGTCTTTCATTCCGTGGTTGTTTTTCACTCTTGCATCCCACACTCAGTGACTGGATCAAACACATGAGCACAGATACCATCACATACAGAAGTGTGTGAAGTTTATTGATAATCCGAGGCTTTCCACATGGCAGACAGATGGCTCTTCTAATCTTCCAGACAGACACTGCTTTTTGATATCTGATCTGATCTGATGATTACTCTGTGTGAATGTGGGGAAGCGTATGTGTGACTATTCGTGTGTGGTTTTTCAAGGATGAACTCAATAAATCTGTCCTCACAAGTCCCCCTGCTGACTCCCATGTGTGTGTGTGTTCCTCTGTGTATGGTTTATCATCCTTTAGTTGTGTGTAACTAATTTTACTGTTGCAGATTGTATGTATCCTTTCTCTTGTCACCATGAGACTGTGGTTAATAGTTGATCAATGGTTGACTTGGAATGTTTTGACAAGCCTATATTTCTGAACTTCATTTTGCCTGTTTTATTGGTTTCAGATCAATCAAGCTTCAGTATCAAAAGTTCATAAATAAAATAGGATTGGATTATTTATTTTATCTTTTCTTGGGCTGTACACACTGGAAAGCTAAAAGGAAAAGACAGAATGGGTGGCCTGGAATATAGGTCATTTTGATCTTGAGCTCAAGGAGTTACACACGATGAGTGAGTTATCACCCCCACACAAATCTACCCTCTCAACTTTAAGAGTGGATGAGTAATATTTAAATCTGTTTCACTCCATTTAGCTCTCTACACTCAGTGGTTCTGCCTAATGTAACACTGTGTACAGATAATAGCGTGATCAGAGCTCATGATGCGGGCACACTGCTCTTTTATGTCCGTAAGACATATATACAAGAGAAAGAGCGTTTGTTTTCCTTAGCTGGAATTTCCCCTTTTTGGGCTGATGTGCAAAATGTCTTAGTACCTTACTATCTTATGAGTTCACTACTCCACCTTCTTGCTCACAAATCCAGAGTGATCATTACATGTGACCTGCAAAGTATTTGCTGTCATTGATTTTATTTGTGTCTTGTCAAAGAACTGACAAAAGTTTTTCAAAAAAGTCACAAAAACCCACTTTTATATCAAACTTAAGGTAACGTTACTTTCTTGTAATCATGGTCCCTGAGTTGGCCTCACAGTAAAGGCCAGAACACCTGTTAATGCCATCAGTTTTCCGCAGACTTGCTGCACATGCAGTAAATGCTGAATTTTCAACAAAAGCACCTTTAAGCATAAATATCTCGAATCAGCAAATGAGTTCAGCAGAACCAAAAACTGCAAGACTCCCTCTGTGCAAATACTATTTGAGTGACAGAATGACTGCCAGAAAATAGTAAAACATAAGTCAAGGTTATGCAAAGATAATTTATCATGGAGCTTAAAATTAAGATGTGGTGCAGTGTTATGAAAACACATCCAAATTTCCAGCCTTGAATTGCTGAAAGAAACATCATCTTTGCTGTGTAAACTCCTGACATTACCTGAGTCTCACAGCGTAATGTGCATTGATGCATTGCTCACAGCATAATGTGCATTGATACATTGCTTTTTGACTACCTGTCTCAGTGTGTTGTAATACCCCAGCAGCATGATTGTCTCGGCTTGATTGAGCCCCTCTGACCTGATATCTGATCAAAGAGACTCAGTTGTGTGCAGAAGCTGGATTAGCATATAAAAAGACAGTGACAGGACATCAGATAATTCTTATGCCATCTGTTTTCAATGGAATTTGTTTGAGGCAGAAAGACTGTGTGTGTGTTTCTCTGTGTGTGTGCAACCCCCACACCCCTGCTCTCTATCATTGCCCTTGTTACTTTTTTAGGCCTATTATTTGTATTAGTACTTCTGATGTTCCTGCCTTTTGTCCTATTATTCCCATTTTTTGTCCAAGAGAAAATCAGACCACTTATTAAACTGACTATGAACAAAGACATCAATTATTTATGATGAAAAACACTTTAAATTGTTCTTTTTTATAATGATTTATTTATTAGGAGGCAAATTCTCTGGGATTTGGCTTCATGTCCGCCCCACCTAGCTAATGTATTCATGTATAGATGCATGCAGGCACACATGGAAAGCAGGAACATACACATGCACGAACACACACAAAAAAATGCTCACAAATGCCGTAGGCAGCTTTGTGCTATTAAAACGCTTACAACAGTTCCACAGGATTATCCATTGAGATGCCAGTTGTAATATCTCATAAATCAGATTTTAATAAATACTGCAATTTTCTTGTTCAAATAAAAAGCTAGCAGTTAGATTGAGTATATGCATTTTTAATAAGACTTAGCAGTTTAGGAGTGGCATGGAAATAATATTCTACACTAAGGAGAATGACAGCAAATATCCACAAAGTTTTAGTTAGATTCATTATGAGTTTTAGTCAGGCCTTTTAACCTCAAATGTAGTCCTCAGATGGGGTATTCATTGCTTAATTACAAGAATTTGCAAAATAATATAACTCTATTCCCTCCCTTTCTCAAATCTTCCATTATTTCAGTCATAAGACACCTGCACTTTTTTACAGTTGGTGTTTAGGGCTGTATCCTCTGCGTCCTTTAATAGATCCTTCTTTGCAAACTGATGCTGTATTTTTGGTTCTTACAATCACAAGAAATAGGCTGTGTTGCAGTAAACAAAACAAGATGTTTAAAATGCAGAAGCTTTAAAGGAAACCACCCTAATTGGTTTTTGTGTGTGTGTGTATAAAAATGTGTTCAGAGGCTGTAAGCTAGACGAGCAATTTCTTTAGTAAACGTATGTAAAATGTTTTGGTGTACTACTTTTTGCAGAGCAGCCTCCTAATCACCAGTCTACCTGCAAACATCTACATTCCTTTTAGTAAATCAGCAACAAACCTGTGTGTGGTGTGTGTGTGAACACGTTGGTGGGTTGAGGATGTGATTAAGAGCTTTGCAGTGTTCATTTGAATGTGGTGGCATTGCAGGTAGAGAGATCAGGTGATGTGTTCACTGCAACAGTGGGTTTCAATTAGAGGCATTATAGTGATTATTCCTAAAATGGTCCGCAGCAGGTAGAGACGAAGCAGTGTTTTGTGTGTGTGTGTGTGTGTGTGTGTGTGTGTATGTGTATGTATGTGTGTGTGTGTGCACTAGTGATGCATGTAATTTGAGTAGACATCGCCAATTGAAGAAGGTGGTCCACCAAGCTTATCATATGTTGTGCATGCATAGTGTGTTTCCTCCAGAAGAATTATCTACATGTTATGTAAAATTAGCTAGATCAGCAAATTTGATGTCTGAATGTGTGTGTTTGTCTCTGTCTCTGTGTTTACCAAGCTTTCTTTATAACAGTTTTTTTCTGTCAAAGATTCTCTCTTGAACCTCTCTCTTTCAGCCTCTTATCGTCTTTTTGTGTCCTGGCCATCTCTTCCTCTCAGTCTCTTATGGTGAATCCTTCTAATATATCTTTCCAACTTTTTAGGTTTTCACTTTCCTCTGTCTCAAAGTTGTCCAATTCTTTGTTCTCTATTTTTTGTATTACATTCTTCCCTTTATGCATCCTGTCCAACCTTTCTTCCTCTTTTTGTTTGATTTGCCTCCTTTGCACATTCAAATTGCATCTCTTACTCTTACAGCCTTTGTCTTTCTCCCTCTACCTTCATCTCTAGACTGATCCTCTAATTAGCAGCCAGCAGTGACTGAGGTTTACTTTTGAAATTACATGCCATGTCTCCCATTCTCCTTGTCTCCTCCTCTTGTCTAATGTTTTCAACATCCTTTCGTCTGTCTTCCTTTCCTCTCGTCTATGCTCTCTCTGTCTGAAAGTTGGAAACTGAATATATAAAGGTATGGGAGTCTGGGGATGGAAACATGAGCTGGCTTCAAACCCACAACATCATAAGGACATGTTAAGTGCCTCTGCCAACTAAGCCAATAGGAAACCCCCCCCCGTCTCTGTAATAGAAAAGTAGCTTTCTGCGTCTGGGCTATTTGCATACCATTTGCATATGAACCCCAACTGGCTGTTTTTGGAATGCCAAGAGGCTAAATTCAGTATTTATTACCCGAGCCCATAACTAGTTTTCACTTTTCTGTGGCATTTGCATCTGATTTGCATGTCCCACAGCTTGGATCTGGGAATAAGGGGCCAGATGACCTAAATTGTTTCAATTCCACCCAGAAATAAAAAAGCAGTGGAAGGTCTAATTATTACTATTAATTGAATTAGGACGCTTTACATTTTAAGCGTAAATATGCAAAGAGGTTATTAGCTGCAATAGCAAGCTGTTAATGCAAACTACTTTAGCATGAAGATAATAACATTGTGTGTGTGTGTGTGTGTGTGTGTGTGTGTGTGTGTGTGTGTGTGTGTGTGTGTGTGTGTGTGTGTGTGTGTGTGTGATGACATATCTTGAGGCTGAGCATTGGCTAGATTTCCCACCTTGCATCATCATTTCCTCTCCCAACAGTATTGATCAAAAAGCTCCTTTTGTTTTGTAGGTTCTCTGTTTTAGAGGGGGCAACTGTCATACTGCACTCCTTAATGATGCCCATTTAAACTTAACAGACCCAGTTAATCATAGGAGCTAATCAGTGTCACATTTGGCAGTTAACAATACAGAAGAAAAAATGATAGACCTATTGTTGTTGTGGCTATGCAGACCTACTACACACTACACTGATCTCATCAGAACATGCAGTAAATCTGAGACTTACATATTTTTTTCTTCGTCAAACATGAAAGTTGGTGCTCTCCCCAGCACGAAAACTTGTCTTTCATCCCGTCAGTTGATGAGCACACTGCTAGAGTTATATATTAACAGAGTGTCAGCACTCAAGGCAATTTAAAGGACCTGTTAGTGAATATGGCCAAAATTTATTGCAAATTATAAAAATAATTAACCAACTACTTAAACAAAACTCATTGTAACATTAACAACAGCTAGCCTCAACCTGTCCTGTCTTCAGCTAAATTGCCCTGTTCAGGAATCTTAAAACATGTTCCATTCCATCTCAGCAGAAGCCAAAATGTAAACCAACCAAAACCAGTGTTGATTTGTCTTCTCACCGGTCCACCCATCACCAACACCGGTTTAGTCTTCACTCCTCCACTGTCATATCTTTCAAGTCCTGGCGTCAAAATCCCAGTTGGAGCTGCTGTAAATCACTTCATCACAAATTGTAATCCTTGCTGTCAAACTGGCCTCTGTTGGTCTTGGAGGATTTTTTCCAGCCTGGGGGTGGCTGTGTTAAACACCAGCATATTCAAGCTGACTTTCCAGGCAGACTGATCAGCTCAAAGGGCTGCTAACTTCATTGCTAACTGAGTAAACAAGCTAATGGCAGCTACAAGCTAAAGCCAAAGGAAGCTACAGCAGTGAGCAAACTGAGTGTTTAGGGGTTGCTCTGTTGATATGCTGCCCCCTACTTTGTTGTTTTCACATCTGAATAAGTGCCCTAGTCAGAAGTCACAGAAGTCACAACAGCAACTAAACCATGTTGGACTAGTAAAATGGCACAAGTCTGAATTAATGCCATTGGATGAGCAGATTAAAGATTGCAGCTGCACAAGGTAAAATATGCTAAGGGAGATAGATAACACTTTGATAGGTAAATGAAGTCAGCAGTGTCATGTATTTCAGTTGCAAAAATGGCTTATTTTGACTATATCACACCAACAACCCAACAACTGATATATGTTTGATTTCTTAATTACTTAGATTGTCTTAATTAAGTATAAATATTTAGCCTTTTTACAAATAGAAAAGAAGAAATATTTGGGGATAAAGGATACTCAAGGAAGTAAAGTATATAGTATTACCGGCCTCGGCCCCAAAGTGTAGGGCATGTGTATGAAAAATTAAAAGACAAAACAGGATATGTGAACATTGTTGTGTGTATTCAATAATGTCTGTGAAATCTTTGTTCAGGCTAGTTCAGGGAACATTGCCAGAAAAGATCAACTGGTGGTGCTGCTTTGGTATTGTCTCCTGAGTAACCACAGGCTACTGCCCCTCTCAACTACCACCTCCACTTTTATTAAGGTTAAAGCTCCATCTGCCTTAGTTCACATTCATTGGGGTTATTTTTTCCCAAGACAGGTGAGCATTTACATACAGGTGGCTCCTGCTTTTTTCTTTACCTCTCTGTCTCCCTCTTTCTTTGTCTCTATTCCAGGTGACAGGCGAGAGAAATAGAACACACACACACACGCACACACGCACACACACACACACGCACACACACACACACACACACACACTAACAAACCCATGCACACACACACACAAACACACAGGATCACTCACAGTCTGCCAACACTTTCTTCTGTGTACAGTGCAAATTGATGCTTTCTTTCCATGGCCTATTTTTTATTTAAACTTAAAATTTAACTTCACTCAATACAAACTCACACTCACACACACAGGGGCACACACCCCATTGAATATAAACTGCCATCTCCCAGGGCAAACAGCAAATATAATCACATTTGTAATGTTAGAGAAATAGAGCGTCAATATTTGCCTAGTCTGTTAGTGTTGTGAAATGGGGAACTGACTGTGGTTACCATGGTGCGCATGATTCTGACAGTTGGCTTTGAGGCACAGAAATATACACGTTCTCACACAGATAGACAGACAGACACACACACACACACACACACACACACACACACACACACACACACACACACACACACACACACAC
>JAQMCX010000057.1:15142037-15153724 GCA_029814765.1 Acanthurus leucopareius | reverse complement strand
TCACCTTCAGTCATCACTCGAATTGACCCCTCTTTTCTCTCTCTCTCTCTCTCTCTCTCTCTCTCTCACACACTCTCTCACACACTCACACACACACACACACACACACACACACACACACACACACACACACACACACTCTCTCTCTCTCTCTCACTCTCACACACACACACACACAAATACATATGCACACCAAGACATCTATGTCTTTGCCCTCATATATCATCTACCAGGAATGAAGACCAGAGGGAAATCAGACACAGCGTAGATGTGTCTCTTTGGTCTAAAAAATCTTAGTTTTAGTTTTTATAGTCAGGGGAAAAGACTGAAAGAACAAATAGAGTTTGTAGATTAAATTTATTTATTTATTTGTTTATTTTATCAAATCTTACTGACCACAAGTGTACCGTAATGACTAAAAGTACAAACAGCCATTTCCTCTCTGTCTTATGGTCTTGTTCTTCTGTGCAGTGAAATATGCCTTAATAGTATAATTCTACCTGTGAGTCTTGGGAATGATATTACTCGCAAGAGAATGTCAAAGAAAGTTTGGAGACTTGTTAACAAGGTCTGTCTGAAATGGAAAATATGATACTGTTGCCTCAGTGATAGCAGTGAAAGTGGGGTTATATATGAGATATATATCTGTCATCGACAGAGAGAATTAAAGAAGCGCGTATGAAAGGTTTATGGTGCTTGGAAAGCAGAAAGTCTCCAGAGCTCTTTTTCCTACATAAATATACAAGATCTGACTGCAGTGAACTTCCCTGAGCTGCCTGAAAAATGCAAGCAGGATGCTTTATAATCATTGAGAACTGAAAATGCAAAGTACTCTCCTGGTAGGGAAACAAATCTGTTTGCAGAGTAATCACCATGGAAGCTCCATAGTGCTAGAAAGCAGGACTGCTGTTTCATTCTAGAATGAAATCATATCGTGCAAAGGACTTAAATTATTTAAACTAAAGTGTCTAGTACATAAAAGAATGTGTGACTTCCAACCTTTGTAAATTAACCTGCAGTTTATAGAATAGTTTTCGTAAATAAAGTGTGATTGAAGCACTGAATTCAAGGCATATGAATGACATATGCTGATAAGGTCTGACAATGAAACAGTAATTAATTATCCATACTTTAATTTTGATGCCTTAAATGCATTTAATTAGAATCATATTTCTTTCTTTTAATCAAACAAATTATGAAGCAAATTGTTTCTGTCCTTTGCCGCGAATCAAATAGATGAGACTAGTTAATTACCTCAGCAAAGACTTTTTTTTTTTTTTATCATTTTCACCTTATGTAGCACACAAAAAGATTATATGACTTCTATTAAGGTTTTGCTATTAAACCACATCTTCCTTGTCTACTTCAAAAGAAAAACCCTGCCATGAAATCATCATCAAACAACATTTTTCTATCAGGTTTTTGACAATAATTGTACCACGTGGCTTTTCACTTTAAGTACAAATAATGATTTCAGGACAATTATCTTTATAATCAGCTGGGTGAATATGAAAAGGGAGATGCATATGATAAATATGTGGTTAGATGCCGTGGTAATAATTAAAGAAGATATTAAAGTGGGACAAAGAGTTGACATTAAAAATATTGTGAATCAAAAGAAATTGGTGACATCTAGAGATTAGCAGATGACATGAGTAAAAATTCATGAATATACTTTATGGAGGCAAAATAAGACAGGAGAGAGGAATGGAAATATAGAGCTTGGGTAATGTGGGGGAATTGAAAAGGAGGAGAAAATAACTTAAAAAAAGTTGCGTCAGGGAGAAGAGGGAGTGAAAGAATGATAGTGGTTTTAGGATGTTGTGGTTAAACATCATTATGTGCATGCTGATTGGAGCTTAACAGCATAGTATGAATTATACCCGTTTTTTCCAACCTCCCATCCTGTCCATGACTTAACATTTTTACAGTCAGTGAAATACTATTATTTGAAACAGCTCTGAAAACAATCTTTTACTCCCTTTGGGTCCCGTTGAAAGTGTTTTTCAGTCCTTTTGGGAAGAAATCCTTGGTTGACTTGGTGAATGCACCTCTGGCATTTTGATAGATTAGCTCTTAATATGATTGTGCATATTGCCAACCTCCCAACACACATATAGTAATCTAACTATAGGAAAATCTCTTCAACTGCTTTGTGTTGGCATAAAAAGACATAGTGGAGTGTTATTCATTCATGGCTATATCTTACTTTACTACTCTACAGACTGTAGTGTGCATTATTATTGCTTCTGGCCACTGATTTAATATTAATACATCTTGGCTCAATGACTCAATAGTATGTGGTGGGATGTTCACCTCTGATTTGATCTTTAGTGAGTTTTGCTTCCCTCCTTTTCATGCCTTGCTGCAGAGATGAAGAGGTTGTGTGTCTCACCTTTGCTCACCAGGTCTGGCTCATACCGCGCTACAAAACTCAACAGATCATTTTGTTGCTTAAGCTTTACTGCTGTAATTTACACAGCCTGGATGTCTTAAAGTGGAGGAAGAAAACTCCTGCAGACACAGTAAGAACATGCAGAAATGTCAGGCCTTTGTTTACGAGTGGAATCTAACCTTTTCTTGAGAGATGACTGTGCTAACAGCTGCACTGTCCTGCACTGTACTCAGCACCTATGCAAGTGGACACATGGAATTAAGTATACCTACACCTAGTCCTATTTTTCGTTATTGATGCTTTTGAACAGCTTTTTTTCTCTTGCTGGCTTGGAACATGCAAGCTATTGCACTTGAGAGATAGCACTTGTTCTTCAGTGTCAAAATGGACAAGGAGAAACACAACTGTTCAGGTTTTAAAAACAGTTCAATGTTACCTTTACCTTGGCTGAGCACATCTAATCTCGCTTCTTAGTAAATGTGGTGTGCAAACCCTTTATATAACACACACATTTTATTTTCAGATCCACATTCCTGGCATTATTAAACAGTTCTTTTCTATTGTGCCATCACCAAAGGATGAGGCTTTTAAAGTAAAGAATCAATTAAAATAACATATAAATACCTCTGCTTCCTGGGTGGGTGACTTTAAAATATCATATTCCTCATAAAATGCTAGTGTATGATGCCGTTGACAGGCCGCCCTATGTTGTTTGTGCATTAGGTGTTAAGCAGTGTACTTGTGTGTTGTTCCTCTGCAGCAAAAGCATGTTTTCATTGGATGCTGTGTTATATATTTTATGTTGTGTAAAGATAAAATGCTGCAATTAGTGAAATATAAGTAAATGCAACCATTTATTTATCAATTTTTGCGTTCTAATTGACAGACCTTATCACTTACATGTATGTATGAAAAATAGTTGTCTATTTCTAGTAAACAACTACCGACTTTAATTTGTAGTAACCACATGAGCACATCTGCATACAGTGGATATCATGGAGTTTAGGGACCTTATTCCCATTTTGCCTGCTATTGTTTGTGTTTCTCTGCTTTCTGAACCTTCAGCTGAGTCTCTGTTTCTCCATGGGATGCTGCACTCACCTGTGGCTAAACGGGACAACAGACATAATGTGCAAATGGAGCAGAATTAGAGCGATATGGGCCAAAATCCTATCTTGGGATTTTCAGGCTGAAAGATGATACATGAAATGTATCTTAAAATTTTCTACAAAGTTGCTAAAGGTTCAGTTGTAAATTAAAGCCACATTTAAGACTTAACAAGCAATTCTATGTAAACAGACTCTATTAAAAAAAATGCAAAGAAATTTGTCTTTGACAGAGCAGAACGACACTGTGGTGAGAATATGGGATGCGGGCAAGAGTCACTGCATGCAAGTTGTGTCAAATAAAACTAAAATATTTTGGGAATGCGGCAAACATAAGAATCCACATTGCATGCTACTACCAAGAGGAAGAGGAAAATCAGTCGGTTGTAGTTGCTGCTGACAACCAGAAAACAATAGTATTAAATTAGAACCAAGCTTCCACATTTCTCGATAAGAGTGAAGCAAATTACCATCTCCTTTGCAAGTTGAATTTTAAACGGTCTGTTTCTATATTTAATTGATGAAAGACAGGGTTGATGTACTGTGCATTCTGGAGCAGAGGTGCAACTTCCCATTTCAGCTGTATTTAACTGACACAGTGATCCCCACACTCTACAACAAGACCCAAACTGAAACCACATACTCACTCCAGAAAGCAGGTATCGTAGTGTAACATCTAATGCACGGACATTTCAATGCCACAGAATCTTATGTCACCATGGCTGTGCTCTATCAAAGTTGAGTGGCAGCTAGCATGCCATGCGCTCAAAACAACAGCAGTGACTGTGAGCTACACTGGTGCCAATGTAGTTCAACAGCAAAATAATTTGGCAGGGGAATGGCAGATCATGAAAGAAGATTTAGTTTAAGCCACTGACAAAACCTCCATCATGAACCAGCCCCAGAGCACATGCAAACTTGGCCTTTATACGAAGACTCGTTAACCATGAAATGTTATTTTCTTTAACTATGTTTATAAAATAAATGGTTTTCAGATGAGAGCAAGATCCTCTGATGACACTCAGCCACCTAACTATCAAGCTTCGTTTTCTCTTTCCTCTGTATATATCCTCCTCTATTCACTCCATGGTTTTTTCCACTTTCATTTCAACTCTCTTTTTTGGTTTCCATCCTCATTTCACATCTTGTTTTGTTGCTCTAGCTCTGTATCTCCTTATATTTACTCACACTGTTGGTCATACTTAAATCCTATTTGGGTATTGACTATCACCTGCCTCCACTTCATACTCACTTTGTCTTTATTTTTCTCTCAGGATGAATGTTTTCCATGACTGTCTGTCACACCTGTTCCATGGACCTTTTTTGTGTTCTTTTTTCATGTGCACTAGCAGCCATCTGATCCTTGCTCTCTTTCTTTCTTTTGCCCATCTCTCAGCCATACTTTTTGGTGCATGCACCTGCTCCCATAACCCTTTCTCCTCATTTCCATAGGGAGTAGTGTGATTGAAATGTATTATGTATGACCTTGTGGATATGTATACACAAACATGTGCACACCAACTGACCCTAGATGTTACCTTTCCAAATGCCCGGTTTCTCTCGTGTATCATTTGGTTGCTGGGTGAATTTGGGAAATTCACAAAGAGAGACACACATGCATGCACAGACACACACACACACACACACACACACACACACACACACACACACAAACCTCCTTGGTCTGTTTTTTTTTTCATTTGGGTCAGGTGGAGGGAAAATGCATACAAAAAAATTGAGACGTATCTGCCTCATGGGGCGGAGGTCATTTTCAAGTTGTGTACATTGGGGGACAGCTGTTTGACAGTGGTGGAATTTCTTATTTCTTCTCAGAGAAACTCACACACACACACGCAGTAATCTATTTGGTGTCAGCAGTTGTGGTCAAACAGAATCACATTTCAGATATTAGATAAATACACAATTTTTCACCTGTTGACTGACTTCCAGACTTCAAACTGAAATAATGTCTTTATAACTCAAATGCACAAATGTGTGTGTGTCATGGAGGGGTATATATACAAATAGAGCTTTCCCTGAACAACTGCAACTTCGTGCAAAAATAAAAGTTAAATAAAATCTTAAGAGGAACTGGTTAAACTCGACCTGTAGTAGAGAGAACAGAGAACAGTTTGAAAGGGTTACTTTGCTGTACCATTTTTGTTTCATTCCTACATTTAATATACTTTCCTTTTTGTGTGTACTCCATGTTACAGAGATGGATGCATTCGTTGAGCATGAAAATAAATACATGGCATATAAAGTCATGTTTTACTTTCGAAAACTGACCAAAACTGATAAAATATTTTCACCTTCCTCACAGCATTCAAAGCTATGAATTGTAGACAGTTTGCATACGCACACACACGTACTCAGACACACACGGACACACATACACATACTCATACACATACTCATACACATACATACTTACCCTCTCACACACGGATACACACAGCCTTACTCACTCGCATACCAGGATGCTTGTCTTGCCCTCTGGCCCTTTTCTTCATCAGATAAAAGATTATTTAACAGTTTTTGTGTGCATGTTCTGTACTAACAACTCCTAACACAATTGCCCGATGGCTCTAATATGCAAAAATAACCAAACCGCCCTCCTGCCATTGGCTGCACTGCCATTCCTATGCAAATGTTATGCAAATTTAACTTTCCAGAGATTTCCCAATAGCAGCATTTCTTTGTGTGGTAGGTGTACACTGAGAAGCTGAGTCATACCGTAGGCTACTTTGTTGCTTTGTTATGAACAGAAAAACACAGGTGTTGAGGCCCATGACTTAAGAACTTCAAATATTTGCTCAAAGGCAAATCCACAGAAGACTCTCACTGTATCGTGCAGCCTTCTGTATGGCTTTATTTTTCCTCAAAAGAGCGACATTTATAGAAGAGCATGTTACTGTCTTTGTGAATGATGACTCAGCCAAGACAAATCATTGTCAGCACCTTCAACCCCCCTCGTGGGGCCTTTTTTAAATGTTTTTGTGTTAACCTCAACAATTTCAGCGATTTTAAACAAACACAGTCATCTGAAGAAGGCACCACAGCTGTAGCCCCCCCAGGTCTTGAGTTTACTGTACTACATGTGACCTGAAACTACTTTATAACACCATCACATTGTCAAGGGTTGTCTGAAATATTCATTAAAAAAGACATGAGTTAGACATACACAGAAAGGCTAAAATCTTTAATATCTTGAACAAGGTGAATAAGTTGGTTACAGCGGCTTCTGTCACCTGTGGATTGTTTAGGTCTATTGCCATGAGATAACACCTTTCAAGGCTTTTCCTGGCTGAGAAACAACTATTGTCTTGCATTACCTTCCATTACCTTGTTAAGGCTTGGACCCCCAGTTCGCTGGTGGCAACGGTGGCACCAGAGTGGGGCATGTGGTTGCCACCCATGTGAACTGCCACAGATCATCTAATTTTCTGCTGTTAAAATTTGATGATGTACACATTTTTCAACTTAAGGGGATGGACTGTTCTTGCTGTGTGTGTCTGCTCTGCTGATTTTGCACTGGATCAAGAACAGCTGCTGCCATTGTTACTTTTTTAGAGTAAAAGGGCCCTGGAGGTTTAAAACTACAAATACTAGAAAATTGGTCCTTAGCATTTGGACAGACTCCATGGCTGCATGCTTCAGTGATGGAAAAACAAGGATTTGAAAATCATGTGATGGGGAGCTAGCTGTATAACATGGGCAAGCACATCAAAGTTGGATGCTGCTCAAAATTAGGGGATAAAATTCGATATAAACTGGTGAATAATTGATCTTTTATCTAAATTTAACGTTTAATCATTTACTTTAGGTAAAAATCAAAGTAAAAATAAATATTGCACCTTCAGGAAATGTGTAGATCACCTCTGTTCAATGTGGTAATGAGACAGCTCAGTAATGTCATAATTAAAAACTGACATTTTACAGATTAGTGCAATAAGAAATTTCTGGGACTGTTCCTGTTGTGCACGATTGGAGGACTGTGAAAGAGTGTTCATCTGGCAGGTCCAAGAAGTAACTTTTATCATCACAAAAACATGTGTATCTCAGGGGCTGATGATGACCAAGAGATTTAACTTGGAATCATTACTCACAAAAGTTAATGGATGAGTGGAAAAGAATAATATCAAGTAATTAGTACATTCTGAGTGAATATATATGACATGGTTCATTTAAAATTTTATCTTATTCAGAAAACTCTTGAGCAAAAGAAGCTCCATGGTTAAAAAAGACAAACTGTCTGACTCCAGCATGTTTTCGTTCTAGTGTTCACTTAGGTTCTGTATGTTTTTTTTCCATTTACTGGTGAGAAGTGCTGAGTGTGTGGATAGGATTGTTTTGCAGATGTTTGTATCCATCGTGTGTGTGTGTGTGTGTGTGTGTGTGTGTGTGTGTGTGTGTGTGTGTGTGTGCGTGTGTGCATGCGTGTGTGCGTGTGTGTGTGTTAAATTGATGAAGAGCTTGTTATTGTTGGTCTGGAAAGCCTCCCTCGGGACAGAGAGGAGACAGCAACCTCACAGCTGAGACCACTCCCACTAGTCCTGTGTGTTAGTCTGTGTTTGTCTGTGTGAATGTGGGTGTATTTTATTTGCCAAGCCAAATAAAGAAGGCATAATGGGTTCCCTTTGCCAGCTGAACTTAATCTTAATTTCTCTGAGTCCCTCCCTCCTCTTTCCTCTCTCTCGAGTATTAATTAATTCTTCGTTATTAATTACCATATTATACATACATACGTATACATAAATTTCATACTTTTTTGATTGTAGCTGTAGGATTACTCATTATTTTTTGGCCCTTCTAATAACAGCCCTGTCATAGGATAAATGATGATTCCCCACAACACACAGAGGTCCAAACAACAAACCCTAACCCAACACATGATTCACGTCCTACCAGAGTGACTCATGTTATTTTCGTGCTTTTACAAGATGTGCAGCTGTGCTGCTGTATTTATTGGACTTCACCAAGTTTTGCTAACTGTCTGATACAATCAGTTTACACACCTCGAGGATCACATAGCTGTGTCCTTAGATTTTATTAGATTTGATAGTTTTTGTATCCATGCCATCTAAAGGTGATGAAAGTCCTAAAATAATAAAAAAAAAATGCAATATAACATCAATGTCTTCATTTTTCAAAGTATGAAAACTTGAGCAAAAAGTTTGAAAGGTTTTTTTTCCTCTCATAGGTTTGTCTCAAACTATTTACAAACTGGAATTATAAAGGTTTTAAATTCAACTTATCGAATCTTGAGGACATGCTCATATTCATTTATTACAGCAATGAATTGGTGTTATTCAGGAAGTCATTTTACTGCCACTACAGTGCATTTTTCATCTTTGTTTGGTCCAACTCATGTAAGTCTGCATGTGCAACTTAGATATTAATGGTTCAATCTAAACAGTAGTGAGCAGACTTTTATAATTGAGTCTTTTAATGATTATTGAGTTTGATAACTGCTGCTGCTGTACTTTTGTAGTGTATCCTTAGTTTAGATGGACTGTGTGTGTGTTGGTGTGTGTGTCTAATTAGTTAAAAGTAAGGAACTGAGTACAGGAGCTTACCTAAGGCAAGGTGCTGTGTGGTAATGTCACCGTTATCTGCATCCTGAAACCTTCTGTGTGTGTGTGTGTTACAGAAGAGTACTGTGGGTGTGTATCCAATTAATTCAAGAAAAACCGTGTGACTGGGGTGTATGTATGCTTGACTGCAGCAGGGAAGTGGATTTTAAGTGAAATATCTGGTTCAGCGTGGCGTAAAGGAGCAAGCCTCTAGCTCCACACCACCGCTGTGCCATATCCCCTCGAGTATGTGCGTCTTTGTGTGAGACAGCTCTCCTGGCAGTGCCATGCAAAGCCTGCCACCATCATCTTGAGCTGCAGCCGAGCTTAACATCACAAAAAGCAACACCGCTGTGCGTGTGTGTTTCCGTGTGTATATGTGTGTGTGTATGTGTGTACACGTCGGTTAAACATATAAAAATAAAGTGGCTGTCTTTCTTTTAACAGATGACCCGACAGAAGCCGACCTGTGGTTGCTCAACAGCTGTACTGTGAAAAACCCAGCAGAGGACCACTTCAGAAACTCAATCAAGTACTGAAAAACACTCAACTATTACACAAAACAACGCATTCACTGATTTTATTTTATATAGCCAGCACAAAAGTTTTATGTTTTTCATTCGGATAAAAATTGTATTTCAATATATTATGTACTTTATTTAGCTGCTATAACTGGAAATATAGGAAATTAAAAAACATCAACCTTGATCTGAGATATAAAATGTAAGAACACATGTTGTCATAAGCCACATTACCAAATTTAGGGTAGTTTCCAATTCAGTTTGTATAACAACATAGTTAAAGCGGATTATAAAATCTGTCTTTAAGCATTTAAACAGCATATACACTGTCATGATGATTTAATCTTCATAAAGAACACTGAACAAGTGACTTTGGTCCTGAAACATTTTCAGAGGTTTTAAAATTCTCTCACAACAAACAAACATCATCATAGCCAGAATAGCCAAGAAATATTTATTGTGATGTCTTTTCATGCTGTTTTCATTCAGTTGTTGTTTCACAGAAACTTCTCTCTTATGCATGAGTGTGTGTGTTTATGTGTGTATGCATGTTACATGTTTTCAGCTTGTTGCCCCGTCAGTTTCTACCTACTCACTCACATACAGAGAGAGACAGAGGGTGAGAGAAAAAGAGAGAGAAAGAGCACATATGTAAAACACATATCTGTGTAGACAGAAAAATTAGGTTAGAAACTGTTTTGCATTTTGATAAATTTCCATCCATTGGGGCAGAAACACACACGCACACACTCACTCTCACACACACACACACACACACACACACACCACAACAGCCTGCAGCTGTGTGCTTTTGTGGTGGTAAGAAAGAAAATAATTCAAATAACTTAAAAAAAGACCAAAACAGAATACAAAACCAAAAAAAAATAAATTAGATTTTTAAAGTTTCAAGATTCTCTTCAACCCAGAACTCTGAAGCTTTACAGACTTTGGCAAACATTTAAAACCATCAAGAGCAATAATTGTGAGTGACTTTAACAGATGCACTTTAACTTTTCACCCTGTATGAGGAGGAAAAGCAGGAATTCTTTTTTGCAGAAAAAAAACATTTGGAATCTGTTTAAGTGATGTGATCCTCATAACAACTTGAGTCTGTCTCTAGTGGGCATCAGGGGAACTGCATGATAACAGTCTTGACTGGTGCATATTTCTAGCTACATAGTGTAGTAAATCTGAAACAGCAAAACTTGTTTTTAATTGAACACAACAAGATATCCAGATATCAGAATATCTAAAGTTATAATAAGTAAATTTATGTAGATTAATATCAACACAGATCAATATAGGTAGACTTTGCATTGTAACTCTGATTATAAATTTTCTACATCTTTCACAATTCAGTACTTTTGAGCTTAAACAGTCACTTAATTATCAAAAAGCTGATGACATGATCAACAAAATATTAATTGCAACTTTTTGATAATTGCATAGGTAACTTTTAAAGTTAAAATTACAATCATTGTTCCAACTAGGAAAAATATGAAGATAAGAAATTTAAATGTTACTTAAACAACCCTCCTACCATAACCTGTGAGTGCTGCTGCAGGACAGTTGTCTGACATGTTTGAGTGGACATCTTATAGGCTTATTCATGGGTTGGCTCTTCTGAATATTTACATTTTAAAAAATGCAAAAAGCAGCAATTTTTTCTTTGTCACATTTTATGTTTTGAATCTCTGAATCATCAGAACAGGCGATAAATAAGGGCAACATTACAGTTTCAAAGGTGAACGATTTTGCTTGGCCAGCTTGATCAGTGCAATCTTTCCATCTTTCAGCTTCAGTTGTCTCCACATGCTCCTATTTTCTTTTACTCCGCCTGTCACACAAATTTATTTATGCAAAGAATTTCTCAATTGAAATGCACAAAATAATAACACACTTCAAAACTTTGAAAATGCCTTCCTTGTTGATGCCAGAGTTTTTCTTTGACTGGAAATTACCCAGCTGTAATGCTAATGCAATTAATGCTCTATTCACTAGGAGGGACACATACACGTGCACACACACACACACACACACACACACACACACACACACACACACACACACACACACACACACACACACA
>JAQMCX010000057.1:15070587-15141937 GCA_029814765.1 Acanthurus leucopareius | reverse complement strand
ACATTCACACACACACACACACACACACACACACACACACACACACACACACACACACACACACACACACACACACATGCGGGAGGAATGAAAAAGTTTCTCGCCTTTCATCATTTGCTGCTTGAATGATGGAAATGAGGGGGTACGGGATCTGAGCAAATCAAATGCCCACTTAAGTCTTTCTTTCTTTTCATACCTTCATTTTTCTTTGGCTTGTCTTCATATGATCGACAGAGAGGAAAAAAAAAACAAACGAGAGGAGTAGGCAGGCACACGGTCTGCCTCGCGCTCGGTCACACGCTGGCTGTATTCCCTGCACCTCCTGGTACCACACACGCGCGCACACTCGCATGCACGGTCACAGAAAAAACAATCACTGTCCTAGTAAATGAGTTGAGGGGTTTAAAATGGAAGCACGGGGGCTTTTAGCAGTCTTCTATCATAGTTTAGAGGGTTGCAGTGAAAAGACGCTTTATTACTTCTGGAGAATTGGGGCTTCGTTGGCATCCATGCCAAGTGTGTCGAATAAGGAGTTGTATTTGTGTGTATGTGTATGGGGGCTGGTCAAGTGGATGGATGCCCAGCTAACTTGTCGGAAAGTGGTGTGTGTGTGTTTGTGTGTGTGTGCGGGCGTGTGTGCATGTGCGCGTGTGTGTGCATGTGCGTGTGTTTGTGTTGAGTGGGGGAGTGGTCTGTTTGGGAATGCTGAAGATATTCATGCAGACTGTATATGTTCTTCATGCGCATTAAAAAACAGCCTAATAATATTGATTACCCCTCAAGCAAACTGAAGTCACTTTTTGGTCTATTCAGCATACACATGCATGTGTGTTTGAGCACTGTTTTTTCTTCATATGAGTACATAAAACTGACCTCACATGAGTTTTACTTGGATTTTTGGGTCAGTGAGACCTGACACTTGTGTCTCACTTATTATTTCTGAAGTTTGGGATCAAATTTTGTTGATGTAATCTGTGATTATAAAAATGCCATCAAAGCCCAGCACATTAAGTTGTTTACTTCAGGATTTTTGTCTATGGCATTTTCAAATGAAATTGGTTTGTAATTTTTATTCAGAATGCAGGGATGAATTGACATGTATGGGGCATGGGATTTCCTCCAGCTTCTTTTTAAGATGATGACACTCTTTGCCCGCTATTTACTCTTTTGGAAAGACCTCTGCATCAGGAGCTCACCCCATAGCATAAAGTGCTTATAGAGCTGCTTCTGAATGCTAAAATGTCAATTAGTATGAATATTTGGGTGTGCCAGTGCATGCTTTGGAAATGCCGAAATCTATAGTGTAATTCAATGTCGGGACCTTTCAAATCAATGAATGCGCAATGCATTAATGAAACAGTTGCACAGCTGCATGTAATTAAACTGCTGTTTTTGTGGGTGTATTTAGACGTGTGTGTGTGTGTGTGTGTGTGTGTGTGTGTGTGTGTGTGTGTGTGTGTGTGTGTGTGTGTGTGTGTGCTGGATTTCTCCGCTTGGCTGTCTCCAGTAATTTGTATGATCAAGGGAATGTATGCTTAACGAATTAGAATCCAACTCAGAGTTTTGTACTTCTGTTTTTAAAATATGGCAATTCCCACAATATATTTACATTAATTTGAATATAATTTTGATATTCATGAACCAGCCATAAGAAAGAAAAATCATTAATGTTAATTGAAAAGGGACATACAGCACACAGAATGAACTCTCGGAAAAAATCCAGAGTGAATGTGCTGTGCTTAACCAGTGTGTTTATAACAGATGAAAAGGCTGGGTGGTAAAAACATATGTGACTCCTGGCTACAGGACAGTCTGTTGTTGGATCAGTGTTGTCTTGGCAGAAGTTGCTTTGAAAATATAGAGAAGTTGTAAACCATGTGCTTCCAGTAGTGCATAGGAAAAATGATGCATTCAAAGCCCTTCAAAAGACAGAAATTCTATTAAATTAAAAAGTTGTCATTTTAGTCTTGGAAAGGTCTCAGGTACTTTGATATTTTAATGCAGTTATTGCAGACACCAGCACAGTCATGATTCTATTACTTTTATTACAGGTAATAATATTTGCAGATAGCTTATGTCAAAGAAGTACATATATATGTATGTATGTATGTATGTATGTTTATATCTATGTTTGTATGTTCTAATTTGATATGCTTTATTTATAGCAGAGTTACAGGTGGTGAATATGCATTATAGCCCATGGCTGCCTCTGTTGATTAGAAAGATGTTCACTGACATTAGGCAAGTGATTTTATGTCATTGATTTCTGACCTCACATTTACCAGAGGCAAAGGTCATGCTTGGCAAATAAAATCATTAAAGTAAAAATCCTTCCTGAAACAAAATTTACATGCTATTCCACAACAGTAATTTTTCAAACAGTGTCTGAGAGCATTAACCACTCTTTCCAAAACCAAGAATCTAGAGAGTTGAGGCTGCAATCTGTCAGATGACAAATCGCTCAAATGACAAATCCTGACCTTCTGCATTAATAATGGATCAGAGACTGACCTGAGAAACCATGAACACTGCTCACCCACACAAGCACATAAATATATATTAGTCTAGCTTGTTTTTCCAAGAATCAATCAGAAGTCTTACATTGCTTTGTGGCCAGGTGACGCATTTTCTTTTTACAGAGCCCATAATGCACAAAGCTGTTGATTTTGGCCTTACAGCATGTTGCTTTAAATGATCTGACACTGAAAGTGACTGACATTAAGGCCAGAAATGTTTCCTTTTCATCAGGACATGACAGCGAGGTATAAACAATCCGAAACCAGCTCTGACCTTTTGAGTTGTTTACTAAGGGCAGTTGTTTCATGTCTGTGTTCACCCAATCCAGCAACCACACAGGCATGGATTTGTAGCAGGCTGAACACACACACACTCACACAAACACATATATGCAGAGCTTGCTGCCTGAGGCTGGTTTTGGTACAACCCAGGGATTGGCATTTAATCTGTCAGTTCTGCAGGGCATTAGCCTACATTTTGGGGTACGCACAGACAGAAAAATAGTCAGGGAGAGGGAGAGGCAGACAGACAGACACAGAGGGAGAACAGACAGACAGACAGAGAGGGGAGGTAAAGTGTGTGCAGCTGAGTTTGGGCATCCTAATGTCTTGGCTTGGTGAGCTCAGGGCTGTGTGAGAATCACACCGAGGCCGGTCCCTGCCTGTATATGACCTTGCTTTAGCACGTCTTTGTCTGCATTGTTGGGTTGCACTCTGCATGTCTGTGATCTGCTGCTAAAGATGTTTTTTTTTTGTTTTTTTTTTACTTCTAAGGTGGGAGGGGATTGTCTGTAAAGTTATATTTTCAGATGGGTAATTTTGTCTGCTTTCTGTATTTTTTTTTTGCTTTGTTAAGCATGATTAGATTTGTTTTATTTCAAAGCATATCCCATAAGCACTTCAACAACTTAATGGTTTTCATGTTGTTACACAAACTGCAGTCCTCTACATCTCACAGTTGAGCAGACTTCTGATTTGTCTCCTGTTTAGATTGAACAGCATGCACAAAGTAAAGTAGACTGCATGCAGCAAGTTATAGCTGTTTAGTTTGGTTTCATTCTGCCGTGTTCTGCTCTACCTTTTTCTGTGTTATTCTGTTCCTCTGACAGTAAGGTAAACTGCCTAAGCTTGTAAGTCCTTCACTTTGAAGTGAAAGTGGTCAAAACAAGCAGTCTTTTCTATTTTAATCACCAACACAACCATGTTGGATTTGTGATTTATTTATTGTTAAGACTCTGAGTCCTTGAAAGCTTGGCTCTGAGCTTCTTGCAAATGTACAGAAGCTATTATATAGGTATATGTCTGTGTACTGTATGCCATTCTTTGTCTTAGTCTACATCTGTTTGTCTGACAAGTTGCTGCTAAAGTCGTGGTGAAAGTTATGTGTAATATAATTTTTATTCAGTTTTAAAAATAAAGTCCAGGAACAGGAACCCCTCCTTATACAGTGTAGCTTTAGTTATGATCTAACTCACTTAGATTAACCTCTGAACAGTACTTTTACTAATAGTTGGGTTAGTAACTAGCCTTCTAGACCCAACAGATGTATCCTTTTAAAATCATTTACCTGCTGTCGGGCTAGATTTTTTTGTGCCTTTGTCTCTGCTTAATCTAAGACATTCAGCTACAACAAACAGTCAGACCCAATTTTGCATGAGGCGTGCTAAAAGTGAAGTAACAGACTTACCTTTTATAAGCTTGTTTATCAGAAAAGGTGATGGCTAAAGCAGGCATCAGAAGGGATGACTGTAATGTGATGAAAGGCTAATAATGTTTTAAATCCCTTTTCCTAACGGACTTGACTTTTATCAGCCTCTATCGGCTTTAAAAGACTCTGTATTATTTCCTCATCTCCACAGCAGGTGAAAAGTATGTTACGCAGCACTGTTAATGGAATGTCAAATAAGTCAAGCTTTTTGCTATTATCAGGGCACCACTGGGATATTATATGACATCAATCATATGGAGAAGATGAATAACAGTAGTGGTGGTAGCACAGGGGGATCTTTGTTCTGTCTATACACGCTCTCAAAGTTTTTACGCACTGCTGTTGGGAGAAAATACAATTTTAACTTCTTCTCCATCTGAAAAATGTTCATTTTCAGTTTTTCCAGTAAAGTAAACTAAATATGTAAATAAGGCAACCTATAATAAGTGGAAAATTGTCTGGAAAATTAGATCCAGGCCATCCAAGGTTTGTGATGGTGACTTGAAGAGCCCCATGCCAGGGCAAAAAATAACCCAAAGATAGTATTTACATTTGAGTAACTGTGTTTTTAGTTGAAATCCAAATACACACACGCACACACATGCACACGCACGCACGCATGCACACACACACACATACACACACACACAATTTGAAAATCATACAGATTTTAGTTATGTCTAACCACATGACTCCATGCTATTTTTAAATATGCCATAGAGAAATGCAACCACACAAACACTCATGCAAAAGGGACATTTATGCCTGTAGATTAAGTCAAGTGACGGGGATTATTAGAGGACCAGCAGACCCTTAGACCAGTACAGGATCTGTTGTGGGATTATTTCAGACAAGCTTCTTGAGTTTTCTTTAATTTTTATATTCCGTGATATATTCTATTCTGAATCCACATTTGTATGTGCATTTTATCATTGTTTGTGTGTGTGTGTGTGCGTGCGTGTGTGTGTGTGTATCGCTGAATGCATCTCACAAACAACCTGTCACAAACGCTCTTCAAAGTGGGTTTGAATGCAGGGCTCAGCACAGTATGGGGTTCTGGTATTGAATTCCGCGTGTGTGTCCATGTGTGTGTGCAAAACGTTTTGTATGTGGCTAAAATGCAGCCCTGCTCACAGTATGGGACCAAAGGCGTGAGCCGACGACCTCTCCCACCATCCAACCGGATCTCGTTAAACATGCCTTTACTCTGACTTCTGCCATAGTTCTGTGTCTTCATGTTTCAAGTGTTTGTATTTATTTGTGTGTGTATACCACTAATGGTACATCCCGTGCCCTCAAAAAAAAATCAGCGGCATATACATAAAGGACTCACTATTTACAATTAATAACGCATGTCATGGACATTTATGAATGCAAAAAAATACATATATATTTCTGTAATAAAATAAGCTGCCTTTTCTCTCCAAAATATTACCCATGTTATTGTTTAAAACTGATAAATGAACTGTAAAGCACCTTACGCTCTCTTCCCAAATTGAGGAAATGCTTTAGTCTGAAGGAAAGCAAACTGATATTCTTGCATTACCCACTTTGTTGTGGTACTCAAAGGATATGGCTATATGGGTACATTGTTGCTGGCCATACAAGATCTTCCTTAAAAGCAATCACAAACAACTCCTGCTTTTCATCTGTTCAGACACCAGGGCTCTTAAGGCACCCCACTGGGCTCCAGCCTTTTCGCTGATCCCCAATTGTGGATTTAAGCCTTAAGAGGCCAAGTTAATATAGGATTGAAGATAAAGGGAAGACCTTTCACCCTGGTCTGTTGCAAGTAACTGGGTTTCCGTCGTTGAATCCCAAGTTATATTTTGCATTTTCTAAAGGGATTGAGTTTGAATTTGATTCAGAGGCTTTAAAAAAATTCTTAACCCTATCGAAGGACTCAGTGATCATGTTGGCCATTTCAACTTCTATAGGAATGTGATTGAGATAAGGGTAAAAACTAGGAACTAATATATTGGTAGGAAAAGTAGGAAAGCCAGGTCATCACCTTATGAATTTTACTGAAGTGGTGGGCCTACTAGTCATTATAAGAGTGGGGAAAATGTCTTAAATCTTATACCACGATCAAGTCAGGCAGATTAAAATTAAAGCCAAAGTGTAGGACCATATGTTTTCTGCCAAACTCATATTGCAGTTTTTAGATAAAGGCTTTCAACATTTGTAAAAGAGTAAAAATGAGACAGTCCTCTATAATTAACCTGTGGAAATAATTATTGAAAGGATGTGTGGCCAAAAAGTAGAGGACAGAAAACATATATCTGATTTACTTTGCTTAAAGAGGTTTTTGAATGGTTAAAAAATTCAGGGATTAGGTCAATGCAGCTTTAAAATGTACTCTCTGTGTGTGTTTTGCCTGTCAGTAACAAAGACTATAAAATAGCTAGCTTCCTAATAGGCAAACCTTGATGTAACTAATTTGTAAAAATGCACAACATGTGAAACTTCTCTGTTAAATGAACTAATTCAATTAATGAACTAACTAATATTATCCTTTAGTTGTGTATTTTATTGTCCCTCATACTGTCTTTTGTATCTTCCTGTTCAGGTACTACATATAAAGAACAGTTAGCTGAACAAGGCACAATGAGCTATGAACTAAACAACAGAACTGATGTTATATTTATGAATAATATCATTGACTTATATGAGATTGTGTATAGACGTGCCTGGCAGGAAAAACTGAGAAAGACGATATCATAGCACAGTGAGAAAGTCAGCCCTCTATGATATGACAGGATTAGCAGTGTTTCACGATAAATGTTTTCTCTCCTACTGGCGAATCGTCTCCATGTTGTGTGGGCTTTGAAGGAATGGAGGGGTGCTAAATCCCTCAGTGGGGGGTTTGATGGACTTGTCACGCGATTCTTGCACATCTCAGGAATCCTGATGTCTTATTAAAAGATGAGGATGCCACTGACACTCGAACAGCTGGAATAGGATGGGAGAGGCTTTACATTCCAAAAGACAGTTACTGCAGGATGCTTGAATAATAACACCAGACACTGTCATTTATGTAGAACACTTTAGTTTTGCATAGAAAACATTTCTCATGAGTATTTGTGTAAAACTGGAGACTCCTCACTTTACATGCTGCTCTACCCTCAGACTTGACTTCAGAAAATTAAAACTCCAACCTGCTTTGTGTTGGGATAGACTGTAGTTTGTTCTCATAGAGCCATAGCCACAGGATACAGCTGTTTATCCTCCCAGAAAAGGAGTGGAAGCTGAATCAGCTTCCACTTGAAGTTATACCCGATCCAGCTAAACAAGCTTAACATATAGGATTGGGAAGAACATATAGAGTTATATAGAGTCGCCCGTGACAACCAAGTGATAACCAGATTAACCTGCTGTTACAAGACTGTCATCACTGACGGTCATGCGAAACCTTCAGGCTGTTAATCACAAAAGATGTCAATAATAACTTCTCATCTTTGTTACTCTGATACGGCTGAGTTGCAAAGATTCCTGTGTCCCCAGCAAGATGATTTAAGTCACAGCAATGCATTGTACCCATGGGCAGCCAGATCACACCACCAATGTTCTATTAGTTATCAGTGACCGACTTGGATTTTGTGTGCACCTTTGTGTTTATGGTCCGAAATGTGACAAGGACAAGGACAGTAAATTGAAGATGAAGCTAAAAGAAATTGAAGATGGAGGTAAAAAAAAAAGGATAATAGTAGTAGTTTAGCACAAGGGCAGGAGTGCAAGATTGAGAGACACTGTCAGTTGTAATAAGAAACTGGTGAAATTTGTTGAGATGGGAGGTCTCTTTAGAGAGCTGACAAGGTGGTGTTGTTTTTATTTGGCCTAATATATTATGTTTTTTCCTGGGAGGCAGCGGAACATCAGTGAATGATGGTGGTTGTAATGCTTGTTATGTTGTTTGATAAATCTGCAATGACCCTTAGGAAAGGTCACACTGAAGAGGTCAGAGGTCAGGCAAAAGGCTTTTGAGGCCACACTCTCCTCAGCTAGTGATGAATCACTTGGCTGTGTCTATGGGGCTTTGCATACATATAAACACATGTGTAGTTCATTGATCAGAGAGACTTGCCTTATAGTCCATATTTCATCTTCTGTGCTCTAACTCTTTTAGAGTGTTTGTATTGGGCTTTGTTTTGTTTGGTTACATTGTGTAAGTAGGAATGATTCATTGTATTTACTATATAAGCTGCTGGTGATTCAGAGGTAGTTTTGATCACAGTAATGCCAGAGTAAGGCTTATTTTCCTTTTCTTTTCCCCCATAGTGTGTGTATTTTAAGATAAACATAACCACATTACCTCATAAAGTAGTACTTCAGTTCTCTCTGCTTGTGTTTTTGGACATAATTAAATACTGAAAACACATTTTACAGATTATAACAGTGAGTTTGGGTTCTTGGTGCTCAGATGATAAGAGCTGAAGCTGGTGGGCGTTCCTGATCAATAACACAAAAAGCACCATTTGGTATGGAGTTATATCCCATGATAACCACATGAATCCGTGTCTGTGTGAGTGTGTGTTTTCCCCCTTTAGGCATGTGGGAGGCCAGATCTTAGCCTCTCAGGACCCTTCTTGCTGCTCTAGTGACAGGGGAGAAATGAAGATGGACACACACACTCAAACACACTCACACACACACACACACACACACACACACACACCCACACACCCACACACCCATACACACACACGCGCGTGCAAACACACACACGCAGTTGTGCTTGATTAAATTCAGAAATTCCCACCTCATTGCTTTAACACCTGCTTCACGCTTTCCCTTCTCTCCGTTCAGTTTAGTCTTTTACCATTAACATTTTCTGTACCCTTCTACAACAAGCCAACAGTATACAGTATGTGTGGGTGGTGCCAACTAAAAATATGAAAAAATTGAACTTTAAAATGACACTAGTGTATTTGGGAAAACAAAGTCAATGCCACTTCAAGTTGGCTATATGGAAATTTTTAAACGGGAGATTTAATCAAAAATACATGGTTGAATTTTTGAAAGTTAAGTAGATCATACTCTCAGAAAAAATAAAGACTTAAAATAGACATAGTTTACATTTAACTATGTTAAATCAAAAATGAGATCTACATAATATTCTGAACAAAAGAGACAACATTCCTTTTTTTTAAGTAAATCAAGCAGAAAATTTTAATCACTGTATACAGAGAAAAAAGGGTTTTGAACTTGGCAGTGATTATTTTTTGATTTGTTTAGTTATTTGTTTTCTAAAAAAATAACAGTTTTTGTAGGAAAAGGGAACACCTCACTCACACACTCACACATAAATACACACTAACTTAAATATGTCCTTTTAAATTCAAAGCCTAATATGTAGGTGTGCCCTTAGCATGAAGCAAATTTAATGCGTAACTGATGGCCTTGATGCCTTGGCAACACTGTTCTCAAATTCTGCATCACAGGCACGTTAAATTACATTAGCAGCTGTAGAGATAAAGTGAGATAGATGAAGACAAATTACAGCGAAGGAAAAAAATATAGAAGTGAGAAAAGAGAGCAAAAGGCAGATGAAATGTAGCAGTAAACGAGAGTGAGGTTATTTTGCTCCCAATTAATGGAAGCTGACGACCCACCAGAGTGATTTCTACTCCAGTTTTAATTGAGTTTAGTTATTTCGAGCAAGTAACATATTCCTCATTTGGGAGTAGTTAAAGAGGTGGTGAAGGAGCAAGAGGGAAGACTGAAGTGGATGTTGATGTGTTCTCAAGTGCGCTGGCTATCTCCTACAGGTAATCTTTCTCACAGCAGGTGAACACAGACTTTCACAAGGTCACACCATTACCTCTTTTTTTCTATCTTTCTCTCCCTCACTAACCTTCTTCCCACTTTTGAGCCCCAACTCAAACACCAGTTTGGGTTTGCTGACTTAATTTATTTTACAACTACAGCTTGACAGAGATTTGTAAATTCTCTCTCTCTCTCTTTTTTTGCAATGATAACAGCCTTCTTTGGTAGATAATAAAGTGAAAAAGTGTCTTAAAAATAAAATCAGACAGTCACTGTGCTGCCAGTTGTTAAAGCAAAGTGGTATCATGTTGGTACACAGGCCACATGTGTCATTGTGAAGCAGTGATTTAAAGACCTTATACATAATTCACTGTAATCTGGTTCAGAAGAGGACTGCGAATCTCATTAGCACCTCATTAGGACTTGCATTGCAACAGAGGGAGAGAGAGTGATGTTTATGGGAAGAAACAGACAGAAATGAAGGGAGTGGGCTCAGTTCAGGGTTTAACTGAACTCACTGAGATCTAACACCATCAGTTAATGTTGTGAAGGTGAATATTCCGTTTTGCAGCTTTTAAAATGAAACTTTACACTGAAAGAATGAGGGGGCAGCTCTATGATGACAAGAAGGTAAAAGTTTGCTCTGTGTCCTGTCATTAAACACACATATAATCATGACATTATGATACATTTACATGTCTTTGTGTGACTATTGATCAGGATTGTATTACAGGGTAGTGCCATACTGTGGTTCTATAGATCTGGACTAACACTGTGTGTTAGGACATTTCTGTAGAAGTCCAAGCATTCTAAAGCTAAGGAAATCAAGGAAAAAATCGAACAGTTTGTTAACAAATTAGAAAAAAATAGCAAAAACAGTTCAGAAAATAAGTGAGTGATTGATTTTTAACAATAACTGTTAAATGCAGCCCTTAAATAATTGTATATTTCATTTTAAAAGCGTTTGAGCAAACTCATCTCTAAAACTTAGAGTGAGATGGCAATTTTTTAACTTCTATTTGGATTGCTGAATGCTTTATGTTAGAGGTCTTGGTGACTTTGCATTGTTACTGGATGTAGGGAAATGTCAGTGTGGGATGTTGGCTGATCTGACAGATGGCATATAGAGAGCACTTCACTGACCCTCTGTTCACCTGTAAACAACACCTGCTGCTCCATCCCTCCCTCTCTCTCTGTTTCAGTCAAACTGACTCAGTGACATGAAAGACAAGAACAGTAATGTTAGAGTGTCAATTCTTCTTTCAGTGTTGCTCTGTGTTCCCAGTTTGGGCTTGGCCATAAACATTTGTTCCCCGTGTTTGGACTGGTTTGTTTCACTTTTCCCTTGAAAAAAGGGAGACTATTATGTATTGTTGCTTACTGTGCGTGTGTGTTGGAGGATGAAAAAGCCTGAGAGACTGTCTGACTCAGGTGGCAGGTGTGTGAGTGTGTGTAACATCCAGCATAACAGCTGCTGTGTTCTCTATCAAGTATATTTAGTTACACATAGAGGGATATGACACTGAACTAAACCCTGTGCCACTGTAACATGATCAGCTTGGATCTATTCAGCAAGAGACAAATACACAGAGGACACAACAAACTTGGGCATTGACACAAACACATATTCACCATATACTCGCCTACTGGCAGAAGTTGAGCCACACACAGTAGAAATCCTTTAATGTCTTTTTCAAATGCTGTTTTCACAAGCCCAATCATTTATTAATAGTTTCCAATCGTAGGGAGAAAAGGGCAACAGCATGAAAGAAGTGTGTTTGTTCTCCTGAGGAACACACATAAGCCTGTTGAGCTGTGGTCTTGCTCCTCAAGCTGGCGATCCCAGAGGCTTTTTCAGCTGATGTTAGCTAAACAGGCACTGACCTGGAAATTACTGAGCTACTGAGATACTTTATAGAAGCTGAAAGTTATAAAAGATGACATCCTCACCCTCTGAATGAATGTGTTCTTTCTCCAAGCTCCTTCAGGGTGACAAGTGACAGCAGAAATGTTTGAGTAACTTTGCAGTAACACATACACACTGATGAGGATATGAACACTCTTTCTGAGTCTTTCTCAATGGATGTCACATCCAGATTCCATATGTTAAAGTATAGAGACGGGTTTGATATACGTTAAGTCATGCAAGATGACAGTAAGAAGTTTTGACCTTTGCAGGCCTTATGCTTAAACCCCAAGGGGAAATTTTAGACGCAATGTATACAGTGGAAGAGAAGGCATAAGAATAGAAAACAGATGACAGAAGGAGTTGATCAAATTTGAGAGTGAGAAAGATTCAGCAGAAAGCAAGACACTAAAATGAATGGTTCCAGGATCAAGGAGGTAATATAAAGAGATTTCAGTCCATGTCAGATGGTTGTTAAATTGTAGATTAAGTTTACAGCATTAGATTTGAGTTTATATACGCATTTACATGTTAATATGTGTGGTTATATGTTTGTATTTGTATTTATCTGAAGTATCTCTGTGGGTGGGCACACATGTGCCTTGGAGATGTTGCCATCAAAGCAACTTGCACTTCGTTCAGGAAGGCTTTTTTCTAATTATATTGTGTCAGCAGATGGACATGGTGGTGCAAACTAGCCAAGAAGCAATTTCACCAAACAGTATTTGGAGTGACACGAGCCCAAGGCGTATAACTTGGCCATAGGTACATTTATATACATGCACAGAGTGATGGATGCATTGAAACGTACACAGCAAGATGCCAGCCTCTGTAAGGCATGGAGTCGGTGGGTTGGTGCCTTAGAATACCCGAGGCAGTCCTTAACCTCTGAGGTGCTGTAAGCAAATAGACAGATAGCTGGATATGAAAGGAAGGAATTTTGCTGTGGGGAATGAGGCCACATGTGGCATATAAGATGCTGTGCGTTCCATGGCTGCCTGAATACCACCGTGCTTTTACAGTTACTTGTGATCAAAATGTTGCACTTGTATGTATGCTTAGCTGTGTTTTCCTGTCAGATATGATGGCAAAACGTTTTCTTTGTGTGCTATAAACTTTTTGTAGTCTAGTTTTTGTCCAGTGTTTTGATGAACGTGTATTCAGATTCAATCTGACGCTTAAACAGGCAGAACAGCTCATGTTACTGCTTGGCTTAAGTAGTAACAAGGATGGGGATTACAGCACATTTACAGTTCCAAACCAGTGTCCAGGTTACTTTTGGAATGCATGTAGAGAAGACAGTCCACACATCATAAATTTAGGGGTGCACATGGATGTCCACTCACTGGTTTGTGCTGACCCATTCAGACTAAGGCAGATGATGACATTTATGTCACATGCACACCAGTAGCTTCATGGACATGTAAAGTGTTAACTCATCTTATAAAGTCTTTAATTTTCCTCTCCACAGCAGTAGTTACAGTAGGGGGTTGAACTTGCGCTTGTCACAAATCCATGACCATGAGCAGAAATGCTATTTTGCTTTTCTGCTTCCATATACTCCATTGTGCGCTCGTATCACACAGCACCACAGGGTTGTGTTAGTGCACACTGAGCAGAAATGCCCCCTCGCAAGCATGCTTCTCTTTTCTGCCAGGGGATACTGTTCTATGCGAACACATCACGTTCACCCTCATGGTTTTTATGTGCACAGAATTTTCATACTATGTAAGCACCATAATAAACATTGCTGTTTCTTTTAAAGATGTAACTCTAGGAGAGAAAGCAAGTTTTTTTAAAAATGCGTGATTCCATAAATAGAAAATCAACATGTGGCTGTGCTGATATTGCGGCAGGCTGCTGCAAATATGTGAACATATGGGAAACTCTGAGGCGTAAACAGATTGAATTTACTAAAGGATGCACATGGTGTCAAAGAAAACAATTCAGCATGTATTTAAGTTGTAAAAAACGGATTTTAATAATGTTATGAAAATGTGTACCTCAATGTCACTTAAAATCTGGGTGGTGTTTCTTCAAAGATCAACTCAAATCCGTTTCAAGATAACCTGAAATTGTGTCATAAATGTGACTTTAGAGCTCAGAGTTGATAAAAAATGTATGGGTGTTGTAGACCACAGACCCTGAATGGTTTTTTTTAGTGTGATCTTTACTTTTTGAAAGTGTAAAAAGGAGAAATGGAAGGAGATGTAGCAAATGTTGCTCAACAAAACAGGCCGAGGCAGCTCTATTCATCCCCAAATAGAAAAATATTCAGCATCCTTCTAACAAACCAAATGCATTTCAAAAATCACCTCTTCATTTTGTAAAGCCTTTTTTCCTCCAACAATTCACCCCCCCTTCGTTCTCTTCTCTTTTCTAATGATAATGAACCTTGCCTTGAACCTTCCTTTTAATTGGTGTCGACTTAGAAGAGAAGAAGAGTGCACACGGAGAGAAAAAAAAATCCCTTTTTAAACATTCCATAAATTAATTTTTACCCAGTAAGGGCTCCTGCATAGCAATTTATTCAGACAGTTGGCTTTGTACAAGAAGCATCCTTGGCTTTTAAAGGAATGTTATTTAAAATAAATAATGCACTGTGGTTAAATGAGGAGGCCTTTTAGAGGGACTGATGAGCCACTGTAAAGCCACTTCAGCCTGCACAGGAGGGAAGATATCAGCCAGGGAAATTAACAGGCTGAATAGATTCTTAGACTCTTCAGCTCTATAATGAGACTCCCATAGTCTTCATAGTCTCCTAATGTGTGTACTGCACATACACTCCCATATCTGCTTTCACATGCAGGATCACATAGCATAAATAACTCACAGCGCACCATTTCTTTAAGCATATGTGTAAAATACATATATGCAGCTCACATGTAGTATAAAAAAGATAGAAAATTTAATCAAATGCAGAAAATATCAGCAAAAAATGTACATCAAAATTCATTTTGATGTGTAGTATTGAAATATCTAAACTTCAGTTTGTCTTTTCATTATTTCTATTGTCTTTTGAACATTAACTTTACACAGTAGGGAGAGTTATTAAAGCTGTAAGTTGTTATTTCCTGCCTTGTGCAAAGATGGATAACTGCCTGTTGATGATATGTCATGTAAAAAATTGCAGCTATTTAAAAAAAAAAAAAAAAAATTGTCCTCATTTCCCTGTCCACACATGTTAGATCAGTAAAATGACATTCCAAACATCATTTGGTTACCAGAATGTCATTGTTTGGTGCTACTATGAAGTGAAGCCATAGTTCAGTCTACTGTTGATGCCTTCTGTTGTGAGTGTAGTTGTCATGTGTGCCCTGGAAGTCTTCTCTATAGAGGCTCTGTCTCACCTTAGAAATAACACATTGTTACCTAGTATAATTGCTTAGATTCTTGTGTCCCACTACAGTACCTTCTGTCAGACGCAGTGATGATGATCCCGTTTTACACCAGTGTCAAAGGGAAGAATATTGCACCGTTTCTTTGGCTCATGATTCTCTATAAAACATACAAGGATTTAAATGGGTGTTGTTGTTTCGCCTTCATGCTGGAAGCTGAGGTAGTTACATAGCTGAATGGACATTTGGCAACACATTATGTCTGTGTTATGTAATTGACATAGCACTAATTGAAAATCATGGTGTCTCTTGTATATATATTTATGATAAAAAAATTCTCACCAGAGCCAATCCAAAACAATAGATAAGGCTGATAAATGACTTTTTTAAAAATCTATCTTTGTCTTTGCTGAAACCAAAGGATGTTGATTTGCAAAGATTGTTGGTGCATTCCAGGTCACTGAGCATGTGCCGTTCCACTTTTCCAAACCCTTCTCGTAATAATTTATGACCTTGAAACCAATCATGATTGTTTATGCTTGGACTAATTTTGTATGGATTCATCCAACCAAGGAGTCCTTTCACCTCTGTCAACCTAGCAAGGATTTCCCCCTTGTATCTGCTTCTAGATCAGAATAATTGTTTCGATGCATACATGCACGCTGAGCTATACATACATATGCAATCATGTATATATGCAGGCAGAAAAAAAATAATCATTTATGCCGTACACTTGCTCACATTTTTTCAGATTGAGTCACACATGGACACGAGGCCTCATGGGGAGTGGCTGTGGTTCTGAATGATAAAGCCTGAGACCTGACCTGTTTAGTGGGAGTCTAAGCTGCCACACTTAACACACAACTGCCATTACTCCAGACACCAGCTACACCTTTTCAGTTTATATTAAATAGATGAAAAAAACCCCTCAAACATTCTCATTAAGGTACTGTCTTTGCTGCAGAAACCCTCCATAATTTATAGGGTTGGGGAAACACAAACACTTTTGGTCCTTTGTCTAAATAACCATTTTTACAGCAAAATCAGCACAGTTTTGCAATTTTTTTGGATACTGTTGAATTTGCTAAAAACAGATAGTTAGCTTCATTTCCCAACACAAACAGAATTTTTTTTTCAATTTTTTTCTTTTTGAATTTTTTCTTGTGAGTCACATTCAATTTTGAGTCAGGGAACAGTAGAAAGCAGCATGGAGTCCAGTGCCAATAGTAGAGAATTTTTATGTCTTCTACTTAAAGACTCTCTCTTAAACTCTCTTTCAATCCTGACCTTTTTGTGTTCCAGCACAGACAATGATTTTGGCTGATGGCGTCCGTCACGGTGCCAGTAACTTGTCTCCTTACTTCCTCATTTTCTTGATTCAGGAGAAGCTCTCTCACCTTGTTGTCTTGCTAGTGTTGCATCTTGCACAATGTGAAGAACAAAGTTGCTGTTTCATAATGATCCCAGACTGTCAAACACAATAATAAACAGTGTTAAAATTCAACATGCATCATTGCATTTCACCAGAACAGGGGAAAAAATTAGTGTGTCTAACTTAGTGTTATATTTGCACCACTGCCGATAGGAGCTGTAGCCTAATAAAAACCCTACACTGCAGAGTCATTTTGCCCAGGAACGAATGCAAATTGTACCTGTTACCACTACAGAAAAATAGCCAAATTTTAGGAAGCACCAGTGGCTGAGTGCCAATAACCTTTATTTGTATTCTACATCTTTGATCTGACCTCATATTTTGTACATTTTCTATATTGTGGTATGGTTTTTTAGTTTCTTAAAAATGCTGCCCTCTGGTAGCAGCTTGATAAAGAGCATCGAGTTCCATGTGTTTGAATGTTTGTTTTTCCATCCTGAAGTCTTAATCCAGCTGTTTTCTTTCCACTACAGCCTGAGGGGTTGCTCCGCTATCATTGTCCCACAACAGTCTCTTCTATAGAAAGTAGGACTGTGCGTTTGAAATGGGACTCATGGGGCTCTTCCCAGGATACAGCTTTGGGGTTTCCCTTTTTTTGGTTCAGTCAGATGCTCATCTCCAATGCAATTCCCTGCACATATGTGTGACTGAATGTTTGTGTGGACCTTTGCCATCACTCCTGCTTTTTTATTAGCATTTTCTATATTATGAACCATTCAAGCAGTGAATACGACTCATTTTCAGTAATGCAATATTTATCACACATTCAGCTCATTTTTACAAGACAGATGTCATCCATTTCACAGCATGGGGCTGGTGTGTGAGGCCCGTTTTTAAAAGGCTATAATCTGAAAGCTTTGCATTTCCTTTTGCTTGCCTTTACTAGGCCCATGTTGACAGTTGGACTGCATCCTATCTGTGATATACCCGAAGGCCATGTGAGCTAGCCATAAACTAGCCATGTTATATGTGTATTGATTGGTCAACAGATTGCCTATATCCTGTAAAACAAAGCTCTAACATGAATGCCTTTATTTACCATGTAGGTACTAAATGTGAAAAACTGAAAGCAAATCAAGATTTTTCCCTGCTTTATGGTTGTGTTTCCAGTTAGTCCGGGGCATGATTACAGATGTGGAAACCCAGATTAATCTCAATCTCTCTGTTATTATCAGGGTCTTTAAAAATGTAGATGGTTTCAAGAGAGGCAAACATGCCTTTGCAACTCATCTTAGGTGCTTAGGCTGCCCAAATCTATATCGTCTTTAACATTACTTACCACAACTCACTTTTATAGATCTGGTTTCATGTAATCATTCTGTATTGATTAAATTAGACATCTTTTTTCTTGCCTCTTCTGTTCTCTCACTTTGCTGTCATTTCTTTTTTTCTTTGCTGTTTTTTTTCCTTTAAATCCAGTTTTTCTCCCATTCAGTGTCTCTTTACGGGCATCAGCTTCTGCTATCCTGTGAAACCCAACAGCATTTGATGAGTGCGTGTTATGTGTATGTGTGTAAGAGAAAGCAAGAGATCCCTGGGGATTCTGCAGCTTTACTTCTCAAACCCCCCTCTCATCCCTCAATCACAATCCTCCTTCACAGCCTCAGAGTTCTCGTACTCGCCCTTCATTTCTTTTAGAGTCCTGTTGTCATCTTTTCTCTCCCCCTTCTTCATCCCACTTGGTAATAAAGATGTTCTCTTTGACAGTTTGTCTCCTCCTTCGTTTTACTCATCTTTACTTCACACATGCTTGTTTTTCCTTCCCTCTTTCTTCCTTGTGCATGGTCTTATGCAAACCATGTTGGTGCAGTTTAGCTTTCAGGCTATAGCTGGCACGTTTATATTAATTTATTTTTAATTATTACTGTTGATTATATTGCACTACTCTATATTTATTAACAAAATAAACATTGAATTTTAGGACAGAAATTAGCTCCATTTTCATCACGTTACAATATTTTGGTCCATTGGTATTCCACAGGATTTGAATTGTTTCACAAAAATATAGCATAAAAATTGTAAAAAGTAATCTCCCAAAAGGAGTTTTACACGTTTTACACTGAGAGCTTTTGTTACTCTTATCACATTTTTCCATAGTACACCCTAAGCTTGTGATTGCATCCTGTTTCTTAAGCCTAATCTGAGACAGGATATGGCAATGAAAGCTAGTTACTGATACATGCACTGCACATGCAGTTAGATAAACACTGGAGTTATCACTCAGCTTCAGTAAAGAAGTTGTTAGACCACAGAACAAATTGTAGATCTTCACAGAGTGTGTTACTGGAGATGTGAACCTTCTTTGAGAAGTAATTCGACACCAGTAGCACATTAGAAGGTCACTGTTTAAACAGTTGGGTAAAATACAATTAGTTGCTGGGATTTAGACACTTTACTGACCCTCCCTGTGCCTCATCTGTCATGTCTTCCTGCCGTTTATCTTTTAACCATCAGCTGTTTCCTTTTTCACACTCACCTGTGTTATTTCCTTCTCTCTCACACATTTTCTTCAGAAAGATGTTCTTTCTATGGTTTTCTGTCAATCACTCATGCATGTCTCTCTTTTCCTCATCTCTTGCAGCTCTCCTTGAGGCCCCTGGTCTACTACATTAACAGCTTTCATTTAGTTTGGTTTGTCTACAGTCAGATCCCATAGGCGCAGAGTTAGCTACTGTTTTATTTATACTGTTTGTATTTACACAGTTGTTACAGTAAACTTTTTACTCACAGAGGAGAGGCTGCATTCTCAGTGAAAGTAACAGAGTGTATTTTTCTCAACATTCACTCAGACTGGGCTGTCAGTCAGTGATGGAGCTACATCTTCCCACTAACAAAAAACAGAAAACAACAATGTAGGAAACATATGGGAAAATTAATAAAACATTAAACAAATGAACATACATTATACTGAGGCTGCATGGGTGGTATAGCAAAAAATATCACTATTATTTCCATGTGGATCAATATTAATATTTATTATGAGTATAATTTGATTATGCTGCAAGTTTGAAAAATATCCTGACATAACCATGAAATCTGAATAAGTCATATTGTTTGTTAGTTCAACTTTAAAATATAGAATATAGTTTATCATAAAAATAACATAACAACATTTAAAATGAGAAAATGAGTGTTATGTGGCATCCTGAAAGTATTGTAATAATTTGGAATGGACATTGTAGAGTTAAAGATGCGAGTGACCAACATTCTTTATAAACAAGAGAAGTTTGTTGAAGTGGAAAACATGTAAAGTGGAAGATTAAATACATTTGGTCTCTTTCTCTCTCACACTTGCTTTATCACACTCACACACACTCAAGCACACACCAGCTCACATCTTAATTACTGAGGCTTGATGGGTACTTAACCTTGCCCCTTGCTGCTTATGCTAATGCAGAGAGGTCAGGAATGTGCTGATTGGCTGGCTCACTGTCAACTCAGCCGGAAAACTGTCGGAGCAAGATGAGAGGATGAAGAAGGAGAGGAAACTGAGGAGCAAGGGCAGGGAAAATATAAGGAAAAAGAATAAAGGATAAGACAAGAAGAGATGTATAGCATATAAATCAGTTACACTATATCAAATTTGTTCAATTCCTGTAAATTAAGCTGCGCAAATCACAACAGTTGATATTCAAACACATCTTTTGTAAAGTCAAGGGGTCAAGGAAATAGGTCATTGTGTTGAGAAGCACACTGAAGTAATCATGATGCAGATATGTACATCTCAGTTACACAACCTTTCCTCACCAGTATGACCTCATCCAGTAAGCACCATGTTTGTTAAGGAGCATATGGCTAGCTCTGTGTGTGTGTGTGTATGTGTGTGTGTGGGTGTGTGTGTGCGCGTGCATGCATTGATGAGCTCATCCTCTTCACCCCTGTGAAGCTATCTGTATAGGGCTGAGGTTGTTTCGCAGCAGGGAAAGTTATTAAGTGGACACACACAAACACACACACATGCGGATCACAGCTGTTAGACTGTTGTGGATTTTTTTTTGAAAAAAATGAAACTGAAAAATTCATCAGGATTAGTACTTATCATTAAACAACTTGTGTTTTATAAAAGACCACTAAATAATGGAAAAAAAAATAAGGAAAAGAATAAAGCTGCTCATATTTTATAAAAGTGACATAGATTTGAGATATTGTCGTGTGAACATGTGTGAAGACATCAGCATTGCGTCAATGTGCTCGTCACTATCACCTTATTTCAGTCATGCTCTTGTAAATGGCACTGTAGGAGACTTTCATAATATTTCAGTGGAAGGCTTCTCTTTCGCTGTAAGTTTTGTAGTGAGAAAGTTGAAGAGGTCGTTATATAGGTCATTCAGAGTGGTACATCTTAATGCCTAGAGTTATTTTAATGTCATATTTGCATCAAGGGACTTCTCTAAGTCAACCTGATCAATTCAGTTGGACATTTAGTCTGGTCTAATTTGACTTATTCACTGTGTCCACTCAGCTGTTAAAAACCAGTATGTACAGCACAGTCTTCCCTGCCATACATACAACAGAGGTCATACATGTATGCATACACTACTCTGGGCTTTTGCCATTGCCGTCTGTGCCCATGTGTATGTGTGTGTGCAGTATGTTCCGAGAATGTGGGTGTGTGGACAGTGTGTGTGGGTGTTTGTGTGTGGTCTCGAGGCTATGGAGAGCAGTAACAGAGTTGACAGGGGGCCGTAGAGATTTAGGGCGAGGTGCCAAGGATGCCAACAAAAACACGTGCGCGCTCACTCACAAGCACACACACACACACACATACACACACCTTGTCCTCTGATCTCGTGGGGCATCTGCTCTGGTCCGGGTCACTGGCAGTGAGCGCTCGGTCATGCTCAAAAGTATCACCAAGGCAACCGCATGGCATAATCCCATTCCATCTTATCCCATCCACGAACTGTGTGCGACGTGATTGGCCCGTTCCCCCTGGGGCGCTGAGGCGACGGTTCAGGCGCTGTCTGCTTACTCTCTGTGTCAGCTATGGCTCCGAGTCTGTGGGCGGAGAGCAAGTAGCACATTAAAGCAACGTGTGGTGCATTTTGGCAGGAGACGGTGTAAATTATGTAGACGCACCCCTACTGTGTGTGTGTGTGTGTGTCTGTGAGAGAGAGTATGAGTGTGCAGTGATACCAGTATGAGTCCTTCATGAAGAATCATGTGGTGCGAACAAGCTAAATCTCTGTCTCTCTCAGTGTTTCTTTTGTTTTTTTTTGCCCTCCTCTGTTGCACTTCACCGAGTCTTGAAAGTTTACGTCCATCCACTTTCTTATGAAGTATGTTGTTCTAAAGTAATGTTCTGCTGCTACATCCCTCCCTGCTTCTGTCTGTTTTCAAGTCTGTTTACACCAGAGAAGACAGTCACAGTAGTGTGGATATTATTTGTTACCTTCTATCGTAAAGGTATAAGGTCAAATGGATAAAAACTAATGATTTTTGCAGCATGGTAGAAATGCGTATTTCTAGAGATCAATAGAGGTGCAGTTTCTCTGAATGTGCTGTTACAACAGTTTCATCTGTGGTGAGGCATCTTATCTAACAGACTGTTTCATGTTTGTTGACATCTGTAGTAATTTGTTGTTACCTGCTCAGCAGCTGTATGCCAGTAAAAGGTAGATTGGAAAGTGAAGATGAGAACAGCCACTAAAATAACCCTGAAGAACACAAACAGCTTTGAATAATGAAGATTATAACGAAAAACACTTTTGTTACTGCCTTCAGTTCTCTTCGCTTCACTCCTCTGCTCGTCTTTCACCAAATGTAACTTTAATTTTTTCCTCCCTCTGTATTCACATGACAGTGTAAGTTGGCTTTGAATTAAGCTGTCTGCCTTCACCTTTCTCTCTCTCTCCTCACCTTGCTCACTCACACGCCTTCCTCCAACTCCATCACTCCCTCCCTTTGTTTTCCCGAAGAATACAAACATAGTCTGAATTAAAACACAACTGACAGTTTGCATCCAGTTTCATTGCTCCTCCTCTGTCCTCCACCCATCCCACGCTCCCTCCCTCTCTCGCTCCAGCTGTCAGGAGGCTTCATTATTAAAGATTCATGCCTGAGTCTGGGCAGCTCTTCCAAGAGCTTTTGTCAGACAGATCGAGTGTCTCAAATCTCACTGTCACTAACTGGAGGTGACATAAGAGACTCACACAGATCCACATGCACACACAACGGAACACACACACAAATGTGCGTGCACACACACACACACTCCTTTCAGTTACATACACAGTTTTACTATCTCCTCTGCCCTTTTAAATTCACATAATCGTAAAAATGGGATTCTTTGAGCTACTTTTCAATTCCAAGAATTAGTCATTACATAAAATTTTGTAACAGTTGACTCTCTTGCCTGTGACCACTTCATGTTGTGCCTGACTGTTCATGTGTGTAGTAAATATTGCATTTTACACTGAGCATGATGTCACAAATGCCCAGTTTTGGCTTTTGTCATTTAAAATCATACTTGTCACATTAGTGACAGTACTTTTTTGCAAAACAAAAGCTTAAGTGTGCGTGTGTAAAGGAGGCCTTAGTAGGTACCTGCTACTTGATGTCCAACCAACTTGCCCTGTACCCTGTGATTCTGTGCAAAATTCATATCAGAGTTATGTTTTCTAGCTGATTTTCTCTTAAGTACAGATGATAAGAAGTTTCTGTATTGAGAAATATTGTTTCTGGGTATGTTTATACTTTATAGAAAATGAAGGCAGGCCCTGTCATCGAAGGGCATTGCTTAGTGAGTGTGTGTCTGTTTGTGGCACAGGCATTTGTGTGCATTACAGCTCCATCAGACCAGTTAATCTTTATTAATGACATAGGAAAACAGATTTTCAAATCATTTTTGGCTGCATATCTAAGATAAACAAGTTTCTCTCTGAAGGCTTCCTGCTTTGCTGTCACTGAACATTGCAATTGGAAAATATCAACTTTAGAAATTTTAGGTGATTTTTCCATTCAACACACAAAAGCATTGTAAGCCTGTAATACATTTGTCATGAAGTGGCCAGTCAAGAACCATGAGAAGTTAAGGTTGAACTTGAATTTGAGATTGCAGTGTGCTGTTGTGGTGTAAACTCTCCATTTGTACCACCATATCTTTTTTTTTAATCAGTCAAATTAGAAAAAAAATGGCTGGAAGTGTGCAAACTGTTTTGCAACAGTAGCTGTCAATTACTTCTGATGTTAATCTCATCCTCTATTTTTTTTCTTTAATTCTTTTTCATACAGAAAGGCCCAGGACCAGCAGAAAAAGGTTGTAGTAGCGGGTTGTGTTCCCCAGGCTCAGCCACGGATGGACTACCTCAAAGGACTCAGCATCATTGGGGTATGTATACCTTTGTTAACTTTGACTTATACGAAAGAGATATTCTGACGACCTTTGAGGAGTACAGACAGACACAGACACACACACACAGATTCACGTACACCCTCAGAAACAGACAGTTTGACCCGTCATTCACCTGTCTGCCAACCCACTGTGTCTGTGCTCTTCTGGGCTCCCTGCTGCTTAGTTGATCAATAAACCTCCTCAGGAGACCGAGATACCAAGATGAACATGTTGGGAAGGTGAAAGACTATATATTGGAAGGAGGGAGAAAAAAAATATAAGGAAAACAGGGGAAAGAGGAAAAGGGGAGAGACCCTGACATAGTTCAAAAAAAGAAGAAAGGAAGTGCAGTACATTTGAAAGATTAGGGCCAGAGACTGATGATAGAAAACTTTGTGGATAAGAACTGTGACACAAGTAGCATGACCCTTTATAATCATTTGTATTAGTTAAGAAGAGTTTCGAGTTTAATTTGAAATTAACTTAAATGCATGGAAAATAAGATTTTCATATTATATCATAAATTATGTTATATGTTAAATACATGCATGTTCCCTAAACTTTAATTCAGTCTGATGAGGCCCCACTGGTCCCCCGTGGTGGCCCCTGAGGGGACCAGGGCCCTCAAAAAACCTTGGGAAACCAGATTTGTTTGGATTATTAATGATACCTGCACATATTTTTCTAATCATTATTATGTTTTATTGCAAGCCCATTTTCCTGTAAAACGTCAGAGCCAGAACTGGTTATTTGTTTGTAGACTTTTTTAAAGTGAATTAAAAACTGAAATATTGCAGCTTGCATAAGTATTCAACCATTAGCACTTGGTGGAGTCATCATTTGCTGTAATTACAGCTTTGAGTATTTTGACGTAAGTATCTTCCAGCTTTGCACAGAGTTTGGGAATAACTTACTCCTCATCCACGTGGCAGATTTGCTTCAGGATGATGGGATGACGCTCGTTAACCACAATTTTTAAACAAAACCACATGTTTTCAATTAGCTTAAGAGCTGGACTGGGCTATTGTAGAGTATTTGCCTTTTTGTTTTTTAACCACTTCTATGTTATTTTGGCCTCATGCTTGAGTTCATCATCCTTCAAGACTTTCTTTTGAGCTTCAGTTTCTCTTGCAGTATCTTCCTAAATTTTACTCCATCAAGATGCCCAGTTCCTGCTGAGGAAAATCATCCACACTGCATGATGTTGCCACCGCAGTGGTTCATGGAAGGGTTGGTGGTTGCTGAGGCAGGGGCAGTGTTGGGTTTAAACCACAGGTAGCTCTTCGAATTGTGGTCAGAAGTTCTATTTTAGTCATTCTCTGGCTTTCTGACAAACTCCAGATGTGCTTTGATGTGGTTTTTATGGAGTCATGGCTTCTTTCTAACCACATTCACATGCAGACCAGTTTAAGTCAAAGCTCTTGATATGGTTGAGGGGTTCACCTCCTCTCCACTTTTGTTTGTGTCTCATTCTGAAAGATGGGACTGAGTCTTTGATAGTGGGAGTTTATATAAGGACTCCAGTCTTTGTTTCAAAATTGTTAAATCAATATAACATGTTAGAACCGAGGACTTGTTGAGGGTTAATGTCAATATATTTTATTTAGTTTTTTAAATCTCGCAAGTAATTATGTAAATAAAATTAACACAGACATTCTTTTACCATTAAAAACACAATGTGAAGTTATGAAAACATGTCTTGCAGTTCAGTACGACACAGATGTGTGCACCATGCATAAAAATGAAGACATCTATTTAATATTTAGGAGAGCAAAATAATTCTTAAAGTGCAAGAAAGCATACAGTCAATTAATTTTAATGTATCATAAATGTGTGCATTCTTTTGTTCACTCCATGCTCATGCAAAAACAAAGATTTGCCTTCTGAATCCCTGCAGAGAATCGTGATCTTAATTTTACATAATGCTGAATTTTACATAATGCTTGTGTAAATACAAACTGCCTCTTTGCAAATTGGTATAAATGAAACAGTCTCATAAGCAATATTAGTTACTGCCACTGTCTTTACAATAATGGGTGAGGGGTGTCTCAAATGTTACGTTAAATATCCTTTACCATAAATAATGTAATTCCATTTAAGTAAACACGCCACCATGTAACATAATTACAGTCAAATCAAGTGACGTGTATGTATAATCAAATTACATTCAGATAAACATGTAATAGCCTTCAGGGAGAGGCACAAACATCTGGGAAGTTTACCACTGTCGGTCCTTTCATTGTTATGACTAGATTGGATTATGTAGTGATACACACACACACACACACGCACACACACTAATGAATGCAAGCACATGCAGCCAGACAAACTGAGACGGAGGTGTACGAGTCTACACACACTCCCCTCGAGTACACTTGGTAGTTACAATCAACCACACAATGACAGTGACAGTTGGTGGGTTATGCAAATTGGATGCAAATAGCCACCTCTAAATTTGTATATAGTGATTGCACTAACGGCAAGATAAGGGGTGTCGTTAAAAAAGTGCATCCTGTTGAATTCATTTCGTTTAATCGGCCTGTGTCAGCCTTTTTGTGTATTTCTGCTCTGTGTCCCTGCCTGAAGCTGCTGTGAAATGAATGGCAGTCTATTGTGTGTAAGGTACACAGACGGTCACGTAACCTAAAGTATTTTCCAGCCCTGAACCAGACATGTCACATCCTGTATCTGAGACACATCACACACAACCACATGGCTAGGTAATCAGAGGATTACAGTTGGTAAGCACTAAGCATTGCTGTAAACATGAGAAGCACGCACAGCAGTCTTCTCTGCATTCAGTATGTATGTATTATTCCTTGTAAAGGACAGTTGAGATAAGATGAGCCCACTTTATGGTCTTTTTTGATCTTTTAGTCCAGTTACTCACACAATTATGTGCACTTTGCATTGTTGCTCATTTTAGTATAATTTGACAGTTCATGTAACCAAATAAGCTGGGTTGCAATGATTCTGTGAGTTTCAGAGAACTTTTAGTTTCTTTATCCATAATAAGCCAGAGGCTTATCCATTGTGTTTACTCAGGACAGCTCTGTTGTTTGGAACATTTCTAAATACAGGTGATCTCTCTCTAGTCTTTCAATAATATTTAGACAATCCAGGTGAATAAAGCAGAGCTGGATATGAATCAGAATTGCTGCTGCTACTTTCCCTGTTGTAGAGGTGTTGTGGGTACACATATAGCCATTTATTCTTATACGTTAATCTTATCTTCCCATTTTGTCACGTCTGAGCTATTTTATTCTGTCGTATATTAAAAATTTGATAAATAGGCTCTACAAAAGCAGAAATAGAATAAAGAAAGTGAGGACATTAGAAGTGGGAGGGAAGGTGAGTGAAATGCTGTCAGGAGAAATACTTTTTTGTTCCTCACTTCTTTCTCTTTCCGTCTCTCTCTGTCTCTTGCTCTCATTTACTTCTTTGCCTTTTATCTTCATTCAAAAAGTAAAAGAATGGCAGATTTTTAAAGTCTGCGCTGTTCTCTGGAAAATACTCATGGTCTTTTGCTCGTCAGCTCAACCTCCTAATGGCCTGATCTTGCCTTTTCCCTCCATCAGTTGGTGGAATTTCAGAGTTTCGCCTCATTGTTCTGCAGGATTTTTCTTCATAGTTTGCAAAGAGAAACATAACTTGTTCATCACTAGATTATTTTTATTCTTACCATATGATCATATGTCTGCCACCGTCTCTACCTTTTTCATTTCTGCCTCTTGGTTCTCTTTCATTAATTCCTATCACCAGACACTGTCTCACTCAGAAGTAATAGAGTTAGAATTTCAGCTACATTGAAACCTTGTGGCATTTAGGAAATCTTTATAACTTAATCCTGGCTGGAGAAAACTTAATGTGATTGTACCTGTTTGTCTTTGTGCATACTGCATTTTGCCTCTGTGCATAGTTGCATGCCCACCTTGTTTAAATGTGGATCGGTATATGTGTTTGTGGCTTGTCAATATCAGGCGTTTGTCTGGCTGCATGGACTTTGTCGGCATCAATAAACTTTTCCCATGTGTGTCTGTTTGTATTTCAGGTCCAACAGATTGATCGGGTGGTGGAAGTAGTGGACGAGGCTGTTAAAGGTATTTGAACACATCGACACACAGCCATACAAAAGCACTTATTGTATGAGGAAGTAAGCAGCAATGCATTGATCAACATCATTTATTCATCTTAGATGAATGAATGAGAGTTCTTTCACGGTTGAAATAGGAAACCAAGTTTTATTTCAGCTTCAGCTCTGCATAGAAATGATTTTCAGTAAAGAATGATTGCTGTTTATTGATCTAAAAAAAGAATTGATTCTGAGCAATTGTCTGTAATAATGTACAAGTTAGAGTATGTCAGAATGGAAAAATCAGTGTTTATTCTGATCTTATTGTGTTTTGAGTTGAAATGTTATGCCTGACAGCACTTTTTGACTCTATCCACTTTTTCATTGTTGAAAATTCAACGTTTCTCATCACAAAGCGCAAAGAAAACTTACTTTTGACATCAATGCTCAGTGTCAGTAGTGGTTTAGATTACTGTTCAGTATTTCAAAGCAAAGCAATCAGTGCTGCTTTCAGATCCTATCTGTCTTGTTGTCTGAGTAGCTTGGGAAGAAGTCCTCTCTGTCTGAGAAGCCCACTGACAGCGAGACAGACTCACATGGAAGTGATTAGGTCATTCATTTAAACTGCTAGCGAACCAACGCACTTAACTGTTTAATGAAGGTCAGACAGAGTTTACAGTGTAAGAGTGCCCAGTCAAGCTGTCATACACCCCCAGCTGTTCTCTAATATAGAACAGACTGGGTTTACTCACTGTGTGTGTGTGTGAGTGACTGTTTTACACTGCAGGCCTCACTCTTAATGAAGGACAGCTGAGCTGAGGCTTAATTTTACAATGTGTCATCAACACTAAATCGTCTGGTTACACATACTCTCACATTCACCCACTGTAACTTTTAATCCCCCCTTTCTTCTCTGTGATTTGCTCATTCTCTCCTTTTCCTTCCCTTTCCGTCTTTCTCCTGTTTTCCGGGGATCTTTTGATCTCTTGCGTCCTTTCTCTCCCCTCCCTCTGCCTTCACACTGCCTTGGTCCATCCCTTCTACCTTTATTCTCTCCCTCTTCCCCCCTCCTTCAGCCCCTCCATAGAAACTAATTTCCCCGGTATCATTACAGTTCTTTATGACCTCGTATAAACTGAGAGCTGTTTTTTCAGCTCAGAGTCCTGGGCATAAACCTTTAAGCTAGGGAATTTGCCTTTGGTAATGGCTACTAAAATACTTACTTCAATGAACTGCTAATAGACACAGGTCTTTGCTACACCAAAAAATTGCTTGCAGGTCTGTTTTCCGCATGACAAGAGCACTGGTTTGCTTTTATAAGTTTGGTTCTTGAGGTGTGAGACTAGCTATTCTTTGCATCTAGGCCCAAAAGAAACATAACAATTTTGCTACTATTAAACTGCTTTAATCAAGGTACAGCTACCTGACATAAAGCTCAAGTTACTACTTGCTGTAAATGGCAGGACATTTTTATCTTTTAGTTGTCTCACTTTCTCACTTTAGGTTGCTGAGCCTGCACACAGTACTAATATTTATGTATTCACACACGTAAGAGCTGCTGCCTGGTCTTGTGATGCTTAATACTGTGCGGCGTCAGTGATTTGGTGGGTAGTGTTGTTACTGTGGTCACAAGTGTGCTTATCCAATCAAAATTTTTTTTCAACTGTGCCAGATGTTGATTTTCTTGCTATCAACAAACACAGTTTTTGATTTATCTTGTATTCTTCTTAGCCCTCTGGCAGATCCATAAAAATTAATTATTGACACCCATGAATACACATTTGTGCAGGGGCATCCAGCCAGATTTTATGTCTCTTAGTGATGCTCAACAAACACAAACACAAACAAACACGAGAGGAATTGGTTGTTTGATGAGTGAAATGCATTAAATGCATACAGAAGCTAACAAAAAGATTAAAATGTGTATTTTTTTATATGTTTTTTCACTTATAAAGGAACAAAGAGTTCCGCTGAAGACTGATCTTTGCACCGTTAATAAATAACTGCGGTGCCTCTCTTTTTATAGGGCCATTTTGATGTCTTTGTTTTTTTATTGGCCTCCTAATATTGATCTTCTCTCACTGAGATGATAGCCTTGGATGATACAATTTCACCTGATATTCTTTTATCTTTTAGGAGCTGAGATTTAGTGCGTGTTTGTTTGAATGACATCGAAACTGGGGGCAGAAAAGGTTAGACAGGCTAATGTATCTACTTAGCCACAGATCAAAGGGCTATATAGCACCGAAACAACCACATGATCCTTATTTCACCAGGGTAAACAATCTGTTTGCATACATCATTGTTAAAAAAGTAAAACAGGAGTATAAAGACATTAGAGAAAAGAGAGAGACGGTTAAATAGGAGGAAGCAGAAATGAAGAGCACGCACAAAGGGACAAGTTAATACATTCACATTTATATTTTAATTCATCTGAAGATATTCTAATGTCTTTTAATACTTAGTGACCTCTCTTCTGGGAAAGACGGTGACGAGCTCTGTGGAGGAGCTTGTCATTGTCAAGCATTAAAGCCTCTTGCATAGCTTTTTAAAGGAGGTGCTCTTTTGAAGTAGTTAAATTACAGCACAGTGTAGCATTGCGAGGTGATTTGATGTACATCGTAGACATTTTACATCGACACTGATGCGCCTGACATTTGGAAATGAAATAAACAGCTTTTTATGTCGTACATATCTGATAACTTGTTATATCTAGAGGACGAATGAAAAGCATTACACCCGTCCTGTCCTGCTCATCTGCCACCTTTGTCCCTCCGTTCCAATTTGCCCCCACCCCCCGATCCTGTCTGTGGCTTTACAATCAAACCGGGGAGCACAACAAGACCCGCCACTTATGAGACATCAGATACAGGTCAACAGGTCAATCTTTTAGCTCCCTACCTCTCTGATCCGACCATCCATCTGGCCATCCTGTACATCTTTCATCTGTGATGCATTTTTTTCTATCACCCACCCATCCATCCATCTACCTTTTCATCCATCTCCCCTTGCCTCCCCTCCCTCCTTTTCACTACCATGTTATAATGGGCCGTTACGAGTGGATAGCAGGATTTATGTCGGTTTTTATTTATGAAGGAGAGAAAAGAACAAAGGAGAGAGAGATTGGAAAAACGCAGGAGGGACAGGAGGAGGGCAGTCTCTAACTGGGTGCAGAGTGATGTGTGTTTCTGTGTCTGTGCAGGGTTGCCCGTCACAGCAGTTGGCCTCTCTAAACTCTGTAATTGAGATGACAAATAGTGCAGCATTCTTCAGTTTTCTTCAGAAACTCAAGTTAGCTATTTTATCTCTTTCTCCCCATTCATGGTCCCCTAGGCCCTGAAATTGACTTTGGCTTTGGTGGCACTCCTGGAGTGATTCCATGCTGGTAGTGGGATTATTTCTTGCGTCATTGGTGGCAGTCACATTGACAAGGAGTCCTGTGCAATTTTATAGAGGAAAAAAAAGAGTATGTGGGGAATTTCCAAGTCTTAAATGAAGGGACAATCTCATAATTTGGAAAAACATGTGGAAATCCAGCATCATACTGGTAATTGCTTCCTCCCAAAACTCTGTGTAAGCAATTAGGCTTTGGTAACTTTATTTTCCCACAACTGTAACCATCAGAAACACATGTATAATATGAACAATCTGGAGAAAAAAAGAGAATTTCAAAACAGATTTTAATGCAGTCTTTCACCAACAGGGCCCAAGCTCAAGCTAAATTAATGTCATGCCTTTTTTTCCCCCCAGTCTATGAAGCTGCACATCTCCCAAATGTAAGCTCCAAAGTTCATTGTTTAACCTCAACAATGCAAGTCATTATGGCTGCACTCGCTCAGTGATAGACTGCCACTCTGTGTTTTGATAATATTCATAAAAAACATTTATTTATTTATTTATCGTGTATCAGTATTATTTGTGATCGGTGCTGTACTTGCTGGATTGAGTCATTTCATTATTCACAATGGATAGGTTAGGTTCTCATGCGCTTTCAAATAATTAAGTGTAGTTTTAGCTACGAAATCATCTACTCTGTTTTCTCTTTTATTTGGAAACAATATGTGTAATTTGGAAGTAATATGTATAATCGAGGTTCAAACCGAAGGGAACTAATTTCCAATGCTTGTAAAAAAGGGAACACAGCTGAATGAGTTTTACCTTAAGACCTTGTCAAACTTTATTTATCTTCATTTTTTTAGCCATCATTAACATTCTCTCTCATAGGACATTTGCTGATTAAAATGCTGATAAAATGTTTATAGCAGTAGCTTATGAACATGTGAAACTGTGAAACTTAACTGCTAAAGGTAGCATTTATTGATGAATAAATTGTTCGATCAGTTGACAGATGGAGCAAAGGTTAGGCAATGGAGGAAAGAATATCGGAGCACACATGAATTTCAAATCCATGTTTCGTGATCAAAGGACGGCCTCACCGACAGTTAGCTAGAAGAAAGCTTGGCTGAACGTCCTCCAAGTCCCAGCTGTTTTCCACGAGGGGAGTTTTCTAATTTCCTTGCTTGTACTGGGATATTACGACCAGTCACGCCTCACCGATTGGCTCTTTGTCCTCCTCTGGGGCAGATTGTCATTTTTATCTACCAATTGATAGCCACGCTTCCTGCCCTGAGCCCACCCTCCCAGGAGACCCATGTAAAGCGGATGAAAACAGGAAGACAATTCCATCCCTCAGTGCCTACGTCTCACACACCCTCTAGCTGCCAGCCTACTCAGTGGTTGGAGGGAACTGCATCCCATTTCCGTACATCGAAAGCTTGACATCACATGCTATTAGTGTTCAGACTCAGCTCAGGATATTTTTATTTGCTTCTCTAACACAGTTCGATATTTACATGGTTGATAGCACTTGGTAAAGTATGTAAGTGGAGAAACCATTTTATTTTAAATGGCCCCACCTGTCTTTAACTGTGGTCCACCTCTATTGATTATCATGGTGATACCAATATAGTTTACCTCAACAAGATTATTATTTTCTTGCCATTTTTCCCATTTTGTGTGTTCTTATTCATTTCTGGTTGATTTAAGGTGCATCCAGTGACTGAGGTTGTATGATTATTCAGTTAAATGTTTCTTAACTGTTAATTTTCAATCTCATTCAACCTCCTCTCACCCAAAACTTTTAAAAACCTGGCTTTCGCTTTGGTATTATGTTCATGGGTGCAAGCTTGCATGTGAGTGTGTGTTTGTACTGTATGTGTGTGTGTTTGTAGAGACAGACTAAAGAGAGAGGAAATGAACCAACCATCCAAATGCTGAACTTGCCTTTTTTACTCTTACATTTCTCTTCTATTTTTGTGTCCATGAACATTGTAAATAATCTCCTCCAGCTGTTTGTTCTGTTGAGCAGTTTTGCAAAATGAACAGGTCAGCTAATGTATTTTTATCTTGATCCTATTCATTTTGTACATGGAAATGTGTAACAAACTGCAGGAAAAAAGGTTATACTTTTTTTCTGTCATTTACAGGCCACTCAGTTCGTCTTTTGGGTCAAAAAAAAGATGGAGGCCGGAGGCTTGGGGGAGCAAGACTGGACCTGCCCAAGATCAGGAAGAACCCTCTGATTGAAATCATCTCCATTAACACTGGGTAAGACACAGACATACACAAAAAGAGCACGACTCATAAAATAATCTGCCCTAACTTTGAATTCAACTTCTCTGCCATTTAGTTCTATGGTGTGTGTGTGTGTGTGTGTGTGTGTGCTCACTCTCTTTCTGTGCACAGCCACTTAAACAGAGCCCCTCTGTGCTTCTAATTTTACCAGTTTCACATGGTTTACTCGGGATGTTCATGTTAGTATGTGCAGAACCTTATAGTGATTTTTGTTCTTCAGATGTAAATGTGTCAAAAACTCAACAGGTGTCTTCCATTTTGTCTTCACTTTAATTTGACATCAATCCCAAATGCAGGAAAGGAAACAGAAACAGTAGCTTAGTAACGTAGATGGACCTCCCTTCTGTGTAACATTTTTCATCATAGCTGTGATGTTCTGTATTAACACATTATGTCCTCTTTAAGTAATGTTTCCTGCTGTTTGAGGATGCTTCTACTGTGTGTTTGGTTATATGTTAACACTAACAGCAATGCCAGTAAAGAGGATTTTATAGTGTGGGTTCCCTCAAGTTGAATTTTAGTGACACAAAGGTCAGCACATTAGCATTAGCAAATGCTTGTTTGTTTTTCCCCTGGTCACCTGACCTTACACAGTGACGTTATGCCCCACCAGTTTGAGAGTCACTGGTAGAGAAGGATAAATGAATGTCCAGATTGTAGATTAAATGTATTATGGGATGGATGGATAGGGAAATGGACTTGACCATATCCATGTGTTAAGAAGCACAAAACGCAGACCCCCACACCGACTTGTGCACCCACATTTTTATGAGCTAATTTCATGTTGTTTACAGATCTGTGTGTCTATACTAACCCATGTGCTGAAGTCTCAGTGGGCTAGTTAAAAAGGGTTACGACAGACTAATTCCACTGAGCTGGGCCTCCACTGATGATAATCCATCTATCATCCTGCTGCATGCCCTCTGCGCTTATACACTAATGGCTTGCCTCACAAAGCGAGGAAGTAAATATCTTGTAGACACAGCAATAGTGTTCTGTTAGACCGGAGCTTTGTTGGTTTAAAGAAATACATTTTGGTCTTGCAATAATTTAAGTCCTATGGTTTTATAACTAGCTGACACTAAAACAGCCGTGGAGTTGTAGGCATGAGATGAACAAAGGTTCATCATCTCCTTGTTTATGACTGTTATCTATATGTTTGTTATTGTCAGTTGGGGGGTTTTCAACTTATTACTTTCTGCAGCAGCTTTCTTGTCCATGGAACATTGTGACTCCCTAATAAGAAGGCTGTAACTTGTTTTTTTAGGTCCTGATGTATTGGTTATTAGTGTTTTATTACCAGAGGAGGCATTTTTATGTTTATTTTGAATGTGATAGTAAAGCAGTAGATATACAGTGTGATGCTGAGGAACCATCACTTCAGCATTGTCACAATTAGTATCATCCATGTCATTTTTGTACTCTTTATGGGTTTTTAAAAAAAATTTATTTTGTGAGAACATAAATTGCAAATTACCAATAATAATAAGCAAAATTGAAACTTCCATATTATATTAATGTTTACCTAACATGTTTATCAACATTGTGTTGTGATTATTTTCTCAACTCATGATACGCTCAGCTTGAATTTAAAGAAGCATCAATTCAGAAAAAAACACTGAGAGCTTTCCTAAAGAGTTGACTGTGTCTTACATGTTTAGATTCTAAGCAGCTCAGCGGTCCTTATTCCCGACTAAAGCTTCTTTGACTACATCAAATCTAATACAGCTGTAAACACTGTAAATCCAACTGAGTCCGCCATAGTATTTTGGATAAACTGACACTTTTGGTCACCACTAAATTAAGCATCTAGCAGTTTTGTTTAAAGGACAAAAGTGGAGGTTTGTAAACAAAAGAAAATTCCACAGTGAAATAATTTTTTTATTAAAATTTTTTAATTTGTTTTATTTTTAAGTCTTATTCACTGCTTCTCTGTAAATGAAAAAATTCTACCAGCAATGTCATATGATTGGCTCATTTCTGGTTTTGTTGTTATGAATAGCTACAACAGATGCAGACACACTGTTTTTGGCCCTTTTACAGCCTGTGTGTGTGTGTGTGTGTGTGTGTGTGTGTGTGTGTGTGTCTTTTTTGTCCGATGATAAATGGATATCGGTCTCTCTCAGTTCCTCTACTCACCATTTCCACTTATATGTGAATTTGTGGGCCTTTTATTCTAGATGAGCTCATTTTTGCACGTCTCCCATTTTGTGAGTTTGTGTGTTGTGGTATGTGTGTAGATGTCAGTCCCTTGCCAGTCTCTGTCCAGCAGGGGGTCTGTATCTGATCCAGATGAACTCTGTGTTGTTTTTCAAAAGGGTCAGACTGGCTACAAATAAATCCCCTTGTTTTTACTCTTTTAACTGGAACTCGGGGGAATTACATGAATATCTAAATCAGGTGATTCAGCCACCGACAAATCTCTCCCAAATAATACTGGGGGTGCTGAAAATCAATCTCAGTTTGTCAGTGTGTCATTGGTGTAATGGTTTTCTTAATATATGTGTGTGTGTGTATGTGGTACTAAAATAAAGGGAGAAAGAATGTGCTCTTTGTGTTTTCTGTTTTTTTGCAGACTATCTATTTGAAAAGTTGCTTTGACGTTGCAGTGACATCATTGGTGACATTTGTCAAATGAAGAAACAGAGAGATCTTTGTTTGACACAGACACACACATCAGTTGCAGCTGTTTTCTAAAGTACCTCTACTTCAAAAGAGATCAGTTGAAACTGTTGATTTGTTGTTCGTGTGGCCTTTAATAGATCAAGGTTATTGTGCATGAACATGAGGGATACACTCATTCAGAGTATCTTTATGTAAAGCTGTGTATTTTGTAAAATTTGGCACCTACAAGGCTTCTACAACAATTTTTCAGATGTTGTAGACGCTTACTATAAACAAAACTGTGCCATGTCCTAAAAGCTGTGTTATTGAATAAGCCTGCATGCTCAGACATTTTGAACTGTGTTGCAATCAAAGTTTGGATGAACATTTTGCATATGATTTAAAAAGAATACCAAGCCAGGCTAAAATAACCTGAACCAGGGATAATATGCTGCTTACACCTCTCTGTATGCCGAAATGAGCTAACATATGATCAAAAACACATCAGTTAACAAATTTGCTAACAGGGTTAAAAAACAAGCAAATACCATGACATGTATATCTTAGCAAGTAGGTTTTTATTAGTTATTGGTCAAACAGCAAGACATCCACCTCAGTGTCTGTCATGCAGCCTTTTATTTCATGAAACTCTTACAAACAACTAAAGGTTCCCAAGTGCCTTTTTCTTTACAGAAGACAACCGTGAAATTTTTCCTCCTTTTATTTTTTTTTTGCTACACATTCATATTCATAAGCAAACCCATTGACTCCCTTAAATTACTCCACACAGTAATTTTAGTCTGTATCTGACAGATGAACCAACTGTACCTCATCACCTTTACTTTCTTGGTGAAAAAATCCTCACAATGGCCTGACATTGAGTTTCACCAGGGACTACCTATGAAAAATTTAATTTCCTGATAAAATTGATTCACAATATTAGTTTCATTAAGTTGCATATTAATTCATTTGCACCCATTAAACCAAATTAGATTGGATTTTTTCCCCCTACCAAGTTAATTTATCCCCATCAGAAAATAAATTCAAGGCAGTCCAGCTACTCCTCAAATACTCTCTGGCTTATTATTAAAGGAGCGTTGTCAGGTTGCTCCTGGGCCATTAGCACAGCTATTTAGAGTCATCCTTACCTGAAATTTTAAAGAGCAAAATCCCATGATTATTAATCATTTTAAAAACATCACTTTTCACCAATTTTATCTTCATAACTGTCAACAACTTAATTTCAATCCATTTATATTGTTTTCTTTTGAAGTTTCACTTTGATTATTTTTCAGTTGCAAGAACAGTGAGCACTAACAGCTTATTACAATTACAAAGGAAGAATATTGGGGGGGGGGGGGTATTGCTAATGTTGACTTAATTCACAAACTTTAAAATGTACCCAGTACCTAGATTTAAGGATACTCCAGTTTTAAGATGAAATTTGGCATGTGATGTGTGCTACATTGCAGTTTATTGTAATAGATCACAACTTCATTGTCATACAGTGACATTCAGCCAATGTAGAAACAGTAGTTTGTTTTTTTGACATATCATTTCTCAACAGTGGTTTTCACATTATACCTGGGGGTGCTGGAAGGAAGTTCCCTGAAAAGGGGGGTTCGATTAAGTTTTGGGGGTGTTTTGATGAGTAACACCAAAGATTTACAAGATGAAACTGGCAGCTACTACTTGTTAAAGAATGTGGACTACAACATCGTAAAACAAGCCCATTCCAGTCCAACCAGGGAAGACTCATTAACACAGTTTATCCATCAGGCTTTCTGTAGTGCAACATTGTGCTGCCATCTCAGGAACAGGATGTCAGACTATTTTCATAAAATTAACCAACATGGTGTTTTCTATTTCAAAACGGACGCTCTCTTCTTGGTATTTCTCATGGAAGAAATTAGGTTTCATTTTCTTGAAAATATGAATTTCTCCCAGGGACCCGCCATGTTAATGCCATGGTAACAAATTTAAAACAGGGATATTAGATTTGCAGACTTGGCATGAAAGCCACTCAGAGTCCCGAAAGACACTGTGACAGTTTTCTAAAACCAAACACCTGCTACCTAGAAGCTAAGCCACAGCAAAGCCATCAGCCAACTTGATTCCAGCTGGGACCAGTGTTTTTTTTAACACCATAACTGTCCTCTGCAGTTTTTCCAAAAAGGTCTCACTTGGTCCTGAGTCTTTGGTTCAAACTGGCCTTTTGTAGCAACATAGGCTGTTTGTTTCATCATGTGATCTTTTCAACATATTGTTTTTAAACATTAGAGAGATTAATGAGATCATGTTTAAGCTCCCAGGAAATGAAGAATTAATATAACAAGGCTGCTATTATTATGATAATTGATATCCTATATTTATTACTGTGTGTACCTAATGTAGTGCAGTTTATTTTATTGACTTGTCTGAAAATGTAGGCCTAAAGGCTATATGCATTATAGATATGAAACAAAACTTTAATTCTAATCTTTATTCAATTAAATTGATTTACATTGATAATAGTCAACATTAATATTCAGGTAAGCCATTAGCTTTCATTTTATTGAAAGGGGGTAAAAAGTTATCTGGAAAAAAATTTAAGGTTATTGGCCCATAAAGATGGAGATGTACTGCTCCACTATTAGCTTCATTGAATTGCACTTGTCCCTTAGTCTGCACCAAACATGGCCAATAAAGTGTAGTTAAATCAACCCAACCTCAAATATTTTTAAATTATTCTAGCATTTTTTAGAAATTTTTCTTGTTCTTTTGTTGTTTCTCTGTACAACCATTTGAATAGACATGCAAACAGCATTATCACTCCATCCTCCAAGAGACCTTGGATATTAGGAAAGTTACCAGGATTCTGAAGAACAAAAGGTGTTCACTGCCAAGGTTTTTTAGAAGGTTATCTTCTTTAATTTAGAAGTGAACCTGTATGCCTTTAAAAGTAAAGTAATGCAACAATACAACAGAAATCTTTTCACAGATTTTGAATGTTGTTTTTAACATGAAATTGAATCGAATACAATTCCTTTGAACTCCATTCATACATGAGCTTCTGTTGTGGAATCAAGCAGCTGATGCTGGGCTTGTACTCTTTAATTGGCTTACGTTCCAGTCGCCTGCATTTAGCTTTGGATTGTTCCTTGTTTACTTCTTTCATAGCTTCTTTATGCAAACAGATAAGCCTGAGGGCAGAGTTCATTTTTCCTACAGTCTCAGACTGGAAAAAAAGACTTTACTATGTCTTTCTAATGCTCTGTTTTGTATTCCAGTTTTAGCATGCTTGATACTATTAGGACTGCGCTGCATGTACGTGTGTGTGTTTTGCCCTAGGCCACGGTAACGGTCCCGTCTCGCGCTTTGTATATCTCTGTGTGTATGTGTTGTCAGCCACAGTGAAAGCCTTATTGTGAACTAGTTGAATCGTGATGCTTAGCATCATAAACAAGGAATTTACGACCACTCAGTCAGAATGGGTCATTAAACTTGTGCGTGTAGTTGTTGCTGTTTGTGTGAACCGCTGCCATTAGACTCCAGGCATTTAAAAAAGCCCTTTGTTCTGCAGTTACAGCTCATTTCATTTCATTATCTGCCTCTTCCTTGTTCTCTCTTTAGTCACATTTTTGGCTCTAATAATATCTGTTATTGTTATTGCGATGTGCTAAAAGTCAGCTGTTAATGATCTTCTTCTCTAACCTCACACCAATAACCTACCTCGTCATTCGTATCCTCCAGGCAGGCAGGTAGAAACTGAGGGAATAGGCGGTGGAAGTAAGCTTCCTGTGTTTCCTCTCCCAAACCCAAGTCACGAATTGCTGGCACACTGTCTTCTACTTTGTTGTTTAACTTTCAGTAACAATAGTTAGAAGTAGAAGTTGATTTAATGCTGATCTGGAGGTCAGCGGCACTGTCCAAGCAAATATATCACAATAATGAAATTTGTGTTTAGCACCTATGGTCATGCGTAGGGCAAATATTTTAAAATCCTGACTAGATTCATATAGCATTAAGGAATGTAATGTTTTCTCAGCATTACACAGTGTGATACTGTGAAACTTTGGTGCTTGTTTTGGGTTAATGTTTTCCTCTGCCACCTCCTGCACTCTGTTGTCCTTCAAATACTTGGAGAGTTGAGCTCATAACAGGTTGTCAAATAGAGATACTGATATCCTTTGAATAGAGGCGCAACATGGGAGAATTCAATATACAAAAATATTAAAAAGTCAGATTTTTGTTACAGAAGTGTGGAAATTTTTTACTCCCTAGTTACTAACCTCGCTCAACTATGGAGTTTGAAATTTAACCTTGAAGCCAGTGCAGCATTTTATCAGTCTTTCCTGTGAGAGAGAGGTTCACTGTTGGGTCAGTGTTACGGGTGGTAGGAAAATTATGCACCACATACAGTTCAACACACATTTTCCATGACTTTTTAAAAGAATAGTGTGCTGAGAAAATGTGGACATTTTTGTGCAACTATGATAATCAGGTTTGAGGTCACCTCTGTCTGCAATATACAGCGATAGCAACCTCATATACTTAGAAATGGGATCAGATTGATGCTTTTTGCTGTTGCGGCCTGGCACATTACCTGCAGAAACACTGATTTGATCCTCTTTTGTTTGTTTGTGTAGTTCTTACTATTTATTTCCTCCTTTTCCCTTAGTTTTTAGCCTTCTGACACCAATTCATACTTGCCTGTATCACTGAAAGCTAATTTAATCTGGCCATTAAGCCATGCATGTTGCGTGATGCTATTGTTAGGCTTTTTAATAGATGTTTAATACCTTATAAACATGAATGTTTGGGATGCTTTTCTCAAGCTGCATAGCAGTAATCTCTATTCATTTTTGTCTGGGTTGTTTTTCTATTCTATTCATTTTGTGGTAGCTGACAATCGTAAAAGATTTAGGCGGTCTAGTTGCTGATTTCTCAGACCTTTATCTGCCAAATCCTTGATTTCTACATTCACTAATACTCACCTTGGCAAAATACACAAACACACACACGTACACACACACACACACACACACACATGCACACATGCACACACACGCACACACGCACACATGCACACACTCTATGTAAACAAAGCCGATAGAGACAGAGTGAGAGGTGTCTTCATCCTTGTGTATTAGCGTGCACTGTGAATATGTTTGCGTTAGCTGACAGGCCCCCAGTGAGTTAGCTGCTTGTTTCCTGTGATTTGCGTCTGGCAGCCACAACTTCTCCATCCACTCTCCACACCGACACCTTGGAATAATAGGTCTTATCAACCTAGCTGCTGACCTTTATACAGATTTGTGTAAACCATTGTGACCAAGGAGCAACGTTCAGGACTTTAGCCAGCTGAGAGAGAAGTAAATTTGGGGTCACAGGCGTCTATATTGAGGGAAAAAACAATAAGCCTCATAACAGGCAGGGCTGAGGTCAGGACTCGGCTGCAGTGTCACGAAAACAGCAACAGTGCCCTGCATGTAAGGGAAAGATTTGTTTCTATTAAAAAAAGAGTGTTGAGCAAAAATATTTTAACACTTGTGTTGCTGTCCTGGTGTGACCCAGAGGAACAGGACAAGCCCTGAGCGAATGCAGAGAGATTCTTAAGGAGGAAAACTAATACAGACAGAAATGAGGCTCACTGATTTTAATTCAAAGTGCCATAGAAAAGGAAGAGTTGAGGACATGTACAGACAAAGCTGTGTTTTTTTACCATGTTTTCCCACCTTTGTTAAACTTGTTTAACAGCCTGATAGCTAATAAAACTCATCCTTTATTCTTTGAAAGATAAGAAGGGTCATTATTCCTTCCCTTTACTTTTATGATGTTTTAATCCTACACTTTAACCCTACTTCAAACACGATCTTAAGCAAATTTTTCCTTTGAGATAACCAGAGAGAAGTCAGGTGTCTTGACACACATTTAAGTCAGCACGATCTTCTGATCATTGTGTTTATTGTATTTTTGTTGTTGGATGCACAACATTTTTCAGGTTATTAAGGAAATATGAAAAATGTTTAAGTATCTCCAAAGCTCCTTAAAAATCCCCCTAAACGTTGGACTAAACTGTGGTAAAGTTGTAGCAACATATGTAAAACATTTTTTCTCTTATACATGAGCCGCCCAAAACCATCATTGCCATCGACATCATTTCCTGTTTGTGACTGTGGTTGATCAGACTTATTTTTAAAAATGTGGATAAATTGTTATCAAAGCCCATTCCAAATAACTTGAGTTCAGAACTGAATTTGTTTTCTGTTGATGGTTGTGTTTATGTACATATGGAACACAGTACGTCATAGTGTTAGGGTGAGTGGTTTATGTCATGTGTATACAATGGGTCTCATTGGGGCCAAGGTTTGGCTTTTACACACACAACTAACTGCAGTATTTCAGTCATCATAAAAGTGATGAAGTGCAGTATGATGCAAAGTAATCAGGTATGTTTTTTTTTTTCCAGCCCAAATGTAAAGCAGCAAAACCCCACACAATAATCGTATAAAAAGACATTGGTTTTTTTTGTTTTGTTGGAGAACAGTTATTCTGCAGAATGGAGCCAGAAAGTCGTCATGATTGCATCAAATCATGGAAGTTGTAAAGCTTCTCAAACCTCTTTAGTCTCATGTTTTCTGAGTGTTTATTCAACAGACTTATACCGCTAAAAGAAAATCATGACAACAAAGATGTGTACAGTACACACTGACCTGCCTATTCCCTCTCCATGCTTTATCGTTAATTTTGTTGTAGTTTGACAGCTTTTTATTTACTGAAAATAGAAATATCAAATATGGAATTCATAAATGAACTTCTGTTGACAGACATAAAAAGTCTCTTGACAACACTGTGTCCTCTTTTCTGAATTTTCCTAACTGCCAGTTGTTGAGCATTGTTCAGTATTCATTTTCCCTGTTTTTGAATGTTATCATACCAGCACTCCTCTTAGCTCAGGAGTGGCGGTGTTCAGCATCTGACCTGTCCTAATCAGCACGCCTCTTCTCTGCAGCTGGATTCTTGTTTCATCCCTACTTGCAACAGTTTCAAGAGCACAGCACAGCTCGTTGGTGACACACTTTGAAATAAAGACTATCACTAAAGAAAAGCGGAGTCACTGTAAGAATACAGGAACCATTTTTGAAGATAAAAGTCTGCTTGAAAGAGAAAGGGCAGTGCGATACTGAGGGAATGGGGGGGGTGGGGGTGGGGGTGCGGAGTCATCAGTTGAGTTAAAAGCAAATTGAATCAGACCTTCGTGCTCTTTTGTAATTTGAATTTGTTTGACAATTACAGCGGTGAAGAGAACAAGACCTAGGAGAATGAGGAGCCAATTTTGCCTGAGATGCTACAAATAAAGAGAGGAGTCCCACATTTTTTATTTTTTATTTTTTTGCTTACTCCCTCACACAGAGACACAATTTTTATCCAGAAATTAAAGCAGGTTTGTCTGCTCCAGCTGAAGATTCCTATTCAGACTGTAAATCATAATTCACCACTGCTGGGGTCCAAGTGATAGTCACTGCAGATAATTTTTCCTTATCTCTTCCTCATCTTAAAAGCAAACACACAAGCTGCGTTACACTGCTCTACTTGACTGCGTTTTCATTTTGTTATTCGATGGTCAATGTTATCATCTTTTCTTTTCTGTGTTGTTTTTGTCCCCGAGGAGCATAAGTGAAAATGCATCATGTGAAGCAGCAACAAAGGGGGGAGAAAATGTGCTGATTTGCTTCAGAAAAGTGGAGTTACAGAGGAGTGAAGGGTGTTTACACAAGGGTTTCAGATCATGTACATTTGTGTGTACGTTTGCGGGAACGCATGGATGCACAATATACACACCACCTCTTTTGATTTTTCACGCTAGCGCACATTCACACACTTTTCCACTGAGGAATTCCCATTTTCTTTTTCTGTTTTGTTCCCAACTCACATGATCATATGCAGACATTTTCCCACTCTCTCACACACACATACACACACACATATACCCACACCTCTTCTAGCTATGTACCATGGTGGCCTTTCCTGCTGTTTATCAAACCAATGTATGGGTAGTTTTCAGCTCCACTGGTCTGAACATATTATTCCATTTCCCTCTTCCTCACTGCTTAACACACAAATACATGCCTTACACACAGACACACACACAGACAGACACACACATACACACACACTCACACACTCTGACTTACTCGCTCACTCACTCTCTCTCTCTGTTTCCATCCACTCTTCTTCCTACTCACTCACCAGGAGAGACTCTGCTCCCCACAGTAAATCCAAAAGATTGATGTGTCTCCTTGGACAAAATGGGATTGTGTGTCATTACAAGGCATTACACTACAGAACCCCCGAGTAACTGAATTAGCCCAGTATGTCGCTGGCAAACACAGTTTATAGGCAAACACACGCACACAACTGATAGTCCTGCTGACTATTTGCACAGACCTGTTTCCAATATGCTTCCTTAAATAGGCAAATGGTCCATAGTCATCAAGACAGGATCATCATCCCAGACATTAGGGTTTTTCTTTCTGTGACTCATGCCATTTTGTCTTTATAGGGGTGTTTGTACAGTCAGATTGTTTTGATAATGATGCACTTTTTGTCGTGTTGACACCAGTGCATTAGATTACAACAGGAGACACGGGCAATTAGGGCAAAGACACTCTGTTCGAACACGAGTGTTCAAATCTGCATTGAAACAGAGAGTATGAGCGGACTGTTACCCTTTCCAACAAAAACTAACATTATAAATCATAAATAGAAATTAACAAAGGCATCATGTGTAATAACCTACAGATATCAGCTTGTTCTGTGGGGACCGTCTGCAGGGTCTGTAAATCAGCCAATAATGCTGCGTCATTTGCCACTGAATCTCTTTGCAGTGGCCTGAGCTTTTCTTTACCTATGCAGAGAACAAAAACACAGAAGGCTGTGATAGCAGTGCTACCTGGGACCTTTTAATGCCCTCTGCTGAGATGCCCAGACAAAGTGCTCACAGTTCAGTTTTTTAATTTGACCTTGCTGTTGGCTTTACATTGCTCAACCAAGGAGGTGACAGCTAATTGTGTTGTTACCTGAAAGAGACTTTTAATGGACAAAAATTTTCATTTAAAGATTCCAAAACTACAAAACATTACCATGAAGTCATAGCAGAATCTTTTTATTAGCACTGTCCTTTTTTTTTTGTCAGTGTAACCTGTTCTACAACAAAATTCAGACCCCCGATCATGTTCGGAGGCATGTTTTTAATCAATCCAGTGTAGCAGATATTTGGTTTTACATCGACCAAGCAGTGAGTTGGATCACAGAGATTTGGAGTGGAGTAGAAAGTAGTGTAATTCAAATTTAAAAATTTGAAAAAGTGTAATTGCAAAAAAATACAGTGATCCATTAGAGGGCGCTCTAAACTCAGCTTGACCTAATGTGTACCCCTCTGATTTATCTGTAAACTAAACTATAAGTGTTGTGAAAATGAAGGAAACTGGTGAACTAAGCTGCTCTAAGCTGGACACCAAAGCTGAAAAGCGTAGATAGCATACGGACTAATAAATATAAAGCTTCTTGTGGACTTTGTACTGAACAGCTGTCTCACTTTAAACCAACAAATCTGCAAACTCACTAGTTTGCTAGCTTGAAACAAAAAGGGGCATCAGAGGAACCAAAAATGAGCAGCACAGCATCAAGTACACAACCTTGTCTGAATGCTCACTGTTGGGCGTACTTAGCTTTAGCAGGTTATAAGTGTGAGTTTGTAGGTAGCAAGTTGTGACCTGTAGGTCTGTAATTTGTTGTTGCGTCAACGCTCGGTATTCTTATGTGTTAGTGCAGCTGATAAATAGGCTTAGCATTAGATTGCTGTAAGAATATGTATGCTGAATATGTTATGTTAGAGAGGTGTGATGTCAATGCATAGTTATTATGATATTAACTTGTCAGCATTATTTGTCATGGATAGGTTGTACGTTCAAATTTATGGTGTATTTGTACAAATTTATTTGCATTTGGACTTGGTCAATAAAGAAGTGACAGCTCTTCAGTAAAGTGGTCAGTGACACGGGCAGGCAACAAGTGCCATAATTATGTGGCTAAGCAGTGAATCAGCCACTCTACAAGACTTACTTCAGATCTGATCCTTTAGCACTTGACTTTATCAGTATGTTTGGTGGTTCATGATAAACAGACATCGTACCATTCTTGTTCAGTAACAATGGACTGACTGGTGTAGTGCAGACACTGTCTAAAGGTCTGAAAGTAGACAAAACAAGAAGTAGAGACTCACAATTCCTTGTAGACATTGTGATTTATCACATGCACATGCTCTCACACACACACACACACACACACGTGCTGTCTCTCTCCAGTCAAAACAACAGCGAGGCTGCTGTAGTAGTTACAAAAAAAAAACCAGGGTCAGCATGTGACACATTTTAAAATACACCCCACCCCCTCAAAACACACACACACACACGCACACACACACACACACAAACTCACACACAGACACAGCAGTTTCACTGTGCTGTGCTGGGAACGCGAGACTAAAAAACAGAATTCAAGAGGTTAGACACAGCCTCAGTTGAACACTGAGTGAAATGAGCCTCAGTTGCCTTAGGAAACACACTCACACACACTGGTGGACTCACAAATGAAAAGAAACATGAGACACACACACACACACGCACACTCACACTCACACACATATCCAACACAGAGCAAAATTCAAAAACAATATTACATGAGATTACGGTGAGATAATTTTGTGTTTTTATTTTTTGTCAATCTAACAAGAGCTTCAACCCAAAAAGAAAACAAGTCCATGACTCGTGTGCTGTTCCTCTGTTTCCTTAAATTAAACTCTTGACTGTAAAAGGCATCAAACATCAAAGTAAACCACTTTGTTTTTTTCATCTTAGTCAACTTTTTGCTGGTCTTTGAGCCATCTCTGAAAGGGCACTAAAAATATTGCATTAAAAAATAAATTTAAGCTTTAAAAACCCAAGCATAATTTCTATCATAATTCCTCTTCTTTCCTCTTCCTCCAGTGCTTCAGCGACTTTACTTAACAAACAAAAAGTATGCCAAGAAGGTTAAACTCCACAAAAAGCTATAAAATCTTCAATTAATGTTTCATCTCAAATCCTGAACATGTTTTAAGATTAAGCCCCTTACAAAATATTAAATATAATGAATATTGTTTTTGTTGGAGGCAACCAGAGTTACCATATAACTCCAATGCAGCCATGTCTCATAATGGTATATCAAGGGTAAATAAGGTTTAGCTGCCAACCTTTTCTCCAAATAACTAATCATCCTCTATTCACTGTTCCTAATGGGTCTTTAATCCATTGTGTCAGCATTCTTTGTTCTTGACTTCACATTATTTTGCAACCTCCACTTTGACTTTGAGATGACACTAACAGTAAACTTACAGGCTCCAGGCTTTGTTCACTATTATAATAGCAGCTCCAAGATTTTGTTTGCTCATATACCCACTCCACCCCTCTCCCCGTCTCAACAATAAGTGCAATGAATAATCTCGCCTCATAATTTGCAAAGTGCTCAGACTTCCCCTCACAGTTTAAGCTTTGTTTTCATAATTGCATCTTCAAGCTCGCATAATACAAACCCCAATGAAAACAAACACACACAAACACACAAGCGCACATTGGTGTAAATGCACACATGGCCCAATTTGTTTATGCATAGAGCAGTTTTCTAATTAATGTGTAGACCCTAAATGCTTATCATTGAGAAAACCTTTTCCTGCTCAATTCTCTCCCAGTATGTGCTTTAACATGCTCCACATGGGAGCCTATCCAAGGCGAACGATACAATATTAGTGTGTTTGTATGTGTGTGTATGTCGAGGGAGTTTTACAAATGTATAGAGGAACCTCAGGGCTTTCCTTTCTTTGTTACCTTTTTCAAGGCTGCAACCACACAACAGTCTGTCTCTCACTAACACACACACACTCACACACACACACACACTGGGGAGGTAGCCTCTCATTGTAACACATTGATGAAGTACACTGTTGTCAGGTACAACAGCTACCTCTGTGGTTTAATTAACTGGGACAAAACAGAAGGGGGAGAGGACAGAAACAAAGGAGGGAAAGGATGGAGGCTTGATAAGACAGAGCAATATTTTGTTTTGATTCATGACGAATTTCTGCCTCTTGCCACCGGAATGTCGTTGCTGTTTAGATAGTTTTAATGAACAACGACAGTAATGTGAAACCAATGTACAAATTCAGTTTTTTAAAGTTATTCTTGTTTCTGATAAAATATTAAACAATACTTGAGTTTCCTCTCCTCTTTTCTCTCCTCCTCTCTTCTCTCCTCTCCCTCTCCTCCTCGGCAAGACTGAAAAACTTAAAAACTTGAATACACAGCAAACGTGTGTGTGTGTTTGTGTTTCAGAGAAAGTGACACCGCTCCTCCTCAGTCGGAGCCAGTCTGAGGGGGCTGCCTAGTTGTCGCAGTCTGTTTAGACTGACGGAGAGGTCGAAACTACTAATGCGATGTTGTGATACTGGACAAATGTTCAAAAGCAGCACACACACTCACACAGGCTCATGAGCACACATACACATAATTGATGCAAACACACACACACTCAAGCAGGCCACTGGCTGTCTCTTGAGATTAATGTTGGTGTGATCCACTCAGCTGGGCCTGATCACATTAAGATGGATGGACCCCCTGGTGGTGCATGTGTGTGTGTGTGTGTGTGTGTGTGTGTGTGTGTGTGGTGTGTGCGCGTGCATGCAGGGCCCCATCTGTCTATGTTTTCTCCAGAGCAGGGCCCTGTGACCTAGCTGCCATCTCTAGTGCCCTCAACCAGGATAAGCAATACCCTGAGAGGTAGAGATGGATAGATAGATGGATATATAGATGGATAGATAGCTGTACACACTTGATTTTCTTTTTTTTTTTCATGGTGACATTAACTAATGCTGTTGGCATTTTGAAGTTGTGTCAGGATGATTTTAAATACATTTTAGGTGTTAAAGTGTACACTAAAAATATTTCAGTCTTGTAAATGCAGCAGAAAAAAGAGTGTATAAAACCTTTACCTTCCTCAGACTTCAATTAATTTTTGACTGATACCAGCTCACATGCTACTCTGTCATGTTTGTGGTAATCAGTCTGCTCACTGGTAAGGATGTCAGTGTTTGAGAATCCCACAATTCAATTTGTTTTTGATTCTTGGAGTCACATTTGATTGAAAACCAAAGCATTTACAGGTGTCCTCAGTCCACTGAAATTCATTATTAAACATGACAGACAATGAAAATTAATGATCTGCAGCCTTTGCATTATTAAAAGTTAACAGCATTACTCAACAAATTAGTTAATTTTAAAGAATCTTGCTGTCCACTGCCTGAGGGAGAATCAAAATGAAAGAGACTGCTCTGCTTTGTTATCAACATTATGTCTCCAGCAGTGGAGAGCAGCCTCTCTCCTGCACAGTTAGCATCAGGGATCCTTGCACAAGAATTTATTCTGGTGAATCAGATTAAGCAACAAGTTCTTTTCTTCACCTCAGAGTTGGTGGTTATTTAGTGCTGCAGCGTGTGATGATCAACTGATCTTATTTGTTACAGCTGATAGTTGCTGTCCAAAAAACATAAGTCTCGAAATGACAGCATAGAAAGTTCACAATTTGCTTCACGCTTGTATCACAAAGTTAGTCATTTAGTCATTAAATCACAGCTTGCAACCACTGTCTTTTTAAGGTAAAAAGGGACAACATTACTAGCCCGTATGCACTGTGGACTATCCTGGAGCTACATTGCACTCGGTGTTAATATAAGCAATAAATTCTAAATCATGCGAGATAAAATCAAGGTTCTTAAGTGGATCTTTTTTTTTTTTTAATATTTCCCTTTTTTATCCGCCCATTCTCAGTAGTATAATAACTATGCTTTGGTGCAGAAGTTTCTGTATGTGAACTAACAGTTGAAGAGCCTGGTGGAATGTTTCCTCTGAGAAATACACTTAAAATGAAACTTTTAACATCATTTTCCTGTATGGACTTAGTAATACTGTCTTGTAATATAATGTAATTAAGTCTGAAATGCTCCTCCTAGAGCTCCAAGCCAAAGCTATGAGGATAGTTCTTTCACACTTTTATTACTTTGACAAGCCACATTCATGTGAAAGATGTCTTTACTATCCTAAGTAATTATAAATATAATGGTTTTAATTTGGCAAAATGCTCCTCCAGAATGACATGAAATTTACATGACCTCACTTGCAAACAAAACATTGCAAACTGCATCTTGGGGCCAGAGTTGTGTGTTGTTTGGCTGTTTGTGTTGAGCTTCTAGGGAATCTCTTTTATCTCTCCATGAGTCTGTCATGGACAGATACAGGGTTTACGCTTGTTATCTGCAACAGTCTGATTTCATAGTCACTCTTGCTGCTGTACATCACAGAGTTTGATAGTTATTTATCATTAGGAAGATGTTTTTGTCATCACACTGGAGTGTATAAATCCCACGGCAAACCAATTTTAACATTGTGAGAGGATCTTGAGCTTTTGATCTTTATTCTGTGTCAAAGGCTTGCATTAGTAGTGCTGCGTTTATAAATGAGCCCACACTGAAATAGTAAGTCAAAAGAAATAAAAGTGTATATTTTAAACACAGTCTGACAAATTGGCGGTCAGAAATGAAATTCTAACGGAGTGAACACAAAAAAGACTTGTGGCAGTGGCCTTCCTCCCTCTTTTCAGTAATGATTTAGAGACGACTAGAATAAAAGTTCCCTTCATCAAAAACAAAGGCTCCCCAAGAGTTGATACGATGCCATGCTTTTGGATCTGGTGTGAAGCAGTATTCCTTCTTTTCTTCTTTGTGTTTTGTTTCTTGTTTTAGTTTTTCTGCTTCATAAACTAACTCCCTCCCCTTTACGGCCAATTTGAATTAAGCTCCTCTATGTTTTGTAAAACAAAACACTGCATTGAGTCTAATCTTTCCACTGCTTGCCTTGGTCTGAGACACAGCTGTCCACGGTTATTTTGGTGCTAGCTGGAGTCCTTATAAAGAGTTTAGGAGAGAAAAAAAACAGTTATGACTCCCTGCTTTCTTCTTCTACTCTATTGGGAAAGCATGCATGAATAGATTTCATTAAAATGTTAAAAAGTCTGCTCTTCTCAGCAGCTCTTACCATCACAGTTCACTTACTTTATTCAAGAGGAAATGCTGTGAATGGCTGGATTGATTAATTTTGAAATGTTATCTTGTGATTAACAACATGCAACTCTATTAGTTTTTATAAATTACAGAAATCTTCATCAAAAGCACGCACTCAGTTACTGTGTTGCTTAGTTCAATGCCAGCAATGTGTAGTACAAGACACATCAATTTAATGATGAATAAAAAGATAAATAACAAGTTTAAAATGGCATTTTCCATTTTGTTTATATTGCTGAAATGTAGCCCATGTTGCAAATTATCACATTTTTGAATAGTTGCTTGTGTAATTGCCTCATGTAATACAACAGAGAATTTATAATATTTCATTGCAAAGTGATTGAAAATTTAAACTTTCTTCCATCGCATTTCATTCAAAGTACATTAATTTTGTTAAAGGAATCCTGCTCTTTTGTGAAAGACTCTTTCGTTCTCTCCCTCTCTCACTCTCTCATCCTTCAAGGTGTCTGAATGCATGTACCTACTGTAAGACTAAGCATGCCAGAGGAGATCTGGCCAGCTATCCCATCGAAGAGCTGGCGGAGAGAGCCAGGCAGTCCTTCCAGGGTGAGTACATTACCTCTCTCACACATACAAACACACCTACACACACAGACACATTCACAATCACAATGTGACTTCGAATTATGGTGTTTCTGTGCTGTGCTATTTTAAAATCTTCTCTCTAACAATCATCAAATATCAGTCAAATTTGCTCACTGACATACTTGATTTATTTACTTGATTTATTTTATATACTGTAAATTTTGCTATTGGATAACTGATGGTGCTGCAGTGGATGAGAGCAGCCATATCTCTCGCTGTTGCAGATTGTGCCTGTAGATCGAAGTGAATCAGACAGCAAACTTGTGTTCATGATTGTTTAACAAAAGTTCATATTGTGAAGAAGTTTGACCCCACAATAAAACACCTGCTTTTAGACTGGTGTTTGGTTTAACAGGCTGTACATTGGAAAGACTTGGAGTAAAAGGTATTTCACCATTAACAATTCACACAAATTTTGCTGACCCACCTTCTTACAGTGAACCTTGTAATTCAACCTTGAAGTAACTTAAGTTAAGTATTTTCTATACACGGATTTGGATCTTTAATTGGTAACAGCATTTCAGAATTGTTGCCTGGTTGTTCTTATAATTTGGGATCCTGATAGCTAAAAAGCAATATTACAGTCTTATTTTATGTTATTAAATTGGCAGTGACCTCAGAACTTAGATTTGCCGCCAGTCAACACTGAGGGGCCACTTTAACCCAAATGGCGTGGGGGCATGACGCAAGGGCAAAGCACCCGGATGTGCTGCTTTTCTCTTTTGAGTAACCAGGCCTGATTGCATTTTGATGCCAGATGAACAGCTGTTGTGCCCTGGCATCTGTTCCTTAAGAGCAGGCTCCCAGAATCCCCAAACACACAGCAGGCCATGTCTCTATTAGATCCTCAGGCGGGTCAGTCAAGGGCATATTCTGCACACTCTTAATACAAATCTCCCTTTCAGGGTAACTACAATGTTGTGTTTGTTGACTCTGGTTGAACCTAAAATCTCTGTGCTTCATCTTTATTAGCAGAAACTAAAACTAATACACAAATAATCTTCTGTCATGGCATCCAGATCAGTGTTCATTTCTTTGTCACTCACATGATGTCGTTGCCCCCCCCCCCCAGTAGACAAAAAAACCTCCCAACCTAATTCATGTCAAATGCTGCGTTTGAGGTCTTCATGCCCGCAGAACTGCACAACAAGCTAAGGTCAATTGTCAAATCCTATTAACATTTCATTTCTCATGCACATAAATTTGGTTGAACCTAAAAATATTTGACCATGAATGTTTTTGAGTCGTGTGGTGCTTTAAAGCCTCATAAAATCTGCAGTTTTATTCAATGTCAATATGAACAAAAACACCTCATTCCTGAGAGATGCCAAAAACATGACCATTTATAAAAATCCTTGATTTTGGCTTGACTTACCTAGAAATTTAGGTCAAATTAGTTCTCAGTTTTGTAACTTTAATGTTTTTTTATAACTAAAATGTCGCCAGTTAACCTACAAATATTTGTGGAAGAAAAGTCTACAGAAAAATGAATGTTTCCTTTGTGCCTCCCCTGACTCCTTCTGAAGTTCCTATCCCTTTTGGTGTCAAAGGCTTTTGGTCTCAGAGGCTGTTGGTTACAAAGCAGTGAATATGCAGTTTCTTTTTTACATGGACATCTTTTACTACATTTTTGCTTGTATCCCATTTGATTTAAAGGCCAACTGCACCCCTCTGTGTGTAGTCAACACTTGTTGGACTACAGTGTGACCATAAGCTTTAGAAACTTCCCACATAAAAAATGACAGTGTACAGCATCCATTTATATGAGAAATAATAAAGTTTCAAATTCACATTATTGTCTTGACAGAAGCTTTTCTTGAGAGCATTGCTTTTTGATCAGTGTGCTATAACAACAGCTAAAATAAAGTTTGATTTAAGCCGGAGCTGTCCTCTAAGAACAAGCTCAGTGACAATGCAGTGGTCTCATGGACATGAATATGATCCTGGAATTTTTGAAGCTGTCCTATTGTGAATCTGAACACAGCTTCATTTCATATCTGGTTACAAAAACAGCAAGAATATGCCCTTGACAAGGACATGGCTTTCTAAATCTCATCCAGAAATCTGAGCACTGCCCAGGGGTGGGCAGTCAAGGGCAAAGTGGCCAGCTGCTTGAACCCTGGTGTGTGTGTGTGTGTGAGTTTGTGCTCATATAAGATGTGAGTGACAGTGTGCCCTGTGAGAGAAGTTAAAAGTATGCAGGGCATATTGGTATTTTGAGAAGAATGTGTTGTGTGATTCACTGTGTTTGTGTTACTTGTGAATGTTTGCCCTGAGAACTGTCTTGCTATAATAACTGCCATGAATACGGAGTGTGGTAAAAATTCAGTTACAGCCTCAGGGACAACACCAGAAAATATTCACTGAATTGCTTGTTCATGAAAACTTGTAAATAGACTTGATATTTGTTTAAACACAGTTGTATGACAAGCAGGAACTTCAGTTTGGAGGTCAGATGTGATGGGTGTGTGAGATCCGTTAACACGCAGGAAACATGAGTGTCAGAGACAGTTAGTTGTTGTTTTAAAAACAGAGAAAGAGGAAGCTGAAGGCTACCACCTGTCACGATTTACAGACAGTTGGAATAAGACAGAGACAGAGATGGGTAATGGAGGAAAGAGATGAGGTTTCACATCCACTGCTCTCTGTAGTGGACAGTCAAAGTCTAATGTTAAGGTTTGTAAAACCGTCAAATATTTTGTTCCTGCTGAACAGTTTAGCTTTTCTTTGCTCCATTAATTCATGTATCCGTGTAATACGGTTAAAATCTCATGTTAAATAACATGTAATTTTCTATCACACTACTAACAGATATCTAACAAAGTTATTGTTCTATAAAGTCACTTAAAACAGTTTAAAGTAGACTTACAGTAACAGGTTTTCTAAATTCAAACCATGTTCACACAACAGAAGTTGCTCCCTTTTAGTTCTACTCCCTCATCTAGGGTTGGTCGTGATGCCTCCTGCTCTGTATTTACAGTTGTACTCTTCTCATCCATTTTTCATTGTCATTCTTTTCTTCTGCAGTGGATGGCAAGAACAGCGTAGATGTGCATTACTGCCACCACCTGCTGCTTTTATATCATGTAGGAACATGGCAAGCAGTTCTGTGCCCAAAACCCATGTCATTACACAGCAGCTGAATTCACATGATCACACAAGAACCACTAGATCACAAGAGAATCCAGCCCTGATTTGCCACATAGCTTGCCTTAATTATATAGCAAAGACACTTAGGGATAGGTCCCATGGTAGAAATGATCGACAACTAACTGAGGACACATTTCTATTGTTGAATAGTATATAGGAACACGTCTGGCAGCCCTGGTGCACAAACACTCTCTTCCATCCTCATTTTCTTGTGTCTTTGTGATTATAACTCTGCCATCACTCAAAAACACATTCACACACCCACACACAAACACATGCATGTTAAGTGCCCATTTGAAACACAGTAAAACACAGTTTGCCATCCCAATTTCCTGATTCTTGACCATGTTGTAATTGTTCCTAACACACACGCCTACACACACACAAACAGACATACACAGACTCTCTGGCAAGTGTGATAAGCAGGTTTCATCTCAGGAATAATTGGGCCTCCATACCCTTTGGCCATCTAGTGTATATTTTGTCTGTCATATATAATGTATTTCTCCTTTGTTGAACAAATAGAATCATCTACCACATTTATGAACCAAAGGCACGCTGTTTACCCCATCAAATATTTTTGTTAGGTCTGGAATTACATTATGGCAGTGCAGCAATGCCCCTTTTTCTTTCCCACTCTCACTCTATTAGCCACCTTTTTCTTATCTCAAACAAATTGAGCCTCACAAATAGGCTGCAATTCGATTTGCCATTTGATGTCTTTTGAATAAAAAAACACTACAAGTATGAATGCTAATTTTGATTGGGCCAGTCAGCAAGCGTTGGAGGTATTTGATTGGTTTATCCCAGTGAACTTTGAAAGGACTTATGAGATTTATTCAAATGCGATTTGAGGTAAATAGCTCTCTTTCCATCTTGAAAAGAGAGAGAGAGAGAGTGCACAGCTTTTAAAATGAACTGAATTATTTAAATGTATGAATGTATAATTTTTAACATCAGAGAGGTTAGTTAATGTATGCAGGTAATGGAGTCTGGGGATGTCAGTGGAAATGACAAGGTTGCGGGTGTTCGTGCATGGGTGGGGTGCATGTGGGAGTTCATGAGAGTAGCATTTTGTGTGACAGACATGCTGGAAGATAAAGTGATTGAGAATAGGTTGGCACGTTTTTATCTTGGGGTTCAAATGTGTGTCTGTAGGCGTGTGTCACAGCCAGAAACAGAGAAAAATACAACTATATTCTACTGAATGATCAATGCTTGAACTGGTAGTATCCTCAATTAGGCAATTACAGGAGATAGAGGTAAATCATCCTCCATCCACCAGCAGTTTGCCAACAAGTCAGTGACTGTTCTCCTCCTCTTCCCTACCTTCCTCCACTCCTCCAATCTCCTCCTGTCATCCTTATCTTTTCCTTTCCCCCCTGTCATCTCTCTACACCTGCATGTCTCTTTCATGACCGTTTTCTGTCCCAACTCCTTCTCCATTACCCTCTGTCCCCCTTTTTGTCTCTCTCCCTCTCTTACAGATCGGCAGCATAGGCAATCTCTTTGTATTGTATTGAATTTAAATTGTTTGCTATATTATTAAAATTGAAAAAACTTTCTTCACTGCTGTAATCTTAAAGCAGCCTAGACTTCTCACAAGCATTACAAGCTAGTATAGCTGGAAAGCCTCCCCTCACATAGAAATTATGTACAGTTGTATGCATTTGACAAATATGGGTTTTGTGTGTGATTACAGTTTGTTTCTACTGCTTTAGTGTCTTTTTTACAACAGTGTTTAAAAAAAAAAACCCACATCGGTCCCCTGTTCACTGCATTAGCTGAACTGACAGGGTTGACTCTGTCATTCGAGTCCTGTCTCACATCGAGGCGGTCCCTCTGCAGCGCTGGACAGGCTGCAAAAACCTGCAGGGCAACACAAGGCCTCACACAATTTTGGTCGTCACAGAAGAGGGGTCATTTTAAATTGTGAGCATAACAAAGACTAAAATAAATTCCAACAAAATGCAGCTCTCAGTCGCCATGTGGTGATGGATGATGATGTTTTGCCAGGCCTGTAATTAAGTGTGGGTGTGTATGTGTCTGGGGACTTGCTATGACACACATTCAATTCCCAAATAAAAATGAGTACAAATGTGCACTGCACAATTATTTTTATTGTTATCATAGTCATCATTATCATCAGGGCCTGAGCAACTGATGAGAATCCTTTTAAATTGGCAACATTTGAAAAATGAATCAAGATCTTGAGCGGCTGGAGGCTCTTGAAAGACCTTAACAAGATGGCTTTTTCTTTGAATAAGGAGGCCGTGGTTGCATGGCAAAAACATGACCTCATTATAACTCAAATGTACATCATTCCTCCAAGCCTCTCATGTTTTGAGAGAGTCCTTACCAGTAAGACATTTCATGACAATATTCTGTTGCCGTTATAGCACCAGCTACTGGCAAAATGACATAAGAGATTCTGTGCACCGATGTACTCCTCTAGAGGTGCTCAGGCCTGTTTAACATCGTTAGCAGATTTAATTATCATTACTATTAATTTGCCATCCCATTTCAGTACCTAAAACAAAATTATTTGGCTTTGTGTATTGCCCATTCACAATGGAATAGATTATATTTGTATATTTGTGTATATTTATTTGAAACTTGGCTGTTTCTCTTTTCACATTTACATAAAAAAAAAACTAGTCTCTGAGACCTGGTTAAACCCTGTCCTCTGAGCACGGTGGCTGCCCCTTGGACCTGTGACAGGCGACATGGGGCCAGTCAGACAGAGTGAGGTGCAGGGGCTCTGTGCAAGGGAGAGCTCTATTTTTGTTGTGGTCTGCAAACACCCACTGTGGCTGTCGCCTTGTCATTTTAAAACTGTCAGTAGTGTGTTTTTGAAATGGCCCTGTCTTAAACTGGACGTGAAGCTTCATAGATAAGACACATTGCTATCACTCCCACATGACACACTACATCAGTGTGCAACATCTATCCTAGATGGCACAACGCAGCTTGAGTTTTGGGCTTTCCTGCATGTTGGCATAATATATTATATTGTATAATATATTGTATTTACGGTATTGCATTTTCCTCAGACCGGCTGACAGCTGGTGCTTTTCTTCCTTATGTAAAAATGTGTTATGTATTTAGATTCCAAGCAAAACCGCTCAAAATGCAGTGTGTATGCAAATGTATGCATGCCAACATGGAACATGAACTACTTTTTTGCACATTAATCTTACAATATAATCATGTTTTTAAAATTTACTTGTTACTGTTACAGTACTAGTCCCCTTTTATTATAAAATACATCAATGGCAAATATGCTCAACATTACTCACATTTATCATCCGCTTTTTTCCTCTTATATCCACATGACTCGTGTCATTAGTGTCAAACACAGATATTAACAGACACTGCTTAGTTTCCTCACTTCAACTGGATGACATGACAGATAGACAAACAGATATGTGGGCTAGCTTGTTGGAGAGCTCCAACCTCTCTGACAGGTGTCAGCTTCTTTTTACCTCTGCTGCTGCAGCTGTGTGACACATTGACAGATGACAGTGCCATTTTTTTTTTTTTTTTTTTTTGCAGGAATTTGCCTGTATGGCTCAGTGGATCCTTCAGGTTGTGTGTTCAAGTTTAGTGGTTACAATTTAGTTACACCTTAGACTTGATTATACGAAAGGCAAATGAACCCTTTGAGGACAATTAGTCATCACAGCAGCATCTCACACATTCACATGTATAAATCAGAGGCAATTGTGTGCTTGTTCAGGAGTTGTTAACATTATCAGACATTTTCTCTGCAGATGGAAACACACATGTAGTTCCTGCTCTGTATGCACGTAGGCCGATGTGAAAGCACATTTGGCATTTATTCAAGTAACAGACATTGAGGGAAGAAGATTAAAAAAAGGCTCGCTGCTAATTTGTCTCATATCGATTGAGCAATGAGCAAGAGTGGAAATAGAGACAGAGGCAGACAAGCAGAGAGACTGCAATATTGATAGGAGCACATTGATCATAGTTGAGTCACCACCATCAAAGTGCTTTCTATTGGAAAGAGCATGTGGAAAACTGCTGAGCATGCAAGCACTGACACAAGTTTCCTGTGTGTCCTGTGTGTGTGCGTGAAGGCAGTCAAATTTATTATCCCATAGGAAGGCTCTCATGGAGAAGCTAAAAATGGATTTTTTGACTCTCGTCCAGGCTGATAAGTTGCTGATATTTTTCACACAGACAGAAGTTTCTCCATGTGTGCTCTTCTGCACTGAGAAATGGTACAGACTCCAGCAACAGTTTTTCATAATCTGGCTGTTGTTTAGCCAATAAACTCAAAACAGACTTCAGTCACACGCACGCACACACACGCACCAGAGTTCAAACGTATGTCACTGCTGCAGGAGCATCGCAAAGTGATAACAAGTTTTATGTTTCCTGTCTTAGTTTAAGTAACGCAGTGCAGGTCTTTTTTTTGCATTGAGCATGGTGCTAACAGAGCCATAGATTGAATTCTCAGTATTGCTCTGAAGGCAAAGCACAACACTAAAATGATTAGGGATTTTCTTTCCAGTCGTACGAGCCAAACTTCAAATGAGTTTGCAGAGTCTCCAATGGAAGTCATTTATTTTGTTAAACATTCAGATTAATGGTTTGTGCTGGCAGCATGATCGTGTGAAAAAAGTATCCCACAGATTCCGAGCAGCTTTGTAATACATTTATGGCTACGGTTTATTTTTCTTTATGAACATGCTAAAACAATTGTAAGACTTAAGTCTGAGATCATAGAAAAATGCAGTCCAGCAGTAGATGTGGATCAGTCTTTAGGGTTCGGTAAATACTTCACAATTTTTACTTTCTTGGAATATTAATTAGACTTTAAAGTGACTATTTCAGAATAACCTGTGAGCATCAAATTCAAACATCAAAGATTGTGTGATTAGAGCAATTGTTAAATTACTTTGTTGACTCAAATTATTGTTCCTAAATGAATGACTTAATCCCGATGAAAATCAGTGTGGTCTTTGTTTTGCTTCATAGTAGTTAAATTCACCAGTGCTTTTTCACAGAGTGTATGTAATAATTTTAGATTTGTCTGCATTCAGTTCCTGTTTAAGGGCTCACATGGTGGCACAGTGGAATAGCTCATTGAAATACCAAAATCTTACCGCCTAAAAGCCATTGTTAGTGTTGCTAACTTCACCTGAGCTTTTCTCACTATGAACAAAGTATTAGCTTAGAAAATATCTGCCTCGAAAACCGTTGTATTGTCATTTCATTTGATTTGGTGCTGTATTGTTGGGGCGGACACAATAGCCAATAAGATTACAACTGTGTCTGATGATTTGTAGCCTGTGCGCTGGCTTTGTGCAACCATGTAATAATCATCTAAAGGTATCTGTCAGTATTTGTATGTAAGGGTGACATACATCAATACAGCAGGTCAGCAGCAAGTTGTAGGAGTGATTGAAAAGCATTTGTACTGCAACAGGTTATTATTCTCATTTGAGGGAGCCACAGTGAAGATAAAGGAGAGAATCTTTCAGTTTTTTTGCTTTTCTCCACCTCTCAGTCTGCACGTTAGTGTTTGTGTGTGATATCTGTCTCACTCCCCCTCCTTGTTTCTGTGTAAATATTCCATTGGCTGAATCGTTATTGTCACTAGTTTGATACAGAGCAGACTCTTGGCTGTTTGGTAACTGCTACTCATTTGGCTTTAAAGACACACTCAATCACGCTACACAAAGGAATATAAGGTACACACACACGCTCACGCTCACGCACACACACACACACGGACCGTGTTTCCTCAGGCAGTCTCTCCAGGCGAGGTTTGGACAACCCAGCTGCAGTCTCACCTCTACCACTCCTCATTATGCATGGCCATGATACCGTGTGTGGTGTGTGTTTATTTGTGTGTGTATCTGTGTGTTATTCACAGTTTGAGCCAGCTCACTGTTGGTACAAAGACAATGAGACACTAAACAAGGGAGAAAGAAAGTTATTATCTATTTTTCTTGTCTCCCTTTTTGAACCATATTAAGAATCTTTTTTTTTTTTTTGTCTTGTGCTTTTAAAGTTCAACTTAACTGCTGTCATCCTTCATTTGCTTTTCTGCTTCTGTCTTCTTGTTTGACCTCTTTTCATTCCCTCCATAGGCCGGACAAAAAGACAACAGAGGGTGGTGTGTGTGCATGCGTGTGTGTGTTTGTGTGAGTGTGTACCGTCTTGTCCTGTGATTTAGTGCCAAGCTGGCAGCAGAGACTAGTGAATAGGGGGCCCTTTTCACACAAAGAGAGCACGGGATACACACACACACACTCACACACACACACACACAGACACAGACACACACACACACACTGACATGAACAACTCACAGTCAACGCCAGACTGCAGGCCACCAACTGCACACCTGGCATGCTGCTATTATGTCACCAGTGTGTGTTTGTGTGTGTGTGTGTGTGTGTGTGTGTGTGTGAGAGAGAGAGATTGTGTAAGTCCAGCAGACACCATCTGCTCCGTCCTCTGTGAACTTGTGTCCACACCTCTCCTCTCTCCCTACTCTGCTTCACTATATCATTGTATGTGATAAACACAACTTAGATACTTTATAGTACTACTCTGTTTGACTTGTATTGTTGTTTACACTTCAAGACTACAACTACTTTTTATTTTTTTAATACTGATAAATGTAAAACACATTTGTATTTCTGGACATAGTATTACTGCAGTTTTTTACCATAAGAACTTACACCCATTATAATAATGAGTGCTGCCGCTGCAATGTATCATTTTACTACCCTGTCCTCTTTATTGTACTGTTTCTGTACAATGATGAAGTAGTCTTATACTAAGTAATTACTTATTACACTTCTGCTATTTCCATGCTTGTTACAGTACAGGAGGGTTACATCAACTATGCACATTTCTTTATAAATTAAAAACTTTATTTTTATGTGAGATAAAATTGATACATCTTATAGCCTCAAAATTGTTATGGGTGTGCCTTTTTCCTGCTGTTGGATAGATAATGTGTTTTTTAAGTACTTTAAGTACACTGGACTACACTGACGAGTTTACAAAAGGCAACAAATTCATTGAGGGAAATAAATATCATGGAAACATGATTAAAGAAATATTAACTGCTTTAGGCCAGAAAAAGTGGATGTCAGAGCAACAGATGAAGAGGTCTTACAGTTTTCACAGCAGCTTATTTTTTTTCATCGAGTCTTAATTTATTTTTTCTTTCTGTGAAACATCTGTCTTTTTCTCACTTCCCTTCCTTTCATGACATGTTTTCTTTTTGTTGTGCCCCTTCTTCTCCATCTGTTTTTTTTTCTTTTCCTGTTCTCTCTCGCATAAAGGCTGTGTTTGCTACTGTATTTCCCTGCTGTACAACCCTGTGTGGGGGAGGGGAGAGCAGTCCCACAGTCAGTCAATAGGTGGCAGTAGGACACTTACATTCACACATGGACCATGCGCTCAGCTCACTGGCCTTGTTTTTGTCTGTTTGACTTGACACACATACTCGGCCTTCCATACACACACCAAGAGTAGGCTTGTGCCTGTTAAAATGTTTAACTGCTGTAAGTCCTCTGACTCACATTTGGCTTTTAGTTCCTCCTCCCAAAACACTATAGCGTGTGTGTATGTGTGTATGTGTGTTTGTGTGCGTGTTCCCTTTCCCAAGCTATTAAGCATACTACTGCACTGTTGTTTACTCACCAACTTCCTCCTTGTTAGTCCACTGCAAGTCCCCCCAAAAAATACAAAAAACTGACACGCTCTTGGTTGTTATTGCAGCCTTGTAAATATTTGCAATGATCTCCACAATCGGAGAAACAACTATTTTAAGGATGCTCCTTTCAGTTCTCCTGTGACTTTTTTATGGCATGCCAACTGAGTTAGGAAATGCTATTAGAGGAGTAAAAATAGCAAAATAATATACTTTTCAGGGGTTTTTTTTTCTTTTGGCTGATTGTAAGATCAAATTTAGAAAAGAGTTGGGGCAACATAAGAAATGACTAGTGAGAAATACTGTGAACACCTTTTATATACTCATTATATCGATTTAGGTATAAGTAAACAAGTGGTACATATGAGACAACCAGTGGTTCCCCTGTATGTCAGTATTTTTTTTACCTATTTTTCCTGCCCTTATCATTCTCCTCTTCTCTGTGACTCATTCCTATGTGTTTCTTTTGGTTTATCTCTTATTTTTTCTCCCTATTCTCTTTCCCATCCCATCTTTCTGCACTGCATCTTGGATTGCTTTTCACATGTCAGAGTTTGGTACCTCATATCTCTCTCAAATAGAAATGAATAGAACAGATAGAGATGTTGACTTGTTCTGACTCCTTGTGCCAGGCACTTTTTCCTCTGAGTTTCCATTCTTAGCTAAAAAAATCATACCTTTTTTTTCACTTGTATGGTTTTTAGATCTTCCTGAAACACAAAGAAGCCTCTGCTCTCTATCTGAATTGATTCATAGCGTTTCTCTCTGCTGTTGAAGATAACTACGTGGCAACAAGGTTGTTTCCAGAAGCCCAAATGAGTCATGATACACACACCAGTGTAAAGCTACAAGTGGCTCAAGCCTTAAAGTTTGTGTCTGCTTTGAAGTCTAGACTTGGAGCTAGGGCGGCTGGAGAAAGAGAGATTAATTGGGCTGTTTAATCTACACAGTCCCTTGTTTGAACCCTCTCAGTCTTTTGGCGGTGTCACAAAACAAAAGCCCTTTAGATACCTGCAAGGATTAAAGTTTCTGTCATGTGGCATATTTGTGCCATGTGGATTTCCGCAAAGACTGCTTCAGATCAGCAGAGGATGATGAATAGATGCTGAAAAGCAGGATTTTCAGTTGCTTGCTTAATATAATAAATTACTGAGTGTGTTTGTTCTGGAAATGATCACTTTTGTACTGATGTCTTTCTCTAGTACAGATGTGTTTTTGTCCATGTATTTGTTTCATTAGCACATTTCTCAGGTGAACAGAAATATGCCCACTGCCTTCATTTATCACAATCTAATCTAATAGTAGCTCACACGTCCTTTATTAAACATCTGGGATGTGAAACATCTGGAATATGTAACTAAAATGCAGTTCAGTTAACTTTGTTCTTCTTAAAATGTCGTTCATTGATTTATGCTGCTTGTGGGCTGAAGAACAAACTGCAAACACAATATGAATATTAAGAAACTTGTTGTTGTTAAACATTAATGGACAAAATCTGGAAGTAGAGGGTCTTTGAATCACCATATATCTTGATCCAACAACATATTTAATGCATTTATTCTTTGCACCAAATGTGATCTCTACAGTGGAGTGACAGGAAACTTAAATGTGAACTCATTCTCTCTGTTCTCAGATATCCAGGTACTGGCCTTCTGTTTTTTTTTTTCCCGCACACAATATTTACACCCACTTAACACACATTTCAATTCAATTGATTATTCCACCTGTGATTAAATAGCACCCTGAAATCAGTGCTGTGATCAACACAACTCAATATCTGTGGAAAAGAGAGGAAATAAAAGGAGGAAATGAATGAAAGTCTGAAGTGAGACTGAAAAGTTCAGCAAAGCAGATAAGAAGGAAACAGCTGTTCTACACTGTTTAACCATAACTTTACTAAGTCCCAATATTTGGCCCAGTCTTTATTTTTTCCAGTCTTGTAACAGTGTAGTAATGTCATTGACATAATTCTTTCATTTGTTTTTCATCTTGATTGCTCCTTAGAGGAGCTGAAGACAGACAGAAATAAGAAGTCAAACAGATACTGAGATGATTCAGTCCTCAATCCAAAAAATTATGCAACTGTCCCACTTTTGCTCTTCATGTTTGTCTGTTTTCCTGTCTGAATCCATTCTATCACTTTCCTCCCACTTCCCTCGTCATGATGTTCCTATTCCTCAGTCTTTTGCTTTTTATTTCCACACTCTGCTCTCGCTCCCTCTGTCATTACATCTTCTTTGATCTCCTCTCATTTTCAATCAATTCTATCTTCGTTATATTTTCATCTTTCTATTTTGGTTCAAATCAATTTTCCTCACCCCATCTCCTCTTGTGTACGTCTTTCTAACCTAATCACCTTTTTGTCTCCTTTTTGTCTCCCACAAGCGTTTTTCACGTAACATCTCTCCTTGTTTTGCAGTCAAAGTGTCTGAGTGTAACTCCTCTGTCTTCTATCAGCCAATTTACTTTCTTTTATCTTTCTCTCACTTAGTTTGCTGTCTGATGTTAAGCCACTACTGGCTTATCTGCATTCAGATGGATTGATAAAAAGATTGCTTATGAAAAGGCTAAACCTCTGTTCATTCCTCAAGGCACATACCATTAGCTACTCCTTTGTCTCCCACTTAGCTGAATAAGAAAGGAAACCTACAGCAAAATGTTAGTCAAACAGGTATGATATGTAGAAATAATTCATTATGATTTTAGCTGTTGTAGTCATGTTACTATTATGTGTGTGAGAGTCTTGTTATAGAAGGCTTTAGGCACTGAAATACACATTCAAATATTTATACATTAATTAATTTATTAATTTTGCCTAATTACTTCGACTGGCCTGGGGACTGGGATGTGTGATGTAAAGGTCTGAATCTGGTAGATTTTTGAAGCCCTTTGAAATTGAGTTCTCTGTTTGACACAACCTGATTCAGGCCTAATACTTAAACAGGTCTCGAAATTGTGCTGCAGTGTCCTTTTATTGTCATTTATCGGTCACATTTTACTTATATTATAATTAAATCAATATTCAGACGTGGAAATTCCTGTAAACGGAAAACAATTCAATTTATGTAACCCCTGAGATTTTATCCTACCTGATTCTGAAAGTCATTCTGTACTTTGTTAATAACTTTAAGTTGATGAAATGAAAAAGGTTGGAACTACACCAGAGGTAACACCTAGACTGCTCGTTCATCTTCACCAAAAATTCAGAGTTTCTAAGCTTAATAATTTCCTTCTTAACACATGATAATGTATTAGTTTGATGGAGCAATGGTTGGCTGGGCTAACAAATGAGCTAGCAAACTACAACACTTATCAAAACTTCCTGACAACTCTGATGAATCAGTCAGAGTTGTGGATAAGGATGAGTTTCTTTGGTAATCGTGCTACAACAGAGATAGTGTTTCCCACAGCCAGTAACAGAGCATGAGTAACAGTAACAACAACACAAAGCAAGCAGACCAGTACAAAAGACATTGCAGCCAGTGGTGGTAGTCAGTTAATAACTCTTTTATTACCTACAAAGGACTGATACATTTTTTCAAATAATTGCTGTTGCCTCTTTTTTTTCCCAAATAAAAAAGCTGTGTATTCTTACTCAGTTATCTACTCTGTTCTACTGGTCAGACTGTAATTTATTAAGTTATTTATATATTTATTTATCTTTATCAAAACCAGTTGGCTAATTTTGTTCTGAATTGCAAGTCTAAACTTAAGACATGAATGAATACTCTGTCACGTATTAAAATTTAGTTCAATTGTTAGTGTACTTTACCTTTTTTATTTATTGATTCAAAAGTCAATTCTGAATGCAAATATGACATCAGGAACTAGGATTTAATGTGAGAAACTCACACATTATATAATTTCTGCAAAGTTGTTTTTATTACACATCTGTTATGTTTGAAAAATTATCAGTGACACACACTGATTTTTTTTTTTTTTTGAGCAGACACTGATGTCCTCTGAGTATATTTTACGGCACTATACTGTGTTTGTATGTGTGTTTGTTGGTACAAGGTTCTTCCGTGTTTCTGTTTGTCCCCTGTGGTATATATTTTGATACCATCAGGGGGTCTCTTCACACCCCCTGCAGGAACCAGTTCTCACATAGTGGACCACCCATGGCCACAGCCACGAGCCCCTGGTGTTGGGTGACATGAAAGGGCTACAGGGGGGACAGCTGATGCACACGCACGCACTCTCACAAACACATACTCACACAGACACTTGCTCAGAGAAATGTTTTGCAAATGATGGAAACTACTCAGAATGTCCTCTAGTAAATATTCCCTGTAACTCTTTTGTCTCAAACTCACAGTGCTTCAGGTCATACTTGGCATTGCTCTCTGACAAACAAGCTTTTGTTTTGTTTCACTGCACTCTAAAAATAATAAATCTCCATCACATACACAATCATTGTGCACTTTGAAGTGTACATATAATCTCCATATGTGTCTATGTAGCTATGCGGGGATGGTAGCAACTTATGAAAAAAAAAAATGTTTTGTTTTTTTGGAAATGATCTGCCTTGAAAGGGTTTGTGACTAAACTGAGAGAATATTGTAACTTTGTGGACACAGCATAATTTTGCAGATGGGAACAGACTGATAATTCATCCTTCTTTAAAAAAATGTTTTTCTATTATTTTGCAACATCACTTTATAAAGAAGAGTTAAGAATAATGCAAATATTGCTTAATAAAACGTAACAGTTAGTTCCAGTGGCCTTATTCTCTTTTCTACATCTTAAATTTTACAGCAGTTTGAAAATACATGTAGCTAAAATCTTTGTTGCATTCATTCATTCATTCAGTTTCAAATAAAATACCCATTTATAAATTGGTATTGAAAATTTTGGTCATAGAGTTTTATTTCTTAAGACCTGTGATATATTACATTACCATCTAATCTGCATCAAATATGCTGTTCCATGCCAACTCATTCTGTCTGTTTTCTCTGCAGTGTTATCAGATTGCATGTTCATGCACAATATGCAAATCAAGTAAGTGGGTGGAAAGCTGGCATTGTCATTCAAACCCAGCAGGTGTAGAGTGACTACATGTGCAGCCTGGATTTTCTTTTCTGTCATCTGAAAGGAATATTTTATTAGACGTAAACTGAGGATGAAGAGCTCTTTATTTTTCAGTTAAAAAAATAAATATTTAGGCTTTGAATATTAAACACTGACATGAAAATTTAACAAACTCATTTAGACAAACACATTTTCAGTAGGTCACTCACTGACTCAGTACATTAGACTGGATTGTAAACAGAAAGTACTTGTAAATGCCAGAATCCGTCTTTTTATTCACAGCTTGTTTGCTCACTTAAAGCCTTGATTACAAAACAGTTAGGCTGCAGTGTAAAGCATGAACAGAATATGATACATAATATATTCAATGTTTTACCCTGTCAACTTTATTTTTATCATTCTGAGTTCATGTCAGAAATACTTTCAGACAAGTTGAATGAGTGGGGAAAAAAGATAAAAAGTTGTTAAAGGCCAAAAAAAAAGCATCTGTTGTCACAGCTTGTTCTGTAACATGGTTATAACCGGTTACAAAAGAAACATCCTTGTAAGAACCAGTCATTTAAAAAGCAAGGATGACAAGATGTCCCTGACTTTTTAAATCTATGAAGAGTATCACTGCAAGTGCTCACTTACACTGAGTAGAGCCATTGTTGGTAAACACATTTTGTTATCAGATGTGGGCATTTTGTGTGCAGTCATCCACATGTGGAAGGATGCTATCTTCTTTTAACTGTTTGAGCTACATCCTTGATTTTATAGGTAAGACTGACCTTGGGAATTGTTAAAAAGCTGTGTACTGTACTCTTCCACTGTGCAAGGACCTGAGGATGGCTGACCAAAATTTCTAACATGTTGAAATTAATTAAAAAGTCCAGTGACTGTTTGGGAGCAGATGATTGGTCTTTGCCCCCTCTTTTACACTGCATGGCAAACTCTCGAGAAAAAGCACAAATCCAGTGATGAAAATCCAGGAATGGGTTCAGATCACACAATGAATATACAGCTGAAGAGTAGCAGGAGAGAAAATTCTGAGACACACACTTTCTCTTAATTTTTTAAAGGTTTACTGTGTAGTGTTCATAAAGTGTTACCCATATAGAATAGAAACAGACTCTAAGCAAAAAATAAAACAAATAGTTCTTATCTCCCATAAAGAAAACAGAATCATGTTAAGCAACATGAGGTGCACAGACACACTCAAACTTTCCTTCACAGTTACATGTCTGCACATGTGTGGTACATGTCAGGACATGTCCTCAACATGCGTCTCCCTGCCCCTCTCTCTGCCTGTGTTTGCCTTATGCTGTAGTGTGGCTTTTAGCTGCAATGATTCCTCCACTGTGACAGCAACAATCCTTACTGTAGAACTATTATTTCTTCTTAGAGAGAAATTTTTTACCACAAAAGGCAATGCTTATTTTGAGGCAGTGTGTGTGTGTTTCCTTATGCCTCTGCCTTGTGTTTGTATGTTTTGCTGTTTCTCTGTGTGTGTGTGTGTGTGTGTGTGTGTGTGTGTGAGTGTGCATGTGCTGACACTTTACTCTCTTGCTGCAATGAATGTCACTCCAGGTCTTTAGCTGAAGAAGCTGTTGAGTGTTTCTGCCTGACTGGACGGCCTGTCGCCACATCTGTCACTTTACTTAAAACCCTATGCCTGATTCCCTTCGACCCCCATTGTGTGTGTGTGCGTGTGAGTTGGTAGTGGAACTTTGCTTCATTGTAAAACCTCTTCTCTAATTGCTAGAGTTGTGTGTACTATTACTAACTCATTAGTTTAACTTATAATTTAAAGCTTTCTTCATAAAATATCTAATGTTTTTTTTTTTTAATATTCATTTTAGGTTTTCAGATACACTAAAATACTAAATTAACACACACACTAACACACACACCTACACACAATGATATTAAATTTGCAAATATCCAAATACAGCTATACTCACACACACAATATTTTATAGTCACTAACCTCACTAACAGGCACATGTTTAAAGTTCATTTGGTTACTAATGTAACTAATTCCACAGGCACACACAAACACACACACTGATGATCAGTGAATTAACAAACATAAACTTGAATCCTGCTGGTGGTTCATGAATATATTAGCATTAAAACTGACCAGATGTATTATTATTTATCAAATCAGTGCCCTCATGTGCACACACACACACGCACACATACAGATACACAAAATCAGCTCTTAATGAAATTAGGTCAACAGCCTTGAATTAGAGAGTTAAGCCTTATTATGTTTGATTAATAACATGACTGTTGTTGTATATGTATGTGTGTGTCGAGGGTCTGGGGTGTCCATATATCATACATATGTATGCCTCTGTGTCTGTGTGTGTGTGTATGTGAGAATGTTTTCACTTCCTTGACTTCCTTGACAGCCGATATTAAGCATTACCACCTCAATGACTTTTTAATAGGAACTCATTTCCATATGTAATCTCAATGTTGAAACTTGTGTGCGTGCGTGTGTGTGTGCGTGTGTGCGCGTGTGTGTAAGGTCCTCAGTGGCTTGCAGTAGCTGGGGCCTCTGAAGCATACAGAAATGGGATCTGCCCCCTATAGCTTCCTTTGACTCTCTTTCCCCTTTGCACCCTCTGTGTCTCAGCCTCCCTGCTCTCTAATCCATGCACTCCATCAGCCATTCATCCTCCCATCGGCTTGAACTCATGTGCTTTTAATGACGTACAGTACAATTTCATTATCTTGATAGACAGACATGGGGTCAAATCTCCAGACAGTTTAGATAATCCCTGTTTGAAAGATAACCCTGGCTTCATATATAGTGTGGAAGATTTTTTGTTCAAACATTTCAATTAGTGCTGCAAAGATTTAACTATCAGTTGACTGACGTGTGACATTTGTGATCGTGCAATTTTTAAATCGGCTCTAAAGTAAAACTGCTAAATATTCGTAGGTGTCAGCCTTTAAATTTGACAATTTGGTTGTAATTCTCCTTTAACTCAGGACGGCTTTCTGTAGATTTTTATAAGCACACAGTTCATATACAGATGAATCTGACCAATCATGAACTGGGTCTTTAATTTAACTCTCATGTGCAGTTGCAATTATTGCTTGTTAATTTACAGTAATGACAGCATTTCTTAATGGGAGTAGATACCAGGCATGTTAATTACTTAAAAAAAAATCACGAATATTATTAGTCTGAAAAAATCCCTTACTGTAAAGACATCAGGCAGCACAAACTTTCACTTATTATCTCCTGCTCTTTTAATCTAATGCCTTATTTTTTTATTTTTTTTAAAAATATTTTTTCGGGCTTTTTACGCCTTTATTGATAGGACAGCTGAGATATCGGACAGGAAACAGGGAGAGAGAGAGGGGAG